>CM072514.1:47037134-47637134 GCA_036898135.1 Oncomelania hupensis | reverse complement strand
GCTTGTCACAATGTCAGAAATACCAAACGAAATACAGTGAAACACATCCGTGCATCACTTCTATTTATATTTGAAATGCTACTCCCAAACGCCATTTTGCTACTCCCAAGTTGCCTTTTTGTTACTCCCGACCAACAATAGCAGTTGGCAGCTCTGTATATTCTCTTCACCCTTAAATTCTCCCAATATACTATGCAGTTTTGACTCCCTTTCTTCTGCCTTACCGGACTTTCCGTCTTCTTTTTCCTCATCATTCCTTCTTTTTCTACCCTTCTTTTTCTCTGTGGCCTTCTCTTGGCCCCCTGCGTTTGCTGTGCAGGGCAACCCGTGTCGGGGGAGAATGGGATCCTGGAGGTTGAGGTCACTGAGGGACTGCGGTCCCTCACACTAACACACCTCTTTGGCCCGGACTTCTCCTAGACGGGAGGCTGGCGTGGCCCGCGTCAGTCAAGCGGCTGGTCGTGTATTGCCCTAGCTCTGCTAGAAGGCTGCGGCTCATGGGTCAAACTTGAACAAAACCGTAGTGGCAGTGCGGGATTGTCTGGGTGTATATCCCCCCTATAGCCCTGGTGCGCTCCCTTGCTGGATTTTCCGCTTGGACGCATCCCCTTGTTGGACTCCGTGGTGGGTGGGGAGCAGGGGGGATGAATTCTTACTTTAAAATCATGGCTTCTACTAATAAAAGACGACTACATGATGACGGACCGGACTCGGACACGGACAGTGATATGGACATACGACAGAAAGCTTGTGCATCGGGGGTGGATGGGGCCTGGCCTCGTTTTTTGGTTGTGGAGGGGACGGATTCGGCTCTGCCACTAGGCAAGCTGTCCCCGTTTGCGATCCACAAAGGTTTTCAATCCATTTCAACGGTTGGTTTCAAAGATGTGAGAAAACTTAGATCTGGGGCCTATCTGGTGGAGTGCTCAACCAAACGGGCATCGGATTGTCTGCTAAAGAGGAATTTGACCGTCTTTGTTGACAGACAAATCAAAGTTTCTGTACATGGACGGTTGAATTCCTCCAAGGGAGTCATCCGATGCCAGGACTTGATTGAAATGTCCGATTTAGAAATCCGTGAAGAGCTCTCCAGCCAGGGGGTCACAGCTGTACAGAGGGTATATGTCACCAAGGGATCTAAACGTATCCCAATACTCTTTTTGTAACTTTTGCGATGGCCAAGTTGCCGGAGTCAATCAGAGTGGGATATCTCAGAATGAAGGTTACCCCTTTCACACCTTCGCCTTTGCGATGCTACCGCTGCCAAAGGTTTGGCCACGGTAGCAAGTCCTGCAAAAACAAAGAAACTTGCAGAGAGTGCGCCAAAGACAAACATGACGGTGAATGCAAAGACCCCATATGCTGTTGTCAATTGCGCGGGGCAGCACTCTTCCAGCTCCAAAGACTGCCCTCAGTGGCAGCTGGAGCTTGAAATTCAAAAGATACGAGCCACTGAGGGATGCTCTTTCGGGGACGCCAGAAAGAAAGTGCTGGAAAAGAGACCCATTCCTTTAGAAAGATCCTTTGTGTCGGTGGCAGGTTCCACGCCTCTTGTGGAGTCTACTACACATCGGGCGATGGAAACCTGTATGAATAAGATGAGTCAGATCTTGGAAGCGTTATGCAAACGAATGGATAGCCTCGAGAAAATGCTCACAGCGTTTAGTCAGAGGGGGGTCTCTCCAGCCCCATTGAACACATTGGAGAACGTGCAGACGGCCACGTCAAAAACGTCACTCCAAGCACGCAGACGGCCGTGCCAAAAGCCGTCACACCTGCCGCGAAGGAGGTTATGCCTCAGGCCGCCGCACCATTGGCAGGTTTTAGCGATCGGGCAGTCGCAGAGGCGGCCAAAATTTTAGTTGCTCAACAGGGGAGCGTCAGAGGAGGAGAGGGAAAGGTTGAAAGGGGTGAGAGAGAGAAGGAAGATATAAAATCTGGTGCTGGAGAGAAGGGGAGGAAGTCCGCTGGCAGTTCGGGTTCCGGGGCTTTGACAAAAAATCAAAGGCCCGGACCCCTTTCTTCCAAGCACCATCAGCCTCTCGAAACGGAGAACTGTTTCGGGGGGTTGATGGAACATGAAGAGATGGACGAGGGTCCAAAAGATAGACGTAATTGTGCTCTCGGAGATGAAAATTTTAGCATTCTTTTACTTCATTTTTATGTCCATTTTACAATGGAACATCCGAGGGATAAGGGCAAATTATGAGGAGCTCTGCTGTCTGCTGACAGAGCATCGACCTGAAGTGTTGGCCCTTCAGGAAACTCTCCTGTCAGAGAAACAGATTATAAATATTACTGGTTATTCGTCTATTGATTGTCTATCTTCTAGAGGCGTTTCACTCTTTATTGATAGAAACGTCCCCTTTAACCCAATTTCACTGAATACAAGTTTACCCGCAGTTGCAGCTAGAGTATCTTTTTTTAAATCCCTCACAGTTTGTTCTATATATTTGACCCCATCCATAACTGTAAACAAAAATGACCTTTAGAATTTGATTCAACAGTTACCTACCCCTTTTTTGTTGTTGGGAGATTTTAATGGCCGCTCTCCCCTGTGGGGTAGCGATCGTACCGATTCTCAGGGGAAAATAATTGAAGACATTTTAGACTCGTTAAATCTAGTAACTTTGAACGAAGGTGCTCCAACTTTTTCCTGTTCAAGAACTGCTTCTTTGTCCCACATTGATATATCAATCTGTGATCCCTCTTTACTTTTGGATTTTAAATGGACAGTTTTAGAAGATCTCCATGGCAGTGACCATTTTCCGGTTTTATTAAAACATGATTCAGACAACCTTGAGCAAACTCATGGCAGGTGGAAACTGAAACAAGCTAACTGGAGTATGTTTTCTAACCTGTCTGAGGTTCAGTTGCGTGCTAAGAAACAGGAATTTTCGAACGCCATAGATCCAATACAGTTTTACACTGACATAGTTATAAACAGTGCCAAGGAGTCCATTCCGCAAACTTCGTCAAACCCTCACACACTTAAAAAACCCTGGTTTGACGATGAATGTCGAAAACTTCAGCAAGCTCGTAAAAAAGCTTTAAGAACTATGTTTTTACACCCAAGCACTGAAAATAAACAAAACCACCAACGTTTGCGAGCACACTGCCGACAGCTCTTCAAACTTCTGTGGAAAGTAGTCCGCAACCTCAAAAATAAAAGTAACAAACAGATGAGCCCATGCCTTACTGTGCAGGGTGACGTAATCGGAGATAAAAAATTAGTAGCTGATCTTTTGGCTTCTTCTTTTGCTGCAAATTCTTCCTCTGAAAATTATTCTGTCCCTTTTCAAACAGTTAAAACCCGTAAAGAAAAACAACAGTTAAATTTTACCTCCGATAATTCTGAAGATTACAACATTCCTTTTCATTAGTCGAGCTTGACGATGCAATTAACAAAAGTGCAGATTCAGCAGTTGGACCGGATGATGTACATTATCAATTTCTCAGACATTTAACACGGTACTCACGGTCTCAACTGCTGGACATCTTCAATCAGCTCTAGATCACTGGCACCTTTCCTCCCTCCTGGAGAAAGGCCATTATTGTCCCCATCCCTAAACCTGGCAAAGACCATACTAACCCGACAAACTATAGACCAATAGCCTTAACGTCTTGCTTATGCAAGATGCTAGAAAGAATGGTTTATTCTCATTTACTGTGGTATCTAGAAACAAATAATATTTTATCCAACACTCAGTGTGGCTTTCGAAGTGGTCGAAGTACTGTTGACCACCTGGTGCGACTGGAAACTTTTATCCGTAACGCGTTCGTCCAGGGTGAACATGTCGTTGCCATCATGTTTGATTTGGAAAAAGCTTATGATACCACATGGAAATATGGCATTCTTTCAGATTTACAAGAAATGGGTTTGAAGGGACATTTACCTCTGTTTATATCCAATTTTCTAACGGACAGACTCTTTCAGGTTAAGGTTGGGGGATCTTTGTCAGATATGAGGGAACAGGAGATGGGAGTGCCTCAGGGTAGCATCTTGTCTCCCTTGCTGTTTAATATTAAAATAAATAATATTGTTCGTTCCGTTAAACGGGGAATTGACAATTCTTTGTTTGTTGACGATTTTGCGTTAGTAGCCAAAGGTAAAACTTTGGCATCTGCAGAACGTCAGCTACAGTTATGTGTCAAGGCCGTTGAAGACTGGATTTTACAAAATGGTTTTAAATTTTCTGAAGCAAAAACTGAATGTATTCACTTTTCCAAGCACCGGGGAATTATTCAAGACCCTACTATTCTCCTCAATAAAACTCCAATAAAGGCGGTCCAACAAGTCAAATTTTTGGGTGTTATTTTTGATCAAAAGCTATCTTTCATTCCTCATCTGAAAATTTTGAAAACTAAATGTCAACAGGCCTGCAATTTGCTCAAGGTTATCAGTGGTACAGACTGGGGTGCTGAAAAGAAAACTTTATTGCTGTTATATCGTTCTTTAATTAGATCCAAGTTAGACTATGGTTGCATTGTTTATGGTTCTGCTAGAAAATCTTATCTTAAGATGCTAGATCCAGTTGCCCATCAGGCACTACGCATTGCTTTGGGTGCGTTTCGCACTTCCCCTTGTGAAAGCCTTTACGTGGAAGCTAACGAACCCCCGCTGGAGCTGAGACGTACAAAATTGTCAATGAATTACTATTTAAAATTAAAAACTGATCCTATGAACCCTGCTTATGACTGTTTTCAACCCAGATTTTGTTCAGAAATTTGAAGCCAAACCTAACACAATTCCTCCGTTTGGCATCAATGCAAGCTCATCTGGAAAAAGCAGGCATTGATGTTGCTTCCATCAACGACGATGAACTTCGGACTGAAGCTCCCCCATGGAAATTATGTACCCCAAACATTAATTGGCAGTTGTCCACTTTCCTTAAATACAATACATCTGAAAATGTATATAACCAACTTTATTTAGAACAGTGTGCATTATACCCAGGATATGAAAAACTTTTTACAGACGGGTCAAAGAAAGGAGATTCAGTTGCTGCTGCGTCGGTCTCCGGGAGACACTTAGACCAGCCTTTGCAACAGCGTTTACCTGATTTTTGTTCTGTTTATACAGCTGAGCTCAAGGCAATTCATTTAGCTCTGAAACAAGTTTATCAATCCAAAAGAACCTCGTTTTTAATCATGTCCGATTCACTGTCAGCACTTCAGGCTCTTTCCACGAGAAAGATATCACACCCTTTTCTGGCAGTGATCCATGACCTCCATACACAACTTGTTTCTGAGGGTAAAAAGATAGTTTTTATGTGGGTCCCTGGTCACATGGGCATCCGCGGCAATATTGCAGTAGACAGGGCGGCTAAAGATGCTCTGCATCTCGATTTCCCTCCAGAGATTTTCCAGTTTGTGCCCTACTCTGACCTACGTTGTATGACTGGATCTTATTGTAAACGACTGTGGCAGACTGACTGGTCTAACCATACCAACAACAAATTATTTCAAATTCTTCCCGATTTGTCTGCTTCTTTGCCTAACCTTGCATCCACTCGCAAAGAAGAAACAGTGTTGTCTCGCCTTCATATTGGGCATACTTATGTCACCCACAGTTTCCTTTTAAAAGGAGAAGAACCACCATGGTGCTTTGCATGTGATCAATCTTTTTCCGTTCGCCATTTCATGTCTGAGTGTGCTGATTTGATTGAGGAAAGGGAAACATATTTTGGTTCCATACCTTTCAAAGAGTTTTTTTTAAAGTATGTAATGGTCAACATCTGTTTAAATTTTTCCATGATGTTGGTTTGTTTTATCGCATATAAATCATATCGACATGTTTTGTTTGGTTTTGATTTTATTAGGACTGAATTTAGTGATTTGATTGAAGAAAGAGAATATATTTTTAATACATCAGTTTTAAAGAAGTCTCTTAAAGAGGTGTCATGTGAAAGTTTGTTTGTGTATTTAAGAGTAACAGGCTTGTTTTTTAAGACTTGAATCATTTGATAATATTTTAAGATAACGTCTCTCTGGTCATGATTTGGCTCGGAAGAGTCCGCTGGACCTAAAGCAATAATCTTGTATTGTATTGTATTGTTTAGCTCAGTCTGTGTTTCGGCTGGGTTACAGAGATAGATAGAAAAATGGTAAAAGATCACTGTCACACTAGCTCTCACACGGCTATGAAACATAGGTAGTTCAGCCACTTGATAACAGTAAATATCACACATTTATTTCCACTACTCTATACACGATCTGCGAAGTATGATACTAACTTAAAAGTTCAAAAATCAATGCGAATGGTTCGCGTCTTGATAGTTCTATGCAGCTACTTTATCATCATCGGGCACTGGATGATTTCTGCCCTAAGGGTCAGAGTTCTGGAAGAGTGGACTACTGTGGTCCTTTGATACCAGTTTTAGTGCTGTTTCGGTAGACACTTAACTGTGGGGTCGAAGCGCTGCGTTGTGGTTGCTTCTTTGATAAGCTGTGTTGTTGTGGAATCTTCTCCTTGTGGCTAGACTGGTGGGCTCTCTTAGCTCAGTGCTTTAGAGGCCTCTGCAGACCAACGTTCAGCGACGACTTGTTCTTGTATTTCGCCTAGTTGGGCTCACGATACAATGCCTACTCGTCTATAACATATAAGAGACGAAATTATGCACAACCCTGTATACTAGGTGTGTGCAGAGCGTCTCACTGAAGGCTGAAGTAGCTCTCAGTGATTAGCTCCACATCTCTATATATAAACAACGAACATTCTGCTAAGTCCGTGGTCCACTGGAATCTTCACTCTAATTTCCTATACATATAAAAATATAAACCATGGCTAACTATACACATAGAGAAAGAATTAATATTATACACATTATCTGGTACAGCCACTGGTCTGCAAGCATACATATAGGTTAAACAACAGTGGGTCCATACGGAATACAACATGGCATCGGCCGGTCGTGTTTGCCACGTGGTCAGGTTCTCTACGTGGTCACGCAACGTTGGACTAACAATTCAATTCTAAGCATAGCAAATATCAAAAACATAATTCAACAATATTACCTATACATCACGATGAAACAAAAGTATGTTCATTTACCTTTTTGACAATGTCAAGCCGTGGCTAACTTGATTGAATCTGATTTTCAACAAGTCCTGCTTCCCTAGTCTGTCAGTGGAGAGATTTCTGTCAGAGTGTATCTGTGTACTGCTCGCAGTTTGAACGCAGAATGACTCTTCTACCCGTCTACCTGACCAGGCAGAACTGGTCTACCTAATCTCGCTGTGTTCCGATTGGCTGTAAAATCGGCTCTATCTTTAAGCTGCGATGATGTCACTACACTGCGCTCGCGTCAATCTACCACTGTGTGTAGTACACCTCAGTTATACTTCTATCGTCTGCTTCAGACTAACAGTAACCTTCTAAGTTTACACTGACTAAACAAGGCAAAAGCTTAAACTGTGCTGTATAAAATGGCCTCTTGTTACACTTACGACAGAGATTCATGAATGACACCAAAACTTTAAGGATAATTTTCTCAACAAAATTTGTTTTCTTTAAAACGTTTTGGTTTGGGTCATATAAAACAACCATTTTTCGCTATATTTGCATTGATTTTGTTACACATAATTATGTGTAAGATTATCGTATTTATGAATTTATTTTCTAATGAACCACAACAATGTCCCTCTCAAGACTGGTCATTTTTTATTGCCGATTGGGATGAAAAGTTCATAATTCAAAGTAAATAAATAACACAAATAATGCTAATATCATTGTAAAAAAATCTATCTTTCTCACAATGCAGCACTTTAAATTGAACAGTTTTGTTTAAACAGTTTTTATTTACATTCTTAACAACCAACCCTCATTACATTACATTACATTACATTACATAATTGTTGCTTTAGGTCCAGCGGACTCTTCCAAGCCAAATCAGGACCGGACAACCCCCAATCCGCATAAAAGATCTGCCGAAACAACCCTAGTAGGAAAACTGAATGCCCTCCACCAGCCAGTCACTTTACAATAAAGACATCCCACGCAGGGGACGGCTGAGGCTTCACCCCAACTTATCAAACCCCCGTTTACAAAAACAAAATAGAATACAAACATTATAAATTATCAACAAAACACATACATATAAAATGCCTACATTGCTAAATAATAACATCATAGGAAGCCCTAGTGACCACCTGGCAGAAAGCGTCCAATATTCCCAAGCTGATCCAACAGACCCCATACACAAACAAGGAGTCTTGTCCCGGAAGAGTTTTCAAGAAAAAAGGTAGGAGACTGGTCTAGCGAAGAAGACGATAGTATAGCAGATCGATAGAAAAGAGCAGGAATGAGAAAGAGCAAATGAGAAAGACAGCGACAGTGGGAATTTAAAGCACTAAATTTCCAGAAAGTGGGGATACTATTTATACTGAAACCCCCGGCACCACAACGGGGGTCACCAACCCCAAAAGCACACGTTCTGAGACTTAGTCAGTTATATTTATTTTTCCCGTGCAAAATTTAACTAGGAAATTGAGAAAAATACTCCTTCTTCCAGTGGTCATGTGCATAAAAAGATGGTCATAAACAGAGACAGACACAATTCTAAACGTTTCCTCATGAAATCTTAAACTGAACATTATGCGTATATCATGTTTTATACATTATAAAAAAAGTGGAAATAAGTGTTGGTGACATTGTTTACGTTATATTTACTGCCAGTATCAATAAATTTATTAGTAATATATATTGTTGGTTTGTTTGTATAGTAGGGTGAGTGAAGTCATAAATATTGCTTACTTTGGTTCTTGCTTTTGATATATTGTGTTTGGTGTTTAAAAACTGATCCACTCTAGACAAGAAACCCATGATACAGTACTTTCAGTTTGTCAGATCGCAAAATAAAATATGAACGTGCTTACACTGTTCTTTCTGTTAATTCTTGGCATAAAAAAGGGTAGTTTACCATTAAAAATCAATTTTTCACAGAAAGTGTGCTTAATATTCTTGAAGTATAGGGTAAAAAAATCTGTTTACGGTGTCCTTCAGATAAAGTTCTCGGACGACACTTCCATCTCGGGGAAAGTGTTGGGTGATGACGAGACCCCCTACCGGACAGCCGTCAGCACCATGGTCCAGTGGTGTGAGGAAAACTTCCTCCTCCTGAACGTCAGTAAGACTAAAGAAATGATAGTCGACTTCAGGAGAGGTCCAGCCGCCCATGCCCCCCTGCTGATAAACAACGAGCAAGTAGAGGTTGTGACCCAGTACAAGTATCTGGGAACCATCCTGGACAACAAGCTAGACTGGACGGAGAACACGACACTGCTGGTGAAGAAAGGCAACCAGCGTATCCACTTCCTCAAGAAACTGCGGTCGTTCGACGTCCAGAAGGCTGTCCTGCAGACCTTCTTTCAGGGCGTAGTGCAGAGCATCATCACGTTTAACAGCCTGTGCTTTCAGGGCAGCCTGAAAGCATGTGATTTAAACAGGCTGATGAAGTTGACCAAGACTTCCAGCAGCGTGATTGGGGCCCCAGTCACTGATCTCATAACATTGTAAGAAATGAAGGTGCTGAGGCGTGTCAGGGCCGTCATGGCAGACCCCACCCACCCCCTTCACAACGAGTTCGCCTCACACCAGTCGACTCGGGGTACGTCGGAGAGATTTCGCAGTGTGAAGGCCAGAACACAGCGCTACAAGAACTCTTTTGTGCCCACTGCCATCAGGGTGTACAATCAACACCACTAGACATCAGGGACATTCTCTCCGTGCTGTGGCCAGTTGGGCCCCACATCGGTTCCAAGTGTGGAAAAAGAACTGTGGTGATGAGTTTGGGGGGGGGGGGATGAAGATGGACAAATGGAATATATTACTGTCAATGTAGTGATGGGTTGTAGCATGAGTGGTTTGTTTGTGCGCGTTCGGGTGCTGTTGTTGGGTGTGGCGGTGTGTCTGTGTGGAGGGGGGGGTGGGGGTGTGTGGCGTGGCAGGGGTGGGCGCGTGCTTGCGTTCACGTGTATGGATGTTGAGTTGGGGGGATGTTGTGATGGGGATGTTGTGATGGGGATGTTGTGATGGGGGATGTTGTGATGGGTGTGTGTGTTGTGTGTTAGGTGTGTGTGTGTGTGCGTGTGTGTGGGGTGACGGCATTTTTGTCTTCTTGTCTTTCTGTTTTTTCTTGGGCGCTGGAAGCCATTTTTCCACTTTGTAAAGATTTGGACAATAAAGTTTACTGTTTACTGTTTACATAGGAAATAAAAATAGGGTCGGTAAGTAGGCTTTTTTTTTTTTTTAAATCTAAATCTATTTCTTGGGTGCTTATTTTTTTTTTTTTTTTTGGCCCTTTTTTTCTTTTTTTCCAGACAATCCCAGACCTACCTACCCTTCCGTAATCTTCCGGAATTTTACGGAATTTTACGCTCTAGTACGGGAGTACGAAATTTTATGCAAAATTACGGAGAAAACAATTGAAAAACTACACAATTTTTAGAGCCGTGTAAACTTGTTAAATTGTTGTCTGCTAGGCCTAGAAGCCGACAGAGTAACCGCCCTTGCATGAGAGCAAATGTTTCCAGAGTTGTGATTGGACGTCATGAACCAATGAGCATGCTCGAACGTTACGATCTTAGATTGTCGCGCCGATCTTGAGTGAAAATGGCGAGTGGAGAAAGTTCTAATCGGGTTAAAGTTGCACGTTTACATGAGACAGACTACGAATCAGAAGAGTCTGAGTGTGTAGAGATTGCTCAAGTGCAGAAGAAGAAGAAGAAAAAGCTGCAGTTGCAAGTATTTCTTTCGGATTACATGCGGACTTGTCTTGTGGCTTCAAAAAACATGGCCCAGAATTATACGTGTACAATTCTGTGTGCGATTCTGACTTCTCAGTTGGGCATGGAGGAGCAAACGTCTGTGAGCGGCTGGTCCTCAAATCTCGCCATGAAGACACCAGATATGTCAGGCCAGAAGAGCTGGACCATCTCAAATGTGCCTACTCCAGGCAGCTGGCACAATATAAGGACCAGTTAAAAAAAAAAATGCAAAATTTGTACAGGGTACAGTCTTTTCAGTGTGGTCGATTTCAGCTGTAATTAAATTAACCTCACAACGTGCTATTGTTATTGGTAAACATATTCACAGTTACAAGTCCTTATTTTGACAGCTGATGAAACTTAAAAAAAAATTTTTTAAAGGCACACTTTGAATTCATAATTTTATTTATGTGTAGTGCCTATTCCTGTGAATTACACATCTTTATCATGAAAATGGCATTTGAGTCAATCACCTGTAATGTAAATAAAACTCTGTGGAACAGTTATCCTTCATCACAACCGGGTCAGTGATGTGCAGGTTTATCTTTTGTTGCATGCCATGGTCTCTCATGATACTAAGTAATCATTTTTTAAAATCTGTTTGATATTGTTTCCTTCATTTTGCTATCCTTTTAAAAACTTTTTTTTGGGTGCTTTTTAAGAAGTAAACGTGCCGTGAATTTATTCATACCTTGGTTATTCAGAAACACCGCGTTTACTCATGTCTGTAGAATTACTGAAGGAAAATGCAAAATTACTGAAATTCACAGGGAAAACTACTGATCAGTAATGCGTAAGGTAGGCAGGTCTGCAATCCCCCCTCTTTCCATAAAAAGTGTAGGGTTGGGCCAAAAAAGTAGAGTAGGTCCTATCCTATCCTATCCTATCCTATCCCATAACTCAAAGGTAGTAGAGGCGCCACAGATGATTATTTAATCAGCATACACCATGTTTTTCTGTCCTCAGCAACCCTCATGGCCTCGCTCAGTGTCAAGCCAGTCCATTCTCGAATGTTGTCCTCCCACCTCTTTTTCTGTCTCCCTCTTCTTCTGCCTCCTTGCATCGTGCCTTGCAGGATGGTCTTTGCAAGGCCTGATGCTCTGGTGATGTGGCCTTACCATCAGAGTTTCCATTTCTTCACCAATGTGAGCATGTCATCGTATTGTCCAATGGCTTGTGTGATGGTCTGTCGGACTTCGTTGTTGGTGATGTGCTGGGTATAGGAAATGCCCAAAAGTCTTCTGTAGCACCTCATCTCCATGCTTTGTATTCTTTGTTGTAGACCTGCTTCGCAAGGGTATAGGAAGATGGAGATGACAAGGGAGCGCAGGAACCTTAACTTGGAATTTAGACTGATGGTCCTGTCTTTTCAAATGGGCTTCAAAAGTTCTTGTTCCTCTTGAGCCAATACATCAATGTTATCCGCAACATGGAGGTTGGAGATTGGGCTACCCCCTACGCTGACTGTGCCTTCGTTATCTGCAAGGGCATCTGACATGACACGCTCTAAGAAGATGTTGAAGAGTGTTGGAGAGAGTAGGCATCCTTAATGCACACCGATTGTTGTTCTGAACCAGTTTCCGATGGCGCTATTGTGGAGGACTGCACTGGTGGCCTTGTCATACAGGCTTTTGATGACTTCAATAATTTTAGGGCTGATGTTGTAAACTCTTATGTTTACCCTTAGAGCTGTATGCCAGACTCAGTCAAATTCTTTCTTGAAGTCTACAAGATGTCTAGAGATGTTGTTGGTGCTGTAGGTATTTCTCGCATATTACTCTGAGGTTGAAAATCTGTTCAAGAAGTACTTCGCCCTGCCCTAAATCCTGCTTGTTCTTCAGCTATGATTTGATCAGCTTGGGGTTTCAATCTGTTGAGTATTATTTTCAGGAGGACTTTGCTCGGAGTAATGAGGCTGATGGTTCAGTAATTTTCACATTCCTGAAAGTTACCTTTTTTTGGGAAGAGTGATGACAAACAACTGGGTCCACGGTGTAGGCCACTCCTCACTCTGCCAGTTCTTGTTACAGATAATAGTCCATCATCGCTTCTCCTCTTGCTTGAAGCAATTGCGGGGGGTGGGGGGGGGGGGGTGTATGTTGTCCACTCCTTCTGACTTCCTTTTCTTCAGCAATTGCACTGCTACCTCAATGTCTTCTCGGAGAATTGGGAGGATTTCTTCTTCTTTTCTGTTCTGGGGATATGCTAGAACTGATATGTCTCCATTTGGTGCGTGGTTGTAACAGTAAAGGTCAGAGTAGTACTCTGTCCATCTATCCAAGACTTTTTGTTCTTCTGTAAGGCATATATATGCCAGACTTGCTTTGGATCGTGGAGACCTTGGGCAGTTTAACACTTATCAGCTGCTTTACAGTCTGGTAGGCCTTCTTGCTGTTGTTCTTGTTCAGACTGTTCTCTATTTCCTGGCATTGAGCTTCTATCCAGTTCTTTTTTGCTGTGTGCATGCCTTTTCAGATGTGATTGTTAATTTTTCGGTAGACATCAGCTCCCCTGTGAGGAGTTATTTTTCTTTTTCATCTCTCTTCGTTTATTACACAGATCAAAAAGTTCAGGTGTGATCCACGGTTTCTTCTTTGGGCGGTGCTTGCCAAGGATCTCGGTGGCAGCATCTGTCATAGCCGAGTTGAAGATGGTGGTCATGGTGTAAAAATTATTTCAAGTAATATTAGTACAACAAGCAGATTTTGTAATTATTTATTTGCTGAATTGTAGAGCATTTAAATTATGAAGTACATAGCTAACTCTTTTCTAAACACTCTCTAACTTTGCGTACTGCTTAAACACAGTCACTGTTCAGGATGAATGCACGCAGGCTAACAGGCGAGTATTTAGTTATTCACTTTTGATGTGTTCCTGCGCATTTAGCTTGTGTAGAAATATTGCCAATGACGCAAAGTAAATCACACTGCATAGCCGAGACTGGCCAACCTCACGTTCGCCTCTCCCCAATAACTGCTGTTGTTTACAGATTGCTAGTTTTCTTCTAGAAGTATGCAAATTGATTTCCCCAGAACAGAAACTCAAAAAGAAGTATAGATTTTAGCACTATTTATAGCAGAGCTGGCCGAGGCTTACATCGCCTCTCATGGTGGAGAGACGACGTAAGCCTCGGCGGTCTCTGTTATGCAATGTGTGACTGTAGGGCCAGCTACGTTATGTAATAAGTAGGCTATACATGATGATGATGATGATGATGATGATGATGATGATGATGATGATGATGATGATGAACACTTGTATAGCGCGATTCCATCCAGGCCAAGTAAGCATGCTCGGTGCGCTGGGGAAAAAAAATCTGTTTTGGTCACTGATTAAAAAGATGGGTCTTCAGCTGACACTTGAAGGCTGCTTTGGAGCTACACTGACGTAGCGAGAGAGGAAGTCTGTTCCACAGGAGAGGAGCTGCACATTCAAAAGACTTTGCTCCAAAGTTCTTTCTCTTATGTCGATTGACACTTGGCACAGAGATCTTGCACTGTGAGCTAGACCGAAGGTTTCTCTCAGGAGCGTGCCAAGGGAGGAGTTCTTGCAGGTACTTGGGTGCTGATCCTTCCTTGCATCCAAACACAAGGGAAAGTATTTTATGTTCAATCTGTTTTTCAACGGGGAGCCAATGAAGTTCCCGAAGAACTGGTGTAATATGCTCATGAGTCTTAGCTTTTGTCACAATCCGAGCTGCTGTGTTTTGAACTTTTTGTAGCCTTTGCAGCTGGCACTTGGGCAAGCCCCAAACACAGCTGTTGCAGAAGTCCAAGCGAGACTGGATGAGCGAAGCAGCAAGTGTGTTGGCCGTTTTTATGTCCAGATCTGGCCTAAGTTGACCCAGTGTTCGCAGACCAAGGTAGCATGATCTGACTGTGGCGCTGACTTGAGGCACCATGGTGAGGCCGCTGTCCACAAGAAGACCAAGGTCTCGTACTGTGCTGGACACCAGAATAGTCGAAGAGCCAACGTGGAGGGAGTCCACAGATACCTTTCGACGACAGGCATCTGAGCCACACAGTAACACCTCTGTTTTCTCATCATTTAATTTTAACCTGTTGGAGAACATCCAAGACTTGATCTCCAGACAACAGCTTTCGAGACTCTGGATTGCCTCTGATGTGGAGGATGCGCTAGGATGGAATGCTTTGTACAGTTCACTGTCATCCGCAAAGAGTTTTCGGCTGATTCCAAAGCTTTCAATGATTTTACCAAGCTGGGTAGTGTACATGGAGAATAATATTGGCCCTAGTACAGACCCTTTTGGTACACCACAAGTGAGAGGTACGTCAGGCGATTATGCCCCATCGACGATAACACGTTGTGTCCTATCTAACAGGTAGGAGTGAATCCACTGATGGGCAGATGTAATTCCTATTTCAGCAGAGAGTTTCAGGAGAAGCAGGTTGTGATCAGTGCAGTCAAACGGTGCACTCAAATCCAACAGAATCACAAGAACAAGATCACCATAGTCCGCACTGCACAGAATATAATTTAAAAAGCGAGTCAGTGCAGTTTCATAACTTAAACTGTGACCTGGCTTATAGGCAGACTGGTAGACGTCCAGCAGATCATGTTTAATCAGGTGCTGCATCAGTTGCTGACAAACTGCTCTTTAGAGCAGTTTCAATACATACGGTAGAGTAGAATCTTGTTCTTCAAGTCCCTTCTTTTTCAGCAATGGTTTGATAGCTGCTGCCTTGAACGACTTGGGCACTGTGGAGGACTGAAGGCTACAATTTATGATCTTGAGCAGCACTGGCAGCGAAACATCCAAGCAGTCCAACACAAGTCTGGTTGGAGCAGGGTCCACTTCACAGGATGTGGGTCTCGACGACGAGATGATTTTTCTCAGCTGGTCCTCAGATATTAGGGAGGCACTGTGGTCTAATGGTAGTGCTTCGGCTTGAGGATCTGAAGGTCCCGGGTTCGAGCCCTGGCCGAGCCATTGTGTTGTTTCTCTGGGAAAGACACTTTACTCCTGTTTTCCTACTCCTTCGGATGAGAGTATAAACCGAGGTCTAGTCTGTGTGTCGCATACATTCCATCATAACGGACTTTAAAGATCCTGACGCTCATGTCCTAGACGGGTGAGTGCCGGTAACAAGATCACACCCAGCATGCACTTGGTCCTTCTCCCCCATCCCTGGCTGCCCAGGATTGTGCTCAGTTGTCTGGGCGTCATACCATGCGCCAAAGGCTGCGGGTGGGCGTCTCGGACGGTTTGAGTTAGATCCTGTATCGGCCAGCGCCTTGATCCTTAGGCTAAGGCGCCTTATAAATGACGAACATTATTATTATTATTATTATTATATTGGTTCAAACGTAGTCAGCGGAGAGCCCTTAAATGATGATGGTATTTCTGGAAGACTACTACTGTCTCCAAAGCTTGTCCTAATTGTCTCAATTTTATCAGTGAAGTAGGCAGACAGACTATTTGCAGCATCTTCTCTGGACAGTTCCGGCAACACAGGGGACCTAGATTGTTTCCCCAGGAGATCGTTGATCACTAAAAACACCTTGCGTGGGTCACCACTTGCACTGTCAATGAGGGTTCGTACATGCCTCGCTCTAGCTTTCTTGATTTCCTGGGAGCAGCAATTTCTTGCTTGTTGATAGATTTGACGGTCGACCTCTAAGCCACTGTTACACCACCACTTTTCAGCTTGTCGACGAGCTTTCTTGGTCTTTTTTACAGCATCGTCAAACCACGCAGTATCACGCCTGTCAGGGATGCGCATGGCAGTCTCAGGAGCATGTTTGTTGAGAAGTTCCATCAGGGTATTGTTGTACAAGCAGCAAAGAAAGGTGAACTGAGCCTCGGCCAGTCAGCTATGCAATGTGAAAGAAAAGCAGTGCTAATTTCATTCATTACATTTATTAGAGGGTTGGTCCTGTCATGAAATAGATGTGGTCTAGGAAAACGATGATTCCAGTGATTTTGACAGTCAGCCATATTGAAACTTAAGTACAATACGACTTGTCACATGGAGCAGCAAATTTTTCAAATTTTCTCGCGCTCTCTGGAACATTGTGTTACCTTGTGTCCTAAGTACTCCATAACTACTCCTTATACCTATCCCTGACTATGTATAACTTATATACAGTTTATGAGTACACAACTCTTAAAATTATTCATTAAACGGTCGAAACTCGTCTTTAACTTATAAAGTCTATAAGCTGCTTATGTACTCCTTATTTACAGCACATTGAACTCGGCCCTGGCCTAGAATATTATGATGGGAGTGTAACCCATGTTATATTGTGCCCTATAACTCAGTTTAACAGAAATCCGATTTTATTGACCAATGTCACTCTAGAGCTAATATAGTTCAGCAATGGGACTGTGTGTCAGAGCGTAGATTGTTCTAAATTGGCATGTGACAATTTCTGAAATAGTGTAAATATATTATTATAACATAATCAGTTCAGAGTTTGTTCAAGTACGGAATTAAATATTTTTGACATTGCTACATCTTGTTTTATTTAATTTAATTTTATTTGTGTGCTGCAGGAATATACCAGAGTTTTGAAATTGAAGAATGTTACGTTTGAGACGGTGGAAGGACTTGAGCTTGTTAAGAGCATGGCTGATACCCTGTCCAAGATGCTTAGTAAAAAAAAGGATGCTCTCTGGGTAAAAGACTTCAAATATTAGAAATTTAATAGTTTGAAACTAATGTTATATAGTGATTATATTGGTTGTTGTGCCTTTCCACTGATACAAACCCTAGGTAGAATGTGTGCAGGGTGCAGATTTATCCTCCTTTCTTAATTTTTAATTTGTGCCCAATCATGGTGGTCAGGATGGAATGCATGATTTATGTATCAAAATACACTTCATCATAGTCTAAACAAAACTTAATTTATTATCATAAATATTATACATTTAGTTGTTTTTAGACTATGATGTACAAAACTCTTGGGCTTTTGGGGATACACTGTGTCAGTTCAAATCCCCAAATGGGCTCGAGTCATCATATGCCCATTCTTGCATTAGAGCTGTGCAGTGCATACTTTTCTTATGCTACTGCTTTAAAACTGTCATTCTGTGTAATGTAAAAGGAGTCAGAAATAGTTGGCCAAGATGATCAAGTTAGCTTTCATTTAAAAACTATACTGTTGTTGGCAGGTTAAACTGTTCTAGTTGTAACTGTCATATTTTGGTAATGCTCACTACTGCAACTGCATAGGTTCTGTTTTGTGGATTAAAATATATACATGATTCATTAATTTTCAGGCGCTTGTACAAGCAGCAGAAGAAGCTGCCAAGAACTACATCTATAACTCAACTATCGATGTAAGATTTTATTATTGCTTTGTGTTGTTTTTTGACCAACTTGATGTATGGCCCCATTGCAGACAGCTATCAACAAATTGTTGGGCAAAACAAACAACAAAAATAAAATAAAACATAAAGTGAAGATCTTTCTTATTTCACTTTTGAGTGTTTAATTTTCTTGATAATGTAAAACTCCACTGTTGGGTTTTTGTTACTGCATCCTTAGGAATTTGAACAAGAGTGCAAAAATAGCATAATTTCTTTTTTACTGAAATGCATGCGGTAATGTGAGTCTATGTACATGAAGCCCCCTCTCCCCACCCACCCCCACTTCCCCCCACCCCTCCTCCCCTAACCTAAAAAAAAAACTTAATTTTTTTCAAATCTGCGCGTGAAGAGTTCAAAATAGTTTAAAAATTATATTTATTTTTGAAAAATTCTTTTGTCCGTCCGTCTGTGCGTCCATTGGGCTACCATCAGTCCGTCGGTGCACGACTTGAAAGTGCCTTACAAACTTGGTAGAATGGTGTTATCCATAAGGTCTCGAAAATGATCTGTGAATGAATGAGTTTACTTCAAGGTAAAGATCACAGGGTCAAAATAATAATAGTAAAAAATTACAAATTTTCACAAAATTTCAAATTTTTTTTTTTTTTTTTTGGGGGGGGGAGGGGTAAGCTACTAATAATGAAGTAATGATTGAGGCGTCATAGATATCAATGAGACACACATATGCACATTTGGGAGCCAAGGTCACTGTTCATATAGGTATCTTTAAGTGACCTTGACCCTAAACCATGAGAGATAAAAAGTCCAAACTTGTTTTAGGTAGAGATCATAACTTGTTCTTTCATATATGAGATGTTTTTGCGTTCTTCTTGAAGGTCAAGGTCAAACAAAAAAATTTCAGTGCGTTGGCTCTATATTTTACCCATAGTATGCATCAACATTTGGTTATTTGATCGTGAATGAGCATCGGAGGTTAGGTGAAGGTCAAGGTCATCCAAAGATCACTGTTTTTTTTGTGCATAATACCTTTGCTACAGTTTATCAGGCAAGAGATTTTGCCATATTTTTTCTGGAAATCCGGTATTTTAGACCCTCCCAGGATCGTTCTCGAGATCGGTGTAAATTCGAGGAGAAAATTTAATGGTATATATAAGAGGTTTTGTACAAGTCTGAGAGTGAGAAGCGATCGGTCATAAATCATTCTCAAACAGCTTGTTCTTAAAGTGCTCGATTTGATTTCCAGTAGCTTATTCTCGAACTGCACAAATAATGTATTAATTTCCAAGGAGGTTCGTTTCAATGTTGAAAACCAGAAGGATAAAGCTAACGTGTTTTGCTGGTTACTTCAACCTGTCACAGTTGTTCTTCATAGCGTGAATCGTCATGTTTTCGAAAGTGAAAGCCAGTGAGAAATCTCAGTTGTTTGAAATAAAACAAATTTTTGTGGTTAGAAGAAAAGGTTGAAATAGATATCGGAAAGGGGAAGGAGGTGAAGAAACATAAAGTATCTTTGGGCGATACACTGGATAAAATAAATCGACCGGGAGAGGCTTTTTGCAACTTGTGCAGCGATGTCATAAAATATGGATCAAGGTAAGCCAGAACTGCTTTTTTAAAACTATTATTACATAGGCCAAAATTGTGCGATTTTTCGATTAATGTTATGACGATGTTTTTTTATGGAACAGAGAATAGGCCTAGTAAGATAAACCAAAATTCTGTGTAGGCCTATTTTTATTTTTTGCGACGAAAACAATCTCTTCTACTAGTAAAAAGTGAATAGGCCTAATTAAACTTGACCAAGTTAGCCTACTTTCCTTTTCGTTCTACTTGTATTACATGTAGGCCTACTTGTTCCTGTATGTTTTCAGTGTTTTTTTGCAAGGTACTACTGTGGCTAAGTAAGCATTCCTCTTGTACATATTTGCTGAGTGATATATTGTAGTACCATTTTAGCAGCTTGTCTTTGTAGTTTCATGTGTTAAATTTGCTGACCTTTCTTTCAGGAGAGCCTGAAAAACAGTTTAGATTTTTTTAACAATTCCTTTTTTTTTCGGGGGGCTTTGCCCCCCCTCATTCCCCTACAGGGGCTCTGCCCCTTGACCCCGCCGGGGCGCGAACTTGTTTTTTCCAACCTAGTTCCAGTCACTTTCCCGAAAAAGGCAATTACCGAAGTCGAACGAACCTCTCCGAGTCGAGCGAAGCTATCCGATGTTTTACGAACGAATGCTGGCAGGACTACGAGAAACCACAGGCTTGGAAGTCTCGTCTTTCATAGGCCTCAATTACATACTATATTACGTACGTATTTAGGAGTTTACAAAGACAAAAGAAAAGACTTCAGAGCCTGTGGTGAAACATCCATGCATAAAAATAGCCGCTGCTAGATCTAATTCTATTTCGATCTGCACAGCTTCAAGCTCAAGTCGAGATTTGTATTTTGAAGCAGTTATTATTATTTTATGATGAATAATATACTGACACAATTAGTAATAAGGAGTAAAAGTAATACATAACACATAAAGCACACATACAAAGATTTCACATCTATATCAACAATAAAACCATGACAAAACTTCAAAGCGCTATGGATACGTTGATGTCACTTCAGCACAAGGCAAAGCAAGTTTATAATGGTCTCAAAAAACATTGATATTTTTATTGCAAGCACCAAAGCAATTATTTATTTAACTAATATTATTCTTTTTATATTGTTATATGTAATTCAATTATATGTATTTTAATGAGAAACACGTATTAAAAAAATGTTGCGTGGCGGGCGGAAATTTCTATAAATCATCTGAAAACTGTGTTAAATCTATAAGAAAAAATAACCAGTAACACCATCTGAATTTTTCGGGTTACACCCAACTTCAGCAAAAACAAACAAAACGTCACTGACCATATTTACATTATTGAGCATGCACAGCAGCACACTATTCTTTTTTTTTTTTAAAGTAATAATAATAATAATAATAATAATAATAATAATAATAATAATAATAATAATAATAATAAAAAGAAACAAACAATAATAATAATAATAATAATAATAATAATAACACACAAACAAAACAAATAAATAAATTAAATTTTTAACTAAATAACTATACTACTACTACTACTACTACTACTACTACTACTACTACTACTACTACTACTACTACTACTACTTCTACTACTTCTACTACTACTTGCGAAGTTGTGGTCTCGATTTTGTGGTCCTGATTCGGCTCTTTGCAGTCCGCTGGACTCTGTAAGCAATGAATAACTAATAAGCTTTTAATTTAACTCTGATCTCGAGTTGTCTTGATTTTGTGGTTCTGATTCGACTCTTTGCAGTCCGCTGGACCCTGTAAGCAATGAATAACTAACTATTAATTTAACTCTGATCTCGAGTTATTTAAAAAAAAATTCGCTTAGCCTACTCGTCCTTCTCCGGAAATTTCAAGATTCAAATATTATAAAGTATAGGCCTAAATATTATCATTTAGAATAGATATAGTTTATACATTTATTTACGTATAAAACAAACAATACAGGTCTAATAATTATATTCAGCTAGTGAGCTTCTTCGCTGAGCGGAGACTGACTTATAATATAATAATGTAGATTAAGCCTATGTATACTGTAAAACAGGTCTACTTGGTTCTAGGCAGGAAATGGGCTATGCTATTATTAGCCTTTACTGCTGAGAACTAACAAAATGCAAATCAAGGAACGCAACTATTAAATATGGTCGATAATAATTATGCGAATATTATGCTCATATTAACAAAGTATACCGTTGCGAAATGCTAAATCTGTGTAAATCGAACAAAATTAGAAGCAACAGCGATCATTTTTAATGTCAGCTAGTCGTAGTCATGCAAGCATCATTTTGTAACACATCGGAGAGCTTCGTTCGACTTCGGTGATTGCCTTCTTGGGCGAATGACTGGAACTAGGTTGGAAAAAACAAGTTTGCCGCCGGGGCATATGGCGGCCCCTGGACCCTGGCCATTTCAGGTTTTTTCACTTTTTCTTAATCTCATGCCTGAATTTATTTGATCATACATGAGTGTCCGTTGGGATCCAGATGTTAAAATTATCTCAACAACAAGATCAAAGTCAGTATTTGGGGAGGCATGATGGCCTAATGGTAGTGCTTTGGCTTGCGGATCTGAAAGTCCCAGGTTCGAGCCCAGGCCGGGGCATTGTGTTGTGTCCTTGGGAAAGACACTTTACTCCCGTTTCCTACCCCTTCGGATGAGAGTATAAACCGAGGTCTAGTCTGTGTCGCATACATTCCATCCTAACGGACTTTAAAGATCCTGATGCTCATGTCCTAGACAGGTGAGTGCCGGTGACAAGAACACACCCAGCATGCAACTAGGTCCTTCTCCCCCATCCCTTGTTGCCCAGGATTGTGCTCAGGTGTCTGGGGCGTTATTACGGTGCGCCCAAAGGCTGCATGTTGGCGCCTCGGGCGGCTTGAGTTAGATCCTGTATTGGCCAGCGCCTTGAGCAGCTCTTGAGCTGAAAAAGTGCTAGAACGATTAAATAAAATAAATAAATTGCATTTTGATGTCACTGTTTTGTTTCAGTTTTTCTGGGCACTTATATTCATGTACAATATTGCAAGTGCCATAAGAAGCATGTGAATCACATGGGCTTTGTCCTTCCAGTTTGAAAGGTCAATCCAATATCATTTTGCTCACACCATATTTAGTATTCTAGGTCTTCTTTACTTTCTGTTTACTCATTCTATCTTGGTAGTGTTACACATAAGAAAACTTGCTCAAAAATTCTTCTATATTGCAGTATACAGCATACAGAGATATTCAGTTGATGCAAAGACATTTCTGTGCTTACAGAAAGAAGACGTGTACTACATCAATACCAAGAACCTGAATGATTCAGAACTGACCTATGAGGCACACTTCAATCAGGCTGTCTACCTCGACCACTCAAGTGTTCATATTCCTGTGGAAATTTATGATGGAGGTTCACATTTCTTATTGTCTTATACAGATATTTTGTATTTCCAGACTTATTGGGAACACTTAGAAATAGTCAGGGGGAAATCAGAACGAGCCAAATGTTGGTCGGTCTGTCAGTCCGTTGGAAGGAATATCTCAAAACCCACTAACGGATTTTGAACAAATTTCTCAAGAACATTACCTAGTTTAGTGGCCTGCTCCCCATGCCATATTTGCTTTACAACAAAGATCAAGGTCACTGGAGTTATTTTGTTGCTGAATCTGTTTTGCTCAAAATCTCAGAAATGGTTGAAGTGATTTTATTGTTTTGGTATATACAGGCTGCAGAACTCTCCGCGGATGCGCAATTTTCCGAGTAAGAATAAAAAATTTCCGAGAGAAAAAAAAATTCCAAGAGAAAAAAATACAGAGAATATTTTTTGTTTGAGTACCGATCCACATTTTTATGTCGTCTTATTGACAGAGAGGTGCGCCGCCCGCTAATACTGCTTCACTGTTATAGGCTACAACTTTAGCGGGCGCCTCTTATGCTGTACATTTCGCGCATATTGTTGACCTACTGAAAGAAAGGTGCGCCGTCCGCCGTATGCTATTCTCTGAGTTTCTCTTTTAGTCTATGCTCTAAGTCTGTGAACATCAACAGAGACATTGTAGAACTGTGATTGAAATTTTGTGCGTTAGACTAAGCCGCTTCTTCTGTGATGAACACGCTTCATTAACTTTTTTTTTCAAAATGTCGTTTGCTTCTAGAATTGTCAATCATGGCGAGACATTTAATGAAAGCATAATCCAGAACAAATGGAAAGTCTATTTGCACTTTTTTTTTTACCTGTTCATACTAAAAAAAAAAATTTTTTTCCCCAAGACATAGCTATACATTTTCCAGTATTTCCATCCAACAAATACAACAAAAAGTGCCATTTTTCTTTTCCTTCGGGGGGCTTTGTCCCCCTGAACCCACCACCAGGGCTTTGCCCCTAGACCCCACAGGGACCTAGGCGGCCCCTAGACCCCGGCCAAACTTCAGAGATTTTTTTCAAAGTTGTTCTGCAGCCTATATATATATATATGGTCAAGAGTACAGAGAAGTGTCCAATGACTGTGACACCAACACTGAAAACTAAATGTACTGGAAAAAAAAGTCTCTTGAAACTGTTACATTTTCTAACATGCATCCTGCTCATGATGTGTTTTTTCAAACTTTGTCATTTGGTTATACTTGGTAAAAATGTATTGCGTTTGAATGTAATATTAACACCGTCGCATTTTTACAAAACACAAACTTGATACAGAAAGGGCAACTGATCTTTAATTTAGTTGTGCCTGTTTAGGCAAATACAGTGCTTTCAAAATGTAGGTGAAAACAAAGCGTTCTGGTGACTGTCATCTTTACAAAAGCACAATGAAGTCTGAATGACTTAACAACAAACAGCATTTTTGAAAGAAAAATGGGCAAGCAAAACCACTTTTATGGCATATATATTTCAGTTAAAAATTAATGTGTAACTAGCAGCATTATTTCACCTAACAACTGAAGATTATTTGATAAAAAATGGGTTTTGTGTAGTTTATCAAGCTTAGTACATCCACTGGGTGCACGATAAATTCCTGTTCTACCATAAAACTACGAACTTGTGCATCACAAGACAACACTAAACTAAACGGAAAATGATCCAATCAATGCCATAACAAGCACAAAAGAAAGCAAATCATTACTGGACTCCTTATACAGCTTGAAACTGCAGTGGCTGAAGTGCTTGAATGTAACACCAAAACTAATTCCTTAGGGACTTTCACTGACAGAAAAAAACATCACAAAAAACAAGTAAATATGACATTTAGTTACGTGCAATGAGCAACAAATGCTCAGTTTGGTTGCATGGTAATATGAATTTATTTAAAACAATAGGTTTTTGAATGTAATTTAACACCAATCGGACACAATTTTTAATCTTGATTGCTCTCATATAGTTACAAAATTATTTCAGGTCCTAACAACCATCATCCTGACTGGACACATTCATTAACACACACTTTCACCTCAAATGATGTGTTTTATGCCATGATAATTGATTATTATGATTATTATAAACATGCAAAGAGAAGTGCATCAGCCAAAAACTCATCTTTATCAATGAAATAGAAAAAACCACATGCATTTGACAATATTTTGGTTTCTGTAGAGCAAAGACCGGCTCATAAATTGTCTTTAGAAAAAGAAAAAAATAAGGGATATGTCTATTTTAAAAATGTGTCGTCTTCACTTATCAGTGAGCGGAGCTGATAAGAGTCTGGTGATCTCAGCCATGCTGACAAAGGAAATGTCAACATTTGGCCATACAAAAGTTTGTGAAGTTTCGCCATGCTTGTGAAGAAAGTGTATTTTTGCCCCATCCTCTTGTATGGTCTGTACCTGAAATTCAAGCAAAACAAAACATGGTCAATCAGGGCCAGTGCTAATAAATTTCACCATTTCGCAATGTCCACCATATAAATTTATGCAATAAGACAATATCTCATCATAAAGCTGTGCACTTTTTAATGTTAAAAAAAAAAAAAAGGTAAAGGTAGTCCCATAGCCTTGTGGCCGTAGGGGAGCGTGATGTTGGAGATCACACTTATCTTGGGCCAGCGTAATGAGGGTGATGCCCAACTCTCTCCCTCGCTGCTTTACCTTCCCCACCCTCAAGAGAGTAGGTACTCAATCACAGTTGAGTCAACTGGGGGCGTTGTTGTTTGTCGCTTCACACCTTGGCGGTCACCCATCCAAGTGCTAACCGCACCGGACGGTGCTTCACTTTCGACACAGTAGCGAGTGCTCCAACCACTGCACTATCCGACACCCCCAATGTTGGTTTGCATTAAAAAAAATACAAAAGGCTTTTGCACATTCCATTATTTCCTACCTATGATTGCATAAGCATTGCCACACTGCGTTTGGAAAAGATCCAGAAAAGTAAAACTGAAGCATGAACATTTTCTGATGTCAAGTGTGTGCAACATAATTTGAGATGACCTTAGTACATCTGCAGGCTGGCGAATTCTCCTCGGATACGCGAGTTTCTGAGGTTAACGAACTTACTTTCCGAGGTTTAAAAATTTGTTCCGAGGGAAAAAAAAAAGGAGACGCAAATCGTAAATTAACCACGTATGTTCGCTCCGCAAACCCATTCCAACGTTTTGCCTTACTCTGTACCATTTCCGGTAGAAGCGCATGTTGATGATTGGGCGCACACCACGAAGTATTTCCGCCCAGCAGAGACGCATGTTCTTTCACACGGTCCTTTCGAGTGTGAGAAGTTACAGAAATGTTGTGCGCATCACGGATTATTAACCGGGGAGAAGATTTTCAAGAGGGAGACATCGCCAACAAATGGAATTGGGATTGGACGTCGAAAGTGGTAAATGTGGAGGGAGTCGAGCACGCTGCTCTCATTTTCGAAAAGTTGATACTGCAGGCATGGCTCGTTGCATCATGTGCAACAAAGAAATTAGATACACTAATCGTGGTATTACCAGAGCTGCCAACCCCTACGGAACGTCCGTAGTTTCTCCGGAAAATGTTCTTTAATTCCGCAACTACGCCATTTCAAGAAATACTACGGAAGAAAAATTTCAAAGCATACCTATTTTTTTACAAGTATCGAAACAAAGCCGCGAGAGACGTAGGCCTACTAGGCTTTCGTTAATATCATAGACTTTCGTATAGCGCTTTGTGTGTGCGCTATTTTTAGCTCAGCAGCCACTGCGCGGTAGACTGAGAGAGAGAGAGAGAGAGAGAGAGAGAGAGAGAGAGACCACAGTCATGTCCTGTGATCCCCGTGTTTCCTTCAGGCGATTACACGCGAGGACTCGCGATTAATCGCGATTCCTCGCCGCGTATGGTGTTTCCTCGCGCACTTATTAAATTTTCCTACTACATTCGTCGCCTATAACCTATAACTGCCAATGTTTTTGTTTTTTTTGAATATAAATAACAGCTTTAACAATTTGGTTTTAAACCAATGTATCCATGCCATTAGTACATGTAGTGAGCCATTGGGTTAGCTTTTCCGAACAAAATGTTAAAAATGTGGTGTTTTTTTCAGGAACATTTCTATCATTTTAAAAATAAATATTTGAAAGTTAATGCTTTTTGTGTTGGTGTTTGGTTTTTATTTAAGCTAATATCAACATTTTAAATAATGCTCATTTTATCATGTGAAAATTCTTGTTCGTACATTTGCTACTGAAATTGAGCTGAAACTACTGATATTTTTCTTTGTTTGCTACTGAAATTTTTTTTAGGGGTTGGCAGCTCTGTATTACAGTGCTCACTGAGCACTTCTTTACAAAGAAACACAAATGTGCTGTGAAAGCACTGACTAGCTGCACAACGATACCAGGTAAGAGTTTGTTTGCTTAGTGGTTCCATCAAGACTAATTGAAAAATAAGCCCTCTTGACAAGAGCAAAAAAAAGCTGATGACAGACCTCCAGCCAAGAGACTTTGCACTAATACTAAGCCAGCAGTAACTTTAAAAAAACAGAGCACCTTATCATCATTTTTCAAATAGAGTATCGATTTGCTTTCTTTTTTTTATTTTATTTAGATTTTAATACTAGGAAGCAAGCTTGTTTGTGACAGTTGCCATAATCTTGCATATGTTGACACAAACCTATTCAGGTGTTTTTTCCAAGTAACAGTTTTTGTGTGTGTATGTGAACATTAGTCTTAATAATAATATAAAAAATAATAATGTCTATCTATGAATGCATGAATATTATGAAAAACATCAAAATTTATCTCTCACAAAAAGCATACTTTTGGGGTTTTAAATGCTATAAAACTTTCAGCTTCAGGGGGGCTTCGCCCCTGGACCTGACCAGGGGCCTTACAGCAGCCCCTGGACCTCGATCGGATTTCAGAGTTTTTTTTCTTCAGCTATTCTCCAGCCTGCATCTGGATCCAATTGGCAGCATGGTTATTTCCACAAAGTCACCAACATGAACTTGGCTGAGAGAAGAAAGAAATCCAGCATTACTGCTACAAGAATGTTTTCAAAAAGAATTCTTTTGATTACTTTGATTCTGCAAGGAAGCAACTAGTACTCAGGTTTTTCACCACTAAGCTGTAATGAGTATGAAAAGATACACATTGATGCATTAACTGAGAAAACCAAGCCAATCCAACAAATTGTTATGTTATAGCATCTGTATGAAAATATAAACAATACAAAAAGGCTTCACTGGTGTGTCACTTATTCTTTCGTGTATAGCATCCAGATTGATAGACAAAATGTAAAAACTTTGATTTTAGCTCCCTTCTGTCATGCATGTAATTTAACACAAAGCGCTTCCACAACTGTATCAGTGTTATGTTACATTCAAACACCTACTGTAGTCAGAGTGAATTTATCTACCATTTACTGAAACAAACTTCATTCATTGCAATGAGATTTGAGGAAACTGTATTAAACACAATACTGATTAAAAATAACCTCCATCCGATTGTAAAATGTGCATGAATGTAACTTGGTACAAAACTTTCTTGTCATGTTATTTGCAATCATCTTTTAAAAAACAGTCAGAAAGGTATTTGCAAAAAAAGCTGAAACTTTAGAGTAACTGATGAAATGCTTGCATTATTCCCAGTGAATGCGAACGACTAAAATAGATGAAAGTTGTACAGAGATGCCAATCCTCACATTTTCGACGTATTATTTTCCGGTGGCAGTTTTTTTTAGGATTTACGCCGGTCATTTTTCTTACGGCGAGAATAATTTTTACAAAAATATATATTTGCAGCTGATGATTATGGCAAAAGGACTGTTAAACATTTCAGACTGATTACACTTAGGCACTGTCACAGTCTAAAATAATGCAGCATATTATATAACGACCTATAAGGTAATAAATCTATTTGATTCGTTTAACTTATTGCATATCGTAGTTCACAACCTTGTTAGCTGCGCTGAAGCAGCAGCAGCAGACAAAACAATGCAAAGAAATCAATGAGATTTACCTTTTTTTAAAAATTTTATGCCGATACACAACCTCAAAGCGATTTATTTTAATTAACTCTAACATTGTGCTGTACATGATTCTGATTCGTAGCAGGTTGATGTTAAAAATTTTGCGAACTGACATCGCTTATCCTTCTGACTTCGGTCAGGGTCAAGTTTTACCACAGATTATTATAGAATTCTTTTGCGGGGCTCAGTCATCTTTGATTTTTCCGTTATGATTTTTAATAAGAAATCTCAATCCTGGACCTTTGCTCCCTCTTGTCTACTGACAAAATTTTAAACCTACTGACAATTTATAAATTTCTCCCTGACAGATTTTTCTGCAGGTTGGCATCTCTGGTTGTATGAATGTAACTTAACACCAATCTTTTTAATGGGCCTCCTGAGTTGACTGTGTTAATTTACATTCAAGCGTGATCCACAAAAAATTACTCTTATAACATATATACCATGGAATTTCCACGCTGATTCATTTCTCTTGACACAGATCTCTCTTAGACAGACCCTGATGTCCACACATTGTTTCTGTCATCAAAACTCTCAGTTCAGCGTAACTTAATAAGAACAAGCCCCAGGAGCGATAGTGTTATGTTACTTTCAGACAGAAAATCAGAGTTGGGCTTTGCCTTCGTACTGGCTTTGTCTGAACCCAATAAATGGCAAATCTGTGACATTGATTTGTGATTTCGTCTTCATAGTCTCACTATAAAGCATATATAACGTTAATGGCAAGTACTTTCGCGTAAATTTATGACAAGTACTTTCGTGTTAAGTTACATTCATCCAACAAAATGGTTACTTGCAAAAAATGTCTATCTACTTTGGCAACAAATGACGAGGAAGCCATAATTCCGTGCAAAGTTTAATATGTTTTAGTTTAGAAAGTACACCCTCTAACATCGTAAACATTGAAACAAATATCTGCCAATAAAACAGATCAACAGGTTTGTCCATCTCGCTGATAATGAAAGATGTAACCACAACAACCACTGTCTTTTTGGTCATTTTATTTTTTATCACAAAAATGCACATATGCTAAAGTTTACTTCATTTTATGTCTAATTTGACTGAAAATTAATGAATGTAACCAATAACCACAAAACTTACCTGTCCAATTATTGTCACTAACATCCATTGATATTGAAAGAGCAAGATGCATGCACAAGTGTTTGATCAGGTAATAAACAAAATGCCCGCCACTCGTCGGAAACAAAGTCGTTTGTCTGACTGTGAGACTATTTTTTTCATTTGAACGTAACAAAAAACTAAGAACATTTCGGTTTCTGGCAATCAAAGGGCTGTACAAAACGTCAAAAGTAGTTTCTCAACATATTTTTATTTTACAGGTAATAAACAAAAGACCCAGCATTGGCCTTTCATATGATGCAAATGACATTTTGTGTGGAGAGCACCTTGTTGCTAAAAATAGAGATTAGCTCAGAACAGAAAGTTAACACAATGAGTTACCTTCATTACCCCCCCCCCCCCCCCCCCCCAAATATCACCGCAAGTATGTAAACACCAAGACAATTTTGGGTCTTGAAAGTGAGTTTGCTTTAAAGTTTGAAGTCTTTAGCAGCCTGTCTCGTGAAGTTGGAACTTCTGGTGATGCATGCATTTGCTTCAAACTAAACGTGTGTGCAGAATGTCATGTTTTCCTTTTTCATTCACTTGGTAATTTTTGCAAGAAAACAAAACTAACGAACTACAATTATACACACACACATGTCATGTTTTCCTGTTTCATTCACTTGTAATTTTTGCAAGAAAACAAAACTAACGAACTACAATTATACAAACACACAAAAGGAATCACACGACCATCTTTTACATGCATGTTTTTACAACGAACTGATGAAACAGGTCTTCGATGTTCTTCTGTCACGGCCGTCCTTAACACGTACTGTCAGACGGTGGCTAAAAAAAAACTTGTTCCGTCTCTTATGCCCTTCACGCTGGCTCATAACCAGATCAGAGACACCCGCTGGCCTTGGTGTAGCCTAGCCAACTGGCACTTGCCTTTAGTACTTTGTGGAGCTTATAATTATTTTAACCAAGCCCATTGCTGTAGCCAGACCTTAACGAACCACCGGCACCCTCTACCACTTTGTTATACATTTTAGAAATACATGACAGTTGTCCCTCACGCTATTAGAAACTACTTTTGCTCGCTATGCATATTTTATGCCTAACAAAAATTCCTGCTGAAACTGAATGTATTTTAAAAACTCGTCCACTATTTACTATACACAAGAGAGCCCAAACAAACGAGAATACATTTAAAACCTCATCCAAAACAGCACAATTTACAAGACATGAGGCAATGCAAACAAAACCTTTTTTTTAAACAAAACAACATAACAAAATACTACAATTTACCAGAAAAAAACAATTTCAAAGTACGATTGACAAGATAGCAACACAACAGTTCGGGGTTTTTTCAATGGAGACGTGCATTCACTTTAGAGAGAGAGAGAGAGAGAGAGACACTACACACACCACCGATACACACACAGTACACACATACACACAAACTGAACGTAAACACACAAAGGGTAAATACAGTCAGGTTTTAATGGACTTCACAAAACAAAGCTAAAAACAAATGAGACAAGCAAATTTCAAAGTACAACAATTTACAAGACAGAGCAAAGTAACACATAATGAAGTGTTGTTTGTGTGTGTTCGTGGTTTTTTTCTATGGAGACATGGATTGCATTCACTTGTGTGTGTGTGAGAGAGAGAAAGAGAGAGAGAGAGATTAAACATTTAATAACATATCAGTCATCCATATACAGCGCATGTTGAATGTGTATTGTGTTTTGCGATAATCTAAGAAAAGTCACAGAAAGTCTATACAGAAAATGAGCAATGGAACTTAACACCATGCAAATAAAATTAATGGTACTCACCAAAATATTGCAATTTACAATGAAAAAACACAAATGAGAAAGCATCACATAGATAGAGTATGCATGTAGGGAAAAGTCGGGTAATATTAAATGGAGTGTATTAGGAAACGAGACCTTCCAGGGAAGCCGTATTTCATATCTTACGCTTTGTTTCATATTACCCGACTTTCCCCTACAATAATTTACAAAACAGAACAAAACAACACACAAACACATGCGCACAGACATTCATTCACTTTATGGAGAGAGAGAGAGAGTGGGAGGGGGAAGGGGGGGGAAGAGATATGCAACATTTAATAAGATATCTTAGTGCATGTAGAATGTTTGTGTGTTTTTTCGATATAACCTAGTGCATGTAGGAAACGTCACAGAAAAAAAGAACAATGGGAAATAAAATATATTGCACTCACCTGCACTTTGCTCAGCAAACCTCTGACACATACTGCAGTCAGATCCATCAATTTTCGAGTTGTACTCTGTCCACAAAACTTTTGTGCTATCAATGTCATCGCGTGCTGCTTTTACGAGACCCTTTCGAATCTATTCAGTGTCATCATGCGAGAAAGGCATGATAAACATAATGTTTTGGAGTATGTAGTACCATTTGCTTCTTCAGACACTTGAATGTCATGAAACTTGTACAGAAATGAAGCATAATTTTTGAAAAAGCTTAGTGGCATGCTTGTCTTTTGCTGTTTTTGATCTCCTGCCACAAATTCTACACAGCGAGTGAAGTCTTTGTGTGTGAAGATCTTCTGTATGCGGCACTGCAGCCATTCTCCACTCACAGATCGAACTAAATATTAATAAACTTTAGGAAAACCCACAATAACTAATACACTACACATACACACAAACGGTACGAGACACACTGTACACACATACTCATAAACTAAATGTAAGCACACAATCAAACGGTAAATAAAGTTACATTTTAAAGTACTTTACCAAACAAAGCTAAAAACAAATGAGACATAACAAGTCAAGAATAGAAAGAACAACAAAACAAAGACAAAACCAAAACACAATAAAGAAAGAAAAACTTGGAGGTCGTGAAATTCCCTGACAGCACAGTGAAGATCTTTAGGGGGCCGGCAGTGTGCGCTTGTGGTCAGAATTTCCATGCGCGTCTTGTGAAATCGCTGAAATTACAGAGGCCAGCAACCAAACATAAAAAAAGATTTTTAAAATACCGATCACATCACCAGAAAGTTCCAACTTTGTACTAATTGACTTCAAATGATGAACACTGTCACTTGTTTAAATGGTCAGCACGTGTGTCACGTCCCCCGAGCGGGTTCTGTGACGTCAGCACATGCAACGAGTGAATAGGATAAAACTCAAACAAAATAAACTAACACAAAATGCCAGAATACAATCACACTCTTTTATTCCACAATTAACATACAAACACAGGACAAATGGGAACTAACCTCCCCTCAACCCCTAACAAGACCCCCGTCCCGATACTAACTAACAATTACCTCCCCTTGTTCAACCCTAAACAGAACTAAACAACAACAGTTTCTTTACAAAATGTGTACAGCAAAATCGCAATCAATAAATCAATTCAAAATGTAATCTTCAAATAATAAGCAATGGCGTTTGAATCTTTACTCGTAAACTATTATCTAGGCGAAGCTGTGGCACAGAAGCAATGTCTCAATGTTCTTGTCAAGTAGCTCAGAGAGCTAAACAGTCTCTTTCACAATAAGCGGATGATTCTTCTAACTAAATGAATATGTTTTTAGGTGTGGTGCAGTGTGAATCTGTGTGTGCATGAATTAGGTATGAAAACCTCCTGTAATGGTGTTGCCTCGATACATAGGCAAAACCTGCAGCAGTGGCAGAGATCACCACAACACTACTCTGTTGTAGAGGCAAAGGCACCCCCCAGGCTGGCTAGAACCCAATCAGCGTCAACAACAGCAACATAAGTACAGCATAAGAAGCAACATCAGAAGCAACAGCGTAGAAATAATGCGTAGAAGTAACAGGTAGAAGTAATAGCCCACACCTGTAAGCATATACACAGTCTTAACAGTCTGCTTACAAAACAATAAACACTATATAATATAATATAACACGCCGTCCTCCGTCCACCATCTTGACCTGTATATGAATACCATGATAATAATACAAGATGCTATACACACATTTCAATAATATAAATCAACCTTTGATGCTAAATAATTCGCATCTTCTATAAACACAAACATTTATATAAATGTACATAATCATTGCAACCACACTTCAATCACACAGTCCTGATTCATTCCGCCTCCCTTCATCATCACCGTCTTCCCCAACAATTGTAACACATCACGATTATCTCCCTTCTTCCATACTGTCTCGCCATACTATACTATAACATGCTTCCTTCATAATCATCGCTTCATCTTTGTTCAGCATAATACATTCTGTCGCTCTCTCCATACATACACCCCCACTCTCTCTCTCCCTCTCTACATTCCCCATCGTCGCCTTTGACCCACTTTTATAACAACAACAGCAACGACATTTCCCCATCACATATACAATAAGAAAATCATAAGAAAATCATATAAAATCAACAAAATTCATTATGCATCCTAAAATACATCCCCTTCCCCACACTCATCACCACTCATACGCGTACGCAGTTCTCGGAGTGCGCCGCCACTAAAGAATTGAATGACAGGATTTGCTCACCTTTTAGGCCTCGGCTCGTGACACACCTTTCCCCCCAACACCACAACACAACACAGCACTGTCACAAATACAATTGGTTAGTCTTTTGAGAGTCACTTTGTCTTGCTATTGCTGGTTATTTCACTTTCCAAATAACACTTATAACTGAGGATGAGGTCACCTTAGCTCTGTCACAGACACTAAGTCTTGGTGGGTGTTCAATCGAGAACGACACACACCTTAAGCATATAACCCTACATTCGTTGACAAATGGTAGTTAATATCTTCCTCTCGAATTCTAAACATCCTTATCCCGACGAGGGCATAAGACCTTGGGTGGCTATATAAACAATAAACACACCCTTCCAACAGTACCCTACACTACAATGACCTCTGTCACAGGGTTGCTGCCTCGTTAGATTCGATCCTCTCGCAAAAGCATCTCAAACCACTCTGCCCTCCAAAAAACGCGCCGGCCACAGGCAAATAATCGAGCTCTCGTCAGTATGCACATTCTTTATTACGCGTATCCCTATTCAAAAATTGGCCTACTCCCTGTCTTCTTCGTTATGCACGGACTTTACGAAACTGCACTTTCATACGCAAAAAGTAAATCGGTCACGCTATTCTATGTACACTATATACGGAGAAGTGTAACTTCGTAAAAAGTATAATTCTCCCTGCTATCTGAAAACTCGTGTCGTCACAACGTGTAATTAGAAAACTACACACACACACCGAGAAACCGGTGCAATCCAAGTCATCTTATTGTGCAGAGAGTATAACTACACACTGTCAAATCCAGTTAAATATAACACAAACTAAGTCGAATTAATGGCTAGTTTACGCTAACACCAAGCTTAGATATGAAAGTAACTAAATGCAAAACATGAACCCAATGACTAGATCATTCCACATAAAACGATCACTTTTACAGCGCAAAACAGAGAGCACAAGCGCAGCCAAACATTCCATGTACACTTTGTCTCTGCAGGAAACTTAGCGTGGGTACATCCCGCGCAGAAGCATGCAGCTGGCATGGCCTACAGGCTAGGCCTGCCGTAGCTAAAAATAGCTTGCTGCTGTGACTCAAAAGTCAAATTCAGTGAAGGAAGCTGCAGCCGTGCTGTACTCTTGACCATATATTATGACTTTCGAGTTACGAGACAGGATAGAATACCAACGACTTTCGAGTTATGAGATAGGATAGGATATCTATATCTATATCTGTACATTAAAATCGTGGGCTATTCTTCAGTAGCAATTCTGTTGTTGGCCACTCAGAATTTGAATTTTTTGTTCAAAATACATCTCGTAACTGAAGTTCACATCATTTTTTCTTTTCTTCTGTTATACTTTCAAGTACTGCTAAGTATATTTGATCATTTGTATTTGTGCTTTCTCAAAGGTCAAGGTCATTGCGATTCATTTTACAAAGATGTTTCACAGCTGTTTTGGATAATTTTGTGCTTGCAGATAGTTCAGATAATTCCAAATTTTAAAAAATTAATTTCTGTAGGATAAAGCTGAGTCACAGAACCACCGAGAAAATTAATACTTTTAATTAAAATGCTTATTTCTTTCAGCTGTTTTTGAATGTCTGCTGGAAATACATTTTAATAGCTTGTCATCTTGTTTCTTCTGTTGCTTAACGAAGTGTCCATGTCTAGGTAAAATGCATGATAACATGTTTTGTGTGTGTTTTTTTTTTCAAAGCTAATAATTCTTTCTGGAAGTTTATTTATAATCTTGTTATGGGTAATACACTCTGTGAATTATTGGATGCAAAACTAGTACTGATTTATTTAATTTATTTATTATTTCTTTTCTTAAATTTAATAACATTTTGTACATGTTTTAAGTTGTGTATTTTTCCATGTGCAAGTGACATTTTAGAACAATGCCTGTCGGAATGACCTGAAACTCACAGCAGCATTTTTTTGTATTTCCAGACCTATCTGAAAATACTTTGAAATTGTTGGGAATCAGAACGAGCCAAATTTCAGGCTGTCCATCCATTGGTCTAGAGAACTATAAATAGATTTTGACCATAAGAACATTACCTAGGTTAGTAGCCTGCCTCAAGTGTCATCATACATGCTCTACCTCAAAGATAGGTCACTGAAGTCATTTTGATGCTTCACGTTTTGTCCAATGCCTCAAAAATGGATGTAGGTTGTTGAATTTTGGCATACAGATACCTAAATCAAATCATAGACCATCTTTCAGTGGGAGTCTGGTTGTCGATCCGTTACTCAGAATTTAACTTTTTTTTTTTCAAAACACACTTTTTGGCTTATGAAGAATAACAGCCAAAATTCATCATTTTAATTTTTACTTTGGAATACTTTAACTACTGTTAAGCATGTTAGATCACTCATATTTTTACTTTCTCAAAGATCAAGATCATTGTGCTTTACAGTTTTTTTAAAACGTTTTGCCCTGTATCTTAAAATTGGCAGTCGATTTTGACAATGTTTTCCTTGCAGTTCAGATAGTGTATATCATTCCATGCTTTCCTTTTGCTTCTTTAGGATAAAGCTGAGTTAACAGTGCCGAGAAAATTTACACTTTTAAAAATGCATATATTTTAGGCTATGTGTGCGAGTGTTTGGAAATACATTTGAATGGCTTCTCATCTTGATATTACTTCTTCTGAATAATGCATTCTATCTTTTTGTTTGCAAAGATTTTCCTTGTTTTTCTAAATAAGTCCTAAGTATCATCATTGATTGGATCGTCACCCATGAGTCGACTGACTTGGTATACATTCTTCTGAACGACTACCTCAGATCTGATCACTCTACCATTCTCTTCTCCATCAAAGTAGCCAAGCCAGCTAAACAAAAGAAATGCGTAGTCTGTCGCAACCTGAAAGAAGTCAACCCAGACACATTTCGCGCAGAAGCATCCCTGCGACCTTTTGATTGTTTTTCTTTCTCGGATCCTGATCTTCACTATTACTCCTCTTTGCACACTTCTTGATGAACACGAGCCCTCAAAATCAATACTCATTGTAGATAGACCTAGGCCTTCTGCATCTTGGATGACATCTGAAGTAATGAATGCAAAACAAGAGCAGAGAGGAAGTGGCGAACCTCTAAGCTAGAAATTGATATACAAATTTACAGTAAGCACAAAGAACAAGTTCAGACAATCCTCACAAATGCCAAACAACATTACAATGCCAAAATCTGTGAAACAACCTCTGCTTTTACATTACATTACATTATTATTGCTTTAGGTCCAGCGGACTCTTCCGAGCCAAATCAGGACCGGACAACCCCCGATCCGCATAAAAGATCTGCTGAAACAACCCTAGTGGTCAAACCGAAAGCTCTCCACCAGCCAGTCACTTTACAATAAAGACATCCCACGCAGGGGACGGCTGAGGCTTCACCCCAACTTATCGAACTCCCGTTTACAAAAACAAAATAGAATACAAACATAATTATAAATTATCAACAAAACACATACATATAAAATGCCTACATTGCTAAATAATAACATCATAGGAAGCCCTAGTGACCACCTGGCAGAAAGCGTCCAATATTCCCAAGCTGATCCAACAGACCTCATACACAAACAAGGAGTCTTGTCCCGGAAGAGTTTTCAAGAAAAAAGGTAGGAGACTGGTCTAGCAAAGAAGACGATAGTATAGCAGATTGATAGAACAGAGCAGGAATGAGAAAGAGCAAATGAGAAAGACAGCGACAGTGGGAATTTAAAGCACTAAATTTCCAGAAAGTGGGGATACTATTTATACTGAAACCCCCGGCACCCCAACGGGGAAAACCTCTGCTAAAGCCCTCTTTTCCACCATGAATGACCTACTTGGCAGCTTTTCTGCTTCTCCCTTGCCCAACAATATTGTCCCTTCCACAAGCTTTCTTGGAGTATTTCAACATATCCAAGCCATTTGTGACAAACTGGGCAACATACTATATGAAAGCTCTGACACTCCTGCTTTCCCAGGAACTTCCTTTACACACTTCAAGCCTCTGACTCTCCCTGAAGTGGAAAAAGTCATCAAAGAAATCACAAAAACGTGTGACCTTGACTCTTCACAACTCAACTGTCTACCTGAACTTCTTCCTTCTGTCCTGAAACCATCAACAACTCTCTACAATCAGGCACATATTCCTTCAAGACTTCAATAGTCAAACTTCTTTTAAAGAATCCATCGCTTGACCTTAACACATTCAGCAACTTCTGCCCTGTCTCAAACTTATTCATCCCTAAACTCCTTGAAAGAATAGTTCTGAATCAGCTTAACTCTCACCTTCTCTCTCTCACCTTCTCTTTAACAACCTTCTTTCTCCTCATCAGTCAGCATATCGTCCAAAACCACTCTACTGAAACTTCTTGTAACGAAAGGGGTTATTATCAAGAATTGCGTGTATGCGTGCGTGAATATTCTGCGTGTTCGCCCGTCTCACACTTCCTAACTCTCAAGAATTCTTTTGGCTGTCACACCCCCTTCTATTACTAGAAAAATAATAATAATCAACAAAGTTCACAAAAGTACTTCCAACTCAATCAATAATATGGAAAAATTTATATATATAGTTTTGTACTCACGTACTTTGTAGAACAATCCGTGAATTAAATATACCATTCACAAAATCACACACATAAAGTTCCAAGGAGATAATCCGGGAGATTGTACACTGATCTCACAAACCCACGAGTAATATTCCAGAAAAGACAATCCAAGAATCACCAGTCACAAAATCACCAATGAGGTCCAGTCCCGTCGACAGAGAGAATTATTCCCCAGAGTCTCACGGAGGCTATGAATCGCTATGTCTTTCCTTTGTTTTAAATCCTCTGTCTCTGTCCATGGATAGTTCCTTCGTTCCTCTCAATGTCTCCTTATCCTCTTCTCTATCTGTCCTAGGCCTTCCCCTCTCTTCACCGTCCTCTTCACCTTCCTTCAATAAACCCCCCAGCCGCTGTCGCTGCTACTGCTGCTGTGGCGGCTGACATCGCTGTGGCCGCTGCCGCTGTTGCTGCTGAGGTAGCAATGGTTGCTACTGCTGCTGATGTAGCAGTGGTTGCTGCTGCTGATGATGTAGCAGTGGTTGCTGCTGCTGCTGATGTAGCAGTGGTTGCTGCTGCTGATGATGTAGCAGTGGTTGCTGCTGCTGATGATGTTGCAGTGGTTGCTGCTGCTGCTGATGTAGCAGTGGTTGCTGATGCAGATGATGTAGCAGTGGTCGCTGCTGCTGCTGATGTAGCAGTGGTTGCTGATGCAGCAGTGGTTGCTTCTCTCGTCTTCTTCTTCGTCTTCTTCTTTGGCTTCTTCTCTGGCCCCTTCTCGATACTTCCACCCCTCCTTTTTCACGACTTCTTCTTCTTCTTCTCGTTTTCGTCTTCTTCTTCTTCTTCTCCTTCTCTTCTTCTTCTTCTTCTTCTTCTTCTTCTTCCTCTTCTCGTCTTCGTCTTCTGCTCCTTCTTTTCTTCTTCTTCTTCTTCTTCTTCTTCTTCTTCTTCTTCTTCTTCTTCTTCTTCTTTTTCTTCTTTTTCTTCTTCTTCTTTCTTCTTCCTTCTTCTCCTTCTCTGCTTTCTTCTTCTTTCTTCTCCTTCTCTTTCGCCTCGAGGCCCCTCAGCCGGAGACTTCTGAAAAAATACAAGTTTTCCCCACTAAATATCTTGATACATAGACTTCTCTGTATTACCACATATACCTTTCTCTTCTCTCTGTGACAGGACCAGACCAGCAACATATAATTCAAATCTCATATGTGTAGAACACAGTTCACACATACGCAAAAATTGTAAAACTAATTATAACAACTAATTATTACATTCTTGCCGCTAATTACTTTCATTCACAAAAATATAGTGCTATACATTGCAAGTTGAGGTTTCAACTACAAATCAAATACAAATCCGATTTCAATTCGTTACTCACAAATGTACAACGGTCCAACATCTCCATCACCCCCCTAATCCATCCTTCATACTAATATCAGAAATTACTTCTTATCAATTCGTATTCCACACTAAGTAGAATACAATCATGGTTAAATATTATTACATTTCATAATACAATATTTCAATGCTAAACCAATAAATATATACCTGCAGACGCAGCTGCCAGAAGTACAAACACAACCACACAGTGGTACACACCAGAAGAGACTGCCCACCAGTTTGAATGTGGTTGGCCAGTCGTCACATGACTAGCTCAGCCAATCAGCATTCAGTTTTCAATAAAAAATATTAACATTTTTATCTTTTCACAGGAAGATACTACAACAGTCAACGGACCGAAATATTATAAACCCGGTCCGTGACAATACCCCCCTCCTGCAAAAAGAAAACGCCCGAGTTTTCTGAATTTTATCAGAAAGAAAAAATTACTACAATTATGTCTACCTAAACTGTACAAACAAGCGAAAAGAGATAACTGGTCATTAGCACTTATATTAAACACAAACATATTGTATTAAGCAATCACCCAAAGCGCAATAGACGTACAAAATATGTAGTTCAAGACCAAGCATGTTATCGTGATACAGTGAAATCAAAAATCAATAAAGTACATAACAGATCATTTTACAGTAAACCAATAGATTTCCAGTGTTACATATACAACAGCAGAATTATATACACAAAGCATGATCATTTTCCACAGATTTTATGGAATACACTGATGATAATGTCTGGTTGTGGCTACAACTGTTCTGATGTATTCTTGTGCTAGTTTGCAAGACTCTAGGATCTTGTTTTTGATGTGTTTGAGCGGAATAGTGTCAGGGTAACGTGTTACCATATCAATGATACCGAGTATGCATCGGTGACCTTCCTCAGACGGTGGAGAAATCGGTCCTACCAAATCGACTGTAACCCGATTGAATGGTTCTGAAACAGTTTGCATCTCTTCCAAAGGAACCGGTGTAATACATTGTCTCTTGTCTTGAGCATGAGTAGTGACATGACCTTGATCTTTGATGAGTGTGGAAGCACCCGAAAAAGAGTCGGACACACCTGGTAAATTCCCTACTATCAAATCGGCCACTGGTTGATCAATGACACAACACAAAACAGTGCCAGAGAAAAATGGAGTGTCAACAGGCACTTTGGCCAACGGAAATTCCTCAATGTTCCCACCGAATGACAAACATTTACACTCTTTGCCAGTGTACTGGTCGTCTGAAACCAGTCTCTTGCGAACTCCACAGATAGTGGCACCTGTGTCTCTGAGTACACTTGCTTTGAGGCCATTTACGGTACCTGACACTAGCTTGGGCTGACCAAAGTTTTCATCACCAACTGAGCAAATGACTTCCGCGACTAAAGCTGACTGAGTGTTAACTGGAGAGTCCTGGTAGTTCTGCGAACCACTTTCAGTATCTTGAGTCTCTGGGTATCCATTGCCACTAGCATAAGGACACCATGCAGCTATGTGACCTACGCCCCCACAACAATAGCAAACTATGTCCTGTCTATTCTGTCTTTTGTTGAGAGGAGGACTACCTGAGAAACGAGAACCAGGCCTCGAATACGTATTGCCACGACCACGAGGAGCCTGATTGTTCTGAGCGCCCTGTTGTGTATTCATGTTCTGATGTGCAAAACCCCTATTTGGAATAGGACCTGCGGGTTGGTAGTTTCCACGCGGAGAGCCACGAAATCCCGATCCCCGGAAATTATTCCACCTTTGACCCGTCCCACGAAATTGATTCTGAGTGGGTACATTCTGGGAAATCGACGCGGATGCAAAAATTGAGTCATCTGACTTCCGTGCCAATTTCTTTTCCGGGTGAGCCATGCGAAATGCTTCAGCACTGTCTATCAAAGCCGCGAATTTTGTCAAATTTCTTTCCTTCAAAAACACGGCGAGATCTCTTGAAACAGAAGCAATAAACTGCTCACACAAAATGAGATTCCATAGTCCATCAAAAGTCTTTTCACAATCTGATAGTTGGATCCATCTTTCCAACAAGTGAGAAAATCGCTTTGAAAAGGTTACAAAACTTTCCCCCACTTCAGGCCTAACTGATCTGAATTTTTCCCTGAATCCATCTGCAGTGCACTGAAATTTCTTAAGAAGTTCTTGCTTAAGATCATCATATGAAACTGTACCGGTAGCAGACAAAGAATGATACACAGCTAAAGCCGGGCCTTGTAGCAATGCAGTTAAGTAAACAACCCATTTACTGCTATCATAATTAAGAGCTTTAGCATGCGCTTCAAATCGGTACAAAAAAGAATCAATGTCATCCCTATCTTCTTTGAAAACAGGTAGTTGGGGCAACTTCGGAAACGAAGGGTTAGAACCACGGAGGGTCCTAGGGGTAGTGTTCTCGCTCTGCAATTCAGCCTGTTTTAACTGAAGTTCAATCTCTTTTTCCTTTAGTTTAAGGCTTTGTCTATCAAGTTCCATCTGATAATCCATCTTCAATTTCCTTTCCACACGTTCTAATTTTTTTTCATCTCTTTCCAGTTCTAACTGCAATTTTTTAGCTTCCTGTTCCTGTTTAACTTTTTCCTGTTCCAACTGAAATCGTTTTTCTTCTCTTTCCTGTTTAACCTTTTCCTGTTCCAGTTCCTGTTTAACCTTTTCTTGTTCTCTTTCTTTGGCCCTATCATGTCTCTGAAAGCACTGCTCAATGTACTGCTGTAGCTTTTCATCAGTAAAACCTAACTTCTGGGCTTGAGTCAAAAACGAATTAAACAGAGTCTCATATTCCTCAGCGGAAGCCATGATCAGTTGAATTCAAAAGAAAATAAATTACTAAAAGTAAGAGAATTCAAGTGACAATACAGCAAATAACTTTAAGTTATACAAGTCAAAATTATTTTCCCAAGTTCCACAAGGCCAGAATTATTACAAAAATCAAAAGCAAATACAAGTTTGACAAAAGAAAAATAATTCAAAATTGAAGCAAGTGAAGTTTGTCGGACGAAAATCATTTCAAAATCAATGCAAGTTAAAGTTTGACAAAAGAAAATTATTTCAAAATCAATGCAAGTTTAAGTTTAACAAAGGAGATTATTTCGAAATCAATGCAAGTTCAGGTGTGACCGAAGAAGATTATTTCGAAATGAAAACAAGTTCAAGTTCAAAACAGCATACCATAAAAGAAAAGAGAACAATGTTTAGATTATATTCAGTCTAAGTACAGCAAGCATCAGAAAACCATACTAAATGCAACAATTTATAACTGTCAACTACCAATATTTAAATCTAAATTATGACAAGTGAGTTTTTATAAATAATTTGTTTTGAAATGAAAACAAAACAAAACAAAACAAATAATAATAATAATGAAACACTATACTAAATAAACAAACAACGACAACAACATCACAACACAACAAAGAGAGAACTAAAATTCTAAACTAATATCGGTACAATAGAATACAAGAAATCAATAGAAAAACAAAACTAAGTTCTACTTCCGCTAGAAAACACCGGAAGTTCCGTTAAAATGCCAAAAATAAATCCTAAACACCTACAACAACTAAAATAGGGATGTGACAACTATAACTATACAAGACAGGATCCTAAGAAGTATAGAAAGAAAAATAAAACAATACTGAATAGCTGAACTAGAATTAGAAATATAAATACAACAGGAAAAAAAATGAATCTAAGCCCTTTCTGATCCCAGAACTATACAAAGAATCAGACCCGTAAGGAAAGAATCGGAGACGGGGTATAATCTATATAAACAACAACATACTACCCAAAAAGAAATGAAAACAACAATTTAAACAAGTCAGTTACCCAGTACACACTCCTAGCACACCAAAGTTAACTATTCCAAAAAGTATACAAAACCCTTCTACTTATTCAAATCCCAACAACAACTCCAAACAAAATAATTAAATAATCTTACTCCCACTAACTAGCTACGGGTTTCAGGGTCACCACTGTAACGAAAGGGGTTATTATCAAGAATTGCGTGTATGCGTGCGTGAATATTCTGCGTGTTCGCCCGTCTCACACTTCCTAACTCTCAAGAATTCTTTTGGCTGTCACACCCCCTTCTATTACTAGAAAAATAATAATAATCAACAAAGTTCACAAAAGTACTTCCAACTCAATCAATAATATGGAAAAATGTATATATATAGTTTTGTACTCACGTACTTTGTAGAACAATCCGTGAATTAAATATACCATTCACAAAATCACACACATAAAGTTCCAAGGAGATAATCCGGGAGATTGTACACTGATCTCACAAACCCACGAGTAATATTCCAGAAAAGACAATCCAAGAATCACCAGTCACAAAATCACCAATGAGGTCCAGTCCCGTCGACAGAGAGAATTATTCCCCAGAGTCTCACGGAGGCTATGAATCGCTATGTCTTTCCTTTGTTTTAAATCCTCTGTCTCTGTCCATGGATAGTTCCTTCGTTCCTCTCAATGTCTCCTTATCCTCTTCTCTATCTGTCCTAGGCCTTCCCCTCTCTTCACCGTCCTCTTCACCTTCCTTCAATAAACCCCCCAGCCGCTGTCGCTGCTACTGCTGCTGTGGCGGCTGACATCGCTGTGGCCGCTGCCGCTGTTGCTGCTGAGGTAGCAATGGTTGCTACTGCTGCTGATGTAGCAGTGGTTGCTGCTGCTGCTGATGTAGCAGTGGTTGCTGCTGCTGCTGATGTAGCAGTGGTTGCTGCTGCTGATGATGTAGCAGTGGTTGCTGCTGCTGATGATGTTGCAGTGGTTGCTGCTGCTGCTGATGTAGCAGTGGTTGCTGATGCAGATGATGTAGCAGTGGTCGCTGCTGCTGCTGATGTAGCAGTGGTTGCTGATGCAGCAGTGGTTGCTTCTCTCGTCTTCTTCTTCGTCTTCTTCTTTGGCTTCTTCTCTGGCCCCTTCTCGATACTTCCACCCCTCCTTTTTCACGACTTCTTCTTCTTCTTCTCGTTTTCGTCTTCTTCTTCTTCTTCTCCTTCTCTTCTTCTTCTTCTTCTTCTTCTTCTTCTTCCTCTTCTCGTCTTCGTCTTCTGCTCCTTCTTTTCTTCTTCTTCTTCTTCTTCTTCTTCTTCTTCTTCTTCTTCTTCTTCTTCTTCTTCTTCTTCTTTTTCTTCTTTTTCTTCTTCTTCTTTCTTCTTCCTTCTTCTCCTTCTCTGCTTTCTTCTTCTTTCTTCTCCTTCTCTTTCGCCTCGAGGCCCCTCAGCCGGAGACTTCTGAAAAAATACAAGTTTTCCCCACTAAATATCTTGATACATAGACTTCTCTGTATTACCACATATACCTTTCTCTTCTCTCTGTGACAGGACCAGACCAGCAACATATAATTCAAATCTCATATGTGTAGAACACAGTTCACACATACGCAAAAATTGTAAAACTAATTATAACAACTAATTATTACATTCTTGCCGCTAATTACTTTCATTCACAAAAATATAGTGCTATACATTGCAAGTTGAGGTTTCAACTACAAATCAAATACAAATCCGATTTCAATTCGTTACTCACAAATGTACAACGGTCCAACATCTCCATCACCCCCCTAATCCATCCTTCATACTAATATCAGTAATTACTTCTTATCAATTCGTATTCCACACTAAGTAGAATACAATCATGGTTAAATATTATTACATTTCATAATACAATATTTCAATGCTAAACCAATAAATATATACCTGCAGACGCAGCTGCCAGAAGTACAAACACAACCACACAGTGGTACACACCAGAAGAGACTGCCCACCAGTTTGAATGTGGTTGGCCAGTCGTCACATGACTAGCTCAGCCAATCAGCATTCAGTTTTCAATAAAAAATATTAACATTTTTATCTTTTCACAGGAAGATACTACAACAGTCAACGGACCGAAATATTATAAACCCGGTCCGTGACACTTCTATTCTCAAATTAACTAACGATCTCTTTCTGCCCCTGATCAAGGTAAAATATCTCCCCTTGCTCTTCTTGATCTCTCAGTGGCCTTTGATACGGTCGATCAGAACATCCTTCTTCAACGTCTTCAGCATGCTTTTGGCATCCACCCCTTGGGGTCATGAGCAATCTTGCCACTGTAGATTGTTCTAACCTATAAAGGGAACAGTGAAAGCCCCAGTTGAAAACCTGTCTTGCCTTTGTAGGCATGACAGATTCACTGCGGCAACAGTACCCCCGTTGGAGTGCCGGGGGTTTCAGTATAAATAGTATCCCCACTTTATGGAAATTTAGTGCTTTAAATTCCCACTGTTGCTATCTTCCTCATATACTCTTTCCCATTCCTGCTCTGTCCTATCACTCTGCTATACTATCTTCTTCTTCGCTAGATCAATGACCTACCTTTTTTCTTGAAAACTCTTCCTGGACAAGACTCCTTGTTTGTGTATGAGGTCTGTTGGATCAGCTTGGGAGTGTTGGACGCTTTCTGCTGGGTGGTCACTAGGGCTTCCTATGATGTTAGTATTTAGCAATATAGGCATTTTATATGTATATGTTTCGTTGATGATTTGTAATGATGGTTGTATTCTATTTTGTTTTTGTAACTGGGGGTTCGCGTAGTTGAGGTAAACCCTCAGCCGTCCCCCGCGTGGGATGTCTTTATTGTAAAGTGACTGGCCGGTGGAGGGCGTTCAATTTTCCCACTAGGGTTGTTTCAGCAGATCTTTTATGCGGATCGGGGGTTGTCCGGTCCTGATTTGGCTCAGAGGAGTCCGCTGGACCTAAAGCAACAATAAATCAATCAATCAATTTTGGCATCCTCAGCACAGCTCTTTCTTGGTTCTCCGATTTTTTTTAAAATAGATTTTTAGATTTTAATGCTTTATTGTCCTTTTTTATCGGGAAATTCTGGGCCGCCTCCCCTGTGGAAGGCGTAGTCGCAGCCTGTGGCGCGCCCAAACCCAACCTACCTAACACATGAGTTGTGATTTTTTAAAATTTAGAAATTCTTTAAATTTTTGAAATTTTTTGAAATTTTGCTGGGTGAGCAAACCGGAGTACCCGGAGAAAACCCCCGAGACGTTGCCCGAGTCGAAAGTAAATAATATTCTGAGAAACATAACGCCCCGATGCAGGATCGAACCCACACCTGTCAGGCGCCATTGGTTTCTGGCCTGTGGACAAGGCAAGTGGGTCCCGCCTTAGCCCACTTGGCCACAACGCTCCTTATTCTTCTTATCTCACTGATCGCTATAAGACTGTTTCCATTGACAAACTGAACTCCTACCCCAACCAGCTTGAAGTGCAGAGTCCCCCATGGGTTGTACTGTTCACTCTCTACACTCAGCCATTTGAAGAAGCCTTTGACCGACACAGTGTTCTCCATCACTCTTTTGCTGACAGCAACTTGCAACTTCAAAACAGCTATACTCCCGATCACTGACACTGCCCTATCCACTTTCTATAATACCATCATTGAGGTACAGAATTGGATGACAGAAAACAAACTTAACTCAACAGCAACAAAACTGAAGCATTCTGATAGGGACCACATCCAAACTCTCAAAAGCCACCTCTGACTCTCTTGAACTCTCCGACTCGTCTGTCTCTCTGTCTTCTACTGTCAAAAATCTTGGAGTCACCCTAGACAACACCCTCTCCATGAAACAACACATCTCTTCTGTCTCTCACACCTGCTACTTTCAGCTCTGCTGCATTGCCACTATACGCAAGTACTTCACCAAAGACGCTACAGCCAAACTTGTCACTTTTACCATTCTCTGTCGCCTCGGGTGTCAGATAGCGCAGTGGTTGGAGCACTCGCTGTGTCGCAAGTTAAGCACCGTCCAGTGTGGTTAGCACTTGGATGGGTGACCGCAAAACGTGAAGCGACAACACCCCTAGTTGACTCAACTGTGACTGAGTACCTACTCTCTTAAGGGTGGGGAAGGTAAAGCAGCGAGGGAGAGAGATGGGCATCACCCTTATTACGCTGGCCCAAGATAAGTGTGATCTCCAACATCGCGCTCCCCTACGGCCACAAAGCTATGGACTACCTTTACCTTTTACCTTTTTACCCTGTCGCCTTGACTATTGTAACTTCTTACTTGCTGGACTTCCTGTTTCTTCTGTCCATGTCCTCCCTCCAAAAAAAAGAAAGACCACATCACCCCTCTATTGCAACAACTCCGCTGGCTACCTGTCTCGCATAGGATCAAATACATGCTAAACACTCACATAAAAATGTTTCAACAAGCTTGCTCCTACCTATCTCTTTGATTCCCTCTATCTCTATCAACATTCCCGACAATTCAGCACCTCAAACTCAACTCACACAAAACTTAAAACTGCAGGCTAACACGTCTTTTCTTTTCAAACCCTCAAACTTGAGCCTACCTCTCAACAACAGTCTTTAGAAGCATTTAAATCTGGCCTCAAGACTTGTTTTCCCTAAATAATCCTCAGACTACAGTACCCTGCTACACCACCTCCCACCCTCTTATTCCTAACCCACCTCACCCGCAAGCCTAAATCAGAGCAGTTGCAAATGGCCATGTACATAATCATTATTTGACATTTTTTCATGCTTTTGAGTGCCGTTTCTCTTTTTCTGTTTTTGCCTTGTCGTCTTCATGTAATTTATGTGCAAGTGTATATCTGTGTGCTTGAATTGTTAATGCAAAAGAATGTGTTTGCGTGAGTCTTAAGTCACCTTGTGGTGAGATATGTGATTGTTTTAAGTTCTCGTATTATTATTAGTAGTAGTATAACATTTAAAATATTCTTTCTTATTATTTGTTTTGGGTTGTTTTCTTATAAATATTAAATATTATCATGTTGAAGTTTGTATATTTACTTTTCTCACCAGACAAGTCCATTCTGAATGGTCTGAAATGGACGAAAGCACTGGATGCTCAATTCAAGAAGAACTATAAGCAGGATGGTGAGATCCTATGGCAGTTCTTCGGCTCCCAGACAGGCTTCATGCGAACTTACCCAGCCAGCAGTTGGCGAATGAAGCCCGATGAAGTGGACCTCTTTGATGTCCGAAGGCAGTCTTGGTAAGTTCTACTGAACCTCAACCTTCATGCCATTCCCAGGAAAGAAGACAAGAATTGAATAGACAAAACAAAAAAAGAAAGAAGAAATTCCTGGTGTTTTATAAACAGGCCACAACTTGTTTGAGGTTTTAAGCCCACGATTGTCCTAAGATTTACCCACTCACACGTTGCAATAAGTTGATAAAATCTCGTGTTATTCCATCGTAGATTCAGAGGATAGAACGTGTCCTCATTCCTGCGATGAAATCATGTCAGGACCAATCAGAATAATCAGAACATGCAGTGCCGTCCTTGATATTGCGACTGAAGAAAATGGCAGACACCACAACACAATGGTTGTTGTAATGTTTGTATACAATCCAGTATTTTTTAGTATTTGTTTTCAGTATGTAGACATGAGTAAAAGATAACAGCAAGAGCAAGCTGTGTCTGCAGTTTCTGAGAGTGAATGTGTGCCTGCCAGTGTATAACACAAACATACACACACCTCATATTGGCCACTGTTACAATTTGGCGGCAAGGTAAACTTTTGTAACAGTTTTGAGTCGATTCTTTCGATTCAATTCAGAATTTCTTCAGGCGTGTGGTATGATGTGTTTATGTCACAGACAGTTGACATCATCATTTATAGGACGCATTGTCTAGCGCCTTCGTAGTCAGAGCTGCCAACCCCTACGGAACGTCCGTAGTTTCTCCGGAAAATGTTCTTTAATTCCGCAACTACGCCATTTCAAGAAATACTACGGAAGAAAAATTTCAAAGCATACCTATTTTTTTACAAGTATCGAAACAAAGCCGCGAGAGACGTAGGCCTACTAGGCTTTCGTCAATATCATAGACTTTCGTTTAGCGCTTTGCGTGTGCGCTATTTTTAGCTCAGCAGCCACTGCGCGGTAGAGAGAGAGAGAGAGACCACAGTCAGATTTGCCAGTAGAGCTGCTACAGAGATGCAAGAGGGCAACTGTTTCTGCCCTAGCAGAAGAAAAGCCCTAACATGTCTATGCCTGTGAACCTATAACTGACAATGTTTTTTTTGTTTGTTTTTTTTAAAATATAAATAGCAGCTTTAACAATTTGGTTTTAAACCAATGCAGTATCCATGCCATTAGTACATGTAGTGAGCCATTGGGTTAGCTTTTCCGAACAAAATGTTAAAACTGTTGTTTTTTTTTTCAGGAACATTTCTATCATTTTAAAAATAAATATTTGAAAGTTAATGCTTTTGGTGTTGGTGTTTGGTTTTTATTTAAGCTAATATCAACATTTTAAATAATGCTCATTTTATCATGTGAAAATTCTTGTTCGTACATTTGCTACTGAAATTGAGCTGAAACTACGGATATTTTTCTTTGTTTGCTACTGAAATTTTTTTTAGGGGTTGGCAGCTCTGCGTAGTTCATAATTTCTATGATGCCGTTTTGTTTCAGAGATGTTCTAGTGTGTGCTCTTCTTTTCAAATGAACTTGCTGTTTGATGCATAATTTTTTTATGAAAACGAGGGAAATACAGCAAGCAACAACATGACAAGCATCACCCTATGTTCCTTTTATCGGACCATTCAACTCTCATAGTGACAGCTCCCAAAAAAGACCAGCAATGGAAATGTTGGAGACGTGGATTTGAACTTTCTCTACAGGCTAGGGGATAAACTTCTGGTGTATAGAAAAAGGCACTTTTTCACACTGCAGGTATGGTTCAAGACATATTTGACACGATTCTGTATTCAGAACAGAAGGATTATAGACGATCACTAGATGCACTAGACAAGATATTTGCTCCGGAACAGAACGAGTCATATGAAAGATACATGTTTTGCTCCATGCAACAAGGAGAAGAAAACGGTAGATCAGTTTATTACACGTTTACGTCAACAGGCACAGAACTTGGTGAGACAATGAAAACGCAGATCAAGTGATCTATGCATGCAAAAATTCGAAGTTATGGGTGATTCTGCTTGAAAAGAAGGATCTCACACTAGCAAAGTTAGCAGAGACAGCTAGAGCTCATGAAGCAGCACAAATTCAAGCACAGCATATGACTGGAGATGTGAAATCTGAAACGGTGAATACAGTTAGCCATCAGTCTCCTAGTCAGAACAGTAAGTGTTGAACAGGGGTAGCCTTTCATTATTTTATAGTGTCATAGGCTGGGTTTTGTGAGAAAAAAAATACTGACAAGTGTTAAGAAATACTGACAAGAAGATTAGGGGGTTGGCACCTCTGGAGACAGAAGCAGAGCATGTTTCAGGTGTGGATTCATGAATCATAATGGGAAATTTCCAAAGTGTCCCGCATCAGGGAAAGAGTACCAGTGTTTTCACAAGTTATGACATTTTGTATTTTGCTGCAGCAGCAAGAGAAACAACAATCAAGTGGAGAACAATCAGTGACTTGGATGAAGAAGATGACTACGAAGTTTTCATTATCAAGAGAAAGAAGTTAGCAACAAACAAAGCAACAGTTAACTGTGGAGATGTTGACCATGACTTCATGGTTTAGTCGGGTGCTAGCTGCAACATCATCAGCTTCATTACATGAAGTGGATGAAATGGAAGAACATCAAGTACGGGGGAATTGAGGAAACAAGCGTACAAAGCATACAAAAGCACTGTTTGTAGGAAGTTTAATGCACATAGAAGAAATATGCATGCCAGTTTACGTACAATGAAGTGTAGAGATTCTAAAGCATATTGGAAGTTTTTGAATGAGCGCTCGAATAATGAACCACCTAATGTATCTATGCCTACACACGATGACTTTGTTAATTATTTTGAAGAGCTTGGTAACATCCCTGAGAATGAAATTCTACATCCTACAGAACCCCTTGACACCGAAACACGTATTTGATAATAATAGTTTAAATGCTGATATTACACAAGAGGAGGTGTTAAAGTCTATTAGAAAATTAAAAAATAACAAAGCTTGTGGTATTGATTATATTCTGAATGAGTTCTTAAAGGCTTCTTCTCCAAAGTTGTTAAATACTATCACAATGTTGTTTAATCTTGTTTTAAGCAGTGGTAAAATTCCAGATGACTGGTCAGTTGGCATAATTTGCCCGTTGTATAAAGGTAAAGGGGATAGGTTAAATGTAGATAATTATAGAGGTATAATGGTGCTTAGCTGTGTCACGTGGGGTTTATGGGCTCTGCACAATGGAATTATGGACCCTCACGTTTATTCGGTGGGAACTGCTAGTAAGTCACCCTATGAATTACTTTAATAAATTTATTTGTTTAGCTCGTTCTGTGTTAAGGTTGGGGTACAGAAATAGATAGAAAAATGGTAAAAGAGTACTGTCACACTAGCTTTCACACGGCTATGAATCATATGTAGTCCTGCCACTTGATAACAGTTAAAATCACACATTTATTTCTTCTACTCTATACAAGATTCTCTAAATACTAATCTAACTTAAAAAGTCTCAGTCACTGCTAATAGTTCGATCGCTGATAGTCTAGGCAGCTGTTATATCTTCCTCGGGCACTTGCTATAAGGTTTCATGTAGATTTGGACTACTGTGGTCCGTTTTACAGTTTCTGAAGAGTTGGACTACTGTGGTCCTGTTATGATCAGTTTAAGTGCACTTTTGAGTAAACACTTAACTCCTGTATGGTGCGTTCGAAGTCCTTCTGTGAGGTAGCTTCTGGTACACCTTTGTCGTTGTGTAGTTGGGTTCCCTTGCCACGCTGTGGGGTCTGACAGGGTGTGTTTCAAGGTGGCTCTTTCCGACTTGTGCGGTAGAGTCTCCTCAACCAACTAGTCGTTTCTGTGGAGTGGGGCACACAGGATAGCTCGGGATAGCTCGCCTGCTCGTCTGTAATATAAGAGACGAAATTCTGCACAACCCTGAATAATCGGTTTGTGCAGAGCGTCTCACTGAAAGCCAAGTAGCCCTCAGTGATAGCTCCACATCTCTATACATAAGCGACGAACATTCTGCTACTTCCGGGTTCCACTGGAATCTCACTCTAAATTCCTATATATACATAAATATCAATCGTGTCTAACTATACACATACAGAATTAATAATATTATAAACATTCAGTGGTACAGCCACTGGTCTGCAAACATACATATAAGTTAAACAACAGTGGTTCCGTACGGGATACAACATGGCGGCGCAACCGGTCGTGTTTCGCCTCGTGCTCGGCTCGTCCACGCGGCACGGCAAATTCGGATTAACAATTCACATTTATGCATCGCAAAGTCTTCAAACATAATTTCAACAATAATACAAATATATCACGATGAAACAGAAGGGTGTTCATTTACCTGTTTGACAAGTTCAGGCCCGTGTTGACTTGAGAGAATTCTAAGATTTCAAAGTCCTGCTTCCTGGTCTATGAGTGTAGAGATTTCTCTAGCTGTGGAGATGTTGACTCTACCTCGTCTCACACACGACTGATTCAAACTGTCTTAGGTTTTGACACATTCAAAACTGCTCTACCCACTGAGCCTGCTCTGATTGGTTAAAACGGTCCGATTCAAAGCTCAAGTGCTGACTCACTGCGATGTGGGTGGCTCGCTCGCTGTGTGTGGTTTACTGTTTAATTTACTTGCTGCTGTGTAATAGTCTAACTTCTCTACTGTTACAAATACTACACATGGCTAAATAGTCAATGGGCAGGGTAAACTGCTCGGTTCATGACAGGCTCCCTCAACTGAAAAAAGGCGATGACTACTGGATTCGACCTTTTTCTACTACAGAGCCTAGTTTAACACTGCACTATCCTAGGGTCCTATTTACAAACTAATTAAGTTGCTCTACCTGAGCTGCAATGCTGTGCCAGGTAGCTATGGACACTAGTGACAGGGTTTTTATTGGGCGGGGACGAATTCTGGTGCTGTGGCCCTTAGTTGTGTTGGGTGGGCGACAGCTGCTGTGTCCTCCACGAGATGGCGACTGAGGTAGTCGGCTCCATGGTTTTCTTTGCCGGGGATGTACTCGATTTGGAATGAGTATGCCTGAAGGGTGAGTGCCCATCGCATCAGGCGAGCGTTCAAAGACTTGGAGGCTGCCAGGAACGATAGTGGTTGGTGGTCCACCTGAACTGTGAAGTGAGTCCCATACAGGTAGAGTTGAAACTTCTGTATGGCCCAGACTAGTCCAAGACATTCTTTCTCCGACGTGGCGTAGTGGGTCTCGGCGGGTCTCAATTTTCTGCTGGCGTAGGCGACAGGGAATAGCGTCTCCGCATTCTTGGGGTCGCGCTGTAGCAGTACTGCTCCGAGGCCTAAGTCGCTTGCGTCGGTGCGAAGAACGAATGGCTGAGTCAAATCGGGTAGGTGGAGTACTGGCGCCGATGTCATTCTGTCCTTGAGTGTTTGGAAGGCTGTCTCACATTCCGCTGTCCAAACTACTTTGTCCGGGGCGATTTTCCGGGTTCCATTTGTCAGTGGTACGGCGATGCTGAACTTCTGGTAGAAGCCGCAGAGTCCTAGAAATGACTGCACTTCCTTCTTTGTCTTGGGCCTAGGAGCGTCGAGTAGGCGTTTCACTGTCTTTTCTACCGGTCGCAGGCTTCCTTGACTGATGGTGTGTCCCAGAAATTCTAGTTCCGTGAATCCAATCTGACATTTGGTGGGTCTTGCCGTCAATCCCGTGTCTCTGAGGCGGGCGAGTAGTTGCCGTAGGAGCGTGACATGTTCCTCCCACGTAGGTGTAGCGATGAGGATGTCGTCCATAAACGAATGTAGGTGCTCGCTGCTCAGGGGTGCCAGGAGTTTTCGCATCATGGCGCTGAAGATGCTGGGTGCGTTGTGGAGTCCGAATGGAAGCACGTTGAATTCGAAGTGTCCTTCCATAGTGCTGAAAGCTAGGTACTTTCGGACTTGTGGTTGTACTGGTATCTGGTAGTATCCTTTGCTGAGGTCGATGCGTGAGAAGTACTTCGCTCGCTGTAGCTTGGCAAATAGGTCGGTCTGGTCCGGGAGTGGCTCTGGCTGGAACTGCGTTACCGCATTCAGGAGTCTGAAGTCGATGCACAGTCGATGCTCTCCGTTGGGTTTTCGCAACAATACCGTGCCTGCGCTGTAGGGTGAGGTAGACTCTGAGATGATTCCGGCTGCCAGTAAGGTGTCTATCTCTTCCTTGATGGCTCGCTGCTGTGACAGTGGCATCGGGTAGAGCTTCTGGCGGACGGGTGTTGGGTCGGTCACCGTTAAGGTTACTTCGACGAGGTCTGTCCTCCCTGGTCGGTCTGTTAGCACAGTCTGATGTTGTCGAATGACCTGTAGTACTTGCTGTCGCTGGGTAGCGGCTAGGTCTCCGTTGAGTATCACGTCTTTGTAGGTTTCTTTGGAGTGCAGGGGATACTCTACTGCATTGGTCTCCATGCTTTCTCCTTCTTCCGCGATGGCGATGGCTAGCAAGTTGTGAGTGCTGGGGGTCGCTGGTCTGTCCGTATACTTCTTGAGGAGATTAATGTGGTGGTATCGGGCTCTCCCGTTCACCTCTACTTGGTAGACTGTCTTGGATTTCTTGGCAGTCACCCGGTACGGTCCTCTCCAAGCGATGTCCAGCTTGTTGGTTCCACTTGGAAGTAAGAGTAGCACTTGATCGCCGACTTGCAGTTCTCTGTCCTTCGCGTGGCGGTTGTAGTACTTCGCCTGACGGGCTCTTGCCTTCTTCAGTGCTTCACCAGCTTTCTTCCACGTTGCTTTGAGGGTTTCCTGCAGGTCTGCGACGTACTTGGTGGCACCTCTTGGTGTGTCGTCTATCTTGGCTTCCGTCCAACTTCTGCGTAGGGCTTCTAGCGGTCCTGCTAGAGGTCTGCCGAATAGCAAGGTTGACGGGGTGTAGCCTGTGGCTGCATGGGGTGTTTCTCGGTATGCGAACAGTGCCGCATTCACGTAGGTGTCCCACGCTTCTGGATTGTCGTCGGCGACTTTCCTGAGTATGGTGAGAAGGGTTCCATTCAGTCTTTCTACTTGTCCGTTGCTGGCTGGGTGGTATGGTGGTGTGCGAATGTGATGGACTTGTATCAACTCGAACACGTCTTGCATCAGGCGGCCGGTGAACTGAGATCCGTTGTCCGTTCTAATGCTGTCCGGGAATCCGACTCTGGTAAAGATGGCGATGAGTGCATCTGCAATCTTCTTGGTGTCGATCGCTGGCAACGGGACTGCTTCGCACCACATCGTACATGCGTCGACGAGTGTGAGTAGAAATCTGTTCCGCTTCTTGGTCATGGGCAGTGGTCCCACTATGTCTACTGAGACTTGCTGGAATGGCACGCCGACTACTACCGATGGTCCTAAGGTAACTGGTACGGTGTGATGTCGCGGGGAATATCGTTGACATTGGTGGCAAGATTTCACGTAGCGCTTGACATCCTCCGTGATTCCTGGCCAATAGTAGTGTGCGCTGATTCTCTGCACTGTGGCTCCAATTCCCATGTGTCCGCTGAGTGGCATGCTGTGGCCTAGTTCTAGTACTTGGGCTCGAAGGGTGGCTGGTAGTACTAGTTGGGTGTGATCTCCATCTCCTTGGCGATGTAGAACTCCCTCTTCCATGTAGAAGTCTCCCTTGTGCGGGGGTGTGTGCGCCTTGGGTAGCTTCTGGAAGCACTTCGCTATCGAGGTGTCTTCTTTCTGTGCTGTTTTGATCTCTTCGAGTCCTGGGTTCGGAGCGAACTCGGGCTGGGGTGGTTGGGTTTTAGCTTGGGCCCTGGTTTGCACTGCAGCTATCTCTACAGTTTTAGGGGGCGTGCCTAAGAACACATACCTACAACCTAGCACTAGATCATACAGGGGTTTCTGTAAAACAGCTGCTTGGATTCGTCCTGTGACGTACCTACTCTCTACTTCTATCCAAGCTATTGGGCAAGTAGTCGTCGGTTTCGTCAAGTCTGCTCCTTGTAGTTCGACTGTCTTGTCTGTCAAGTCCGCGCGCGATACAAGAGATTCGCTAACTATCGCGTCGTAGGATAGACCTGTGTCATACAGACAGTTCGCTTCTTTTCCGTTGACCTTGACCGTGTCTGTCACCGATGGGTGATCTCCGATCGTGTGTGGCTTGTTACCGCTGCTTTGAGTTAGAACTCTGTGCGCTGGCCGGCTTTCGCGCTCTTCCCTACGTTGTGCGGCCAACTTGAAACATTCTGCGGTGGAGTGATTGTTTCTGTTGCAGAACGAACAATACCGTCTCTGTTCTGCGGGACCTCTTTTCCCGAATTCCGTGTTGGGTCCTTTATTTTGCCCAGGTCTGGGGTTATTCGGCTTATTCGCGGTGCGCTCTTCCCGGTTAGGGCTTCGTTTCTGTGCCTCTTTCCCGTTAGGCTTTAGGTCTCGCCTGAAGCTCTTGGCTTCTCCGTGTGCGGCCACGTACCTATCTGCGACCTTGACCAGATCTTCTAGTCTTTCCGCGCCCTGCTCTACTGAGAATGTCCTCAGCTCGGGGGTCATGGTTTCCCGTAGCTGTTCCCATACTAACAGTTCTGTCAGTCCATCATACGTCTTTGCCGTGGCTGACTGGCTAATCCACTTATCCAGCATTGTGGACAACCGATCCGCGAACTGCGCATAGCTCTCTCCTTTCACTCTCCGATTGGTGCGGAACTTTTGCCGGTAGCATTCTCCTGTCAGTTCGAATCCCGTTAGGAGTGCCTCTTTTACTTTGTGATAGTCAGTCACTCTGTCAGTCGGTAGCTTACTGTAGATGTCATAAGCCTTTCCTCTAAGCCCTTGACTAAGCTTGAACGACCAATGAGTGGGATCTAGTTTGTACTCTGTTGCTAGACGCTCAAACCTAGTCAGATAGAGATCTAGACCTTCCTCTCTCTCATTGAATGTTCCCAGTGGGAATGACATTCCTTGTACAGGGTTGGGGGCTACCTCTAGCTGATCTGAGTGGGGAGGGGTTGAGGAAGAACTTGACGCTCCTGATTCCAATCTTTTCAATTCTAACTCATGCTGTCTGTCTTTTTCCTTTTCTGCCCTCTCATACTCCCATTTCCTAACTTCTGCTTCTCTCTCTGCTGCTAATGCTGCCTTCTTCTGTTCTCCTTCTAATTCTAATTTCTTCTGTTCTCTTGCTGCTTCTAACTCTGCTTTCTTTTGCTCTGCTTCTAATTCTAATTTCTTTTGCTCTCTTGCTGCTTCTAACTCTGCTTTCTTTTGCTCTGCTTCTAATGCTAGTTTCTTTTGTTCAGCTTCTAATTTCTTTGCCTCTCTCTCTGCTGCTCTCTCTGCCTTAGCCTCCTGTTTCTCTACCTCGGCATTGATGTACGCAATTAGGTCTCCCCCTGCTAAGTGTAAAGCTTCTCCCAATTCCTTGAAACGCAATCTCAAGGCCACTGGGTCCGACATTGCCAAACGTGTCTATGAACACCCTCTGAATCAAGTGGAATACCAAAACACTAGCAATATTGCAAGTCAATAAAAACAATGCAAAGACCATACAAGTCGTAATCAATAATAGAATAAAACAAGAGTCAAATGGCATACAACAGTTATTTAAGCAAAACCTGCAAAAGAACAATGCAACATACAGGCACAAAAATATTTGAAGCAAAAAAGTTTTTAACTAAAGAATAGTGCACCCAACTGATCAGTCCTTGTTACCACTATTCTAAGTTATTCTACTACTCCTACTGTTATCTAATTTTATTGTACTTAGGTCCGGTTATACCCAATTCCTATTATACACAGATCCTGGCTAGGCTCGCCAATTAAAGTGTCACGTGGGGTTTATGGGCTCTGCACAATGGAATTATGGACCCTCACGTTTATTCGGTGGGAACTGCTAGTAAGTCACCCTATGAATTACTTTAATAAATTTATTTGTTTAGCTCGTTCTGTGTTAAGGTTGGGGTACAGAAATAGATAGAAAAATGGTAAAAGAGTACTGTCACACTAGCTTTCACACGGCTATGAATCATATGTAGTCCTGCCACTTGATAACAGTTAAAATCACACATTTATTTCTTCTACTCTATACAAGATTCTCTAAATACTAATCTAACTTAAAAAGTCTCAGTCACTGCTAATAGTTCGATCGCTGATAGTCTAGGCAGCTGTTATATCTTCCTCGGGCACTTGCTATAAGGTTTCATGTAGATTTGGACTACTGTGGTCCGTTTTACAGTTTCTGAAGAGTTGGACTACTGTGGTCCTGTTATGATCAGTTTAAGTGCACTTTTGAGTAAACACTTAACTCCTGTATGGTGCGTTCGAAGTCCTTCTGTGAGGTAGCTTCTGGTACACCTTTGTCGTTGTGTAGTTGGGTTCCCTTGCCACGCTGTGGGGTCTGACAGGGTGTGTTTCAAGGTGGCTCTTTCCGACTTGTGCGGTAGAGTCTCCTCAACCAACTAGTCGTTTCTGTGGAGTGGGGCACACAGGATAGCTCGGGATAGCTCGGGATAGCTCGCCTGCTCGTCTGTAATATAAGAGACGAAATTCTGCACAACCCTGAATAATCGGTTTGTGCAGAGCGTCTCACTGAAAGCCAAGTAGCCCTCAGTGATAGCTCCACATCTCTATACATAAGCGACGAACATTCTGCTACTTCCGGGTTCCACTGGAATCTCACTCTAAATTCCTATATATACATAAATATCAATCGTGTCTAACTATACACATACAGAATTAATAATATTATAAACATTCAGTGGTACAGCCACTGGTCTGCAAACATACATATAAGTTAAACAACAGTGGTTCCGTACGGGATACAACATGGCGGCGCAACCGGTCGTGTTTCGCCTCGTGCTCGGCTCGTCCACGCGGCACGGCAAATTCGGATTAACAATTCACATTTATGCATCGCAAAGTCTTCAAACATAATTTCAACAATAATACAAATATATCACGATGAAACAGAAGGGTGTTCATTTACCTGTTTGACAAGTTCAGGCCCGTGTTGACTTGAGAGAATTCTAAGATTTCAAAGTCCTGCTTCCTGGTCTATGAGTGTAGAGATTTCTCTAGCTGTGGAGATGTTGACTCTACCTCGTCTCACACACGACTGATTCAAACTGTCTTAGGTTTTGACACATTCAAAACTGCTCTACCCACTGAGCCTGCTCTGATTGGTTAAAACGGTCCGATTCAAAGCTCAAGTGCTGACTCGCTGCGATGTGAGTGGCTCGCTCGCTGTGTGTGGTTTACTGTGTAATTTACTTGCTGCTGTGTAATAGTCTAACTTCTCTACTGTTACAAATACTACACATGGCTAAATAGTCAATGGGCAGGGTAAACTGCTCGGTTCATGACAAGCTGTATGGGTAAACTTTTCACCAGCATAATTAATGACAGGAATAACATATTTCTAGACTCAAATAATTTGTTAGGCAATGAACAAGCAGGTTTTAGGAAAGGATATTCAACCACTGACCACGTTTTTACTCTTTATTGCTTAATTCACATTTATTTGCAGCAAAGGAAAAAATTGTTTTGTACGTTTATTGATTATAAAAAAGCATTTGACAATGTACAGCGTAGTATGCTTTGGGAGAAGCTAATGAAAACTGGTATTACTGGAAGAGTTTTGACAGTGATTAAAGATATGTATCAAAAAGCCAAGTCATGTGTTAGAACCCATGATGGTCTGTCATCTACTTTTTTTTACGTGTAACGCTGGAGTGAGGCAAGGAGAAAATCTGTCGCCTGTATTATTTTCTTTGTTTTTGAATGATTTAAGGTCTTTCCTTGCAGAACATATCGACGGGTTATCATTGCCACAGAATTTGGCGAATGGCTTCGGCTTTTCTGATGTTGAACAGTATTTTTATTTGTTTTTGTTACTCTATGCTGAGGATACTGTCATTTTATCAGAGTCTGCTGAAGACATGCAGAAGGCCTTAGATATTTTAGATCTATACTGTACAAAATTTGGATTGCGTTTAAATATTGCAAAAACGAAAGTGATGATTTTTTCCCGCGGTAAAGTTAGAAGGTTGCATGTTTTTAAGTTTAAAAATGTAATTCTTGAAATTGTTTGGGAAAATAAATATCTGGGTACCCTTTTTCAATATAATAACAAATTTCAAAAAAATATCAGATCCATGAGTGTATCAGCTGAACATGCTATGTTTGCGCTTTTAAAAAAATGTAGAAAACTGGATTTGCCGCTTGATATTCATTTAGATCTTTTTGATAAATGTGTAAAACCGATTTTATTGTATAACTGCGAGGTATGGGCCCATGAAAAAATGATAATATGTGATCAATTACAACTAAAATTTTGGAAATTGATTCTTAATGTTAAAACTAGTACGCCGACCTGTATGGTTTTAGGTGAAGTTGGCTGTTTTCCTGTTTCCTTAGATGCTAAATGCAGGCTACTCTGTTTCTGGTATAAACTTTGTATTGATTGTTGCAATGATTCTGCTAGAATGTCAGTACATATGTTTCGACTATGCTCTTATTTATTTGAGTATAAACTCTCCTGGCTATGTACTGTTCGTTCTCTGCTAAATGATCTTGGTCTGTCTTTCATTTGGTTAAACGGCTGTAAATACTCTTTGAATTGTTTTAAGACCATGGTCAAACAACGCTTGAGAGACCAGTTCTTGCAAACCTGGCATCAGGATGTATTCGCTCATAATGCTTGTATTACGTATAGAATTTTTAAGAGTACGTTCTGTTTCGAAGATTTAGTTTCCTTGTCACCTCAATCGAGAAGAAACTTATTGAAATTTAGGCTCAGCTGTCACAAACTGCCAATTCAATCACTTAGATATTTGAATATTCAGAGAGAAGATAGACTGTGTACTCTGTGTGATCTGGATGAACTAGGTGATGAATTTCATTATCTGTTTAGATTACAAATTCTGTGTTGGTTGTTAACAGACTTTCTTTAATACTTCAATACTTCAGGAATCACCCGAATGCCTATAAGTTAAATCAGTTATTGAACTCTAAATCTAAACGCAGGTTGTCTGATTTGAGCTGTTTTATAGGGATTATTTTTTTACTTTTCCAATAGTGACGCACAATTCTCTTTTAATTTTATGCCAAACTTCTATTTTCTTGTTTGGACGAATATTGAATCAAAGAGCAGGTTGCTAAATTTAAGCCGCTTTATTGGAGTTTGAGTTATGTCACTATTTATATATTGTGCATTCCCTTTTGTCTTATTTTGTGAACCATGCGATGCTGTACATTTTTCTTTCCATCTTGACCCAACATAAAACTTAAAACGGGTGTTTGACATTTCAGAGGTTTATCTTGTGATGCCTATGGAGCAGCTTTTTTTGTGCCGTTCATTGTTTTTTAATGTCTGTAATTCCCCATCCCCCTTTTCCCCTTTTTTTGGCTAAAATGCCCCCTGGGCTGTGAGTTTTGTTTCATGCTTTAATTATAAGTGATTTTGCTAATAAAAGGACAAAGTTCCAAAGTTCAAAAGTACATCACTAAAGAACAATTAAACTAAAAACTGTACGTTTACGGATCAAAACAGTTATTGTAGTTAAAAGGAATGTTCACGGCAGAGCTGAATGTCTTACAACAATGTCGTCACTGAAATCAAAGTCTTTGATGGTGTTGGAGGACTGTGAAAGCACTAATTTTCTTCATATAAGATTGCAGACCTGCCTACACTACACATTGAGCGTAGTAAACTACGAATTCGACCCTCAAACTACGCAACTACGCATGCTCACCTGAAAATACACAAAATGTTTTATTTCGCTACACATTTTTAAAATCCATCATTTTTCGAAACCGGGAGAGCACGAGCGAGTTCCGGTCCGTACTTTTCAATAACCAGTGGAGCGCCCGGAAGAGTAGCTCATTAAACTGGTAGTGCAACTACTGCGGGCGTCTTCTTCAACCGGTTCATTGAACGAGTTATTTCAATGTGAAAACAATGGCGGCAGAGCGGAGAGCGATTGAGACGAACATAATAGATTCGAGTGACTTATATAAAATGCCACCCAGTAAAAAGAAGAAATTCAATCAAGCCGCAAGCCAAGTGTTTCTTCAAAAGTACCATGAAGAATATCCTTGCCTGATTTCTTCAAAGAAGGGAAAACATTTTGCCCACTGCACCTTGTGCATCTCAGATTTTTCAGTGAAACACAGTGGGCTTTACGACTGTGGTCACCACGTCAAAAGTGTTAAGGAGTTTGAGAAAAGCTGGATGACGTAGAAGAAATTTGATTTTTTTTGTGTGAATTGATAAAGCAAAGCTTACTTTTGACACTCTGAAAAGCGCCTACTCAAAATGTTTGAAGGCAGTGCAAAATGAACGCATCTCCACAGTGTCTATTAACTACAGCGTAACATTTCTTGCCATGTTTGTCATCTCATATGCCTGATTATTCAACAAGTTGAAGGTATTTAAATCAGCGTGTCTTGCAAATTTGTTTGAGTTTAATATGATCAGTTACCCACAATGCTTTTTGAGGATTTGTTTGTAGGTACCATACAACTTAAGCAATGACCTTACGCAATGTACTGCAGACACATGCTCACCTTTTTTTGGATTTTGTTTTAAGAAAATAACCTTTTTCAGTTTGTATTTTGTGTGGATTTTTGATGATGTTATTATTTGGCAATGTAGGCATTTTATATGTAAGGTATGTGTTTTGTTGATATTTTATAACGATGTTTATGTTCTATTTTGTTTTTGTAATCGGATATTCGATAGAGTATAGACTCAGCGTCCCCTGCGTGGGATGTCTTTATTGTAAACTGACTGGATGGTGGAGTGCCTTCAGTATTACCACTAGGGTTGTTTCAGCAGATATTTTATGCGGATCATGGACGAGTCCTTTTTCATCGAAGTTGTGGTCTTGATTTTGAGGTCCTGATTCGGCTTGACCCTGTAAGCAATGAATATCTAACAAACATTTACAGGAAGTTGCCTGGTTATGCATCTCTTGTTCGATTTTTGTAATATTGTTTGCATTTTGTCAGATGGAAATGTATAATATAATTTATAAAGTGTATGACATTTATATAATAATAATTATAAAAATGAAAGCACTATTTTATGTGGATTTTAAATTGTCCATCTTGTACGGTGTAGTATTGTATTTTTTGTTCTGTTTTGAGTGTTGCGATTAATCTACACGAAAAACTACACACTCAGCAGCCAAATTACACATTTGCTCAATTTTGAACACCCCAAACTACACGTACTACACCTGAGTGACTAGTGACACAGATACTATGAACAGTACGACACACGAAATAGTTAAGAAATATAACAGCAACACACGAATTACACAGGACAATATGAAAGTAGACAGTGATACAAGAGCAGAATAGTACATTTACTTCGTCACCAAATAAGCGGTACCCACAGCAATGTCGTTGAAGGAGATTGATAAAGAATTGGAGAACGACGAAGAACTACAAACTGTTTGCCAGTGTGTCCAGACAGAAAGATGGAAAAAGTGTCCTATTGTATCGTACAGACCCGTGAAGAACGAGCTCACATGTCTTGGTAATACCGTTATCAATCATACCCAAGAGTCTGTGTCATCATGTGCTAGATTTTAGCGCACAAAGGACATCAAGGCATTATTAAAACCAAACAGAAACTCTGAACCAAAGTATGGCCTGGAATTGATGCCGAAGCAGAAAATAAATGTTGTGTATGTCGTGACTGTCAAGTTTTTAGCCAGCCGTCAGTACCAGAACCTATGGTGAGAAGTACGTTTCTGGACGCTCCATGGCAAGAACTAGTGATGGACATACTTGGACCACTACCAACAGGCGAATCACTAGTGGTCATTGTAGACTACTGTAGTCGTTATTTTAAAGTGGCAATCATAAAATCAGTTACGTCAGTGAATCATCAAAGCTCTAGAACCTGTCTTTGCCAGACACGGATTACCTGTCACAGTCACAACAGATCACGGATCCCAGTTTGTGTCAGAGAAGTTCAGAAGCTACTTGTTGCAAAACGGTATTGAACACAGAACCGTTACACCTATTTGGCCGCAAGCAAATTGTCACCGCCACGACTCCCCCTGGGCAAACGCCACAAACAGACAACTTCCACACGCAGACAACCCAGAAAGAATGGCGATTACCCGCAGACGGAAGTGATGAAAAACACAACAAATATATATACAACTTTCAAGCTATTTATTCATTCATACCACACACTCATACACATACAACATTTACACATGAAACGAGAAAAATGGTGATGGAACAATCAATGGGTCGATGAACAATGAAATGGAATGTCAGATGAACGAGGGTCGCTAATCAACCACGTCTAAGTATCGACTGTGCACTGCAAATGTCCGAACACAGGGGGGGGTCGAGTATCAAGAGGGGGACAACAAGGAAAAAGCCGACCTGATAGTAGGGCGTCCCCGTTGATGTCTCCGTGAATGTATCTGCCCCTCCTTGTGGTTGTCACCGGACTGTCGCTGTGGATTCCAGGCGTAGTGGTGTCGCCACTCCCTCCCGCCGCTGACGATGATGATGATGACGCTGTAGTTGCGGCAGCCCTGCCACCGTCGACGCCTCCCAGCCTGACTCCTCCAGTCGGCTAACACTGTGACGTCGAGGCCAGGTTCCATACACAGACGTCACAACCACCGCGGGAAAGGTGGGGTTGTGGAACAATGAAGGCGTACACAAACGCGGACGTGGACGAACGGGTGGTGATGATGATGCTGGGTCCACACGACCAAATGTCGTCGTCGTTGTCGCGCGACGCTGGTCAACGTTGATCCGCGTTACCCAGTGACGAACTGATGAATACGACGAACTTTCGAACCTGCAACATGCTTGTCGTATTGTTAATGTCATGTCCACCCGATTCTGTCCCCCTCCCTCCTCACACTCTCCCCCCCTACTACACTAACTAATTCCTGTATCTTGAGGAAGCGCCACTGCTGTCCACTTCACTCCCCTTGACTACTATTACTGTCACTTGTAATCAAACACATAATTCAAAAACTAAATGACATTATGAATGCATGAAATGAACAATGCTGCAAATGAATACATGTAATCATCAACACATTATCCATCTTGAGCAACCGCAACCTCGACAACAGCAACCACTTCCATCCTGCCTTCATCACACTTCACCCTCATTCTCCCTCCTTCAGTCGCACTCTTCCTTTCGTCTGCCTCTCCTCAGTGCAACCATCCTTCCCCCAGCCTCACGCACAGCTATCGTTCAACACCCCAACAGCCGGCCATCGGTCATTAGCACAGTAAAGGAAGATAACACCATCACACTTACCCACACGGCTCGAATGTAAAAGTACCTGTAGCTAGCCCTTTCCACTGCTTGCCTACACAGTACTCCAAGTAAGGTATTCCAGTGCGTAGTAATTCCCGTTAGTGGACAAAACCTCTACACTAACTTACCACAACACAAAACTTAGTTATTTGCTCTACTCTTCCTTGAGCTTGCTACCACAACTGTAACATTTCCCACTAGGTTTCTTTTAGAACCAGTTATTATTTACGTTAACAACTGTCCCACCCTTACTTCCAGAACAAAATACCCAGAGAAACAAGACCGCACGTCTTCTCTGTTACTCTGCAAAACGTGTTCTGACTACAGTGAACAAATTCCCAAAACTGGCTGGCCGAGCTCTGCTGTTCTAAATCACGCTTTCCACGCATAACCTAACATACGACAGCGCACAGTTACTACCCCAACTCACTAACTCTCCACCCACACTTTCTACCCGGTTTCATCACAGGCTGCCCTGTGACACAAATGGCAAAGTTGAAAGACAGAATCGCACACTGCTAAAAACACTAAAAATTACCTATTCGAAAGGACAGAACTTGAGAGATGAGTTGCCCAAGCCTGTAAATATACTTAAGTACCCCACACTCAACCATAGGTGTGGCACCAGCAAAACTATTGTTCAACAGAAAGATCAGAACTAGACATCAGCAAACCAGAAACTGAAAGTGTACGGAACTGTGATGCTGAGAAATGTGGAAATCCATCCCCGTGTTCACCAGCGCCGCTGTGACTATCCAGAACATGTCTGTTTCCAAGGGACGTGTCGGAGATCACAAAGTAACGGTCCTAAGAGACTCGGGCTGCAGTGGGGTCATCATCAGAGAAGATCGAATCACTAAAGAACAGTTTACTGGCGATTCTAAATGGTCACTCATGGCTGAAGCAAATGTGTGAAAGCGCCAGTTGCAAAGATTCAAGTTAGCACCCCTTTCTACATTGGAGAAGTAGTAGCGGTTTGTCTAAAGAAGCCGCTGTATGATTTGATGATCAGGAATATCGACGGCGCGAGACGACCCTGATCCAGTGTGGAGCCTGCCTCAACCTGTCAAGGTTGCGGAGGAGGGTCCATTGCCTTTTCCCGATGGAGACATTACAGAGCTGCTACGGGATAATGTGGCTACTCCGGCTCAGCACTGCCGACCAGAGATTGTCGGTGCTGTCACTACTAGGGCCCAAGCCAAGAGAGATAAGATGTCTACGCCACTGAAGGTCGGCGACAGCTCCCAAGCTGCTATCGTTGACAGATAAGGTGATCCAGCTCCAGGAAGCTGACGGTACTTTAAACAAGTACAGGAACTGCCAAAACCACGTGACTAAAGGCAGCGGCATGGTCTATTTCGAGGTGAAGGCCAAGATCCGGTACAGAATCTTCCAGCACCCGAGGGTCAACGGAGGGAAACCACTGCATCAAGTCTTGGTACTGTTACTTCTAAGGCGCCAGGTGATTGAAGTAGCTCATGACTCCATCATGGGAGGTCACTTGGGCATCAAGAAGATGTCGTACAGAATCCAGGCGGTGTTCTACAGGCCAGGACTTTATGCGGACGTCAGCTGTTTCTGCCGATCATGTGACATTTGCCAGAAGACTATACCTTGAGGGAGGGTCCCTAAAGTGCCTATGCAGGGGATGCCCCTGATCGACCGACCTTTCAAGATGGTGGCCTTGGACTTAATCGGCGAAATAAAACCTCAGAGTGAAGAAGGTCAACGATGGGTACTGACCTTAGTGGACTATGCGACATGGTACCCAGTAGCAGTGCCTCACGTGCACGCAGATTTTACATATCAAGGCCACCATTTTAAGCCTGAAGTTATGGGGACTGAACGCTTATGCTCACGAAGACTTCAAGGGAAATAAATAGCTGCCAAAGGTCCTTTGCAAACAAGGCATCAGGATCTTAGTCCTTGTGAAGGAATGCATGCAGGCACAGACTAGACCTCAGTTTATACTCTTATTTGCAATGTACAGGAAGAATTAAAATAAAATTCTGTGAGTGAATTTTTATAATTTAATAGAAATACTTTGCTTGGGACAATTGTAAAAGATTTGTTTTAAAAAAATATGTTAATAGTTTTGTTGTTGTTTTTACCAGGTATACTCAAGGCTCAAGTTCTCCTAAAGACATGATGATTCTTATTGACACGTAAGTAATACTTAATAATAAAAGTAAAAATAAAAATACCGGTTGTTTCACATACTCTCACGTACACAACAAACTTACAGTCATCACTTAAAACATGTGGTGCGAAGGCCGAGAGATCACTATAGGAAGACAGAAAGGAAACTGAAATTTTAGATTGACTGCATGCAAAACCTTTATTGAAAGAAAGAAGGAAACCAGAGTACCTGGGAAAACACCTGAACAAAACATTCTTTCGAGCGGTATTTATCAGCACAAAAACACACGATTACAACATGCCAAAATCTAATTGTGAATCTGTGAAGAGGTCCTGATAAAGATATGAATTCACTGCCCAGACGAATGCAATGGATTAAATCTTTCATGACGATATAAAGCAAAAGCATTGCCTATACATTATGATGTCATGTTGATGACAAAATTAATTCAGCTTCTTGGAAAATGAGTTGTGATTGGTAGGCTAGTAGCAAGCAAGAAGAAAACAAAGAAGAAAATTCTTTCAGTGGGGTAAAATCATCTTATTTTTATTTTATTGAATTATTTTAGTTGCACAGATGCTAAGAATACAAATGAAATCGCTCAACTCGGTGATAATATGACAGCATTTGTTTTGTTTAGAAACTAGCATGAAAAGTGCCAAAATAGATTCTTTGCCTTGTCTTTTCCATGATATCTTAATCAGTGCAAATGATGTAAAATGAAAATGAAAAAAAAAATCTTTGTTTTTGACTTGATCCCGATCAATAGAAAGTTAATTCCTTTTGTTAGTAGCAGATTTTTACCGTCTGTTGTTGACATATTTTCATTTAGATCTGGCTGACTGCATGACAAGCTGAGTTTCCATTTCACATCAACAAAAACTGAACCATATAGACAGTCGATCACAGCATTTGAACTTAATGTATAAAGATGTGGATAGCCTCATCATGTGTTGTGTCTTGGGCAAAAAAGACCTGGCAGGGCCCAATCCTCTCCAGGCTGTTGGCCACAGCCGAAATCCACGAATACAGTATGGCTCGCCTTGGCCCTGAGCACGTGGTCGTTGAACCTGTAGTAACGTGAGGTTCCTCCGCCCTGGCCGGTGACTTCTGTGTAGAAGATTTTCGCCCAGTGATGCCGTGCTAACATCACCCCTGTTAGTCGCCTCTTACGACACGCCGGGAAACGTTGGGTCTATTCTATTTGCCCGAACCCACAGAGCACCATGATGAGGCTATCCACTAATTCCATGCCGGATCGGTCGTCGCCCGGCTACACAAGGACCGCGCCTTCCGTTGGCCACCAGGACGGAGGTGAAAAGTATGCTACTGATGGACAAATTAGCAAGATCCGCACGAGAAACAACATCGTCATTGGAACCTGGAATGTCAGGACCCTAACTGCGGAAGGAAAATTAGAAGAACTGGCCCACGAGCTGGACCACTATCGATGGAACGTTCTAGGTATCAGCGAACTGCGCTGGAAAGGCCTAGGTGAAACAACGACTGACAAAGGCCACAAGCTCTATTTCAGCGGTAGAGATGACAGGCACGAACACGGCGTTGGATTCTTGGTCCACAAGAACATTCTAGCCACTGTCATGGGTTGCCGCCCAGTCTCCAGTAGACTCATTACCATCCGTCTGAGAGCAACCCCTTTCAACATTACCATCATCCAGGCCTATGCCCCAACATCAGACTATGAAGACAGCGAAGTGGAGGATTTTTATGAAAATATACAGGCGGTCCTTGACCAAGTGCCGAAGAAGGACATAGTCATAGTGCAAGGCGACTGGAATGCCAAGGTTGGCCAAGATGCGCACCACAACTGGGGAGACACATGCGGACCCCACTGCAACAACGAGACAAATGACAGGGGTCTGAGGCTATTGGAGTTTGCCAGATACAACAATCTGGTACTGGCAAACACGCTTGGTCTCCACAAAAAATCCAGACGATGGACATGGCACAGTCCCGGCGGGGAACATCACAACCAGATCGACTACATCATGGTCAAGAAACGCTTCAGATCAAGCATCAACATTGGCAGGACACGCACTTTTCCAGGAGCAGACATTGGAAGTGACCACGATCTCGTGATGATGTCTTTCCGGCTCCATTTGAAGAGAGTAAATACAGCAAAGTGCACTAGGCTGAAGTTCGACCTGGACAAACTGCAAGACCCGGAGGTGGCAAAAATATTTCAGGCCACAATTGGAGGGAAATTTGCACCACTGCTTATTTTGGGGGCAGGCGAAGTAGATGTCAACACCATGACCAATACCTTCAACTCAGCTGTAACAGATGCCGCCACTGAGATCCTTGGCAAGCACCGACCAAAGAAGAAGCCGTGGATCACACCTGAACTTTTGGATCTGTGTGATAAACGAAGAGAGTTAAAAAAGAAAAAGAACACCTCACAGGGAGCTGATGTCTACCGAAAAATCAACAATGACATCCGAAAAGGCATGCGCACAGCAAAGGAGAACTGGATAGAAGATCAATGCCAGGAAATAGAGAACAATCTGAACAAGAACAACAGCAAGAAGGCCTACCAGACTGTGAAGCGGCTGACAAGTGTTAAACAGCCCAAAGTCTCCACTATCCAAAGCAAGTCTGGCATTTGCCTTACAGAAGAACAAGAAGTCTTGGACAGATGGACAGAGTACTGCTCTGACCTTTACAACCATACACCAAATGGAGACCCATCAGTTCTAGCATGTCCCGAGAGCAGAGAAGAAGAAGAAATCCTCCCAATTCTCCGGGAAGAAGTTGAGGCAGCAGTGCAATCGCTGAAGAAAGGGAAGTCAGCGGGAGTGGACAACATACCAGCGGAACTGCTACAAGCAGGAGGAGAAGCGATGACTGATGCTCTCACCATTATCTGTAACAAGATCTGGCAGAGTGGGGAATGGCCTACACCATGGACCCAGTCGCTTGTCATCACTCTTCCCAAAAAAGGTAACCTTCAGGAGTGTGAAAATTACCGCACCATCAGCCTCATCAGCCATCCCAGCAAGGTCCTCCTGAAAATAATACTCAACAGGTTGAAACCACAAGCTGAACAAATCATAGCTGAAGAACAAGCAGGATTCATGGCAGGGCGAAGTACCACTGAACAGATTTTCAACCTCAGAATAATCTGTGAGAAATACCTACAGCACCAACAACATCTATATCATGTGTTCATAGACTTCAAGAAGGCATTTGACCGAGTCTGGCATGCAGCTCTATGGGCAACCATGAAAGTGTACAACATCAGCCCTAAAATTATAGAAGTCATCAAAAGCCTGTATGACAAGGCTACCAGTGCAGTCCTCCATAACAGCGTCATCGGGAACTGGTTCAGAACAACAATCGGTGTGCGTCAAGGATGCCTACTCTCTCCAACACTCTTCAACATCTTCCTAGAGCGCATCATGTCAGATGCTCTTGCAGATCACGAAGGCACAGTCAGCATAGGGGGCAGAGCAATCTCCAATCTTCGTTTTGCGGATGATATTGATGGATTGGCTGGAGAGGAACAAGAACTTGAACAGCTTGTACAGAGGCTTGACACCACCTCCAGAGCTTATGGAATGGAAATAAGTGCAGAGAAGACCAAAATGATGACCAACAACACCAATGGCATCAACACGGACATCAAAGTACAAGGCCAATCCCTCAACACAGTGCACAGCTTCAAATATTTAGGAGCCATTGTGTCAGACAATGGGTCTCGACAGGAAGTCCTATCCAGGATCGCACAAACAACTGCTGCCCTGACAAGGTTGAAGCCCATTTGGAAAGACAGAACCATCAGTCTACATTCCAAAGTAAGACTGCTGCGCTCTCTGGTCATCTCCATCTTCCTATATGCTTGCGAAGCATGGACCCTCACAGCAGATCTCCAACGAAGAATACAAAGCATGGAGATGAGGTGCTACAGAAGACTTCTGTGCATTTCCTATACCCAACACATCACCAACGTTGAAGTCCGAAAGACCATCACACAAGCCATTGGACAACACGATGACCTGCTCACAGTGGTGAAGAAACGGAAACTCCGATGGTATGGCCACGTCACCAGATCATCAGGCCTTGCAAAGACCATTCTGCAAGGCACAGTGCAAGGAGGTAGAAGAAGGGGGAGACCGAAAAAGAGGTGGGAGGACAACATTCGAGAATGGACTGGTTTGACACTGAGCGAAGCCATGAGGGCTGCTGAGGACAGAGAAAGATGGAGTATGCTGGTTAAGCGATCATCTGTGGTGCCCCTACGACCTTCGGGTTATGGGACAGGATAGGATAGGATAGGATAGGTATAAAGATATAGATGTGTAGAGAAACCTTTCATTAATACGTCAAGTAGTTTGTGCAGAACGGCATTTTTCTTATGTCAATCTGCAATGGATGGCATCAGATATGCACTGACAACATATCAAAATGCTACATTTTTATCTCTCTATGCTCGTTTTATGAGTCATTCTAGATATTTTCATATAATGTGAATAAAATATTACCAAATATCATGATGGAAAAAGCATAAATTATAAATAAGTCGGTAATTCCAAAGCAAAAGATAAGTGCATGTTTTCAAGGCAGAAATAGCAAGAATGAAAACACATGCCCTCTGAATGTATTAACAATAACATGGGCGCACTTAAGCATGACCTACACGTTTTAAATCTGCCACTCCCATTTTTGGTTGGCACTGACCTGGTACCCTACAAAATCTGTTTGCCAACCTTCAATTCAGTCGGACAATAAACACCGCAGATATCTACTTTGATCGTGGCGCTGCATTGTGGCCGCGTCTCTTGGGGGAAAAACTGGAAATTCTTTTCAGTTAGCATTGACCTACTATTGCATAAATGTATATTACAAGTTTCAGCTTATTTGGACCGTTAACAAAGGAGATAGACAAACAGGCAAATCACACAGTTACCAAGACAGACATTCCAGCAGACAGACCGACATAATGCAATCTCTGCACTCTAATCTTTACAGTGGGAGTGTAACAAGAAGATAATGAAGATAATGTCTGCAGAGTTTCAATTATTCTGATTACCTTTTCATGTAAACTGTTCTAGTTTTGACTAAGGGATGTTGTATCAAGTGAAATTTTTATAGATCAAAATTTAGCTTTACAACCTATGCATATTTTTGTGTGAATACCATTATGATAATAATGAATGTGCCTGGAAAGTTACAGCCAATTCTATCCACTATTTCATGATTTATTGTAATTTTAGAGTAATTTCACATACTGACTCAATAAATGCAAAAATTGGCAGACACCTGATTTTTTAAAACATTTTTTTTCATTTTTATAAACACTGCATTTTTGGAGATACTGAGTTTTGAATGGACACCAACGATGTGTAATTATGTGCTGCGCCCTTCTAATTTGAACATGTATTAATCATTAGCAATATAGCTACGTAAGGACAGGTTGCAGGATTGCAAGTGGCCTGGATTACAGGGGAAGAAGGGGGTGGGGAGAAGAGAGAAAAAAATTGCCCTGAGACACTGTGCCAATGACTCCTTTGGGTGAGCAAATAAACTGAGGTCTAGTCTGTGCACAAACGCATTCCATCTCATGGACTTTAAAGATCCTGATGTTCCTATCCTAGACTGGTGAGTGTTGGCTACACAAACATACCCAATAAGCACTGTGTCCCTTCTCCCCCATCCCTGGTCACTTAGGATAGTGCTCAGTTGTCAGGCATCAGACAGTGCACCCAAAGGCTGCAAGTGGGCGCCTTAGGCAACTTAAGTTAGACCCTGTATCTGCCAGAGCCTTGAGCAGCTCTTGAGCTGGAAAAGCTCTGTATAAGAATGATCAAATAAATAAATAAATTAGGCTTTGCCTAAAACCTTTATCTGATTAAAAGTTTAAACTTCAACTTCTCTCTCTTAGTTTTTACTCTTGGCTAACAGCTAATTGAGTTAAGTACAGATATGTGTCCCCAGCAACAACAACAAAACAAGACTTTTAATATGCAGCATGAAACTTTTTTCTTTTTTTTTTAACAGGAGTGGCAGTACACACGGACAAGCTTTGCAGCTGATGAAAAATGCTGTTAAGTCCATCCTGGATACATTGGGAGAAAATGACTTTGTCAACATTGTTGAGGTAGGATTTTTGTCAACGTTGTATGATCACAGCACATTTCTACTGAGCACTTCCTGAACCTCAATTTTGCATTTCCAGACATCTGGAAATACTTTGAAATAGTTGGATGAGAACAAGCCAAATGTTGGTCTATCTGTCTTCTTCTTCTTCTTCTTCATAGTACTGTGGATACCCCGTTTTCGAGGAAATGACTCCACAACTTTGGTGTGCACAGCGAAGGGTGTTCACAGATTTAAAATCAGGCAAATGTACTATTTGAGGATGAGGCAGTGAGGTAGTCTGACTGGGTTAAAATTGTGTTAAGACATATGTACACGTAGTCGTAGGAGGTGTTCATTACAAGATGTTTATGCTCCAGTCTGTCAGCGATGCTCTGAAAGATGCGACAGACGGGGCTGATGCTGATTCAGCGCTCAGAGAGTTCCATAGCCTTGTAGCTGATGGGAAGAAGGAGTGCTTGTACACATCTGTTCTAGTGTGGGGGACAAGGAGTTTCATGTTGTGACCCCTAGTGCTCCTGTGGGCTCCACGCACAAGTCCCAGCTGGGAAACGTCGACAAGGCCGTGCATGATACGGTACATCATGGTCACCTTGTCGACCTGTCTCCGCTGTTGCAGGGGTTCCAGGTTCAGCTTTTCCAACATGGATGTTGCACTGCTGGTCCTGCTGAAGTCATGTAGGATACGACGGGCTGCTCGTCGTTGGACCATCTCCAGTGTGGAGACTAGGTGTTGTTGATGGGGATCCCACACGACTGCAGCGTACTCCAGTAGAGGACGGGCGAGGCTCTTGAAGCACTGAGACTGGACTCCTGCCGAGCATCCTTTGAGGTTCCTGTGGGCAAAAGCACTGGTCTTGTTAGCTTTCGCTGCTGTTGCCTGGACGTGTTTTCCCCAGTTTAGGTCTCCAGACAGGTTTACTCCAAGGTATTTTGCCTCCGAGACAGTGTTGAGGGTCTGGCTATGCAGTTTATAGCTTGAGGAGATCCTGTTTCTCTTTCTGGTGACAGAGAGTAGATGGCACTTCTGGACATTGAAGGTCATCTGCCACCTGAGCTCCCATTCTTCTAGTTTGTCCAGGTCCTGCTGCAGCGCAGTAACGTCAGCTGGAGACTTTATGCAGGAGTAGATGATAGTGTCGTCTGCAAAGAGTCTGACCTTTGATTTGAGTCCCTGACCGAGGTCATTGATGAAAATCAGGAAGAGGGTAGGTCCAAGCACAGAGCCTTGTGGGACTCCGGAGACGACTGATCCGACTCGGGACTTTTCTCCTTCTACCACAACCTGTTGTGTTCTGTCGTTTAGGAAGCTCTGGATCCAAGCCTTAGTATTCCCTCTGATTCCGTAGAAATCAAGTTTCAGTAGTAGGCGCTGGTGGGGCACTTTATCGAATGCCTTGGAAAAGTCCAGGAGTATGGTGTCAGTCTGCCCTCCCTTGTCTATCTCAGCAGCCAGGTCCTCGATGGTCAGGATCAGTTGTGTATTACAGGATCTTTTCTTTCGGAAACCGTGTTGGGCATCAGTAATGATATTATTTTTGTCTGTGTGTAGGTTGGTCTGTTGGATGCCATATCTGAAGAACCATTGTACGGATTTTACCAAACTTCATAGGAACAACATTACCTAGGTTAGTGGCCTGCATTCCCGGCGTATTTTATCTACCGCAAAGGTCAATTTCACTGGGTTTTGGTATACAGGTACTTCAAATTATGGGCCATCCTTCAGTAGAAGTCCAGTTGTCGGTCAGTCTGTCGCTCCAGATTTCACAAATTTTACTTGGCGAATACTTTGAATACCTGCATATTGCATGATGATTCATATTTGTAATTGTACTTTCTTAAAGGTCAAGGTCATTGTGCTTCAACATTTTCTAAACAAGTTTTGAACTACATCTAAAAATTAAGTAAGCCGATATTGATCATTTTTTTGCTTGCAGTAACTCTTACTGTGATCTGGCTTCACGTTTCAGCCACTTTTGAAATATAAAACGTGTTTAGCAAAGAATTGATTGATCTCGGTGACATTGACCTTTGAAGTAGAGCAAATGCAATGGCACAGAAGGCTGGCCGCTAACCTGGTAATGTTCCTATGAAGTTTAAACAAAATCTGTCATGATTGTTGAGATAAGGCATGGGTTGGCCGGAGAGATTGGTATGTGTCTTTCTGATTCTTGACCATTTGAAAGTATTTAGACTTGGCTGGAAATATTTTAGCAAGTTTCAGTGATGTTGGATGTCCACAATGTGATCAGTTAAACTGTTTGCTTCACTTATTTAAAATATGTAACATTTATAACATTGACAATAACATTAGTAAAGCACAAAAAGAAGATTTGTAGTCAAGTAATCTATATTCACACAAAAAAGTTTGGTACACAATAATAATATGCACACATGCACACATCCACAGCTGGCAGACTCACCGCAAAACAAAGAATATGCATATACACACAAGAGCATGACAAATACATGTGACATATTATAAACACAAGAAGATACACGTTTCCATTTCAAAACGACGACTTGAAAATTACCTATGGAAAATAAGAGTAATTACATAAAGCAATAGAGGTATAAATTAATTGTTATAACTAGTAACGGAATATCTTACATCAGCACATTCACATCCCTCCACCCACCTTTTTCACACGTTTCCATCCATCACAAAGTCCTCATGTAAAAGGGGGGAGGGGGGGGGTGTTTCAAGTACTACCATACTTGTCTCCCACTGTCACGTCACCCAAATGGGATCAGTGACGTCAGCTCAAACAGCGAGTGGATGGATGCAAACTCAAACTAAAAAAAGTAACACAAAGCCAGATGCACATTTATACTCTTTTATTCAACACACACACACACACACACACACACACACACACACCCACACACACACACACACACACACACACACCCATTCATGTCTTCTGGTAGTTTTGGCGACTGGTACTTTACACCCCACTTTTGGCGACACTTTCAAATGAAGAGATATATAAACCAAATAGCACATGTAGCTTACAAATGCACTCATTAAAACGTTTTTACACCAAAAAGTTAACATTATGTAATATTACAGAAAAAAAGTTAAAAACGAGAATTTTAGCACTTCTGACAACTGACTCCCTGTATTTTAGCTATTTTGGAGACAGTCGGCAAAAGGTTAGAAATACGGTAACTTCATCTGAAACTTTTTGGCGCCAGTTTCAACAAAGAAGATGAGAATAAGTCATGGTGTGGTCATCATATGTGCTAAAAAAACAACTGAAAACTGGCGCCCGACTTCTGAAGATTTAAAACATAAATGTTTGTAGTACATCTGAAGACAGCTTTTTTTTTATTGCTGTACATTTGAAGACTCAAAAAATAAACAGACTGAGAAATAATATAAACCAAATTAGATCCGGTTTTAACTCCTTTTTGTGTCAAATATCAGAAATTGACTGTCAATCTGGAGACACATGGGCACATTATGAAACTAAGTTTTGATGTCTTCAAAACGTAAAAAAGACAATAAACATTAATTATTATTGTTATTAGTTTCTCATATACCTTACCTTTAAAGCTAAGGTTACTCAATGAGGTGGTTGGCACAGGCAACACATGTATACTTCTTGTTGTGCTTTTGTACGTGAATGTGTATGAATATTTAGGGGTTTGTCTTGGTTGGTAATGCAACCCCGTCTTTCCAATAGGAAACAACCCAGTTCATTCTTTTTGTGGGGGCGTTTTGTTTGTTGATGTAGTCATTTTTAGTATCTTGTGCTTTATGTAAAGCTACAACTATTTATTTCCAAAATAATGTTAATATTAATCCGTTTCAATTGATTCATAATTATATAATTTGTTTTATCTATTTATTTTCTAAGTAAAGGTACAGAAATATCTTGAGCTCTACTGAGCTTTGAAAAACATAAAAGGAATGTGACTGTTAAAGGGCGGGGTGGATTTTTATTTAAACCATATTGAAGATTTGAACTGAGAAATACTGGACACCTTGCTGTTGTGTTTTGACTGATTGGAGGTATAATGAATAAATATATTGATTTTAGGAACTTACGTTTGTTCGCGGGAAATTTTGTTTGTTGGGGCGGGTGGTGCGGGGTGAGGAACTGTGTGCATGACGCAGGAATTCATCCTTTCCTCTGGTTTTCTATCCCTCTTTAGAGAGAGAGAGAGAGAGAGAGAGAGAGAGAGAGAGAGAGAGAGAGAGAGAGAGAGAGAGAGAGAGAGAGAGAGAGAGAGAGAGAGAGAGAGAGAGAGAGAGAGAGAGAGAGAGAGAGAGATGCGCACACACACATATACGATTTTCACATATAATACTGAAGTAAAATATTCTTGATCATGGATCCATTTATATGCGCACACACACATACACGATTTTCACATATAATACTGAAGTAAAATATCATGGATCCATTTATTTCCTCAAATTGTGAAATAAAGCAATAACAAACTTGAAGGCAAAGCCCATATGACTCGCATGGCCCTTGAGAAACCAATTGACAACATTCTACATGAAAAAGAGATATGTTAGTTATCTATTCATTCCAGACTTTGTTGATTATTATTATTTTCAATTTAACATAAAGAAATCTGGAGCTGCTATAAATAGACAAAACATGAGGTCAGTCGCATGCCACAAAGGTTGTGGGTACCTACAATCATTGATTGTAGTCCCCTGTTAGACTTTAATCATTCCTCATACTTCTCTGCATAGCACTACAGCAAGTTTGTTAGTTAGCTACTTATTCCTTATTACAGGGTCTAGCGGGCTACATAAAGCCAAGCAGGACACACAAAGCGGGTCTAAACATTGGTCTATCGCTCACAAAATCATAAATATACATATAAAACACATATACAAGTACAAATTCACAATTATATGACCACCCTATCCCCAATGAATGAGTGAGTTAGTCATTGTTTAAAGGGTCCAGAGGACTGAAAAGAACTGAATCAGGACCACAACTTGGTTGACAGAGGGCTCACCCCTGATCCGTATAAAAGATCTGAAACAACCCTAATGGTAACAGGCCTCCCCTATACGCTTCCGTGTCCGGGGACGGTAATCTACTCAATGTAATGGTAACATTTCAGGCACTCCACCGGGCGGGTCACTGTACAATAAAGGCAACCCACGCAGGGGACACTGAGACTATACTCTAATTTATCAAACCCCCGTTTACAAAAACAAAATAGTTATTCAATGCTTAAAGGGTCCAGGGGACTGCAAAGAGCCGAATCAGGACCACAAAATCAAGACCACAACTTGGCTGAAAGAGGATTCACCCCTAATCAGCATAAAAGATCTGCTGAAATAACCCTAGTGGTAACACTGAAGGCAATCCACCAGCCAGTCACTTTACAAAAAAGACATCCCACGCAGGGGACGTTGAGTCTATACTCTAATTTACAAAAATAAAATAGAATACAAACATCATTATAAAATATCAACAAAACAAATACATAAAAAATGCCTGCACTGCCAAATAATAATATCATAAAAGCCCCAGTGACCACGTGGCAGAAAGCGTCCAATATTCCCAAGCTCACACACAAATGAGGAGTTTTGTCCCGGAAGTGTTTTCAAGAAAAAAGGTAGGTGACTAGTCTAGCGAAGAAGGAAGATAGTAGATTTAGAGAACACAGAGCAGGAATGAAAAAAACAAAGGAGAAAGACTGCGACAGTGGGAATGTAAAGCACTAAATTTCCAGAAAGTGGGGATACTATATATACAGAAACTCCTGGCATCCCAACGGGGGGAAGGTAGGTTACTGTTCTAGCAAATAAGATAGTAGATAGAACAGAGTAGGAATGAAAAAAACAAAGGAGAAGGACAGCGGAAGTGGGAATTTAAAACACTAGATTTCCAGAAAGTGGAGATACTATTTATACAGAATACCTTGGCAACCCCACCTATCCTATCCTGTCCCGTAACCCGAAGGTCGTAGGGGCACCACAGATGATCGTTTAACCAGCATACTCCATCTTTCTCTGTCCTCAGCAGCCCTGATGGCTTCGCTCAGTGTCAAACCAGTCCATTCTCGAATGTTGTCCTCCCACCTCTTTTTCGGTCTCCCTCTTCTTCTACCTCTTTGCACTGTGCCTTGCAGAATAGTCTTTGCAAGGCCTGATGATCTGATGACGTGGCCATACCATCGGAGTTTCCGTTTCTTCACCACTGTTAGCAGGTCATCGTGTTGTCCAATGGCTTGTGTGATGGTCTGTCGGACTTCGTCGTTGGTGATGTGTTGGGTATAGGAAATGCCCAGAAGTCTTCTGTAGCACCTCATCTCCATGCTTTGTATTCTTCGTTGGAGATCTGCTGTGAGGGTCCATGCTTCGCAAGCATATAGGAAGACAGCAGTCTTACTTTGGAATGTAGACTGATGGTCCTGTCTTTCCAAATGGGCTTCAACCTTGTCAGGGCAGCAGTTGTTTGTGCGATCCTGGAGAGGACATCCTGTCGGGACCCATTGTCTGATACAATGGCTCCTAAATATTTGAAGCTATGCACTGTGTTGAGGGATTGGCCTTGGACTTTGATGTCCGTATTGATGCCATTGGTGTTGTTGGTCATCATTTTGGTCTTCTCTGCACTTATTTCCATTCCATAGGCTCTGGAGGTGGTGTCAAGCCTCTGTACCAGCTGTTCAAGTTCTTGTTCCTCTCCAGCCAATCCATCAATGTCATCTGCAAAACGAAGATTGGAGATTGCTCTACCCCCTATGCTGACTGTGCCTTCATGGTCTGCAAGAGCATCTGACATGATGCGCTCTAGGAAGATGTTGAAGAGTGTTGGAGAGAGTAGGCATCCTTGACGCACACCGATTGTTGTTCTGAACCAGTTCCCGATGGCGCTGTTGTGGAGGACTGCACTGGTAGCCTTGTCATACAGGCTTTTGATGACTTCAATAATTTTAGGGCTGATGTTGTACACTTTCATTGTTGCCCATAGAGCTGCATGCCAGACTCGGTCAAATGCCTTCTTGAAGTCTATGAACACATGATATAGATGTTGTTGGTGCTGTAGGTATTTCTCACAGATTATTCTGAGGTTGAAAATCTGCTCAGTGGTACTTCGCCCTGCCCTGAATCCTGCTTGTTCTTCAGCTATGATCTGTTCAGCTTGGGGTTTCAACCTGTTGAGTATTATTTTCAGGAGGACCTTGCTGGGATGGCTGATGAGGCTGATGGTCCGGTAATTTTCACACTCCTGAAGGTTACCTTTTTTGGGAAGAGTGATGACAAGCGACTGGGTCCATGGTATAGGCCACTCCCCACTCTGCCAGATCTTGTTACAGATAATGGTGAGGGCATCAATCATCGCTTCTCCTCCTGCTTGTAGCAGTTCCGCGGGTATGTTGTCCACTCCCGCTGACTTCCCTTTCTTTAGCGCTTGCACTGGTGCCTCAACTTCTTATCGGAGAATTGGGAGGATTTCTTCTTCTTCTCTGTTCTCGGGACATGCTAGAACTGATGGGTCTCCATTTGGTGTATGGTTGTAAAGGTCAGAGCAGTACTCTGTCCATCTGTCCAAGACTTCTTGTTCTTCTGTAAGGCATATGCCAGACTTGCTTTGGATCGTGGAGACTTTGGGCTGTTCGACACTTGTCAGCCGCTTCACTGTCTGGTAGGCCTTCTTGCTGTTGTTCTTGTTCAGACTGTTCTCTATTTCCTGGCATTGATCTTCTATCCAGTTCTCCTTTGCTGTGCGCATGCCTTTTCGGATGTCATTGTTGATTTTTCGGTAGTCATCAGCTCCCTGTGAGTTGTTCTTTTTCTTTTTTATCTCTCTTCGTTTATCACACAGATCCAAAAGTTCAGGTGTGATCCACGGCTTCTTCTTTGGTCGGTGCTTGCCAAGGATCTCAGTGGCGGCATCTGTCACAGCTGAGTTGAAGGTGGTGGTCATGGTGTTGACATCTACTTCACCAGCCCCCAAAATAAGCAGTGGTGCAAATTTCCCTCCAATTGTGGCCTGAAATAGTTCTGCCACCTCCGGGTCTTGCAGTTTGTCCAGGTTGAACTTCAGTCTAGTGCACTTTGCTGTATTTACTATCTTCAAGTGGAGCCGGAAAGACATCATCACGAGATCGTGGTCACTTCCGATGTCTGCTCCTGGAAAAGTGCGTGTCCTGCCAATGTTGATGCTTGATCTGAAGCGTTTCTTGACCATGATGTAGTCTATTTGGTTGTGATGCTCCCCCGCCAGGACTGTGCCATGTCCATCGTCTGGAGTTTTTGTGGAGACCAAGCGTGTTTGCCAGTATCAAACCCCCGTTTACAAAAACAAAATAGTTATTCATTGCCATCCCCACGGGGGATAAAAAAAAATAATAATGAAAAAAAAGCATTCTTGCTAAGAAAATACAATGAACATAAAATGAAACAGCAAGAAACACAGAATTTGTTCATGTAACAGAATGCACTCTGCTTTTCATCTGCATACTATTTTTAGAGCGCTGCTTTTGGGAATTGCCGCGTTCACTCAGCTAAAATGAATAGAGCACTATGCTTCACAAATCTTGCGTAGTGCGTCATTAATTATCGTTCACTTTAACAAACAAAATATTAAAAATAACCATTCTTGCTAAATTAAAAAAAAATGCAAATGAAATGAGACAGCAAGAAACACAGAATTTGTTGATGTTAGACATTATTAACTTCAACCTAAAATAAAGAAATCTGGAGCACAAAAATATGAGGTCAGTCGCATGCCACAAAAGATTTGGGTACCTACAATCATTGACTGTAGTGTCCTGTTAGACTTTAAACTTCTCTGCATAACAATTAGTAAGTTAGCTATTCATTCCTTACAGGGTCCAGCGGACTACACAGAGCCAAATCAGAATATTCACACAAAACGAGTCTAAACACTGGTCTATTTCTCACCAAATCATGAATGTTTCATTGCCTGTGTAAGAAGGGGTACTGCTTACATTATCAAATAGGACAAACTGTCTTTCCTAGACATTTGCGAAGTACATGGGAATGAAAATGTCCAGGAGGGAGTTTCTTGTATGGATGGTAAAAAGAGAGTTGCTCCTCCTGAGAATGTGGAACATGGGCAATTATCTATACAATCTTGATGTTTTGAAAAAACAAAAAGGACAGCTGATAGCGCAGGCCATTGAATGTATGGACAGAGAAGCAGAAAGGAAGTTTGAGGCAACAGAGTGCCTGCCCCAATTTGCTTGTTGCCAGTCTTTTTTGCAGTGTCAGTAAAGTCTATGCACAGGGACTCATCACTAGTTTCAGTGAACACGGTGGCTCCCATTCTGTAAAGCCTGGCTTGACTGTAGCTGGAATCAGGTTCATTTTCGTAAACCATGGCTAAGCTGTCATTTGATTCAGTGCCACTTGAATCATTGAATGGAATAAAGTCACAATGCGATTTAGAGTGATTGTGCTGTCACAGACGTCATCAAACAAATCATCATGATCACTGTTATATCCGCTGCGGCAGTGCTCAGTGTTGGGAGTATTTGGCAGGTCCACTAGGTTGTCAGATTCCTGTCAACAGATTATAATACTGTGTTACTGTACATTATTATTTTGAAACATGACTATTAGCGATGAGAAATTATAGCAGGTTAATTAAATCAATAATTTCACCAGTCCGATTGACAGATCTAACAACTACAATTAACGGCTATTTTCATTAAAATGCATATCTAAATCAAAAGGCTACTTTCATTTAAATACATTTATCTAAATCAACAACAAACCAACAGAACAAATACAATTATGCTTTAAATCAAAATATAACTATGTGAATATTTATCAATTTATTACAATGACAATAAATGCAATGTATCCCGTTGTAGCACGCAAAATACATGCACAATGCCCGAAATGGCGAATAAAAATCCAACCCTGAATCCAAGGGACGTATAGATTTAGTTGTTTGGTTTTTGCGGCCAGTATGTTTGTTATCCCTTTAGAAAAATACCAATATGATGGAAGATTACGAACCACCATTTCATTGCTCGCTTGGTTCGAGTAGCAGACAAGGAAATCCAATAAGGGTTGTCTTTTATTTTTGTTGCAAACGCGCCTATGTCTGCTAAATGTAGTATACCCATTCCGTGTTCCCGATTGCGCACTGCAGTGCGTATTTGACCCCAAAATAAAGAAATGACGCAAAGTGGGGAGTCATTCTTGACGCACATGTGTGCTGGAAGCAGACGACATGTCTCGAGATCCAATATCGACAACTCCTACTGCGACAAGCACTAGGCCTACAGATGTTCGACATATGCCTGAAACATCCACTTATACTGAACGCATGGATATTATGTCTTTCTACCCGTGACGGCGTCCTTGTTAACTTTGCTATCTGTGGGGGTCAGGTGTGGGTAATGGAGCTTGGGTTGGTGGTGTATGTAAACACTATAAAAAGTAATCCTAATCAATAAAAGCCTAACAAAATTGATGTACACAGCTTATACTTCACATTTTGCTTTCGGAGTGCACTTTCGTAGGACTGGTGTGCCATTATCTTAAACTACTTGGGGCTAACCTGAAACTTCATAGCTTGGCACTGTTTTCCATCTTGAGCTAAATCGATCCATGTCAAAGTTCATTTGCCTTGTAGCGCTACACTCTAACGAGTACATTACTCACATGATCTGAGCCCTTATCAGGCATGGCAGACGATCCGAGCGACAGATGCCTGGGTGAAGCTCCCTGAAAAGAAGACGGTGGAGGTCTCTGGGGGGTTAGACAACGACGATGAGGACAGCTGTGGAGGTGGATGTAGTTGCTGTTGCTGCTGAAATGGGTTAGGAGAGGGCTGAGGCGGAGGCTGGGGCAGGTGCTGCTGACCCTAGTACCTCTGCTGTTGCTGCCTTCGATGGTGCAGAGTCTGAAACATGATCCTTTTTAAGATCAAACTACCTATTTAGGAATACATACATAGAGAGAGAGAGAGAGAGAGAGAGAGGGGGGGGGGAGAAAGAGAGAGATATAGATACATTTTTCCCTGTTTTCTTATGACATAAATGTGACATAAAAATTATAAAGAAGGCTTGGCTTATATAATTTTAAAAAAAGGTGCAGAATGATGCCAAAATAAACAAATGCAACATTCTTATATCCTTTTGTTGTAATGTATCCTCGGACTTAAAGAAAGAACACACACAGACCGTGAACATGGATGGACCACTGAACAATGAAAAGTCATTATATTTTTATCCAAAGTAATAGTTTGATTAAGCATTTGCAATAAATAATGATATTGCTACGTGGAATTAGGTCAAGCATATATTTCTCAACCCCACTCTCAGCTCTGTTACGTCAGAGACGCGCACGATAGATCCGATCGTTTTGTTTTACAAAGCATGCAATAACAGTGTATTTACCTTTGATTTGATTTTGCGTTGTTGTTAGAAGAAGCTTTGTATGATGTTAATAATTTTGTTGGTCAATATTATTGGAGAATTTTCTATAAAATTATCTTCACTAAAAAAATTGAGCTAAATACATGTAAGTCTATTCTTTGCCGTTTTATGCATTTACGTGGAAGTGTTGCAACTTGCAATTTTGTCAATCAAAACATTTGCCAGAATCTAATACACCCTTGTTCCTAGCTAAAAGTACATACTTGCTTTGCAAATTTCATATTATTGACTGTAAATTGACGGTAAAGGTGAAGGTAAAAGACTACTAATCCACCAAAGTTTGGGTTTTCTTTTGCCAAGTCGGTCTCGGGTCTGCACCAATTAATCTTCTTCACTTCGATTCGTCAGGTGCTACATATAGTCATTTTCAGTTTAATATTTAATGAATCCTAAAAAGTCCTAAGCTGAAAACTGATAACATATGAAGAAATCAAAGTCCCAACAAGAAGAAGTTTTACCTACCACACTGTTGGCAACTGTTTACAATGGCGCACTGACATATCTCGTGAAAATTCGTTGTCTCGTTGGCTAATCACGTCATGATGCAATCTGATTGGTCACGACATATACACACGAAGAGAGAGGGGCACTGGAATCAAGCAGGAGTGTAAAAGCCCAGGCTCAAAGTGTGTAAGTTATACACAATCCAACGTGGCGGATTATGCTTTTAGACGACACCACTGGTTTTTTGCATGCTTTCAACGTCGGTCGGCTAAACAGTGGTGGAAAACGCTATTTTGACCTTAAAAATTCTGGCGACCATCGTCACAAAAACTGACGACGTCGTCACAAATCAGCGGTCGACAGAACGTGTGACTTTTACCTGAGTTCGTTGACAGAAGTCGCAGTTAACATGTACACACACACACACACACACATACATACATACACATGTCATTTATTAAGTAACACACACGTAGCTTATCTCAGAATGACAAGTCTTTGATTACACTATAAATTAGTAAATAAAAATTACCTCTAAATAGTTCAGAGTTATTCTTATACAGGAAAAAAATATTTGTCAAAAGATAACATAACTGAATCATAGAGTTATACACAATTGAAAATACAAAATACACATGAAACTGCTTCATGTACAAAATGACAATGCATAAGCCAAAACTAATAAAACCTACCCCACGCATTGAGCAAGGGTAACAGACGACACTGACTCAACAGCAGACCCCAGCCTCTCTCTGGCTGGGTGACCAAGCTTGTCCTCCCTTTTTCCTTCCCTTTTGTCTTGTTTCTCTCTTATTGGTCCTTTCACCTATATTCTTTTCACCCTTAAATTCTCCAAATGTACTGTGCAGTTTTGACTTCCTGTCTTCTGCCTTATCGGACTTTTCCTGTCTTCCTTTTGCCTGTAATTCCTTCTTTATCTGCCCTTCTTTTTCTCTGTGGCCTTCTCTAGGTCTTCTGTGTTTGCCATGCAGGGCAACCTGTGTCGGGGGAGAATGGGATCCTGGAGGTTGAGGACACTGAGGGACTGCGGTCCCTCACACCAACACACCTCTTTGGACCGGACTTCTCCTAAACAGGAGGCCGGCGTGGCCCGCGTCAGTCAAGCGGCTGGTCATGTATTGCCCTAGCTTTGCTAGAAGGCTGCGGCTCATGGGTCAAACTTGAACAAGACCATAGTGGCAGTGCAGGATTGTCTGGGTGTATATCCATCCCTGTAGCCCTGGTGTGTTTCTTTGCTGGATTTTCCGCTTGGACACATCCCATTGTTGGACTCCGTGGTGGGTGGGGAGCAGGGGGGATGACTATAAAATTTAAAAACATTGCTTCAACCCAAAAAATCCTGACTTCACGATAATGGACCGGACACGGACTTGGAAACGAGACAGAAAGCTTGTGACTTTGGGGTGGATGGGGCCTGGCCTCGTTTTTTGGTTGTGGAGGGGGCGGATGCCTACTCTCTCCAATACTTTTCAACATCTTCCTAGAGCGCATCATGTAAGATGCCCTTGCAGATCATGAGGCCACAGTCAGCATAGGGGGAAGAGCAATCTCCAACCTTTGTTTTGCTGTTGACATTGATGGCTGGCTGGAGAGGAACAAGAACTTGAACGGCTGGTACAAAGAGGCTTGACACCACCTCAAGAGCCTATGGAATAGAAATAAGTGCAGAGAAGACCAAAAGGATGACCAACAACAACAATGGCATCAACATGGACATCAAAGTCCAAGGCCAATCCCTCAACACAGAAAATAGCTTCAGGACCATCAGTTTGCATTCCAAGATAAGGCTGCTGCACTCCCTTGTCATCTCCCTCTTCCCATAAGCTTGCGAAACATGGACCCTCACAGGAGATCTATAACGAAGAAGAAAAGCATGGAGATGAGGTGATACAGAACACTTCTGGGCATTTCCTATACACTCAGCACATCACCAACAACGAAATCCGACAGACCATCACACAAGCCATTGGACACCACCATGACATGCTCACAGTAGTGAAGAAATGGAAACTCCGATGGTATGGCCACGTCACCAGAGCATCAGGCCTTGCAAAGACCATCCTGCAAGGCATGGTACAAGGAGGGAGACAGAAAAGGAGATGGGAGGACAACAGTCGAGAATGGACTGGCTTGACACTGAGCGAAGCCATGAGGGTTGCTGAGGACAGAGAAAGATGGTGCACACTGGTTAAACGATCATCTGTGGTGCCCCTACGACCTTCCAGTTACGGGATATGATAGTATTGGCGCTGCAGTGAGACACATGCCTTCTCGGATCTGCTATCTGATGTCCCCTTCGAGGCAAAGGGTTCTATATCATGAAGTTTCCTTCCTGAGTTTTTGGCTAAAACCAGACTTCTGACAATCATTCTCCAATCGTTTCTATTCAGCCCCTGCCCCACATTTTGCCCTCCTCTGACCCTGATTTGGCTGAACTACCCTGTGCGAGTGTTATGCAAATATTTCAGATGCACTAAACCTTTCCGCTCACCAGCTAAGAGAAGATTATTTCTATCTCTTAATTCTGAGTACCCTAGGGACATTCCCAAGCCATCACTTGCCAGATGGATTGCAAGGGTCATAGGGTGTATGAGAATTTTTTGGGCTTCCAAGAAAGTTAAAACAAGGGGTGTGTGTGTGTCATTCCCTTGTCTGTAGCCAGAGCTCATGATGTTAGGGCTGCGTCTTTTGATGCACATTCGTTATGAATGGAAGCGAGAATGCAGGCCACATACTGGCGATCCTCAGATGTTTTTATCAGCCATTAGTTAAGGGACACTCAGTTAAGTACAGATGGTTCTTTCAGAGTGTCCTCGATGGTTGTGGCGCTGCATGCAATGTCCATGACTTAAAGGGACTGGATAAGACAAGCCATTGGACAACACGATGACCTGCTCATAGTGGTGAAAAAACGGAAACTCCGATGGTATGGTCACGTCACCATATCATCAGGTCCTGCAAAGACCATCCTGCAAGGCACAGTACAAGGAGATAGAAGAAGAGAGGCCGAAAAAGAGGTGGGAGGACAACATTCGAGAATGGACTGGTTTGACACTGAACGAAACAATCAGGGTTGCTGAGGACAGGGAAAGATGGAGTACGCAGGTTAAACGATAATCTGTGGTGCCCCTATGACCTCCGAGTTATGGGATAGGATAGGATAAGTGCTTCTCTCCTTTCTTTTTGTGCTACTCTGCATTTGTGAGTCATGGTCTTATGTGCAATTAATATTAAAATGTATCCCTTAATGTTTTATTAATAAGCATACTTACCATGACACATTTAATTTCCCACCTGCCTACTCCTCTTGCAATTCTATCTGATTTATCAGCACTGGCTGTGAGCTGCAGTTACCGGATTGCATGTTTAGCACAGAGTTTGAGTGAAGGGAAGGGAAGCTAGTCTGTAACTTTAAATTACAACTTTCGTTGTTGAGGGCGGTTGCTAAGCAGCGACAGAATTGTTGCATTTGTGAGTAATGGTAAGTATATTAATAATAAATTTAGAGATAACATTTTAATTTTTATGCAGTTTTCTCTTATTGCAGCTTAAAGGAATGTAAAACTGAAAACGGTAATGTGACTTCTATTGTTTGAAATGATTATATTGTTATTGGGAATAATAATTTCAGAACTTTCCACTAAATTGATGTCTTTAATTATTGCATTAACCTTTTTTGTTTCCTGCTTTTCAGTTCAGTCAAGAGGCCAAGTTTGTTAGTTCATGCTTCAACCACACAGCATTTGTACAAGCCAACTATCGAAACAAGAAGGTGAGAAGTGCATGTATACAGGGTCATGCCCAGTACAATAAAATCCAGCATGTTGAAAGATTGAAATCCAGCATGTTGACAGATTGAAATTTTATTTTCACTTCCTTGAACTAATATGATTTGAAAAGACCTTTTGCCGTTGTTGGGCTATTAGTAAGGCAATATAGACAATCGGCACAGTGGTCTAATGGTAGTGCTTTGGCTTGCGGATCTGAAGTTCCTGGGTTCGAGCCCTTTCCGGGCCATTGTGTTGTGTCCCTGGGAAAGACACTTTACTCCCGTTTCCTACTCCTTGGGATGAGAGTGTAAACCGAGGTCTAGTCTGTGTGTCGCATACATTCCATCATAACGGACTTTAAAGATCCTGACGCTCATGTCCTAGACGGGTGAGTGCCGGTAACAAGAACACACCCAGCATGCACTTGGTCATTCTCCCCCATCCCTGGCTTGCCAGGATAGTGCTCAGTTGTCCGCGCGTCAGACCACGCGCCCAAAGGCTGCGGGTGGGCGTCTCGGGCGGTTTGAGTTAGGTCCTGTGTCGGCCAGCGCCTAGAGTCTTGTCAAGATAAGTGCGCTATAAAAATCCTCAATAATAATAATAATCAGCCAGAAAGAGATGCTGACGCCAATCTGAGTCAGTGGCATTTGAGGGCATAAGCCTTCACAACAGCATATGCTTGATAGATCTCTGACACAGCTAGCATCAAGATTGCATGTTTAGTTGGAACCAGTCTATTATGATGATTCTTTGGTTAAAACATGAATATTATGTTCGAGAGCATGCGCATGTCTGTGTGTGTATATTGGTGTGTTTATGTTTCGTGATTACATACGTTTCGGTTTGTGTATATATTTGTGTGGGGCAGAGGGAGAGTGAGAGAAGGAGAATATCAGAGAAAGAGAGAGAGAGAGAGAGAGAGAGAGAGAGAGAGAGAGAGAGAGAGAGAGAGAGAGAGAGAGAGATATATATATATACTTGCATTACAGAAATAAGTAAATATAATACATAATTTCAACACGAGTTTTAATGAACATTTAAAATATTTCAGTGGAATTCCAGGTCCATATCCATGAGTCTACCATTTATAATACATTTGTCAGAAAATAAGTATCAAGTTTTGATGTTGCAGTCACTGAATGTAAATACTTCTAATCTGCCAATGCTGAATAATTATTATTATCCGCCAATGTATAATTATGTAAACCACTATGAGAAGATCCAGACAGCTATATATGTACATCAAGAACTCAATTACACACGGATTCAATCTCCAGTTCCAAAAGACATGTCTCCCTGGTATGCCACTATCGCTGCCTCACACATAAGACGCCAAAACGGATGTAAAGGAATCTTTCATTTATTCTCCATACAGGGCCGTAAAAAACTGGAATAAACCAGACAAAGCAAAAATCACTAAAAACAGTAAAAAGTCAAGTTATAAATAACATACTATACATAGTCATGGGACTCAAGCATTCAAATACGAAAATTTATCACATTGTGCATCATTTTATATATCACATTATTTATCATATAAATTAAATTGACATAATAAAATCACAGTTTGTTGAACTGAATAAAAAAAAAACCACTGAAGTCACATCAAACCTATATCATGTTGTGCAAACAAACGCCAACATGCAAACTTGCCCTCATTTCGTTGCACACATAATTTCATGACAAACCATAAATAATTAGTACCTCGTCTTCTCCCTTAGTATGATGACAGCGAAACAATATATATGACATAAATCATTCCAGTGACGATAGTTCCCATTCAGTCTGGTTACCACAAAAATCAAAAGGGACGACGCAACACAGTGGAACTCAACACCGGTCTGTTCAGTCGAACTTTCTCAAGGGAACTCACCCTTACCCAAACCTCAAAAACAGCGCCACCACTGGCGTAATAATTGCTCAACTGCGAAATTAATAAACCTATGAAAGGTACATACATTTTATAGTTTAACATAAAAACTAGCTTTAAAACAAAAACTTAATTGAATTTTATATCCTAAGTAATAATAATAATTACATAGAATTAAAGGTACTGGAGGCGGACTAATTTACTCAGCAGATGCACACATGAGCAAACAGTCGCAGTCAAACAAGGGGGAACTATCCTATAACTTTTTACTAGAGAAAGTACGGCAGTTATTTCCCCTAGACCACCGAGTGTTCAAAATTATGACTTGCGGCAGCAACACTCCCACCCAAAACACAAAAAAGGTGAATAAGAAAATTAATAAACAATTTTAAAGAATGTTTTTCAAAGTTTAGGTGTCAATCAGAGTCAACTGCTCTCCTTGATAAGGACAACCAGTTGATGAATGGGTCTATCAAGTAGAGTTCTCTTTTGTACAGGCTTGCCTAGTTTGTCGAGAGCTGAGGTGGACATGAGAAGCCTCACCGTCCTAACGAGACCATCACTGCCTGGGAAAGTTTCTACAACCCGAGCGATTTTCCAATCGGTACGACAATCGCCTTCGTCTTGAAGCAGAACAATATCGTTGACGACAATGTTTGGTTGTCGTTGTTGCCACTTGCTTCGTCTTTGAAGAGACTGCAGATATTCCTTCTTCCATCTTGTCCAAAATTGATCAGCGAGAAACTGAACCCGCCTCCATCTTTTGTTAATATAGAGATCTTCCCTGACAAAATGACCAGGAGGAGGTGGCATGATGAGGCCAGACTTCATTGTCAAGATGTGATTTGGTGTCAGAGGAAGAGGACCGTCAGCTCTCTCAAGGTGATCTACGGTGAGGGGTCGACTATTGACTATGGCCATGACCTCATACATAAGTGTTCTCAAGGATGAGGTATCAAGTCGAGTTGATGATTGGTCCAAAATGCCAGCCAGAACATTGCGGACAGTCCGAATTTGTCTTTCCCAGACTCCACCCATGTGACTGGATGAAGGAGGGTTAAATTTGAACTCGCACTGGAGATCAAGCATCCTGGCCGATATCCTTTTTTGATTCAGCTGTTCGAGATTTCTGCCAAGTTCGTGTTTGGCTCCAACAAAATTTGTTCCCCGATCGCAGAAGATGGTGCGAACTCGGCCTCTCAGAGCTATGAAGCATCTCAACCCATTAAGAAAGGAATCGGTACTCAAGTCGTCCAGGACTTCAACGTGCACAGCTCTAGATGCCAGACATGTGATGAGCAAGCCATACCTTTTGATCTCTTTGCGGCCTTCCTTGATCAGAAATGGCCCGAAGCAGTCAATCCCACAATGCGTAAAAGGCGGTGAAGCTTCCACTCTTTCTTCAGGAAGGTCGGACATTTTTTGCGTTTTCGCTTTTCTTCGCTGTCTAATGCATTTGACACATTTGCTAATCAAAGATGAGACAACATCTCTGCAGCCAATAATCCAGAATCCCTTGGAGCGAATCTGATTGATGGTCATGTTTCTACCCTGATGTGCAATACTTTCATGCTGGTGGAGTGCTACCAGACGAGAGAGATGACTTTTCTTGGGAAGAATCACGGGATGTCTCACTCCGTATGGCTCAGAAGATTTTTCAAGTCTGCCTCCCACCCGGAGAAAACCTGCATTGTCTTTGAAGGGGTCTAAATCTCTGAGAGGACTCTTGGATGTCTTTTCGCCAGCCTGAGAAAAGAACTCTTTCTGGATTGCAAGAATCAGATTCTCTTCTGCACACTGCCTGGCCTCAACTTCTGAAAGGACCTTTCCCCTTTTTTTAGCACCGCATTTGACGATTAATGCGACAGCTCGAACGAGTTTGTCATAGGTCGAAAACCTGCAGACTCGATCTTCGACGCTGGTGGGGAGCGACTGTTGAGTTGAATGTGTAGTGGCAGACTTGACTTCCACGTCATCATCTGGGATTTCCAATTTCACATTTTCCAGTATGATTTTTGGTTGCCAAAGGAACTCTGGGCCAGAGAACCAGTTAGAGAATCGGAGTTCCTCCACCGAAAGTCCACGTGATGCATAATCTGCTGGGTTCTCGGCGGTGCTGACATAGCTCTATTGCTCTGGTTTTGAGTTCTGACAAATTTGCTGTACTCTATTTGAAACAAATGTGTGAAATCGTTTGCTCTCATTTTTAATGTAGCCTAAAACAACCTTGGAATCCGTCCAAAAATGATGAGTCAAGTTGGTGTAATCCAGTTCAGAACCGAGAAGTGCGGCTGCTTTTGCAGACAGTGTAGCAGCCTGGAGCTCCAACCTGGGGATGGTGGTAGGTTTCAGGGGGACGACTCTGGTCTTACCCATCACCAGAGAGCAATGAATGTCTCCTGTGGCGTTTTCAAGTCTCAAGTACGAGCACTGTCCACATCCAGTTGTCGAGGCATCAGAGAAGTGATGAAGCTGTACTTTGACGGGTTTGCCGAAAGAAGCTGGACAATAGCAACGAGGGATCTGTATGTTCTGCAGCTGTTGTAGATCATCAATCCACTTCTCCCATTGAGGACGAAGATCTGCCGGTATATGATCGTCCCAGCCAAGTTTCTGTTTGCACATGGCCTGCAGGATCTGTCTTCCAATCAGAAACACAGGAGCTATCAACCCCAAGGGATCATAAACTGAAGCCACAGAGGCAAGCAGTCCTCTTCGTGTTTGAGGTCTCTCCTTGAGACACAGCTTGAAGCGGAGCGTGTCGTCAATCGTGTTCCAACGAAGGCCTAGAGTATTTTCTGTAGACTCACTGCCACTGTCCATGTCCACATTAGTCTGACTCTGACTTGCACGCTCAGACTCTGGAATGTTTTGCATGACTTCTTTGCTATTGGACGCTATCTTATGAAGTCTCAGGTTGGCTTTGGCACAGATTTTTCTGGCGTTAGAGATGACTTCCTTGGCTTCTATCACAGTCTCCTCAGCTCTCAGACCATCGTCAACATAGAAATTTCTATCCAGAAAATCGGCAGCCTTCTCATTCAGATGTCTGTTGTCCTTGGCTATTTGTTTCAGGCCAAAATTAGCGCAACCAGGGGACGAAGTAGCGCCAAATAGATGAACTTTCATCCTGTAATCGACTGGAGGCTTGGAAAGATCTCCACCCTCCCACCACAGGAAACGAAGAAAGTCTCGCTGGTCTCTTGGGACTCGAAATTGATGGTACATTTTCTGGACATCGCAAGTAAAGGCAACAGGTCCTTCTCGAAATCTGCACAGAATGCCCACGAGAGGGTTGATCAAATCAGGACCTTGCAAGAGAAGATCGTTGAGGCTGGTTCCATTGTATCTTGCACTGCAATCAAAGACGACTCTGACTTTGTTGGGTTTCTCCGGGTGGTAGACTCCATGGTGAGGTATATACCACACCGAGTCAGTGGAGTGAATCTCTTCCTGAGGAACCCTCTCTGCCTCTCCGCTCTCGATCAGATCTTCCATGAAGGACATATAGTGTTCTTTGTACGTAGGTCTCTTCAAGAGTTGTTTCTGAAGTGCTAGAGAACGGTGAAGAGCACCTTGGCGATTGTTAAATAGGTTAGGATTTTCTTGTTTGAAAGGAAGTGGCATTTCGTAGAAGCCGTCGCTCCTCTGACGGATGCCTTTTGTGAGAATTCGAAGAAACAAATGATCATCTTGGGACATCTTCTGAGTGTCATGATCAATGAAATCTCTCTCCATAAAATGCAGAAGTTCACTAGTAGTGACTTCCTGAACTTGAGTCTTGTAAACATGTGTCACGAGGCCAGTATGTGCAACAGCCCTAGTGACAGAACGATGGCTTTGGCCGACCGCGTCAAAAGGTTCGACTTGCGGAGGGGACCCACCGATGATACTCCAACCAAGACAAGTTTCGATTGCGAAGGGCTGACGGACATCTCCTGTGATGCATTGCAAAGGTGCAAGTGCTTGAGGGCAATTGTATCCAATAAGCAACCCAATGGGACAGTCCAGTTTGGGGATCAACATATCCTTCACTCCAAAAAGATGAGGCCAACAGCTTGCCGTCTCTGGTGTTGGAATGTGAGTCTCGTCTACAGGTATATGATTCCTAGAAAACGACTCCGGTAAGTCTACAAAGGTTCTGGAACGGAAACCTCTCACTTGCAGGTCTGTAAATTTTTTGCAGGTGATCAGTGCACTACTGTTAGTCAATGTAGTGAGTCGAAGCTTGGCAGGCTTGCAGGGTGCCTGCAAATCATTGACTACATTCTCCGTGACGAAAGTGGAGTCTGACATAGTGTCAATGAGAGCGTAAACTAACTGTTCCTTCTGTGGATTGCTTTTGGACGACAGAAAGACTGGGATAATCATTGACGTCAGAGATCCATGCTTCTGACCTGAAAGAACTCTGAAGCTTCCACGACCACCCTCCTCTCTAGAGGGTTGATTAACAGTCTCTTGTCGATTGCCCAATTTTTTTGGTTCGATCTGATGAGTGTCGTTATGTAGACTGGTAGGGTGTCTCTTGTTGCATTTAGAGCATTCACTGCGATTCCGACATTGCTTCGACATGTGCCCCGGTCTCAAACAGCCAAAACAAAGTCTCTCATTCTTCACGAACTCCCGCCTTTCTTCCATGTTCTTCATGGCGAAGCTACGACAGTCGGTCAGGTTGTGATTCTTGCGCTTGCAGAACCTGCAATCCTGAGACTGGTCACCATTGGTGAAGAAGACTTTTTTATTGACTGATTCTCCCTTATCTAGACGATTGGTGACAGACTGAGAATTTTGAGGTCCACTCAGTAGAGCCAGATCGTTGGCAATGTCCGCTTCATCCTTGACAAATGATGAAAATTCTACGAAAATGGGATATCGCCCTTTATCTTTCCGTTTCATAGCAACAACCCGATTCCATCTCATGGACGCCCAATCTGGGAGCTTCTGAGCAATTTTCTGTATTTCACCGATGTCATCGAGCTTTCTCAGAGTCGAAAACTCTTGTTGAGCAGCGCTGCATTGAACAAGGAAATCAGAAAGCTTTTGGAGCGCTAATTTGTCCTTATTTTGAACCTTGGGCCAGCTGTTCAGTTTACTCATGAAGGCCTCTGACGTGATAAACTGGTTTCCAAATCTCTGATCTAGAATGTCTTTGGCTTGCTGGTAGGCCTGTTCACTTCCTAGAAGGAAGAAGCCACTCACAGCTTCTCTAGCAGGACCCCCCAGATAACGCTTCAGGTAGTGAACCTTGTCTGAAGCTGGAATGCCCTTACTTTCTATGAGTGCAGAAAAGGAAGCTTTCCAATCAGGGTACAACAGAGGATCTCCAGTGAACACAGGTGGCTCAGGAACGGGAAGTCGACTTGCAGCTAGCGCTTGAGACAGAGTTTTAATGAGAGATTCATTCAAGTGAGGTTCACTTGCTGTTACATCAGTCAAGTGAGACCGTGTCTGTGAAAGCCTATCATGATAGCTCTGATCGAAATGTGACTGTGGCATGTAGCCAGTGTGCTCTTGATCAAGTTGAAATTGTGAGCTAGGGAAGCCAGTTTGACTCTGATGTTGCATGGTTTGTGCTCGAGGACAAAAAACTGAGGCATCGGGATGCAATACTTGTTTAGGATGGGACGGTGCCCGTGCGGGTCTTGCTGGTTGAGTTTGAGAGGCATTTTGGCATGAAGTTGAATATAAATGCTTGACTTGTGAATCATCATTCGCATTAAGGTTAGACTGAGAGTGACAGTTTGTGGTATAGAAGTTTTGTTGGTGTTCTTCTCGTTCGAAAACTTCCAATTTTGCTTGTTCCATTTTTATCTGAGTCTCAAGTTGCTGTTGTGCAAGTTTCCGTTTCAATTGGGACAGTCTTCTATCTGCCTGTTCGATTTCATCCAGATTCTGATTTTCTTCAAGTTTGGCTTGAAGTTTGGCTTTAAGGGCTGCTGCTTCTGCTGCAGCCTTGACTCTCTGGGAGGATACTGACGATTGTTTGGATGAGGAAGTTCTGACCGAAGTCGCCTTGGAAGACGCCACAGAACTGATCAATTTAGCTGTTGATCTAGGAGAGGGAAGACTCACTTGAACTATGCTAGTGATAATTGAGACTGCAGAACTGTTCGCCTCTGAAAGGGCAGTGTCCAAATTTTCTTCGTATCCTAACTGCCTTAATTGATCTGCTATTTCGTTTATGGAACCAAGTCTTGATTTTATGTTTGATTTTTGCAAGGCAAGTTCGTTTGAGTTATTATTGTCCATGAGAAGGGCATTGGTTTGTGACAGAATCAACATGAGTTCTGAATGTCGTGTCCTGGAAAGGGTTTCAACTCTGTACTCTCTACCCCTTTCAGTCATGGTACGTGAGCGATCTGGGCGCTGAAGATGCGACTCAGTGGGAATGCTCTCACTAGGACCAGCATCCTGCAAACATTCTCCGCTCAAATCAGTATCCTGGTTGAGAACGGATCTACCTCTCACTTCACTCATACTTGGAAGCGATCAAAACTTCAAAGTGCAAACACAAAAATGAGAACAACTAATACTAAATGTACTGCAATTTGCAAGAAAAACCAAGTAAATAACCGTTTTAAATTATTTTACCAAGCACGAAAAAATATCACAGCAAATCTTAACACAACATAAAGAAGTCCCTATTGCATTCTCTCTTAAAAACTCAGTCCATAAACTCCCAATAAAACTTTCACAGTCCAACTTTCACAGTTCATCAACTGGTCACACAAATGACCAAAAGAACATGAGAACATGCACCTTCACTTAAGAGGATCACACAAAGAGTCACTGACGTGAAGATTCCTGGTGCAGATAAATACTAAAATCAAATAACCAAGTCACCAAGAGTTCACAACTGATTTCACTGTAAAAGTCAAATGGTAAATGTCAAAGTTATAAATGTGAGCAGATTACTAAACAAGAGTCCATATATCCTGTTTTAAAAGGATGATCTTAAAATGTCAATATTAAATAAATACGACGCTTTGACACATGGTAACAATGCCTTGACAAATAAAGTCTCTCAAATATAACTGAACGTTCCTCAGTGTTGCGTTCCGAATAAGTTACCACATGTCGATGAGTACTTCGTCAAGCAAAATCCAAAACGATGTAGCAGGCGAGATCTCACTGCAGCTAAGAATAAAGGTCTGACCTGATGCGAAGACTAGGGAGCAATACTGGGTTAGCGTGACGAATGCAAAGACCAGACGAGATGCCCAAAGTCCCGAGTGCAGAGCAGGTGGAGACCTGTTGAAGCTGATGAAGAACCTCCCTCCCAGACTGAAGGACAAAGCAAGGAAGGACAATGACGTAGTGGCTCCTCCGGACGAGGTGACGAGATGAGTTTTTTACTATCGCTGCCTCACACATAAGACGCCAAAACGGATGTAATGGAATCTTTCATTTATTCTCCATACAGGGCCGTAAAAAACTCGTCTTCTCCCTTAGTATGATGACAGCAAAACAATATATATGACATAAATCATTCCAGTGACGATAGTTCCCATTCAGTCTGGTTACCACAAAAATCAAAAGGGACGACGCAACACAGTGGAACTCAACACCGGTCTGTTCAGTCGAACTTTCTCAAGGGAACTCACCCTTACCCAAACCTCAAAAACAGCGCCACCACTGGCGTAATAATTGCTCAACTGCGAAATTAATAAACCTATGAAAGGTACATACATTTTATAGTTTAACATAAAAACTAGCTTTAAAACAAAAACTTAATTGAATTTTATATCCTAAGTAATAATAATAATTACATAGAATTAAAGGTACTGGAGGCGGACTAATTTACTCAGCAGATGCACACATGAGCAAACAGTCACAGTCAAACAAGGGGGAACTATCCTATAACTTTTTACTAGAGAAAGTACGGCAGTTATTTCCCCTAGACCACCGAGTGTTCGAAATTATGACTTGCGGCAGCAACAGCCACTGTTAGAAAAGAGCTCAGCTATGCCAAGAGACACCGGCGTAGTGCAGAAAAGAAGTGGATGAGGTCAGGCCTTATTGTTTTTAAGCAGATGTACTCCCCTGCCAATAAGCGTGTGTCTCAGATTGTCCACTGTGCTTTGTATTTTAGCAATAAGATCAGTAGTAGTGAAACTAGCAAGCAGCTGTTAGACGTCTGTAACCATCTCAAAGGTAGTAGCAAAGCAACTGTTCTTCCCTCGGTATATCTGTTGTCTCAGCAATCTGATTTTTACAACTTCTTCACAAGCAAAGTAGCTGATATTCAGTCTGATCTCGATCGTCATGTCATCCATCCCCATGATTTGTCTCCTCCTTCTAGTGTTAGTTCACGCTTTGATGTTTTTAACCCTGTATCAGAACAAGAGGTCAAAAGTGTTATTCTTAAATCTAAACCAACGTCATGTTCTCTGGATCCCATCCCCACTCCACTGTTGGTTGAGTCGTTAGATCAGTTGCTCCAAAACCATAACCCGCATAGTCATTGAGAGCTTGTTGTAACGAAAGGGGTTATATCAAGAGTTGCGTGTATGCGTGCGTGAATATTCTGCGTGTTCGCCCGTCTCACACTTCCTAACTCTCAAAACTTCTTTTGCTGTCACACCCCCTTCTATTACTAGAAAATAAACAAGAATCAACAAAGTTTACATAAGTACAAACCACCCAATCAATAATATGGAAAAAAAATATGTATATATATAGTTTTGGTACTCACGTACTTTGTAGAAACAATCCGTGAATTAATATCTCATTCACAAATCACACACATAAAGTTCCAAGGAAATAATCCGGGAGATTGTACACTGATCTCACAAACCCACAAATAATTCTCAGTCAGAAAAATCCAAATGTCACCAGTCACAATAAACCAATATCGATCTGGTCAGTTAATCCAAGTGTCACTAGTCACAATAACACCAAAGAGGTCCCAGTCCCGTCGACAGAGAGAGTTATTCCCCAGAGTTTCACGGAGGCTATGAATCGCTATGTCTTTCCTTTGTTCTGAATCCTCTGTCTCTGTCCATGAATATTTCCTTCGTTCCTTTCAATGTCTCCTCATCCTTATCTCTATCTGTCTCCTCTCTTCACCTCCTTCAATAATTCCCCCCAGCCGCTGTCGCTGCTACTGCTGCTGTGGCCGCTGTCACCGCTGTGGCCGCTGTTGCTAATGTGGCCGTGGTTACTGCTGCTGATGATGCAGCAATGGTTGCTGCTGCTGCTGATGTAGCAGTGGTTGCTGATGTAGCAGTGGTTGCTGCTGCTGCTGATGTAGCAGTGGTTGCTGATGTAGCAGTGGTTGCTGATAAAGCAGTGGTTGCTGCTCTCGTCTTCTTCTTCGTCTTCTTCTTTGGCTTCTTCTCTGGCCCCTTCGTCTCCTCCGTCTTCTTCTCCTTCCTCTTCTCCCTCTTCTTCGCCTTCTCGTCTTCTTTGGCTCTTCTCTTGTGATATCCTCTTCTTCTTCTTCTCCTTCTTCTTCTTCTTCTTCTTCTTCTTCTTCTTCTTCTTCTTCACGACTTCTTCTCCTTCTCCTTTACTTCTTCTTTCTCATTCTCTTTCTCTTTCTCTTTCTCTTCTTCTTCTGCTTACTCTCATTCTTCTTCTTCTTCTTCTTCTTCTTCTTCTTCTTCTTCTTCTTCTTCTTCTTCTTCTTCTTCTTCTTTCTCTCTCTTTGCCTCGAGGCCCCTCAGCCGGAGACTTCTGAAAACATACAAGTTTTTCCCCACTAAATATCTCGATACATGGACTTTTCTGTATTACCACATATACCTTTTCTCTCTCTCTGTGACAGGACCAGACCAGCAACATATGATTCAAATCTCATATGTGTAGAACACAGTTCACACATACGTTAAAATTGTAAAACTAATTATAACAACTTATTATTACATTCTTGCCGCTAATTACTTTCATTCACAAAAATAAATATAATACTATACATTGCAAGTTGAGGTTTCAACCTCAAATCAAATACTAATCCAATTTCAATTCGTTACTCAAAAATATACAACGATCCACCATCTCCATCACCCTTCCTTATCCATCCTTCATACTAATATCAAAATTATCTATTATTAATTCTTATTCCACAATAAGTAGAATATAATCATGGTTAAATTATTATTATGTTCATAATACAATATTTCAATGATAAACAATAAATATATACCTGCAGACGCAGCTGCCAGAAGTACAAACACAACCACACTGTGGTACACACCAGAAGAGACTGCTACACGTTTGAATGTGATTGGCCAGTCATCACATGACTAGCTCAACCAATCAGCATTCAGTTAACAATAAAAAATACTATTATTTATGTCTTCACACAGGAATAGACTACAATACACCAAAAAGTCATCGGACCGAAATAGTATAAAACCGGTCCGTGACACTTGTCTTGTCTTTTCATGTAAGTCAGCTGTCATCAAACCCTTGCTTAAGAAGCCTAATCTGGATAAGAATGACCTGTAAAACTACAGACCTGTATTTAATCTGTAATTTTTATCTAAAGTCATTGAAAAGCTAGTCTTGAAACAACTTTTTGCTTACCTGAATAATAACTCCCTTCTTAGTCCAAACCAGTCAGCTTATAGACCTTTTCACAGCACAAAGACAGCTCTCCTGAAAGTCACCAATGACCTCTTGCTCGCTCTCGACAGCGGTAACGTCTCCTTCCTAACCGTCTTAGATCTTAGTGCGGCCTTTGATACCGTTGACCATCACACCATATTAATAATAATAATAATACAGGATGCTATATACGCGCCTTTCCCCAAATCAATCAGGCTCAAAGCATGGCGATCTATACCAACATACATGCTCACCTGTCTCAGCCACCCTCACACACACCAAATACACATCCATCACTCAAACAGGTGGTGTAAAGGTAGGGAGATCGCTATTAGAAGACGGAAAGAAAATCGAATTTTTATTTTTGAAATTTTTATATTGACTGCGTCCTGTACCATTATTGAAGGGAGGGAGGAAACCGGAGTGCCCGGAGAAAACCCTTGGTGACCTTAATAGTCTCGTACCTAAGTCACACATGTTCGCCCCTTGCGGGAATCGAACCCGCGACCTTCGGCATAGGAAACCGGCGACTAATCCACTGCGCGACGAGGCCACCCCTCAAGATATTCAAGACCCTGCGGGATTACTTTGAAATTTCTGGATCAGTTTTGGCTTGGTTTAGATCTTATCTTTCTGATAGAACTCAGGCGGTTGCTGTGGATGGTTGTTTCTCCAGCAGAGCTGAGTTGGTGTGCAGGGCTCCACAGGGGTCCGTTTTAGGCCCTGTTTTTGTTCATAATGTACACCAAGCCACTGCTCCTCTTGCTCGAAAAGCATGTTATTGAGAGCCAGTCGTTTGCAGATGACACGCAGCTGTACAAACCCACCCATCCTTCTCTTGTTAACTTTGCTGTCCAGTCCATGCGGGAGTGCATTGGTGAGGTCAAGTCATGGATGGCCCTCAGTAGGCTGAGGTTGAATGACGACAAGACAGGAGCACTCCTTATCCACAGTCACAAATCATCCTTTGCCTCGTCTGTCCCCACTTCTCTTCAAGTAGACAGCTCTGACATACAGTTCTCTCCCTCTGCTAGGAATCACATCTCTCACATCTGTCGCTCTGCTTATTGCAACTCTCTTCTGTCAGGTTCACCTAAACACTTCATCGATAAACTGCAAAGGGTCCAAAACTTTGCTGCTAGGTTAGTTCTTAAGGCAAAACATCACTCCACTTCTCCACTCACTTCACTGGCTCCTTGTCCAAGCCCGCATCGACTACAAACTGTCCACTCTCTGCCACAACTTCTTCTCTGACTCCTGCCCCTCCTATCTTACTGATCTTCTAACTGTCTACTCACCCTCTCGACAGCTTCGCTCCTCTGCAGATGCGCACATTCTTTTTGTTCCCAAGACATGCACTAAGACATGGTGAACGATCTTTCTCCTTCTGCGCTCCGAAACAATGGAATTCTCGCTCATCACACATCCGCAACATACCGACCACCCAGGCACTCAAAACCCATCTCTTCAAATTGTACTATCCTGATTGACTCTCACCCTCCGAACGATGACGGACGCCGGCTTTGTGCCGTCCATGGCTTGACATGTAAATAGTCTTTACATTTATATCTGAGGGGGGTGGGATGGGGTGGTTTGGGCTGTTTTTGTATCTAATTATTTTAACATAATTATTTTGCATTAGTTTCTACATTATTTTACTGATAATATTTTATTCGGGGTGGGGAACTCTCCTCGGATCCGCTGATTTCAGAGGAAATCGGCAGCCATTTCAGAGGAAAAAAAAAGAGTTCAGAGGAAAAAAAATTTGTCCGTTTCCGAATCCAGTAGACCTATTATTACAAGTACCCATCCGTGTCCATCACCAACAAAATTAATGAAGCAAAGCTCAATTGTCAGCTTTTTTAGGAAGTAAAACAACAGTGAACTTGTGGAAGCTAAAATTAGACAATGTGCTGAAATGAAACCTCTTTAATTTAACTTGCAGAAACTTATTTGAAAATTTGCTAAGAAGATTGTTTCTATTAAAATTGAACTTGTGAAAGACTGAAATGTGCAAGAAGAAACAGACATCCAAAATGTAAAGGTTAGTGGTATTTGCTTTTGTGTGTGTGTGTGTGTGTGTGTGTGTGTGTGAATACGAATACGAAATTTTATTGTCATAAAACACAAGTGTGTGTGTGTGCTCCTGTGTTTGTTCAAGCTTTTTCTAATAATTATTACTTTTCTTTCATATTTGGTTGGTTCAGTTCACTATACATTTACTGCACTGTTACTATGCCACTCTTGGTATGGCTTAAAAACGTGCACATTTTCCGGGGGGCTTTGCCCCCCTGGACCCACTACAAGGGCCCTGCCCCTTGACCCCGCCGGGGTTTAGGCGGCCCCTGGACCCCTCCCTTTTCAGAGTTTTTCCTCAATGAGTTGTTCCCCACCCTGTTTATTTCTGCAACAGGGATGAGGCAGGTCTTGTGTTTTTTTTTTTTATCTGATCATGGTATTAATTAATTATTGTTAGATGTAACAAATTTTTTGTTACATTTTTAAATTTGTATGGTGAATTCTCAGATTTTATTATCTTATTATTATCTAATATGCCATTTGTATTTTAAAATTCATACTTTTTATTATGCATGTGGAGTGTGTTGTATATGATGTTGTTCCTTTGATTGTATGCTTTTGCGAGTACAGTTGTTGTGAATGCTTGCTTTACTTTGTTTTTATTGTTCATATGTCTGTTCTGATCAGTGTACTATCTTATCTAATATATATCCTATGTTAAGAGTGGTGAGCCCAGCCCTGAGTGGCGGTACTGTGCTATACAAGCCTACTTTATTACTATTATTATACTGTTTTCTCTTGTGCTGTGTGTGTCAAGTTTGATGATAGTCTAACGATGAACATAGCATGTTTGTATATTTCAAGAAGACCTTTTGATAGTTATACAGATAGGTTGAAACAAGTGAATGGTGGGACTGATAGGTTGAAACAAGTGAATGGTGGGACTGATAACTGGTTAACCCTCTAACCCCCAGGGGTCCCTAAGCCTTATCAGCTTCTATTTCCTGGGTCAAGACAAATAACTCCGTCAAAATGCTACACCATGCACACACAAAAATTAATTTAAAATACACAACCCAACATTATGTTCCACTCGACATTATTAATAAATCAGCCACATATTTTTCTTCAAAATGAAATGTTACACGTTGATTTTTACAATGTGGCAACAGGAAAAAAAATCTGAATGTCAACATTGCATACTGCACAACCTGCAGCAATACAGTCACTGTCACAAATAATAAAGCACAGGTTCTTCATCATTGCTGTTATTCAGATCCGATGGAAACAGATCGTCAAAGTGAAAGTCCAGATCACTTACCTCTCGATCATTCACCTGAACCAAATCAGCCTCCTAAAATCCTTCAAATGGGCCATCCTCTTGATCAGATTCTGCTAGAATCTGGCGCCATAATTCTCAAAATTCAAACTTAATCAAACTTTGAAAATTCACTGTTTGCAGTCTACAGACTCTAAAAATGCAGTGAAGCCTCACTCCCCGTTGGGGTGCCGGGGGTTTCAGTATAAATAGAATCCCCACTTTCTGGAAATTTAGTGCTTTAAATTCCCACTGTCGTTGTCTTTCTCATTTGTTCTTTCTTATTCCTGCTTTGATCTATATATCTGCTATACTATCTTCTTCTTCGCTAGACCAGTCACCTACCTTTTTTTTTGAAAACTCTTCCAGGACAAGCCTCCTTATTTGTGTGTGAGGTCTGTTGGATCAGCTTGGGAATATTGGACGCTTTCTGCCAGGTGGTCACTAGGGCTTCCTATGATGTTATTATTTAGCAATGTAGGCATTTTATATGTATATGCTTTGTTGATAATTTATAATGATGTTTGTATTCTATTTTGTTTTTGTAAATGGGGGTTCGATAAATTAGAGTATAGCCTCAGCGTCCCCTGCGTGGGATGTCTTTATTGTAAAGTGACTGGCTGGTGGAGAGCATTCAGTTTTACCTCTACTAGGGTTGATTCAGCAGATCTTTTATGCGGATCAGGGGTTGTCCGGTCTTGATTTGGCTTGGAAGAGTCCGCTGGACCTAAAGCAATAATCATGTGATGTAATGTAATGTAATGTAGTGAAACCTCAGCCGGAAACCACAGGAAATCATTATTCTGTGTGTGAGTCTCACATATTTGCTATAGATTCCACATGGCCGTTGTTGAACAGACCAAGCTATTACCGGCTGGATGTTCTAGAAAAAATGCTCACGTTGTTTGCTCATAAGGGGGGTTCTCCAGCCCCACCGATTACACTGGAGAACGTGCCGACGGGCATGTCCCCAACCGTCACCCACAACACGCAGATGGCCGTGTCTAAAGCCATCACACCTGCTGCAAAGGAGGCTATGCCTCAGGCCGCCGCACCAACAATGACCGGTTTTAGCGACCGGGTAGTTGCTGAGGCGGCTAAGATTCTAGTTGCTCAGCAGAGGAGCGTCAGAGGAGGAGAGGGAATGGTTGGAAGGGGTTTGAGGGAGAGGGAATCTATAAAGTCCGGTGCTGGGGAGAAGGGGAGGAAGTCGGCTGGCAGTTCGGGTTCCGGGGCTTTGACGAAAAATCAAAGGCCCGGACCCCTTTCTTCCAAGCACCATCAGCCTCTCGAAACGGAAAACCGTTTCGTGGGGTTGATGGACCATGAAGAGATGGACTAGGATCCGAAAGCTAAAGAGACGTAATTGTGCTCTCAGAGATGAAAATTTTAGCATTCTTTTACTTCATTTTTATGACCATTTTACAATGGAATATCCGAGGGATAAGGGCAAATGATGAGGAGCTATGCTGTCTGCTGACAGAGCATCAGCCTGAGGTGTTAGCCATTCAGGAAACTCTCTTATGAGAGAAACAGCTTATAGATATTACTGCTTATTCATCTCTAGATTGTACATCTTCTAGAGGCGTTTCACTCTTTATTCAAAGAACCGTCCCATTTAACCCAATTTCACTTCATACAAGTTTACCAGCAGTTGCAGCCAGAGTATCTCTTTTTAAATCCCTCACAGTTTGTTCTATATATTTGACCCCATCAATAAATGTAAATAAAAATGACCTTGAGAATTTGATCCAACAGATATCTACCCCTTTTTTGTTGTTGGGAGATTTTAATGGATGCTCTCCCCTGTAGGGTAGCGATCATACCGATTCTCAGAGAAAATAATTGAAGACATTTTAGACTCATTAAATCTAGTAATTAATTTCACATACTATACCATGACTCAAAAGTGCAATGTTATTGGCGTTGCTAGGTGAGTGCCTCTCAAGCGGAAGCTGACAAAAATAAAACAGTCATAGAGTTGCTTCCCCTGAACCACCTTCCCCGTGCATCTCGTGCTATAACACGCTTCTAAGCGCTCATGATAAAGGTCCGCATATCTCATTCCTTTTTTGGCACTTGTTGAGTGTGGTTGTGCCTACTCTAGCTCTCATTTTGCTGACTTACTGCGTTCGCCCTGTAGTTTGCTGTTACTACCGCCGGTGGAGTTTTTGGTTTCCTTGTCATGTCTCAACGTAGCGGTTCGTCGGCTTCAACCCCGTCTATGCGTGTCCCTACTACTTTGGCGGCCGTTCGTTCTAAGGAATGTCAAGTTTCCTCAGTGCCTTCCTTTGTTCCCTCTCCTGCCGACTATTCTTCTGTATTGCTACGTTGCGCTTCCACTCCTGTGCCTCCTGCTTTGTCTTCTACCCTTCAGGTTTGTGTAAGTGGTGGTGGTGAGGTGGGGAGTGGCGGTAGTGAGGTGAGGGGTGGCTCCTTGGTCTTGCCAGAAGGGACCTTGGAGCCGTTTCTGGTCGAAGTTTACGACCAGAAACACATAAGTGGTCGCCCTAGTTTAGGATCACATACTAGCTGGCCCGGATAAGCTAACTGCTGAAGCCTTCCCTTCTGTTTCCTACGGGATTCAGACCGGGTCGGGACTTCTGGCTAATGTCGAGCTTGAGACATATAAAGCACTGCACGCAGTGTTACGTCCGGCTGCGTCAGGGGGTGTGGCTTCCGGTCTGGGGTCCTGCTCGGCCTCAGTTTCCGGTTCTGCCCACAACTCCCATTTCCATCCCCCTTTGTTTTCCACTTAAGCAGAGAGCAGTTAAGGGAAGGATTAATGGGGAGGAAAGGGGAGGAAGGAGAGGTTGAAAGTCAATTAGTTAGTGAGGAGGATGTAAGCTTAGCATTTACTAAGTTAAACACTCGAAAGGCTGCTGGTCCTGACAAAGTTACACCTAAGTTACTAAAAACATGTGCTAACCAACTTGCTGGTATTTTTACTGTTCTGTTTAACATGTCTTTTACTCAGTCTGTTGTACCTACTCTTTGGAAGATGTCATGCATAATACCTGTTCCTAAAAAGAATCCAGTCAAAGTTTTTAATGATCTTCGCCCTGTTGCTTTAACCTCTGTCACGATGAAAGTTTTTGAAAAATTTGTTCTTAATAAGTTATATGTTTTAGTATCAGATTTTATTGACCCACTGCAGTTTGCCTATAGAAGTAAGAGAAATGTTGAAGACGCTGTTCTTTTTGTCCTCAACAAAATGTACTCACATTTAGAAAATGCAAATTCTTGTGTCAGGCTTATGTTCTTTGATTTTAGTAGTGCTTTTAATACTATGCAATGCCATTCACTTGTTCAAAAACTAGCAGGCATGAATGTTGATATTAGAACTATTCTATGGATTTTTGACTATCTTACAAATAGACCTCAGTTTGTCAGAGTTCAAAACAATTCCAATTCTATTGTATACAATTCTAATATTGTGTTGACTAATACAGGAGCCCCTCAAGGAACTGTTCTAGCACCTTTTTTGTTTTCTTTGTACACAGCAGACCATAGACAAAAGCACGAATCCTGTCCCCTGATAAAATTTGCAGACGACACGGCACTCTCTGGTCTTATTACCAACAACATGGACAACATGTACAGAGATGAAATAGATAGCTTTGTCAACTGGTGTGATTCAAATTTTCTAGATCTTAATGTAAGCAAAACAAAAGAAATGATAATTGATTTTAGGAAGGGAAACAAGTTTGATTTTAATCCTATCTTTATCAAAGGAGAAGAAGTAGAGAGAGTGCATGCATATAAGTATTTAGGTGTGGTTATCGATGATAGATTCACTTGGAAAGATAACACAAAATACATTTACAAGCGACTGCAAAGTAGAATGTTTTGTTTAAGAAAACTAAGATCCTTTAATGTAAAACAGGAAATTTTACAAATGTTTTATACAGCTGTAATAGGAAGTATCATTTCTTTTGGAATCTCATGTTGGGGAGGAAACGTATCACAAACAGAAAAACGAAGATTGGACAAACAGATAAAAAGGGCTAGTGGGGTGGTTGGGAGGGAACAGGATGACATAGCGACGATACATAGCAGACAAGTGACAAAAAAGCTGACTGCAATTTTGGCTGATAGTAACCATCCACTTTTCTTGGAATTTGACTCTCGACGGATAGACAGGAGTGGACGTTTTAGGGCACCAGCGGGAACATCAAATAGGTACAGGAACTCATTCATACCACTTGCCATTCAAGCACATAACAAACAAGTCGGTAGGTCTTACTAAACATACTCTACAACTCTCATGCAGCTTAGTTAGTTTAATTATTGTTTTTAAACTACTGTTTTTGTATAAATAGTTTATATGTTTACACACTAATAAGTTTTAAATTCTCATATTTATCTGTTCTTACGTTAATCCGTTTTACTGCTTAACTGAAATATCTGCATTATGAAAATATGTCCATGTGTTTGAAAATCATTAATAATGTATAAATATTTATGTGTGTGTAAAAGAAGAATGAATGGACATGTTTAATTGACAGACAATGTAATTTCCATGCTTTTGGATTAATAAAGTAATATCTTATCTTATCTTATCTTATCTTATCTTATCTTATCTTCCGCTTGCGGTCGTGGGGTGGGGGCTCTGGTTTCCGGTTCGGGGGGTACGGTACACCCGTTACCTTTCCCTGTTTCCGGTTTGGCCTCTTCCTCCCATCCTCCTTTGTACTCCACTTCCGCTTGCGGTCGTGGGGCGGGGGCTCTGGTTTCCGGATCGGGGGGGGGGGGGGGGGGGTACGGTTCACCCGTGGCCCCCTTCAGTTTCCGGTTTGGATCAAGCATTCCCTGTTCACCCTTCGGTCTCTGCCACTTCCGGGTTCGGTTGTGGATCGGGGGTACTGGTTTCCGGTTCTGATGGTACGGTTTTTTCGTTACCTACTTCCGGATCACATGCAAATGCCGCTTTGCCTTTGTGTGCGCCAACTTCTGGTTGGGGTGGGGCACACTTGGTTCCTCCTACCCTAGTTCCTGATTTCACGGGTGCTGGGGTGTTGTTATATCAGGCCCTTTCACCTGATGCTCTTTTTAAAGAGGCGGTTCAGCACGCTGCGGCTTTTTGTCCTCAGGTGGTGGAGGCAGTTTCGGTGCCCCTACCACACCTCCATTCCTTCCTAGGTGGGACTCTTGCTTCTGCCGAGTCTGATGAGGCTTGCCTTGTATTCAGGGAGTCTCCTAGTGTTAATTTTTTTGTGGATTGGGCCTTTTCTACGGCTAAAGGACTTAAAGAGGGCGAGGCCTCTTCCTCTTCGTTTGAGGAAGTGCCTCAGTTCCCTAGAGCTTCCGCTGTGGGCTCTTTTTTGAGTTCGTCCTCATTGACCGGTGTTCCCAGGAAGTTCCTCTCTCCGTCGTTTCTCCCGAAGTCTTCGCTCCCGGTTTCCCAGGATGATCTTGCTCTTTTGAGGGGCCTCAAGCCTTTGCCTCCTTTGTCGATCCCTGTTCCAGTCGGAGGTCTGGCACAGATAGAGGAGTCTATTGTTAGGTCCCTTGAGTATACTTCTCTCGCTGACGCGCTGACTGCTGCGCTGTCTTCGGCTCTTTTTTCTGGGCAAGTATTCTGGGACGATGTTTCGTTGATTTCGGTGAGGTCCTTGTTGCAGGCCCTCTATACCTCCATCGTTCTGGGTTGCGAATCGCAGGCTATTGCCTATGTCAACCTGCTTCTTGCGCGTCGTGACGCTTTTCTTCAGTCAGCGTCTCCTTTGCCTCCGCTCTTGTCCTCCTCACTTCGGGTGGGACCCTTGGTACCCGACTCTCTTTTTGGTCCTTATGTTCGCACGGCTGTTCGTGAGGAGTCGGAGCGGTCCCAGTCGGATGGTTTCGCCTTCTGGGCTCGGGCCACCCCTTCGGCCCCGCCTTTCTTTCCTGACAGGGGTCGAGGTCGCTTGGTCCGTGGTCACTCTTCTCAGGGTGGGCGGGGTGGTACTTCCTCTTCCCGTGGCAGGGTTGAGGTGGGCCGTAGGCGTTTACGCAGTGGCGCGTTTTTACTCAGTCCTGTCCCTGCCTGTCCACCCCTAGGTGTTCTAACCCTCCGGGCGGGTGGCTTGGCTCGCCAGTTTCATGCCTGGCTCGGCCTCCCCTCTGCAAGCAGTTGGGTTTTAGAGGTGATTCGGTCGGGGTTCAAACTTCAGTGGGGTTCCTCTCGGCCCCCTCTTCGTCACTCCCCGCCTTTGTTCCGCCCCTGTCTCCTCCTGAGGCTCAGGCGATTCTGGATGCGGAGGTCATAGCCCTTCTCCAGAAGGGCGCTATAGAAGAGGTCCTTTGCCCTCACTCCCCGGGGTTTTATGGCCGCCTCTTCGTTGTCCCGAAGGCATCCGGCGGTTGGCGCCCGGTGCTCGATCTTTCCTCTTTGAACAAGTTTCTCCGCCGCATTCGTTTCCGCATGGAAACTCCCGCTGCGGTGCGTATGTCTCTGCGCCCAGGGGATTGGGCTACCTCTATCGATCTTTCTGACGCCTATTTCCATGTGTCTATTCATCCTCTTCACAGGCGTTGGATGCGCTTCGTCTGGAGAGATCGGGTTTTTCATTTCAAAGCCCTTCCCTTTGGTTTGTCTCTCAGTCCTTGGGTTTTCACAAGGATTGTCAAAGAACTCGCTGCCATAGTTCGCGGACTCGGGGTGCGGTTCTCTGCTTATCTTGATGACTGGTTGGTCAAGGCTAGTTCTCACGATCTCTGTCTTGTGCACACCAGGCTCGTTATCCTTTGGACGCGGCGCTTGGGGTTCTCTGTGAACCCTCTCAAGTCCGAGTTGTCTCCATCTCAGGTTTTCAACTACCTGGGGATGTCGTTCGACACTCGCGATTGGTCGGTCCGCCCTTTAGCTCGTCGGGTGCAGAAGCTTCAGTCCCTTCTGCTACTTTTGGAGAGTCAGGATGTCGTTTCAGCCAGATTTATGGCCTCTCTTTTGGGGTCGTTTGAGTCTATGGTTCCTCTGGTTCCCCTCGCGGGAGTTCGCAAGCGGCCGATTCAACGTTGGCTTTCTTCCCGTTGGAGTCGGTCCTACGATTCCTGGGACGCTCTTTTTCCGGTCACGGAGGACCTTCGCGCTTCTCTGCTTCCTTGGAGGAATGTTGAGTGGCTTTCTTCAGGGGTTCCTATCTCCCCTCTGCTTCCGGTGGCCGAAATCTTCATGGATGCGTCTTTGGTCGGTTGGGGTGCGCATACCGGCAGCCTTTCAGCTCACGGTTTTTGGTCTCAGGACCAGCTGTCTTGGCATATCAGTCGCCTGGAGATGGAAGCCGTTTGCCTGGCTCTTCATCGTTTTCTTCCCTCCCTGCCTCGGGGCCTCTTGCTCGTTTGCTCCGACAGTACCACTGTGGTTTCTCTCATCAACCACTTCGGTGGTACCCATTCCCCTGCTCTCTCCATGATGGTGGAGAGCCTCCTTTTGTGGTTAGCTGATTTCGATTGTACGCTTGTAGCCAAGCATGTCAGCGGCTCTGTCAATGTCTTAGCCGATCTTCTGAGTCGCCCTCATTGTGTGGTTCACACGGAATGGATGCTGTCCCACTCCGTTCTTCAACCAGTTTGGGCGGAGTGGTTTAAACCTCTGATCGATCTTTTTGCCACTCATTACTCTTCCAGGCTACCCCTGTTTGTGTCGCCGGTCACAGACTGCCTGGCTTGGGCGGTGGACGCGTTGTCCATTTCTTGGGAGGGGTTGGAGGCTTATGCCTTCCCGCCATTCTCCCTCCTTCCGCAGGTTCTCAGGAAAGCCGAGGAGGAGTCCCCTTCTCTCATTCTCGTGGCTCCCTTTTGGCCAGCTCAGCCCTGGTTCCCCGATCTCCTTCATCTTTCCCAGGGGCGGTGCATTCCTCTTGCTCTCAGGGCGAGATCGCTTCTGCAGCCTCGATCCGGGATTCCACACGGCAACCCAAGCGTTCTCCATCTTCACGCTTGGTTGTTGTCCGGCCTTCTATAAGAGGTTTCTGGGCTTCAGGAGGCCTCGGCAGGTTCCAGCTTGCATCCTGTTTCTGTCTTGCCATACTCGAGAGGATGGCTTCTTGGTGTCGGTTCTGTGGTCGCGGCCCTACAATCCTGGTCCTCTTCTTCAGCCTGTTCAAGGTAAAGTTGTTTAAGATAAAGTTGCTTCCCTCCATCCTTTTCGTGCTAATCTTCACTTTTGAGTCATGGTATAGTATGTGAAATTAATATTAAAATTTTATCTCTAAATTTATTATTAATAAGCATACTTACCATGACTCAATTTAATGTCCCTCCCACCTCCCCGCAGTTCAAAATAAGGAATGAGATATGCGGACCTTTATCGTGAGCCCTTAGACGCGTGTTATAGCACGAGATGCACGGGGAAGGTGGTTCAGGGGAAGCAACTCTGACTGTTTTATTTTTGTCAGCTTCCGCTTGAGAGGCACTCACCTAGCAACGCCAATAACATTGCACTTTTGAGTCATGGTAAGTATGCTTATTAATAATAAATTTAGAGATAAAATTTTAATACTTTGAACGAGGGTGCTCCAACTTTTTCCTGTTCAAGAACCGCTTCTTTGTCCCACATTGATATATCGATCTGTGATCCCTCCTTACTTTTGGATTTTAAATGGACAGTTTTAGATCTCCATGGCAGCGACCATTTTCCGGTTCTATTAAAACATGATTCCGACAACCTTGAGCAAACTCATGGCAGGTGGAAACTGAAACAAGCTAACTGGAGTCTGTTTTCTAACCTGTCAGAGGTTCAGTTACGTGCTAAGGAACAGGAATTTTCGAATGCCATAGAGCCAATACAGCTCTTCACTGACATAGTTATAAACAGTGCCAGGGATTCCATCCCGCAAACTTCATCAAAACATTATACAATTAAAAATGATGAATGTAAAAAACTTCAGCAAGCCCGTAAAAAAGCTTTAAGAATGATGTATCTGCATCCAAGCTCTGAAAATAAACAGAACCACCAACGTTTGCGAGCGCAATGCCGACAGCTCTTCAAAAGTAAGAGATGAGAATCGTGGAGAGGTTTCTGCTCCACGCTAAATTCGAAAGCAAAACTGTCGAAGGTTTGGAAAGTGGTCCGCAAACTCAAAAATAAAAGTAACAAACAGGTCAGCCCATGCCTTACTGTGCAGGGGGACGTAATCAGAGATAAAAAAAACTAGTAGCTGATCTTTTGTCCTCTTCTTTTGCTGCAAATTCTTCCTCTGAAAATTATTCTCTCTCTTTTCAAACAATTAAAACCCGTAAAGAAGAAACGGAAACTCCGATGGTATGGCCACGTCACCAGATCATCAGGCCTTGCAAAGACTATTCTGCAAGGCACAGTGCAAGGAGGTAGAAGAAGAGGGAGACCGAAAAAGAGGTGGGAGGACAACATTCGAGAATGGACTGGTTTGACACTGAGCGAAGCCATCAGGGCTGCTGAAGACAGAGAAAGATGGAGTATGCTGGTTAAACGATCATCTGTGGTGCCCCTACGACCTTCGGGTTACGGGACAGGATAGGATAGGATAGGAAAGAAAAACAACGGTTAAATTTTACCTCTGAAAATTCTGAAGACTACAACATTTCGTTCTCATTAGTCGAGCTTGACGATGCAATTAACAAAAGTTCAGATTCAGCAGTTGGACTCGATGATGTACATTATGAATTTCTCAGACATTTAACAAGGTACTCACGGTCTCAACTGCTGGACATCTTCAATCAGATTTGGATCACTGGCACCTTTCCTCCCTCTTGGAGAAAGGCCATTATTGTACCCATTCCTAAACCTGGCCATACTAATCCAACAAACTATAGACCAATAGCCTTGACGTCTTATGCAAGATGCTGGAAAGAATGGTTTATTCCCGTTTACTGTGGTATCTGGAAACAAATAATATCTTATTCAACACTCAGTGTGGCTTTCGAAGTGGTCAAAGTACTGTTGACCACCTGGTGCGACTGGAAACTTTTATCCGTAACGCGTTCGTCCAGGGTGAACATGTCGTTGCCATCATGTTTGATTTGGAAAAAGCTTATGATACCACATGGAAATATGGCATTCTTTCAGATTTACAAGAAATGGGTTTGAAGGGACATTTACCTCTGTTTATATCCAATTTTCTAACGGACAGAATTTTTCAGGTAAAGGTTGGGGGATCTTTGTCAGATACAAAAAATGCCATCTTTCAAAATTGCAAATGATGTTTTACAATATAAAGAAAATGTCAAATTTTGGGGAGTGTTTTTAACATCAAAATTAAGTTGGAATAAGCATCTAGAATATATCCTTAATAAAGCAAGACAAAGTTTTCATTTTCTAAAGTTGTAAGTAGGCAAAAATGGGGAACATACTGTTTACCCTTGTACATCTTTCCATATCGTTTCCTTCAAAGTTAACAATAGATATTTTTTAATGCGCCCATATACAGTAAGTCCTCGGGTTACGCCGGTCTCAACTTACCTTGTTTCATGGTTACCACGCGCCTCCCCATAAAAATAAAATATATAACATTACGCATCGTTCCATCTTACGTGATTTAGCGTCGTAAGCGACGTAAACAAACGGGAGCTAGTTTTAATTCATGTGGTAAGGAATTGTTTTCTCTTCTTTTTAATATTTTTTTTATGTCATTAACAGTTACAGTACAGTATATAGCACTGTACGTACAGTACAGGTATTTTTCTTTATGTTCTGACTTACGTTCCGACTTACGATGAAATTGGGTTACGACGCGTCCAACAAACGGATCAACGTCGTAACTCGAGGACCCCTTGTAAATGCTCAGTAAATTACAAAGTGTTGATTGCAAAGCATACAAGATTGAATTAGGTGTCCCAGTCCACACATCCATACCAAAAACACATCTGGATCTAGGCATTCTTCCATTAAATGATTATAGACAGCTTGCATCAGTAAATTTATTAAAGGTATCAACAATAGATGGTTCTAGTAGCTCTGGTAAAAATTAAATCCGATGAAAAAAATTTTCCAAAACGAGCTGAGACTGTAAAATCTTGTAATACTATAGCTACATATACATTAGAATTATTGCATAATTCAGGAGTGTCTTCAAATATGGCACCTATACAGCCATAATGCACTCCCATACCAATTTGGGAATTGAATAAGGCAGATTTTTTTATTTCTTGTAAGTCACTAAAGAAATTAAAATGTCTGCATTTATTAGTTTTGATAGTTCATTCACATATAAATGAACAATATTCCAATCATTTAAAATTTTTTACTGATGGGTCATCATTAAATAATAATTCAGGATCAGGATTTGTGATCTTTGCATTAAATATGAAAAAATGTCTTATTTAGGAAACCACTGTTCAATATTTACTGCTGAACTAACTGCTATATTAATGGCTTTAATGGCAGACCCCCCAGGTTACTAAGATGTTCACTGATTTATGGTAAATCTCTGCTTTTTAGGTGAGAAAATATTTAGAATTATCCTATCCTCCTATCCTATCCTGTCCCGTAACCCGAAGGTCGTAGGGGCACCACAGATTATCGTTTAACCAGCATACTCCATCTTTCTCTGTCCTCAGCAGCCCTGATGGCTTCGCTCAGTGTCAAACCAGTCCATTCTCGAATGTTGTCCTCCCACCTCTTTTTCGGTCTCCCTCTTCTACCTCCTTGCACTGTGCCTTGCAGAATAGTCTTTGCAAGGCCTGATGATCTGGTGACGTGGCCATACCATCGGAGTTTCCGTTTCTTCACCACTGTTAGCAGGTCATCGTGTTGTCCAATGGCTTGTGTGATCATGGTCTGTCGGACTTCGTCGGTGATGTGTTGGGTATAGGAAATGCCCAGAAGTCTTCTGTAGCACCTCATCTCCATGCTTTGTATTCTTCGTTGGAGATCTGCTGTGAGGGTCCATGCTTCGCAAGCATATAGGAAGATGGAGATGACAAGGGAGCGCAGCAGTCTTACTTTGGAATGTAGACTGATGGTCCTGTCTTTCCAAATGGGCTTCAACCTTGTCAGGGCAGCAGTTGTTTGTGCGATCCTGGAGAGGACTTCCTGTCGGGACCCATTGTCTGATACAATGGCTCCTAAATATTTGAAGCTATGCACTGTGTTGAGGGATTGGCCTTGGACTTTGATGTCCGTATTGATGGCCTGTAATGAACGGATATTTAGTGTGGGTGCATGCAAAATATATCTGACTCCTAGAACGAAATAAATGTGCGTGCAAGACTCTGTTTACTATCACACCCACAAACATACGGACTCTTCTCAACACAAACAAACACCAACACAAGATATCCGTTCAACGTTCTCAAAATTTATATAAGTAATCAACAATAATGCTTATCAATCTTTCACTCTAATCTTTCACACAAATTCTTCAACACTATTACACTTTATATACATATCTCAAACTATTCTTCCTGTTCACGAGTATTTACAAACTATCACTGTAGTTTCTGTAGAGACTGTAGAGCTCAAACAAACAACTGGTATACTGAAATCCTGGGTTCAACGTAAATATAAAATAGGACTGTACCTTTTTCTACGGTAGAGGCAAGAACACACACAAGCTGGTGACTAACTTCCGGTGACGTAGCATGAGCCAGCAAGACGATATACTTTCGTCGACGGACGGAGGGACTAGCTCGCCCCAGTCCGCCCGGAGGAACGTTGTCTTGTGGTCGAACGATCGAATAGGGTTGATCCCCCTCCGACGCCTCAAAGATCTACTTGTCCTTGTTTCGGACAGGACGGAGCCAATTCTGCTCCCAGCAGGCCCTAGCCTCCAGTAGACCGCTGTAATCTTTACAGTACAAAAATAATCACTTCCAGAGAGAAAGTTCCACAAACCAATACACCTTGATTAGTTTCAATGCTTTCTTCCTCTATATATTTCAACGTTAACTTTCATTTCTTTTTCAACTTTTTTTTTACTTTCCAGGCCTACTACACACATGACCACACAGTATGACACCAACAATTCGACTGAGCAATTTTGCCTCTAATTCAAACTTTGATTAATTTAAACCTTCATATCATTGGCTCCCGAATCCTATCCAATCAAAAACACCGTACAATAATCGAATTTTAAAAACCCGGAAAAATCCCATTCTCTACAATGCCATTGGTGTTGTTGGTCATCATTTTGGTCTTCTCTGCACTTATTTCCATTCCATAGGCTCTGGTGGTGGTGTCAAGCCTCTGTACCAGCTGTTCAAATTCTTGTTCCTCTCCAGCCAATCCATCGATGTCATCTGCAAAACGAAGATTGGAGATTGCTCTACCCCCTATGCTGACTGTGCCTTCATGGTCTGCAAGAGCATCTGACATGATACCCCTTGGGGTCATGAGCAATCTTGTCACTGTAGATTGTTCTAACCTATAAAGGGAAAAGTGAAAGCCCCAGTTGAAAACCTGTCTTGCCTTTGTAGGCATGACAGATTCACTGCGGCAACAGTACCCCCGTTGGAGTGCCGGGGGTTTCAGTATAAATAGTATCCCCACTTTATGGAAATTTAGTGCTTTAAATTCCCACTGTCGCTATCTTCCTCATTTACTCTTTCCCATTCCTGCTCTGTCCTATCACTCTGCTATACTATCTTCTTCTTCGCTAGATCAATGACCTATTTTTTTTCTTGAAAACTCTTCCTGGACAAGACTCCTTGTTTGTGTATGAGGTCTGTTGGATCAGCTTGGGAGTGTTGGACGCTTTCTGCTGGGTGGTCACTAGGGCTTCCTATGATGTTAGTATTTAGCACTATAGGCATTTTATATGTATGTGTTTTGTTGATAATTTATAATGATGGTTGTATTCTATTTTGTTTTTGTAACCGGGGGTTCGCGTAGTTGAGGTAAACCCTCAGCCGTCCCCCGCGTGGGATGTCTTTATTGTAAAGTGACTGGCCGGTGGAGGGCATTCAATTTTCCCACTAGGGTTGTTTCAGCAGATCTTTTATGCGGATCGGGGGTTGTCCGGTCCTGATTTGGCTCGGAGGAGTCCGCTGGACCTAAAGCAACAATCAATCAATCAATCAAATCTGACATGATGCGCTCTAGGAAGATGTTGAAGAGTGTTGGAGAGAGTAGGCATCCTTGACGCACACCAATTGTTGTTTTGAACCAGTTCCCGATGGCGCTGTTGTGGAGGACTGCACTGGTAGCCTTGTCATACAGGCTTTTGATGACTTCAATAATTTTAGGGCTGATGTACACTTTCATTGTTGCCCATAGAGCTGCATGCCAGACTTGGTCAAACGCCTTCTTGAAGTCTATGAACACATGATATATAGATGTTGTTGGTGCTGTAGGTATTTCTCACAGATTATTCTGAGGTTGAAAATCTGCTCAGTGGTACTTCACCCTGCCCTGAATCCTGCTTGTTCTTCAGCTATGATTTGTTCAGCTTGGGGTTTCAACCTGTTGAGTATTATTTTCAGGAGGACCTTGCTGGGATGGCTGATGAGGCTGATGGTCCGGTAATTTTCACACTCCTGAAGGTTACCTTTTTTGGGAAGAGTGATGACAAGCGACTGGGTCCATGGTATAGGCCACTCCCCACTCTGCCAGATCTTGTTACAGATAATGGTGAGGGCATCAATCATCGCTTCTCCTCCTGCTTGTAGCAGTTCCGCGGGTATGTTGTCCACTCCCGCTGACTTTCCTTTCTTCAGCTGAGTTGAAGGTGGTGGTTATGGTGTTGACATCTACTTCACCAGCCCCCAAAATGAGCAGTGGTGCAAATTTCCCTCCAATTGTGGCCTGAAATAGTTCTGCCACCTCCGGGTCTTGCAGTTTGTCCAGGTCGAACTTCAGTCTAGTGCACTTTGCTGTATTTACTCTCTTCAAGTGGAGCCGGAAAGACATCATCACGAGATCGTGGTCACTTCCGATGTCTGCTCCTGGAAAAGTGCGTGTCCTGCCAATGTTGATGCTTGATCTGAAGCGTTTCTTGACCATGACGTAGTCTATTTGGTTGTGATGCTCCCCGCCAGGACTGTGCCATGTCCATCGTCTGGAGTTTTTGTGGAGACCAAGCGTGTTTGCCAGTACCAGATTGTTGTATCTGGCAAACTCCAAGAGTCTCAGACCCCTGTCATTTGTCTCGTTGTTGCAGTGGGGTCCACATGTGTCTCCCCAGTTGTGGTGCGCATCTTGGCCAACCTTGGCATTCCAGTCACCTTGCACTATGACTATGTCCTTCTTCGGCACTTGGTCAAGGACCGCCTGTAGATTTTCATAAAAATCCTCCACTTCACTGTCGTCATAGTCTGATGTTGGGGCATAGGCCTGGATGATGGTGATGTTGAAAGGGGCTGCTCAGGCGGATGGTAATGAGTCTACTGGAGACGGCGGCAACCCATGACAGTGGCTAGAATGTTCTTGTGGACCAAGAATCCAATGCCTTGTTCGTGCCTGTCATCTCTACCGCTGAAATAGAGCTTGTGGCCTTTGTCGGTCGTTGTTTCACCTAGGCCTTTCCAGCGCAGTTCACTGATGCCTTGAACGTTCCATCGATAGTGGTCAAACTCGTGGGCCAGTTCTTCTAATTTTCCTTCCGCGGTTAGGCTCCTGACATTCCAGGTTCCTTTGACGATGTTGTTTCTCGTGCGGATCTTGCTAAATTGTCCATCAGTAGCATACTTAACACCTCCGTCCTGGTGGCCAACGGAAGGCGCGGTCCTTGTGCCGGGCGACGACCGATCCGGTATGAAATTAGTGGATTGTGTCATCATGTAGTGTGTCTTGGGCAAAAAAAGACCTGGCGGTGCCTAATCCTCTCCAGGCTGTTGGCCACAGCCGAAATCCACGAATACAGTGTGGCTCGCCTTGGCCCTGAGCACATGGTCATTGAACCTGTAGTAACGTGAGGTTCCTCCGCCCTGGCCGTTGACTTCTGTGTAGAAGACTTTCGCCCAGTGATGCCGTGCTAACATCACCCCTGTTAGTCGCCTCTTACGACACGCCGGGAAACGTTGGGTCTATTCTATTTAATGACCGAACCTACAGAGCAAATTTAGAATTATATAAAAGATAATAACATTTTCAGCTAACGTCTAAACATCCTTCAACCACACTGAATGAATTATCTTTTATTTAGAATTATATAACAGTGTTTCCCACAGCTTTTTTTTCAGAGAGTCCTTGGGACTCTGGTGCAAAATTTCAAGTCCCCTTACAAAATTTGAGAGTCCCCTTACAATTCCTACATTTACCTTGATTTTGATTACCAACATCACGGACACACAAATACGCCTCAAAGTCAAACAAAGCTTAGTTTTCCATGCAACTTTATTGAAAATTATGAATAGCCATAAAACAAGCAACACAACAATACTGTTCTGATAAATGTTACAAAGGAATCCATCATTGACTAGAGGAACCTTAAAATCACATAAAATGACCATAGAACAAACATGAAATAGTCATACGACAATTTACACACATCAATCTGCATGTACTGACAAAGCAGTTAGTGTTAGAGGTGACTAAGTCGATGACCAGAAGAAAAAAAAAAGAGACAAAAAAATTGTTCAACTGCGTATTACAGACAAGATCATCATTGCCAAGTCTAGGGAGAACTGAAAATGATGATTCAACATTTAACGATTGCATCGTCTTCCGCATTTCTGCGGGTTATCGTTTTCCGTAGCCATGTGTCGAGCGACATGTTTCAGCTTTTCGGAAGCAAACAAAAAGGCTGCGCATGCGTGTCAGCGCGGTCAGTGGGTAGGGGAGATCACCGCGCTTACTCTGCTCGGGCGCACGATAGCTCCGAGGTGCCGGGATACCACACTAGCTCAATGCCTATATGAGCAGCACTCTTAGGTTGTTCCACATTTTGCTGGCTGCGGGCTATTTATAGCTTGCCTACACCCTCCCTTTCAGTGAAAGGAATGGAAAGAAGAGCACAGGCGAAGCTATTTATAGCTAGCCTGGCTGAGCTAGCTTTAAAACCTAAAAGCTTTGGTTGAGTCGGTGTGATACATAACGGCAGTATAAAAAAAAAACCGTTGCGTCCCTTGTGACGCACCTTTTTTTTTCATGCGTCCTTTTTCAGTTTTTGTGCGTCTCTGACGCACACATGTGCGTTTTGGGAAACACTGTATAAAAGTTAATTCATTCAGTGTGGTGAAGGATGTTTAGACGTTAGCTGAAAATGTGTTGAAATGTACAAAAATATGCCCAAACTGAGGAAACAAATATTTTGTTATTGCATCAAAGTGGCATGTTGTTTGCAGTGTTATTTTATACATATATGGCATCTGAATGGACACAAAGAAAGATTTTTTGTTGTGAGGTGCCTATCCCATCCTATCCTATCCTATCCCATAACTTGGAGGTTGTAGGGGCACCACAGATGATCGTTTAACCAGCGTACTCCATCTTTCCCTGTCCTCAGCAACCCTGATTGTTTCGCTCAGTGTCAAACCAGTCCATTCTCGAATGTTGTCCTCCCACCTCTTTTTAAGTCTCCCTCTTCTACCTCCTTGCACTGTGACTTGCAGGATGGTCTTTGCGAGACCAGATGATCTTGTGACGTGGCCGCCCGTGTTGGGGTGCCAGGGGTTTTAGTATAAATAGTATCCCCACTTTCTGGAAATTTAGTGCTTTAAATTCCCACTCTCGCTGTCTTTCTCATTTGCTCTTTCTCATTCCTGCTCTGTTCTATCAATCTGCTATACTATCTTCTTCTTCGCTAGACCAGTCACCTACCTTTTTTCTTGAAAACTCTTCCGGGACAAGACTCCTTATTTGTGTATGAGGTCTGTTGGATCAGCTTGGGAATATTGGACGCTTTCTGCCAGGTGGTCACTATGGCTTCCTATGATGTTATTATTTAGCAATGTAGGCATTTTATATGATTTGTATATAATTTATAACGATTTTTGTATTATATGTTGTTTTTGTTGATTGTTGTATAATTTTTATTTTTTTTTTTATAGTTTTTTTTTTAAATTTTATATAATTTTAATATTATTCTTTTTCTTCTTTATTGTATCTTGCTTTATTCTTTTTTTTTTATTTTTTTATCATATTTGTCTTTGGCTCAAAATTCCTTTTATTAATTTTATGCAGAATCGACTTTTTTTTCAACGTGAGCATATATAGTCAAATAAAAGCTTTATGATTCTTAGGAAATATCGTTCATGCTTATCATTCTTATCTGTCTCATGCTGTCCATTCTTTGCGACTATATGTTTTACCTGCTACTAAACTTGCTTCATTCTTGCCATGGCATCAGAGTATATATTTTGAGACATTTAATGTGTCTCCTTATTTCCTAACTTTTATCTGCTTTTTGTGTTCAGAGATTTCTTGACTTTATATATTCTGACTCCCATATACAAACAAAAAATATTGTAAGAAGAACAACTGATGACCAACAGAAAGAAAAGAATATAGAAAAAGAAAAGAACAAAAGAAACAATGGAAACAAAAAAAAAGAAATCAAGAGTGAAACAATAAATACAAAGTACAAATTCACTCAATTTGAGAAGAAGTACCATTATCAACATCTGCGATGTGTCCTACACCATGGACCCAGTCGCTTGTCATCACTCTTCCCAAAAAAAGGTAACCTTCAGGAATGTGAAAATTACCGCACCATCAGCCATCCCAGCAAGGTCCTCCTGAAAATAATACTCAACAGGTTGAAACCCCACGCTGAACAAATCATAGCTGAAGAGCAAGCAAGATTCAGGGCAGGGCGAAGTACCACTGAACAGATTTTCAACCTCAGAATAATCTGCGAGAAATACCTACAGCACCAACATCATCTCTGTCATGTGTTTGTAGACTTCAAAAAGGCGTTTGTCCGAGTCTGGCATGCAGCTCTGTGGGCAACCATGAGAGTGTACTACATCAGCCCTAAAATTATTATTTTGTGAGGTGCACCGTGCACTTGCAAAAATATTGATTGTGGAGCAACATTCCCCTAAAATTTAGGGGTAGGCATACAGTGTAGCTTGAAAAAGAAAATAAGTAATAGACAAACAGGAAAAAGTTTCTTTGCACCCATAAAGACATGATTTCTGAACAAAACACAAAAGAAATTACATGTTAATCTTGTTTACTTCCCGAGACGTTGTTGTCCTTGTACAAGCACCAAAATGAAAACCATGATTCTGAGAAAACAGCAGTCAACGTTTTCATGTACCTTTTACTCTGCCAAAATCCAATTGTTTCAGTCCATCTAATGAAATATACTGTTATATACAGTTCTTGAGGACCTTTTACTGGTCAGCCATCATGCCCTGACCATATGGTTCCATATGGCCTATGGCTCCATATGGTTAGATCCTATATTGGCCAGCTCCTTGAGCAGTTCTTAGCACTTTATAATAATAATTAAATAAATATATACATATGTGTTACTGTTTTTTTTTTCTTTCTGATCACAAAAACTTTGGCGCCTGAGTTCAGTATCAAGACAACTCTTCCTGATCTATTCAGCTACATTGTCAAAGGATTGATTCCTTGATCAATACTAGATTATAGTTTATGGATTGATCCAAAAATTATACGTGATTACTATATTTCTGTGTGCAGCAACTAGCAAAGGATGTGGATGGACTCAAGGCTACGGGACAAGCAGACTACAAGATGGGACTACGCTTTGTCTTTGAACGCTTTGAAGAGGTTGGTCTTTCATCCCTTCATTTTATTTAGGGATCTTTTACTGTCTGTGATTTTAAATTCATTTCATCCTGATCACATCATTGCCAGGCTGTTCCTACATGAACAAAGCCATGGTTACTGAGATTTCAGTATCAACGACTGTAGATTAAGGGGGGGGGGGGTGGAAGGCGAGGGGAGGTGGGGGGTGGGTGTGTTGATTTGCACATCGCTCTGCGCATTTATAATTATAACCAAGTGTTTGTCATGTCATATTTATTATTATCCAAACGATTTCAAAATTTGCCTAAATCTGAAGAAGTCATAATACAATATTTTGAACATACGATGTTAGTGCAAAACTTTCATTTGAGAGGTATTTTAATAAATATTTATATTAGTGTGAACAAGAAAAATCATGATTATGATATGAAGTAAGCTGGCATTATGGGGCGCCATGTGTCCATTAATTCTATGTGACCATTCTATACATAAAATAAATTCTATGCACATAGAAAGCATTCTATGCACACAAAAAGCATTCATTAGTTGAAATTCCATTTATAAAAAAAGAAACCAATATTGTAAGTCATAGAATAAAATTCTTTGTATAGAATAACATTCTATAATATAGTGTAAAATTCTATGTCCATAATAAAATTCTATCACGGAGCAAAGCAAAGTGATCGTTTAACCAGCGTACTCCATCTTTCCCTGTCCTCGGCAACCCTGATGGTTTCGCTCAGTGTCAAACCAGTCCATTCTCGAATGTTGTCCTCCCACCTCTTTTTCAGTCTCCCTCTTCTTCTACCTCCTTGCACTGTACCTTGCAGGATGGTCTTTGCAAGACCTGATGATCTTGGGACGTGGCCATACCATCGGAGTTTCCGTTTATTCACCACTGTGAGCAGGTCAGCGTGTTGTCCAATGGCTTGTGTGATGGTTTGTTGGACTTCGTCGTTGGTGATGTGCTGGGTATAGGAAATGCCCAGAAGTCTTCTGTAACACCTCATCTCCATGCTTTGTATTCTTCGTTGTAGATCTGCTGTGATGGTCCATGTTTCGCAAGCGTATAGGAAGATGGAGATGACAAGGGAGCGCAGCTGTCTTAACTTGGAATGTAGGCTGATGGTTCTGTCTTTCCAAATTGGTTTCAACCTCGCCAGGGCAGCAGTTGTTTGTGCGATCCTGGAGAGGACTTCCTTTCGGGACCCATTGTCTAATACAATGGCTCCTAAATATTTGAAGCTATGCACTGTGTTGAGAGCTTGGCCTTGGATTTTGATGTCCGTGTTGATGCCATTGGTGTTGTTGGTCATCAATTTGGTCTTCTCTGCACTTATTTCCTTTCCATAGGCTCTGGTGGTGGTGTCAAGCCTCTGTACCAGCTGTTCAAGTTCTTGTTCCTCTCCAGCCAATTCATCAATGTCATCCGCAAAACGAAGGTTGGAGATTGCTCTACTCCCTATGCTGACAGTGCCTTCGTGATCTGCAAGGGCATCTAACATGATGCGCTCTAGGAAGATGTTGAAGAATGTTGGAGAGAGTAGGAAGCCCTGACGCACACCGATTGTTGTTCTGAAGCAGTTTCTGATGGCGCTGTTGTGGAGGACTGCACTGGTAGCCTTGTCATACAGGCTTTTGATGACTTCAATAATTTTAGGGCTGATGTTGTACACTCTCATGGTTGCCCACAGAGCTGCATGCCAGACTCGGTCCAACACCTTTTTGAAGTCTACGAATACATAATATAGATGTGGTTGGTGCTGTAAATATCTCTCGCAGATTATTCTAACGTTGAAAATCTGTTCAGTGGTACTTCGCCCTGCCTTGAATCCTGCTTGTTCTTCAGCTATGATTTGTTCAGCTTGGAGTTTCAACCTTTTGAGTATTATTTTCAGGAGGACCTTGCTGGGATGGCTGATGAGGCTGATGGTGCGGTAATTTTCACATTCCTGAAGGTTACCTTTTTTTTTTAAGAGTGATGACAAGTGACTGGGTCCATGGTGTAGGCCACTCCCCACTCTGCTAGATCTTGTTACAGATAATGGTGAGGGCGTCAATCATCACTCCTCCTGCTTGAAGCAGTTCCACGGGTATGTTGTCCACTCCCGCTGACTTCCCCTTCTTCAGCGATTGCACTGCTGCCTCAACTTCTCAGAGAATTGGGAGGATTTCTTCTTCTCTGTTCTCTGGACATGCTAGAACTGATGAGTCTCTGTTTGGTGTTTGGTTGTAAACAGAGCAGTACTCTGTCCATCTGTCCAAGACTTCTTGTTCTTCTGTAAAGGTGCGGTCTGACGGAAGTGAAACATAAGCAAAACAGTCAGTAAAACACGAAACATCGTAGTTTTGACTATGTTTATCGTGTGACTAGACCTAAAGCATAACAGCAGCTAAGCGCCGAAGTGAAGCAAAGCAGATGCTTTCCGTTTAGAGCGTGCTGAAGCATTTGATTGTCAGCCAATCAGAAGCGCCGATGTACGAAAACGAGGTTGTTATCATTTCAGCAATCATGACGGCATCAAAAGCTACTGGGCCATTAGCAAATCTGAAACAAGACGATACGTTTATTTTCCTCGATCTAATTCAAAGCCACGAGGCATTATGGAATTTTAGAAGTCAAAATTACAGAAACCAAACCCTGAAAAAGGCCTCATGGACTTCTTCTGTGAGGGTCAATCTGACGGAAAGGGAGGTAACTGATTTACAACTTATTGCGCATTGCTTCCACGCAGACTGCTTATGCAAAACTTCTCATCGTGTGACCGCTTCACAAAGCAAAACATTATAAACTCACTTGCCTCTAGCAGCAGATGCTTTGCTTTGTTTACCGCTTTGCTTTTGTTTCACTTCACGTCAGACCCTCACCTTAATGCATAGGCCAGACTTGCTTTGGATCGTGGAGACCTTGGGCTGTTTAACACTTGTCAGCCGCTTTACAGTCTTTTAGGCCTTCTTGCTGTTGTTCTTGTTCAGACTGTTTTCTATTTTCTGGCATTGATCTTCTATCCAGTTCTCCTTTGCTGTGCGCATGCCTTTTCGGATGTCATTGTTGATTTTTTGTTAGGCATCGGCTCCCTGTGAGGTGTTCTTTTTCTTTTTCATCTCTCTTCGTTTATCACACAGGGCCAAAAGTTCAGGTGTGATCCACAGTTTCTTCTTTGGCCGGTGCTTTCCAAGGACCTCCGTGGCGGCATCTGTCACAGCTGAGTTGAAGGTGGTGGTTATGGTGTTGACATCTACTTCACCAGCTCCCAAAATGAGCAGTGGTACAAATTTCCCTCAAATTGTGGTCTGAAATATTTTTGCCACCTCCAAGTCTTGCAGTTTGTCCAGGTTGAACTTCAGTCTAGTGCACTTTGCTGTGTTTACTCTCTTCGTGGAGCCGGAAAGACATCATCACGAGATTGTGGTCACTTCCGATGTCCGCTCCTGGAAAAGTGCGTGTCCTGCCAATGTTGATGCTTGATCTGAAGCGTTTCTTGACCATGATGTAGTCCATCTGGTTGTGATGCTCCCCGCTAGGACCGTGCCATGTCCATCGTCTGGATTTTTTGTGGAGACCAAGCATTTTTGCCAGTATGAGATTATTGTATCTGGCAAACTCCAAGAGTCTCAGACCCCTGTCATTTGTCTCGTTGTCGTAGTGGGGTCCACATGTGTCTCCCCAGATGTGGTGCACATCTTGGCCAACCTTGGCATTCCAGTCGCTGTGCACTATGACTATGTCTTTCTTCGGCACTTGGTCAAGGACAACCTGTAGATTTTCATAGAAATCCTCCACTTCGCATTTGTCATAGTGTGATGTTGGGGCATAGGCCTGGACGTTGGTGATGTTGAAAGGGGCTGCTCTCAGACGGATGGTAATGAGTCTACTGGAGACTGGGCGGCAACCCATGACAGTGGCTAGAATGTTCTTGTGGACCAAGAATCCAATGCCGTATTCGTGCCTGTCATCTCTACCACTGAAATAAAGCTTGTGGCCTTTATTGGTCGTTGTTTCACCTATGCCTTTCCAGCGCAGTTCACTGATCCCAAAAACGTTCCATCGATAGTTGTCCAGCTCATGAGCCAGTTCTTTTAATTTTCCGTCCGCATTTAGGGTCCTGGCATTCCATGTTCCTATGACGATGTTGTTTCTGGTGCTGATCTTGCTAAGTTGTCCATCAGTAACACACTTACCCTCCTGGTGGCCAACGGAAGGCGCGGTCCTTGTTGACCCGGGTGACGACCCATCCGGTATGGAGTGTCACAATAGACTAGTTTGAACCCAGCACTAAGGCTTCATGCCTCAGATAGTTCATCCTACTTTGGCCTTTGTAACTTAGTCAAGGTCTAGCAGACGACAGCAGTTAAGTTTTGTGGTAAGCATGTGTAGGCTAACTCTTCACAAGGTAGGCAATGACCTTATCCAGCTGACCTATATCCGCCACCCGAGCTAGAGGGCGCTAAAGGTATCTCTGGAATTCGCGGGCTTAAAGGGCGACTTCTTAGACATGAGCAGTAGGTGTCGTTTTTATTAATTTTATAGCAAAGCTATATAAGATATAAAGAAACAAAAGACTTGCCTTAAACAATTAGAATACTTAGAATTTAATGCTAACATTAGTTTTTAAAGATAAAAACTTGGCTTTTCATTATATTAAAAAATACGCGATATAAGTGATGCAAAAACCTGTGTCCAGTGACTGGGACAGGAAGTGACGTGGCATCGAGAACGCTATTTTTCTTCACATGCCACTGCAACCATGCCAGGACGCTGTGTTATGGGTGGTTGCTCAAATATAAAAAGCGAAACTGTGGCCCTTCACTCGTATCCCGCCAGTACAAGTTTATGGCTGTTGTGGGACAAATTCATAATGAGACTAGAAAAGACTTCATCCGTGGAATTTCTTTCACAATAGTTTGATCTGCGCACTTCAGAGAAGAGGACTACGAGAACCTAATACAATGGAGATTGAGTTACAGAAGACTTCTGGGCATTCCTATACCCAGCACATCACCAATGACGAAGTCCGACAAACCATCACACAAGCCATTGGACAACACTCTGACCTGCTCACAGTGGTGAAAAAATCGGAAACTCCGATGGTATGGCCACGTCCCAAGATCATCAGGTCTTGCAAAGACCATCCTGCAAGGAGGTAGAAGAAGAGGGAGACTGAAAAAGAGGTGGGAGGACAACATTCGAGAATGGACTGGTTTAACACTGAGCAAAACCATCAGGGTTGCCGAGGACAGGGAAAGATGGAGTACGCTGGTTAAACGATTCCCTGTGGTGCCACTACAACCCCCGATAGGATAGGATAGGATAGTTGGCAACAAATACTATTAAAAAGTATAAAAATAAGACAATACTATATTACTATTGCTCTTCTTCTTTCATTTGGGGCTGCCAACCTCAACTTATTGAGGACGCTGCAGCCAACATTAGGGGAGATGGTACCTCACGCTTATAAAAGTGCGGCACACACAAAAAAAAAGAAAAAAAAAAGGTGTTTAGGGTTGGGGGGTAGAGTGGAGGGTGGGGGAGGTAGGAGGAAGGGGAAGAAGGGGTTACAGCTGGGATTTGAAGCTCTCCAGCTCAGGGTCTAAGACCACATGGGCAGGGAGCTTGTTCCACTCGTTGATTGTTCGAGGGAAGAAGGACTGTTGTCGGTAGACTGTATGACAGGATGGGAGTTGGAAAGTCAGGGGGTGCTTCTGACGTTTGGTCCTGCGCTGAGGGTTTGGGTTTGGTTTGTTGGTGGTGTTGATGATGGCAAGTCCGTTGACGTACTTGTACATCATGGTCAGGCGGGCTTTCCGGCGTCGCTCCTGGAGGGTGGGCCATTTGAGGTCTGCAAGCATGTCGTCCACACTGGAGGTCTGACGGCGTCGCTTCACTGTCCAGCGCGCAGCTCGTCGTTGGACGGCCTCCAGCTTGTGGGTCTCTTTAACTGTGTACGGGTCCCAGACTGTCCCTGCATAATCCAGGATGGGACGTACCATGGCTTGGTAGGCTTGTTGCTTTGCTCGCTGGGAGCCAACCTTCAGGTTATGCCGCAGGAACCCAAGTGTCTTGTTGGCTTTGTTGGTGGTGTTTGTTATATGGTGGTCCCATCGTAGATCTTCAGTGATGGTTATCGCCAAGGTATTTCGTTTCGCTGACTGCTTGGAGGGGGTGATTGCACAGAGAGTAGATTTGAGTCATGGGTGACCTTTTCCTGGTAATGTGGAGCGTTTGACACTTATCTGGATGGAAGGCCATCATCCACACTCTCTCCCACTCTGCAAGGCGGTTGAGGTCATCTTGGAGGGTTTGTTGGTCTTTTGTAGAGGAAATGTTGTTCTTGCAGAGGGTGTCGTCTGCGAAGAGGCGGGTAGCAGAGGTCAGGCCGGACGGGAGATCATTGATGTAGAGTAGGAATAGACAGGGGCCTAGCACAGATCCCTGCGGGACTCCTGACTCCACAGGCACGAAGCTGGACTTTGTCCCCTCAACCACCACGGCCGGTTTCCTGTCGCTAAGAAAGTTGCAGATCCAGTCATTCACCTGGCCTGTGATCCCGTAGTGGCGTAGCTTATGGACGAGGAGAGAGTGGCAGACCTTGTCGAACGCCTTGGAGAAGTCCATGACGAGGGCGTCGCACTGCTGGCCCCTCTCCAGACTCTCTGTCAGCTCATCCACAAGCCCCAGTAGCTGGGTCTCACAGGACCGGTTCCTCCGGAAGCCATGCTGCTGTTCACATATGATGTTGTTTCTTTCGGCGAAGTGCATGATGGAGCTCACCACGATGTGCTCGAAGATTTTGCAGGGTATGCTGGTCAGTGAAATGGGACGGTAGTTCTCTGGGCGGTACCGCTCCCCTTTCTTGAAGACAGGAGTGACATTCGCGAGGCGCCAGTCTTGGGGCACCACGCCAGAGAGTAGGGAGGATCTGTAGAGGAGTGTGAGGGCAGGGGTGAGCTCGACTGCTAGTTCTTTTAGCATCCTAGGGCTGATGCCGTCGGGACCTGAAGCTTTATGGGGATCAAGGTTTTCTAGTAGTTTCTGTACACCTTCCTCGCAGATGAAGATAGTGCTCAGGGTTGGGCGGTCTTGACTGGGGTGGAGGTTGGTTCGTTGTTGGAACTCGTCAGATGAGCAGTCAATGCAGGGACTGAAGGCAGACTGGAATTGGCTGTTCAGGACTTCTGCTCTATCCTTGGCATCAGTATGAAGTCGGCCGTCTACCTTCAGGGGTGCTACACTTGCTTGCTCAGTCCTTTTGGACTTGATGTAAGTCCAAAGTTTCTTGTTCTTGGATGATTGTGGGCAGGGGTTGTTGTCACACTCACTGATAAGTTTTTCAGTGCGTGTCCAGTAGGCCTTACGAAGGCGGCGTTGCACAATACTTTTGAGCTGCGAAATTTGGCATGCATAGTCTCATCGCTTGACTTCTTCCACTTCTTGTACAGCCTGTCTTTTTTCCTGATAAGGCGTTGAGTCTCCTAGTCCAGCCACGGTTCGTTGTTTTTTGCACCCAGGGTCTTAGAGGGGATGTGCTGTTCAGTGATGTTCGTCACGCCGTCTTTGAAGGCTTTCCATATGTCTTCAGTGTCGCTTCTTTCCGTGTAGGAATGGCAGATGGAGTTGGCCAGTAGTGTAGCTGCGGCGCTTAACGCAGGCCAGTCAGCCTTACTGTACTGAAGAACTTGACGGGGTGGTTGTCGGGTCAGATCGTATTCAATGTACACAATATCATGATCAGATAGACCTGGCAGTACACAGCAGCTCGGAGACAGCTTCTAGGTTCCCAGCTATAAATATATTCGCTGTTGAAATGTCCCCAGCGTAGCGAGCCCTCCTTTCCCAAAAGTACAGGCACGCGCATATAGGATATAACTAAATCGCTTTCTCGCAAGCATGCCGCGCACGAGGCCTAGCTAGCTACAAGTACGATAAGAAAAAGAAGGGGAGGGGAGAGAAAGAAAAAGAGGGAGAGAAAGGAAGAAAGAGGGGAAGACAAGGGAATAAAGAGGGAGAGATAGGAAGGGAGAGAAAGGAAGAAAGAGAGGGAAGGAAAGTTGGAAGGAGAGGAAGGGCACGGAATGAAGAGAGGGAGAGAAAGGAAGAAAGAGGGATATGGAGAAACGATGGAAAAAGTAGGGAAAGGCCAGAAAAAATAATACACAAGCCACTATATAGGAATCAAAATGAATTCAGAATCCTTGACAAATAACTAGACAGAAGTAAACTCTTGCAAGCAGGCACACATGCAGTTTTCTTTTTCTTTTTTTTTAAAGAAGAAAAAACAAGCCTGCGGATGATACAAGGCACGCTTGAACATGATATAAACAAATAAAGTTACAAGTAGAATAAATCAGAAAACGGATAAAATACAATAATGCGGAATTCACAAACGCTACAAAGATGATAAAGAAATTAAAGAAATACTGATTAGGCCTATTGAAAACAAAACACATACAAAGTTTACAATCATTTCACGATCCATGCAGGACAAAGACCAATAATAAGCAAAATCGATCATGCATTAGCATTTTATGTGCATGTGAGAAAAATACGAACAAATACACAGACAGACAAAAAGTGTTTCTGAGAAGGTGTTTTGTTCGTGTCTTGTTTGTGTGAATAAATAAATAGTACTCACAATTACGATAGTGGTGATGATGGTGGTGATGATGAAGTGCTAGTGCAGGTATCCATTGCGCTTGGGAAGGAACGAGAGAGTGGCCATCATATGTTTAAAAAGTTCGAATGTATACACGCTACTATAATTATGCAGGTATGCTGGGATTGTAAACTGACCACAGATGCTGTGAACCCTCGATACGCTTTGCAGCTATATGACGCAAAAAACTTGAATCAGACTGTGATTTGATTTTTCGTGTGCGCTGTCGACATGTGACGCATAATGTATTCGGATATATTATACCATCAGTTTCAACAGAATACTGCAAACCATAGATTTCCAAAAGTTCAGATGCCACGGTTTTACAGAATCTTTTTTTTTGTATGTTTTCTCTCCGCCTTTTCGATTTTTCTCCACACAATCTGCATAATGAGTTTAACTTATCTATGTGATACTGTTCGGTATGAGCTATATGAGATCCACTATCCATTTTAATATATATATATATATATATATATATATACAATAAATTAAAAGCTAACTGAAACTTTCCAGTGCACAACATAAACTAGATCTTCCACAGTCATGAATTAAAGACAAAACTAGCTGGGCGTGGGCTCACAGTAAACTCTAAGGAAATAATTGGGCGCCTGTTGCACACAATTTGCCAGTAACGTACCACAGTCCAAAAACTCACTAAAAACACAATCTGAATAGTTTTCAAAGATCACGTCAACTTGAAGAACACATATTAAAGTTTCTTCACACAAAAAACCACACACACGGAGTCACTAATACCTTGACTATCCCAACTCGAACACAGAATAATCCAAGTTTGTCAAAGTACTTGAAATTTAGTGTATTTTGCAATCACTGCAAGTCTAGGAAAGGAAAAATAAATTCACCAAAAAAAAGTGCATAAACAAAATCCACGACACTTCTCTACAATATACTTGAAACAATAACGGGCAAACATCACCAAATTTATCCCCAAAACTCTTGTTAATACAGATTCCTGAGCAATTACCAACACCACACTATCAGACTACAAACTTCGCGCTTGCTATGATTTTCTACTAATTTTTCCCGCTCAGGGTTTTTCCTTTGTCTGCAAGAAAAGGAAAAAAAAAATTCACAAAAAATTAAGTACATCAACAAAATCCACGAAACTAGTCCACAATATAGTTGAAACATTAGCGTTTACATTTCACCAAACTTCTCCCTGCAACTGTTGCTATTAGAAATTCCCGATCAATAAATGCACACTTGCCTGATATCACATTCAGAATTTACACATGGCAGACCGGCCAGCGTGTGCATGAGATGTTTTGTCTGTTAGCAGCTGCTGCGCGCTTGTCTTATCGCAAGCCTAGTGCATGGTGGTGCCAGCCAAGAATAGCACAGTGCCCTTGCTCCGGTGTCCAGCCTAGCAGCGGAGTTTATAGAAGACTTGAGCCGGTGTGAGTACCACTGTTCTAGGCACCAATGATGGGTTGTTGGTGAGGACAAGGTCTAAGGTGTTTTGATCTCTTGTTGGAACAGTGATCAGTTGTTCTAGTCCGGCATCGTTGAAGATGTCAAGGAACTCATAGTGGATGCCTGGAAGTATGGAAGTGGTCTTCAGTGTTACAGTGGCCCAGTCGAGGGCTGGGAGGTTAAAATCGCCTCCGACAATCATAGGGGCATCCACGGAGGCTGCACGCTGGAGAGAGTTGGCAAAGAGTCTCATGCTGGCTTCATCTGATACATGGTGGCGGTAGTAGCACCCAACCATTAGTTGTTTCCTGCCTCTGATTTTGATCTTAATCCAAATCAGCTCACAGTCACTGACAGCAATCTCAGGGACTTCTTGGCACGTGAGGTGTTCAGCAACAGCGATGAGGATGCCACCTCCTTTCCTATTCCGATCACGCCTGAAGACACTGTAGGAGGGCAGGAACTCGCTGGTGTGGACACTGTCATCAAGATGTGTCTCAGTTCCAAGGATGATATCAGGCTTGGTGGAAATTATGAGGTTAGACAGGGCAGGCACCTTTCCAGTCACTGACTGAAAATTGATGTTAAGAATTCGCAGTGGACGGTGAGATTGCTTGTTTTGTTGGCGGATTCTGGTGGGGGTAGAGGCGTGAAAGGGGTGAAACGTAGCTTCGTCAGTGGAGGAAGTGGAGTCAAGGCGGGAGAACGAGTTGGGGGTAGTTCGGTCGAGATCAAACAAGTCAAAGGCTGTCTTAGAGTAATTCGCACCATCGCAGATGGCACAGTTCCAGACTATGTCGCTCTGGCCTAGGCGACTGTAGGATGCAAAGGGTATGCTCTGGCACGCCAAGTGGTGCCATTGGCCACATGTTTCACATACAACCCCTTGGTCGTTCCATGTAACAGAACAATCACATGTGCCACATGGGTAACGAGACCTGTTGGTAAAGTCATTGTTTATGTTAGTGGGGCTGTCGGCTGTTGACATTCTGGAGCTCGTAGGGTTTAGCTGTGGAGCTTGAGTTGGTGAGAGTAGTTTTAGTAGGAGTAGGAAGTGCAGTACACTTAGTTCGTATTCAGGGTTTCCAATATGCCGAGACTGGGGGTAATCATGCCTTAGACAGGGCCTACCCTCAATTTGAAGTTTCAGTATTATCTTTTTCAAATTTCAGTATTACTATTACGATTTCCGTATTTACTTTTACTACCTATTGTTTTTGCAATCATCCTTTTTGATATTATGTGAAGGACCCAGTGATAGATTGATTTGCTGCCACAATCTTCTTTTTCTTCTCCAAAGCCTCGTAATTCTTGATATGCTGTGGGCCTTCCACGTGCCGCTTGATGTCATTCATACCACCTGCGGAGATGCCAAACTGGTTGGCACAAATCGTACTTTTGAGTCAGTGCTGCTGCGAATAACGAAAGGACACTTTTCCGAATACGAGGCAATATATGTCTGTCCCTTTGCGCTGTTTCTTTTAAGATTCAGATTCGCAATCACTTTGCTTAGCCATTCGTTTGGACGACATTTTTTTAATTCTGTCTCATGAGCACCGATCTTCACTGCGACTGCGCAAAAACTGGTTCAGCAAACTTCGGTGTCTCTACCAGAAACTTCGATACCACGTGTCTCTACTGCGACTGCGCATTGCGGCATTAAACCGAGTTCGGCTGTCTTTGGAAAAACGTCACGCGGTGCATTCCCACAGGCCAACAAGTTCGATTTTTTTCCCCAATGTTGTTTTTATTTATTTCCGGACTGTGAAACAAGTATCCGTATTTTTCATAGCGCGTGACGAATTTTTCAAATTTCCGGAAAAAATACGGAAATTCTGTATGGGTAGGCATGCCTGCTTAGACACTCAAAATCTCGCCTTAGAATCGCAGATCAGGCATAAAAAGTATGTTTTAAATGTTACAAATAGTGCTGCAAACACACCTTTTAAAATCTATCTACAGCAAAAGATTGTGCACATGTTAACTCTTGGTGACCCATAACGTTTTCTGTACATTTGTGCCTATATCCTGTAAGGATTTTAAGTTTATTGCAATAAATTGGGTTATGAATTTGAAAAAAATGCAAAAAAATTATTTCTTGTCACATTGACTTCATATTTTAGGATCCTATCCTATCCTGTCTCGTAACCCGGAGGTCGTAGGGGCACCACAGATGATCATTTAACCAGCATACTCCATCTTTCTCTGTCCTTAGCAGCCCTGATGGCTTTGCTCAGCCAGAAAAATAGCCAAAACGTTCAATAGTATTTATAGAATGTCTAAATGAATTTTCGTCTCCTTCTAACATTATTTCAGTATCATCTGCATATTGCAAAATTTTACTTTCGTTATTGTTAATTTTTATCCCTTTTATTTCTTTATTTTGCTTAATCATAACTGCCAAAACTTCTACACACATAATAAATAAATAACATGAAATTGGGTCTCCTTGTCTACAGCCCCTCTGCACATGAAACCATGGCGTTAGACCTCCATTCACAGCTACTGCAGATTTAATGTTATAATAGAAGGTAGCAATCCATTTACAGAAGTCAGGACCACATCCAAAAGCATTTAGCACTTTAAACATAAAATTCCAACTTAAAGAATCAAAGGCTTTTTGGAAGTCTAGGCAAAGAAGAAGGCCAGGTTTATTATGTATTTGTAAATAATCGATAATATCATAAATGAAATGAATGTTGTCACCTATATATCTATCCCGCATAAAACCAGTGTGGTCTTCTCTAATGATAGAAGGTAACACTATCTTAAGTCTGTTAGCAATGCACGATGAAGCAATTTTATATATTACATTTAATAAGGAAATAGGTCTCCAGTTTTTTATGAACTCCTTAGGCCTATCCCCCTTCGGTATACAAACTAGTACTCCCTCTTTCTGTTGACGATAATTCTCCCTTCCTAAACCCTTCATTTAGTGACCTAACTACAAAATCCCTTAAACTACACCAGAAAAATTTAAAGAACTCTACAGTAAACCTGTCACTACCTGGACGTTTCTTGTTCGGCATATTCTTTAAAGCAAAAGAGGCCTCCTCTAAAGTGATTTCTCCCTCCAAAGATGTTTGCTCTTCCTGATTTAAAGTAGGAAGATCATCTACAATATTAGCAATTTCAACTTCAACTTCTCTAACAGAATATAATTTAGAATAAAAATATCTGACTTCATTTGCAATATCTTTTTCATCCGATAAAATAATGCCATTTTTATCCAGTTTTGTTATCCTTTTATTAATGTAGTTCCTTTTTTCTAATGAACAAAAAATATGAAGTAACCTTTTCCCCCTCTGCAATCCACCTAGCCCGTGAGCGAAGCAGAACCCCCTCCATTCTTTTCTCCCTGATCGAAACTAAGTCTGCTTTGCTATTTTCTAGTTCCAATTTTTCCATATCACTTAGATTATCTTTCTTTTCTAAAGTCTCTATTAACGTTTGTAATTGTAGTTCTTTTTCGTTATCAGTCTTTTTTTTCATTGTTGCATAAGAAATTGTCTGAGCTCTAATTTTCATTAACAGAGTATCTAGAAATAGCTGACCACTTATTACAAATTGCAGTTCAGAAAAGGGGACATTGAGGGAATATTCAGGTAGGTAGGGAGTAGCAGCGTATTCTTCTATAACATTTTTAATGACTCGATTAACTTCCTCTACATTTTTTTATCTCTAAGCAAGGAACTATTAAATTTCCATCCTTAGTAACATTTACTGATAAAGAAATAATAGAATGGTCAGTTCTATATCCGGGGTGCATGTCTGCGTCGACCGAAAAATTTAGTAGAAATTCAGAGACTAAGAAAAAAATCTAAACGACTTTGCTGTAAGTGTAAGGGATTACTTTTTTGCCACGTAAATCTCTTTAACTCGGGGTTTAATTCTCTCCAAACATCTATCAAGTATAAATCTATCATCAGTTCATGAATTTGTTCTTGTGCTTTGGTATTATTGTTATGTTTATAATTAAAATAGTCTAACGAAAAATTTTGCACTAGATTCCAGTCGCCCCTAGTATTATCTGATCATATCTAAACTCTAGAATACTTTGTTTTAAATTACATTAGAAATCGGGGTCATCTCTGTTAGGGCCGTACAAACTAATCATTAAAAAGTCTTTATCCAATATTCTTGCCGAAATAATTATATAATTGCCATCTAGACTTGTAAACATTTGATTAATTTTAAATTCAAAATTGCTATTAAATAGCACAGCAACATCCCAAGCATTGGAACTAAAAGAAGCAAAATGACAATTGTGACCCCACTCAGCTCTAATATAGTTCTCTAATTTTTTATCAAAGTGAGTATCCTGTAATAAATAAATGTTATAAACCTTTGATCTTAAGTATTGGAAAACATCACGACGTTTCTTAAAATCAGCAAGACCCTGACAGTTCATGGACATGACCTTTAGACCTTCACACATAACAAATTAAAAGACCACAACTTTGCTGAAAGAGGACTCTCCCCTGATCCGTATAAAAGATCTGCCAAAACAACCTTATTGGTAACACTAAAGGCACTCCACCAGCCAGTCACTTGACTTTACAATAAAGTCATCCCACGCAGGGGACGCTGAGGCTATACTCTAATTTATCGAAACCCCATTTACAAAAACAAAATAGAATACAAACATCATAAAATATCAACAAAACACATACATATTGCCCACATTGCCAAATAATAACATCATAGGACCACTGACCACCTGGCAGAAAGTGTCCAATATTTCCAAGCTCATCCAACAGATTCAATTCAATTCATCCAACAGACCTCACACACAAATGAGGAGTTTTGTCCCAGAAGAGTTTTCAAGAAAAAAGTTAGGTGACTGATCTAGCGAAGAAGAAGATAGTATAGTAGATTGATAGAACAGAGTATGTATGAGAAAGAACGAAGGAGAAAGACAGCAGCAGTGGGAATTTAATGCACTAAATATCCAGAAAGCGGGGATACTATTTATACTGGAAACCCCACTGGGGGAGGGAGCACAGTTAGCATTTGGTCATCACTAACATAGTGAATATCTATTCCTGCAGTGTCAAAGTGAGGACACATTCTGATACCAAAAGGAAGAACATCTGTCGGTTTGTTGGAGTATTTACGTGTAAATAACAGGTTTAGAACACAATCATAAGCAGGATTTTCAGGGTTTGCTTTAAGTTTAAGAAAATAGTTCATGGCAAGCTGAAGCCTATGAGTCTCCACGGGAGGTTCGCCAGCCTCAGCGTACTTTCCATAGGGGAGGTGCAAAACGCCCCCAGGCAGATCCAAAGACCTTGATGATAGTTTGAATCCAAGGTTTCAAATAGGTTTTCCTAGCGGAACCATATGCGATGCTACATGATCCAATTTAGAGCGTACCAGAGAACGATAGAGGAGGAGCAGAGTTTGCTTGTCTGCTCTCCAGTCTGTGTGGCTGATAACTTTCAAAACATTAAGAGGAAGACAGAAAAAGATGTAGGAGGAAACATTCGAGAAAGTACTGGCTTGACACTGAGTGAAGCCATGAGGGTTGCTGGGGACAGAGAAAGGTGGAGTACGCTGGTTAAGTGATCATCTGTGGTGCCACAACGACTTTTGAGTTACGGGATAGGATAGGAAGTACATCTGAAGAAAACAATAATCATAAAAGGTGGAGAGATAGGAAAGGGCTGGGATGGGAGAGAAGGAATGGTTTGCTGCAAAGTAGAATGCACAAAATGTAATGACAACCATGTATTATGATACATACATATATCCCCTCAACTATCCAACTCTCAAAACAAATATAAAAACATCAGCTGCAGAGATAGATGGGAAAAAGAGGGTGAGAAAAAAAAGTTTGCTGCAAAAGAGAATGCACAAAATTTAGTGAAAACAAGTACTAAGATGCACACATAACCCTTTCCAACTACCTCCAGAAAAAGATTATATATATAATGTGTATTGACCAGAGCAATTTTTAAGACAATACACGTATTGACTGGAAATTTTAGTCATTACCGGTATTGCCTAGTGGTCACAGTCAAAACACGATTTGACTGATTTTTTTAGGCAATACACGTATTGACTGAATACGCAGATTGCAGGTAACATATATATATATATATATATATATATATATATATATATATATATATATATATATATATATATATATATATATATATATATATATATATATATATGCACGTTACTAGGGCTTAAAAATCAATTTTCTTCGGATGTGTTTGAGTGCCTGTGGAAAATTGTGCATTACCCCCTGTCAAAAGCAGCTTTATTTACAAAAATATCGATAACAAAAAGCAGAATCAGTTACACAATCATGAAGCGAGATATAGGGAGAAACGTGTTCGAGAACAGCTGCCTATCCACGTGTTTGGGCTTTAGGCTTGCTCTCTGGGCGGACAAGATGTCGCTCACTGTCTCGTTATGTGTTGTCGAGATTTCCCAGTAAACCGGACCTTGGACACCCGCACCGGTATACCGTACCGTCGCGTTTCCGAAACTGAATACAGTTACCTATCAGTAAAACCGTCCAGCCCTATTCATAACCGAGAGCTAGTGTGTCCGTGAATCTTTTACACGTTTCTCCCTATCTCTTTAACCCTATCCGCTTACAGACCGGACTAAAAATATAAATGTATTAAGATTTGTCATAGGGTGATTTAACTAGCCAATCCCTGCAGACGATAGACGAGTGGGTAATAGCATTCAATTGTGCAGAGCCCAGCAACTATCGACCCACCGTCACATGGAGTAAATGGTTTTATTCATCATGCAGTGTGTCTTGGGCAAGAAAGACCTGGCAGGGCCCAATCCTCTCCAGGCTGTTGGCCACAGCCGATATTCACGAATACAGTGTGGCTTGCCTTGGCCCCGAGCTTTAGTCGTTGAAACTGTAGTAACATGAGGTTCCTCCATCCTGGCCGGTGACTTCTGTGTAGAAGACTTTCACCCAGTGATGCCATGCTGACATCACCCCTGTTAGTCGTCTCTTACGACACGCCGGGAAACGTTGCAGTGGCTAGAATGTTCTTGTGGACCAAGAATCCAACTTCATGTTCATGCCTGTCATCTCTACCGCTGAAATAAAGCTTGTGGCCTTTGTCGGTCGTTATTTCACCTATACCTTTCTAGCGCAATAAAATTCACTTTTTTACTCATTTAACATTTTGCATGATTTTCAGTCAAGTCTAATTTTATCTCCCAGAATTTCATACGCCTCAAGATCATACCAGAATGGATTACAATTTTCTTCCATACTCAAACTTAATAATAACGAAAGTAAAATTTCGCAATATGCAGATGATACTGAAATAATGTTAGAAGGAGACGATAATTCATGTAGACATTCTATAAATACTATTGAATGTTTTGGCTCTTTTTCTGGCTTAGTTTTAAATACAGACAAGAGTAGCGCAATCTGGTTAGGTAGTAATAAGAATTCTCGTATTGTTTACATGCCCCATCTGCGCATGGAATGGAACCCAGAGACATTTAATATACTTGGAATTATTTTTACAAATGACTTAAAAGACTGTGTTAAATTAAATTTTGAAGCAAAATTTCTGGAAATTAAGATACTATACAAGATATGGTTAAAACGTCAGTTAATGCCAGTTGGTCGGGTTGCTGTGCTAAAATCATTGATCTTGTCGAAGCTTGTGTATCTATGGCTGTTATTGCCTAATCCACCAGACGATATTGTCAATTCTATTCAAAAAAGTATTTTTACATTTGTTTGGAATAATAAAAATGCTAAGATTTCTAGAATGTCCTCGATGAAAAGTATCTCTGAAGGAGGTATTGGCATTCCAGATGTACGCCATTATATGAACGCATTAAAAATAACTTGGATCAGAAAGTTGACGAAGACTAAACATAAATGGAAAATTATAATTGAAATTGTAAATGAAAAGGTATTATTAATTAATAAGCTTGGTAACAAATTGAGTATGGAAGAAAGTTGTAATCCATTCTGGTATGATCTTAAGGCGTATGAAATTCTGGGAGATAAAATTAGACTTGACTGTGCTGAGGAAATTTTATCGGAGCCATTATTTTGTAATAATAATATTTTAGTTCAAGATAAAACAATTTACTTTCCAGACTGGATTGAAAAAGGTGCATATATAATGGGAGGTTTGTTAAATAACAATGGCAATTTTTTAAGTTTTCAAGTGTTTGTTAACAAATATAATATTACTACTAATTTTTTAGTGTATTATGGCTGTATAGAGGCTGTTAAGAGATATGTTCACCGATGTGGACTGCAACTGGCTACCGCCGATGCTGCTGATTATAAAAATAGTAAAGTGTTGAGACTTATTGGTACATCTCCGAGAGTTGCGAGGATATTATATGATACATTAGTCAAAGATGATGTAAAACCTAACTGTTGTAAAAACTGGGACGGGAGAATAGTGTGTACAGTTGAATGGAAAATAATATTTAAGAAAGCACATGAAATTAGGGAAATCAAATTGAAGTGGCTGCAAATTAGAATAATTCATAGAATAATAGGAACCACTATAGTATTATCTAACACTGGAGTTGAACAAAGTATTAATTGTACTTTTTGTGAAAATGAAAGGGAAAATATACAACACCTTTTCTTTAAGTGTCCTTTCGTTCAAACCTTTTAGACTGAATTTGAGAAAGCCCTAAATTCTAAATGCTATAATGCTATTGCTTTCCACTTCAGTGAACATCTCGTAATATTTGGCTGCGAAATAAATGTAAGAACGGACACAATATTAGATTTGTTAATTTTATTATCAAAATCATTCATTTATAAATGCAAAATATAAAAAAAAACACTTTTCAGGTCCTCTACAGCTGTGCTAAAAAGCTGATATGAAGTAGAAAAATATATGGCCCTTTTACAAGTGAGATATCAAAAATGTGTACAAGAATGGCACCCGTACTTACCACTGTTTGACGATGTATAAGCGCTTATATATATTTTTTTAAATGTATATGTATTTTTCACTGCGTGCTAATCCTGGTTTTGTATATTTTGTGAAATGATAAGGACCCATAATGCTCTCTCTTTCTAACTCAATCTTTTTCTCTCTTTCTCTCTCGCTTCTGTCCTTCTTCTCCCTCTCTCTTCCTTCTCCCCACCTTTCTACTTTCTTTTTTAATTTTTCTAAAATACCAAATATGTATGTAGATATTATTGTGAAAGAAATAGAAATCCAAAGAGTATGGCTTCATACATGTGACATAAAGAACTAATAATTCTTTTTATGTTGTAATATTTCTTCTTATAAGTTATATGTCCATCCTCATTTATCATTTGAAAATGGAAAATATATTATCTGCATGCATGTTTTGGAGAATAAAAAAGTCTTTTAAAAAAAAAAGTTGTGGTCTTGATTTTGTGGTCCTGATTCGCTTCGGTTCTTTCCAGTCTGCTGGACTCTGTAAGCAATGAATAACTATCTGTGCTCCCACCTTGGAACCTCATCAACCCCATTATTGAACTTTAATCTCACATTTTTCAGAAAGACCGAAACTTCCGAAGCTGTTCACAAGCAACTTTATCTAGAACAATGTTCTTTGTATTAAGGATATTAAAAACTTGCCTAACTTAGTCTATCCGCAAAGAAAAAAACTGTTTTTGCTTGCGTTCATATTGGGCATACTTATGTTACTCATAGTTTCCTTTTGAAAGGAAAAGATTCACCATGGCGCTTTGCATGTGATAAGTCCTTTTCCATTTGCCATTTTATGTGAATGTGCTGATCTGGTTGATAAAAGAGAAAATATATTTGGTTTGATACCTTTTAATGAGATTTTAAAGGTTAGCAATAGTAAACACCTGTTTCAATTTTTACATGATATTGGTTTGTTTAATCTCATATAAGTCATATCGTCTTGTTTATATTCTTGATTAAAATTTTATTAGTAAAGCTAGTTTTATTTACATCTTTTACCATATTTAAATATTAGCAATTAAATCTGATTTTGCTTAGTTTTGTGTGGTCCTGATTCAGGTATTGGCAGTCCGCTGGACCCTATAAATATTTAATATCTATCTATTTTCTTCTACCTCTTTGCTCCATACTTTGCAGGATGTTTTTTTTCAAGGCCTGATGCTATGGTTATGTGGCCATACCATCGGAGTTTCTGTTAATGGTGAACATGTTGTTTCTGTGTTGTTTGATCTAGAAAAGGCATACGACACGACTTGGAAGTTCGGGATTTTAACAGATCTAGAACTTATAGGCTTCTGTGGGAACTTACCCATTTTTATAGAACATTTTTTAACCGATAGAAAGTTTCAGATCCGACTTGGCTCCACTTTATCAGATTCTTTTGAGCAGGAGATGGGTGTCCCTCAGGGTAGCATTTTATCTCCTCTTTTGTTTAACATTAAGATCAACAGCATAGTTCAAAACATTAAATCTGGCATAGATAAATCCTTATTTGTTGATGATTTCTCAATCTCAGCGAAGGGTAAAACCTTGGCTGAGGTGGAGCGTTAACTTCAGCTTTGCATAGATAAAATTCAGGGGTGGGTAGAAGAAAGCGGCTTCCAATTTTCACTTTCTAAAACCGAATGCATTCATTTTCATCGCAAACAGAACCAGGTTTTGAACCCTTCTCTACATGTTTATGGACAACCCATCAAAGTTTCTAAACAAGTAAAATTTTTGGGTATTATTTTGTACAGCAAATTTACTTTTCTGCCGCATATTAAATACCTGATGGAAAGCTGCCAGAAAGGTCTTAACGTTTTGAAAGTTATCAGCCACACAGACTGGGGAGAAGACAAGCAAACTCTGCTCCTCCTCTATCGTTCTCTGGTACACTCCAAATTGGATTATGGTAGCTACTAGCATCATATATGGTTTCCGCTAGGAAAGCCTATTTAAAAGCCTTGGATCCAATCCATCATCAAGGTCTTCAGATCTGTCTGGGGGCATTTCGCACTTCACCAAAGGAAAGTCTCTACGCTGAGGCTGGCGAACCTCCCTTGGAGATCCACAGGCTTCAGCTCGCCATGAATTATTTTCTCAAACTTAAAGCAAACCCTGAAAATCCCGCTTATGATTGTGTTCTAAACCCGTTATTTACACTTAAATACTCCAACAAACCGACAGAAATTCCTCCTTTTGGTATCAGAATACGTCCTCACTTTGACACTGCAGGCATAGATGTTGACTCTGTTAATGATGATCAATTGCTAACTGTACTTCCACCTTGGAACCTCATCAACCCTATTATCAATTTCAGTCTCACATCCTTTAAAAAGACCGAAACTTCCGAAGCTGTTTATAAGCAACTTTATCTCGAACAATGTTCATTGTATAAAGGATATGACAAACTTTTTACAGACGGGTCGAAGAAAGGAGACTCAGTTGCTGCGGCATCGGTCTCAGGAAGACACTTAGACCAGCATTTGCAACAGCGTCTACCTGATTTTTGTTCTGTTTATACAGCTGAGCTCAAGGCAATTCATCTAGCTCTGAAACAGGTTTATCAATTCCAAAGAACCTCGTTTTTAATCCTGTCTGATTCACTGTCAGCACTTCAGGCTCTTTCCAAGAAAAAGATATATCACACCCTTTTCTGGCAGAGATCCATGACCTCCACACAGAACTTGTTTCTGAGGGTAAAAAGATAGGTTTTTTTATGTGGGTACCTAGTCACATGGGCATCCACAGCAATATTGCAGTGGACAAAGCGGCTAAAGAAGCTCTGCATCTAGATTTCCCTTAAGAGATTTTCCAGTTTGTTCCATACTCTGACCTGCAGTGTGGGGCCGGGTAGCTCAGTTGGTAAGAGCGTCTTGCTAGTAACCGAAAGGTCACTGGTTCGAATCCCGGATTGGTCAACGTGTGATCATATTATTTTCCCCTTTACCAACAACTGGCCCGCTGGTGTCAGTATAAATCGGTCCAGTAGTCACCTATATGCGAAAGTGTCGTGTGACTATAATCTACAAACAACAACAATCTGACCTGCGTTGTATGATTGGAGTTTATTGTAAACGACTGTGGCAGACTGAATGGTCTAAGCAAATCAATAACAAATTATTTGAAATTCTTCCGGATTTATCTGCTTCTTTGCCTAACTTTGCGTCCACCCGCAAAGTGGAAACTATTTTGGCTCGCCTTCATATTGGGCATACTTATGTCACCCATAGTTTCCTTTTAAAAGGAGAAGAACCACCATGGTGCTTTGCATGTAACAAATCCTTTTCCGTTCGTCATTTTATGTCTGAATGTGCTGATCTGGTTGATTTAAGGGAAAGATATCTTGGTTCAGTACCTTTTAATGAGGTTTTTAAAGTATGCAATGGTCAGAACCTGTTTCAATTTTTACATAATGTTGGTTTGTTTTATCCAGGGTTCGTAGCGGTCAGTGAAGTCTGTGAAAGTTTGGGAAAATTGAGGTAGTGTTTTCCAGTCAGTGAATGTCTGTAAAAATCAATCAAACTTGACCGGGTCTGTGAAAGTTTGTGAAAACTGTGTTATTGCAGTTGGTCTGAGTAATTTGTGAAATGCAAATTTTTAGGTTTTTGGAAACCTGAAAAGAAAAGTAAAAGCACCTGTCTTTAATTATACTTCCGTTTCCTTCACCTGGTCGTAAATTATACCACATTGTCTGGTAAAATGCCTGGCAGTTGTTCTTTTCGTGAGGAGTGGTTGGAGAAGCCTGAATATTCTCGATGGCTTAAGAAACGTACATGTATAAGAGAGGCTTTTTGCAGCGTGTGTAAAGCCACAATTCACATTGCTGCGATCGGAGAAGGTGCACTGAAAAGTCACATGAAAGGTAACTAAACTAAGTTTACAATGTAGGCTACTTTTCAAGTCAACAAAGGTAGAACTAACCAAAGAACTGCTCTGCTATGCCTCCAGTGCTCATGCAAAATATAAGGATTACTTGTAAGAGCAAAGGGTTAAAGAGGAGAGAGATGCTGCAATCCAGAAAAGAAAATTAATTGATAATGAGATTGAACAGATGAGGAAGAAAGCAAAACAAACTGAGCAGGACATCAAGAGTCTCACAGAACTGGCAGATCAGAAAGCTGAAGATGCAGAAAATTGAACTTATAACACAGTCCCATGCCCTCCGTACTCCGTAAGAGAGCAAGAGAGAAGCAAGATGATCTGAAAAGCATAATGAAAAAGATTGAAGAGACTGTAAAAAAGTCATAACAGAGACCTGTCCTACAATTAACATTTGATTAGATGTATATAATTATAAGGTTTACAAGCTTATGAATATCTGCAGTTTTAACATTTAAAAAAACAAAAAAAACTAAAAAGACATAATGAAGAAAATTGAAGAGACAGAAAAAGTGAAGACAGAGGTCCTTCATATGATGAGATTTATGTGTTTGATAGTGATACTAGCTTTTCAGCATTTTTATGTTTTATTGATTTTTTTTTTAACCATATTGGAGAAAGTTGAAAGGACTGAGAAAAAGTGAAGATGACAACAGACAAGGTTATGAAATTTAGGTGAAAGTTTTTCTATATCCCTTTTAAATTGAACTATTTATGAACTGCATATGATGAGATGTATGTGTTTGATAGCTTTTCAGCATTTTTATGTTTTATTGATTTTTTTTTACCTTATTGGAGAAAGTTGAAAGGACTGAGAAAAAGTGAAGATGACAACAGACAAGGTTATGAAATTTAGGTGAAAGTTTTTCTATATCCCTTTTATAATTTTAAATTGAACTATTTGAAGTAGTGTGGCATTATTATTCCCATATTCTAATGTAAGACATAACTTTAAAAACTAAAATTATTATGTTTATTACTTGTGTTTTTAGTGTTAGAACATTTAAATCAACCACACACCGTCACGAAACTTAGTCATGAAAAGTTTGCGAAAAGGTCTGTGAAAAGTTTGTGAATTTTATGATAGAATTTTGCTACGAACCCTGTTATCGCATCTAAATCATGTCGTCTTGTTTTGTATTCTTGTTTGGATTTTATTGAAGAGACTGATTTTATTTACATCTTTCAAAATATTTAAATGTTAACAGTTTAATCAAAGAGCTTATTACGGAAAGAGGGGGAACTTCCATTATGTCCTATACAAAAATGCGAGACGCTCTCACGGATTATTTCCCTTTGCTCGGGCTGGCTATATTTCATCATCTGCTATATGAATGATCTGTGCGTGGTAACTTATTGAGCCTATGCCATTGCAAAAGAACATTTTTATCGCAACGTTTGCAAAAACCAAACTTTTAACCATCATTATTATTAACGTTCCACTACTGCTGTCTTTCTTTTTTTTGTGTTTTTTTTTTTTTTTGGTTTATGTTTACTTATTGACATTTATTATGTGCTTTTATGCTGTTTATGTGTGTATGTCATAGGTTCGTTTTCTGCCCTGGAATTTATTATTTTTTAATCAACGACAGATATTTTAAAATTAAAATATGCATGACAGACTGTTTCATTTATCCGAAACTGTGTAAATCCATAATCGTGAGAGAGAGAGAGAGAGAGAGAGAGAGAGAGAGAGAGAGAGAGGTTGGGGGAAGAGAGAGCTCTGTCATTCAATCAATTACAATAAAGCACAATAACAAAATGTTTCACTAATATTGTGAATTTAATTTATATCAGGTGTCCCCCTACCCCCCAACCCTCTCACCTCCCACATCACTGGCTTAATAACATCAGTCACTTCATGGAAAATAATTAATTAATCAGACAGAACAATCAGAACCTAGACTACAACATTCCATGCAATATAGATCTAATGCGCAGAAATTCACAGATCAGAACAAGGACTGAGTTTCTACATTACATTTTTTTTCCCGTTTACACTCAAACGAAAAGGGATTACAACAGATCAAGGACCATTTTTGTGCCTAGGTAAGGGGTTATCTTGCACAGTATTTGATCATGAGGAGAAAACAGACTTAGTCTAATTTAACTTGTTAACATAAGCAGTTTGATGAAGCCAAACTGCCAATCTGACAACATCTACTTTTGAAATGTAAGCACAAATATAATAGTCAAACAACCTAGAAACAACGTAAACAGTGAGTGACCTTTTGAACGTAAATTGTCAGCAAGCAAACAGTTTTTGTTTTAGCACATAGAATAGATATAACTGGAATCACTGAAGCCTCTCCCCGATTGTTTTAACAACACTGCAGCGGTCTTGGTTTAGGCCTATATAAACACACAAAAAAGAAGTTTTTCGATTGCAATTTACCCTTCTTTGTCTCTTGGAAACTTGAAAAAGAACTTGCCTTCACAACTTTTCTTGTATCTGGCATTACGGCAATTGATGGCTGTGCAAAAGTCACCGCCCTGTTTTACTCGGTCACCTTTTGTCTTTCTGCCACGAGCCATTTTTAGCATGTCGACAAGGGAGCGTAACTCGTATCTTCCGTCTCGCGGTTCTGGACCAAGTTCTCCCTCTTTCTATAATACGCTCTTTGGTTTAATCTGATTTTACTTAATTTTTTGTGGTCCTGATTCGGCTCTTGGCTGGACACTATAAGCACTGAGTATCTATCTATCTATCTTCGGAGTTTCTGTTTCTTCACCTCTGTGAGCATGTCATCGTATTGTCCAATGGCTTGTGTGATGGTCTGCCGGACTTCGTCGTTGATAATGTGCTGGGTATAGGAAACGCCCAGAAGTATTCTGAAGCACCTCATCTCCATGCTTTGTATTCTTCGTTGTAGGTCCCCTGTGAGGGTGCATGTTTCGCAAGAGGTACATAGTTGGATTTGTTTCTTGTGATCACAGCTCTGCCTCCTGAATGACACCAATAAGCAGAAGCCACTGTGACAACATCTTAGGTAAAAAGCCCCCACAGGGCTAGGAGGCGAAACGGCATTGGAAGGCAATGGACAATATTTGTCACAAGGAGTACAAGGCTCGCATGAGGAGGAAGGGATAGGTGTATGGTGCTGGGAACTTCCCAGCACCATACACCTATCCCTTCCTCCTCATGCGAGCCTTGTACTCCTCGTGACAAATATTGTCAATACGTTCAATATTCAATACATAATTAATGGTATTCATATGTACATAGTTGCAGAAGCATTTCTTCTTTTCAAATGCAGTTTTCTCAGAATAGCAATTTCGTGTTATGTATCAGATTTGCCTGCCCCCAAATTGTTTTCTCTGACTTAGAATAATAGTTTATGTGTAAAAGTTTGCACCTATAAGTAAAAATTGATGCCGAGTGCAATAAAACCTCAATGAAAACTGTCAGTGACATAATTTCTGAGTTATATATGATCAAAAGTTTGTGAACTTTACTTTTGTACGACAATTTTCTCGTTCAAGCACAAGACTAATTCCTCTTTAAAATCTAAACTTTTACCACTTGTAATGTACTGTTCAAATCATAAACATGACAGAACATAAATATTTAGCTCTCCAGTCCATTCTGTTTGTTTGCACCAAAGAAGGCGAAAATGCACACAAATTAATTGTGTTATTTTTTTATAAATTCTCATAACGTTTTTGTTTGATGATGCAGAGTAATCAGACTTTGCATGCATCTCTGCTACTACGTGGACAACATTCCTCCCAAGTTTTATCAAAATATGTTAAGAAGTTTAGGAGAAATGGCCAGTAATGCAAAATTAGCCTTCTTGCATGCCATGCATCACCTTAAACAATCATCTGTGGTGCCCCAACGACTTTTGAGTTACGGGATAGGATAGGAAAGAAAGGTAAATGTTGATTTGTGTACATAAGTGCATCTCTCTGTATAGCTTATATAGAAAATAAGTAAATAAAAGTTATTCTTTTTGTTTTTTTATGCAAAATTATTATGCAATATTTCACAAGGTCTGTTTTGGCTGATTCCAATGAAATCAAACCCGTTTCTGAATCATTATAAGCAGGGATTAGGAAACTAAAATTTTATGCAAAGCTGACCAAATTTCCCTTTTGAAATTGCACATTTAGCCAACTTTGGCATTGTGCTGGAAGCAGGGATGCTATTTCTGAGAGCTTTAATAAATCAGACACTATATTTGTAATAAGAGGGGTGAGTAAATTAAAACACACAATGCGTGTTGGTGTGACATCGGTCTTGCAAAAGTGTTCCTCTTATTTCTTTATCTGTAAATAGTAAATATATGTTCAAAAATAATTGGTGACAGGCAAAGAGACCTGAGTACTTTTTGTGATCAACAAACACTTAGGAGGGCTGTTTCGATTATTTCTATGCCACATCATGCGCTAGCTGAGGAATTTGTTTTTGATGCAATCTGGGAGGAGGTTTAAAATGCCACAGTGCAAGACCAATCGGTATTTAAAATCGTTTGTGCCTCATGCAATACAGTTGATGAACAAGAGTAAGAACAATTAATGCATAAAACTAAAAGTAAAAACAATTAGCCTGATAATAACTAATCTTAGCTGCTTTTTCCTTTAATGAATCTTCTACCTTGTTATTTTTATGCCTGTGTCTGTGGTGAGTGCTGCTGGTGATGTATGCCTGTGTTGGGTAAATGTCTATGAACTGGATGTATGTGTGTGCATGGGCAGTGTGTATGTGCGGATGGTGTCGGGGGGCTGCCGTTGTGTTTTGTGCAAGTTGTTTTGTGCAAGTTGTTATTGTTTGTAAACATCCTCATGTATATCAGATATTGATGTGAATTTTTTTTTTAAATAATTAGAGAGCACTCATACCCCCATTGTAATTGCCAAATCTGGATAAATAAAGTTGTTTGAATTGAATTGTAAGTAGTTTCTATAGTGTTTCTTTTTTTATTTGTTCCTCAGCAGTGTTGCACTATGATTGTGCATGTACTTTTTTAAAATAGTGACAGTGTCATACTCATATTGAGCCACACATTGCCTCTCAAAGATATGACCGTATATACATAAAATAGAAATAGATTTACACTAGTGATTAACCAGGAGAGCCTACAATGCACCTTATAAAGTTACATTATCTTCAGCGTTCACCCCCTCCCCCCCCACCACCACCTCACAGAGCTCTTCCTCTTCCTCCAAAAGGCTTTCACCCCTTTACACCACTGGAGTCTGGCCACAATTTGGACCCCCCCCCCCCACCCCATCCTCCTTATCTTACCCTGTGCAATATGATATCCGATGCCTGGATGCATGATTGATTACATGGTTGTGTTTGATGTGAACAGTTCAGCAAGAAAGACAACGTGCACATCGGGGCCAACTGTAACAAAGTGATCATCCTACTGACGGATGGTGGAACTGATAATGCTGAGGAGGTCTTCAAACAATACAACTGGCCCAATAAAACGGTATCACTTTTTTTTTTCTTTTTTTTTTCCAGACTGGAAATACTTTAAAATAGTAAAAGGGAATCAGAACAAGCCAAAAGTCAGTTTGATGGTCGGTCCGTTGGTTGGTCTTTTTTGGTTGATCTCAAGAACCACTGGACAGATTTTGACCACACTTCATAAGAACATTACCTAGGTTGGTGTCTCCCGTGCCCTATTTTCTATACTCCAAAAGTCAGTTCCATTGGAGTCATTTGTTTGCTAAACACATTCTGCTCATTGTCTCGAAAATGGCTGAAGCGCGTTTGTTGAGTTTTGGTATACAGGTACTTCAAATCATGGGCCATCCTTCAGTAGCAGCCCCGTTGTTGGTCAGTTGGTGCATCTGTCGTTCCGAATTCCACTTTCTTCAAAGCACACTTTTTGTTTTTATCTGAGTTAATGAACTGAATAGGCTCTTTGGGAAGTTTGATTTAGATCCTAAATCAGACAGCACCTTGAGCAGAGCTTGTGCTGGAAAAGCACTATATAAGAACAATGAAATAATATAAACTCATAATTTTTTCTTTGCGGATACTTTAACTATTGTTATTCATATTTATACTTTTTCGAAGTCATTGTGCATCCACATTTTCTGAACACGTTTTGCCTTGAATCTAAAAATCAGCTGATCTGATTTTGATAATTTTTTGCTTGCAGGGATAGTTAAGATCGTGACCTACCTATCATTCCATGTTTTCCTTTTGCTTTGTTAGGATTCAGTTGAGTCACATCTCAGCCAAGAAGATTAACACTTGTGAAAATGCTTATATTTAGACTGAGTATGTCTAAAAATTTTAATGGATTGCTATCTTGTTTGTTGTTAGGTGTACGTATTCAGTCTTCCGCCATAGGCTGTTGTATTACAATGTGGTACACAGGGCGGTATAGAGTTATTCTTTCTCCGCTTTCTGTTTCACTATTCTTCCATTATTGATGTGCAGGATGTTTCACGTAGGGCCTTCTCTTTTGTGCGATCCGCGAGGTTATATATATATATATATATATATATATATATATATATATATATATATATATATATATATATATATATATATATATATATATATATATATATATATCTATATCTATCTATATCTATCTATATATATATCTATCTATATATATATCTATCTATATATATATCTATATATATATCTATCTATATATATATCTATATATATATATATATATATATATATATATATATATATATATATATATATATATATATATATATATATACACACACAGTAACTTCAATTAACTTGCACTGAATCAGGGTATTTAAAACTTAGCACACACACATAATGCAGTGTGGGGAATGTAGAGCAATTAAAAGAGAGAGAGCATCTCTCCAACTGTTTTCCTTCTTTTTAGTTCTGTTTTGTGTTGCTATTAGACGTTTTGTTATTATATGTAGATAAGTAGATTTTGCAAATATATTTGACTGCAAATTTTCTTTGAAACATTAATTCCTGTTTATATTTTCAGCCAGCTTGTTTGTAGTTGTGACCTGTCTAGAACATGAACAGCATGATCTATTAAGTTCATGACATAAAGCTAATGTGTGCGCTGACTAGACTGGTTTATTCGAAGCACAATAAACCCGCGTGCATGGGTAAACTGCTAGTAAATAAATAAATAAAATATATTTTCTGTATTTCAGGTAAGAGTGTTTACATACGCTGTTGGACCCACTGCTACACCTGTTGCGGCGATAAAATGGATGGCTTGTGCTAACAGAGGTAAATTCTGGTTGTCACAAAAACACATGCACAAATTTCTTTTTCATTAGTTTTCCTATTCCATAACTCAAAAGTTGTTGGGGCACCACAGATGATGGTTTAACTATCAGTATGATAGTTAAACCATCATCTGTGGTGCCCCAACAACTTTTGAGTTATGGAATAGGATTGCTAGGATGGAGTATCCATCTTTCTCTATTCTCAGCAACCCTCATGCGCTCAGTGTCAAGCCAGTCCATTCTTAAATGTTGTCCTCCCACCTCTTTTCTCCTTCTGCCTCCTTGCACCATGCCTTGCAGGATGGTGTTTGTAAGGCCTAATGCTCTGGTGACGTGGCCATAGCATCGGAGTTTCCCTTTCTTCAGAACTGTGAGCATGTCATCATGTTGTCCAATGGCTTGTGTGTGATGGTCTGTCGGACTTCGCCGTTGCTGATGTACTGGCTATAGGAAATGCCCAGAAGTTTTCTGTAGCACCTTATCTCCATGCTGTGTATTCTTCATTGAAGGTCTGCTGTGAGGGTCCATGTTTTGCAAGCGTATAGCAAAATGGAGATGACAAAGGAGTGCAGCAACTTTATCCTGGAGTGTAGACTGATGGTCCTGTCTTTCCAAATGAGCTTCAACTTTGTCAGGGCAGCAGTTGTTTGTGCGATCCTGGAGAGGACTTCCTGTCAGGACTCATTGTCTGATACAATGGCTCCTAAATATTTGAAGCTATGCACTGTGTAGGAAGATGTTGAATAGTGTTGAAGAAAGTAGGCATCCTTGTTGCATGCCCATTGTTGTCCTGAACCAGTTACTCATGGCGCTGTTGTGGAGGACTGCACTGGTAGCCTTGTCATACAGGCTTTTGATGACTTCAGTAATGTTAGGGCTGATGTTGTACACTCTCATGGTTGATCACAGAGCTGCATGCCAGACTCAAGTCAAGTCAATATATTCTTTATTCCATCAAAAAGGAAAATTTGTTTTGCCACCAGGATACTTACTGTATAAAAAACACATTACATAGGCAAGATCATAAATAATTAATTATCAACAAAATAAACCTGTTGTGAGAATTATTTGAGAGATGGGAATTTACACATGGAATGAAAGCACGTAGACACTCACGCACACACCCACATATACACACCCACACGCACACTGCGTTTATGCCCACCACATACTCATCGTCATCCTATCATAATTTACGACCACAAAACCATATTACATGTGCACTAATACACTAATACAGTACAAATTAAAATAACACTATTCAATTTCTACAGCTATCATAACTAAGAGACAAAGTCAATAATTGTATTAATACTACATATATATATACACACACATACATATACATACATATACACACACATGCACACACACACAAACACACACCTATATATAAACATACACACATACATACACCTATACATACATATACATACACATATATACACACATACACGCTCACACACCCAAATACACACACATACACACACACGTACATATATGCATATACATATAATTATGCAAGTTAGCAGCACATTACATTGACAATTTAATTAGCGTAGACATAATTATTGTAATGGCTTGACTGTATAGTTGACTCTAGCTAGAGCGTGCAGTGGGGGCAGTGTTAACGTCCGATGCGCTAGCCGGAGCCAGAGGCAGCATTCAGTCTACCCACCGCCATGGGAACAAAGCTGCGAGAGTACTTTGCCTTCTTGCATTTGATGGAGCGATACCGCCTGCTCGAGGGGAGCAGTTCAAACTCCGCGTGCAATGGGTGGGAGCTGTCAGCAGAGACCGCATGCGCCTTGCGGAGCAGGGCTTTGTCTGTTATCTCAGAGATGAGGGGGACGGGGAGGCCAATGATCTTTGAGGCCGTGTTTGAAATTTTGATCAACTTGTTTCTTTCAGTGACAGAGAGGGAGGGGTGGTATATACTACTGCAGTATGTGAGAAGGGGCTCTATGATGGAGTGATAGAGGTTGAGGAGCAGCTGGGGGTCCATTTCGAGAGACCGCAGTCGGCGCAGCACATACAGCCTCTGCTGACACTTCCTCTGGACAGAAGTGACTTGCTCCTAAAACTCGTGAAAACCTTGGGCTGTGTATTAAACAGCCCAAGGTCATGCACAAATACACACCCACAAACACTCCAAAAAACAAAGCTTCAGAAATTTTGCAGGAAAATTATAAAGAATAGCAATATTTTGTTACGATTTCTATGAACCAGTGTAACATCCTATTCTTACCCCAACATGGAAGTGTTCTGTGTGGGACATTTGGTTGTCCCAAACTGTCCCCCAGTGGACCATTAGGTATCACAAACTGGGATGTATGCCACATACTGCATTTGTCCACCACCTCATTCTAAAAGTGTACCCCATCCCATGCTTCACCATTTCGACACCCCTTTACCCATTCAAGTGTGACTCCGTTTGAGAAGTTAGTTTTTTATCTGTTTTGTGGCTATGTGTTTTCACTAATTTTCCTGCTGTCATTGCTGTAGTGTTGTTGATGTTTTTATTGATGTGTGTTTTTTTTTTTTTTTTCTGCATATGTATATGCTAAGGTTTTGCATTCTAGGGTCAAAAACTTGATAAATTCAATGCACAGTAATATGCCATCCTTTGAGTATGTGTGATCATACCCTCATGCACACACACATGCACATATATTAAGAAAGAGAGAGAGAGAGAGAGAGAGAGAGAGAGAGAGAGAGAGAGAGAGAGAGAGAGAGAGAGAGAGAGAGAGAGAGAGAGAGAGAGAGAGAGAGATTACAACTATCAAACTGTGCACAGAGATAAAGATATTTTAAACATGTCTATTTTTGCAGCACTTTTTTTTTAACTATCAATAAACTAAACTCTTTGCACCATAGAGCAGGGGAGATCATCATTGATGATCCAAGTCTTTCATCGTCGGAAAAACTTAAAGCATCAAACGTAATGTCCTTATACCACCAATTTTCATTCAACATTGTGGCCTGGCTCCACCTTAAATAAGCAAGCTATTAACTCTTAGTCTAATGAAGCACTGTAAAGCGCGGCTCGTCACGGTTCATGAAGCGCTGTAAAGCGCGCCTAGTTACCGTCATTTTTAGCACCTCTCTCCCGCTTAACGGAAACCCTGTCCATTCACGCTTGCGCACTAGCTGATTCTAAAGGCAGCGTATTTCCTTCCTGGCAACTGCATTTGTGTTTACAACACGTGTTAATCGAAGTTTTTGCTTAGTTTTTGGGAGCGAGGATACCTGAAAAATGGCAGAATCTGATTCTGACAATGAGTACACATGAGCAGTTGTGGCAGCATGTGACGACACGAGTTTTCAGCACGTACTAGAGATAGTATATATTGTGCAGAGTTGCACATCTCTAGCAGACCTGCCTACCGTTACGGATTTTTCCGTATTTTGACGGATTTGAGCCCTAGAATACAAAAATACGCAAAGGCCTTAAAAAATAAAATTTTGGCACCTTTTCTTTTTTTTTCTTTTTTTTTTTTTAAAAAGTTTTTGTTGTTGTAATAAGACGTTTGTTTTGGGTTTTAAGACATTTCACACGGCGCCATACTGTCACGTGGGGTTTATGGGTTACTGGGCTCTGCACAATGGAATGCTGTAACCCTCACGCTTTATTCCATGGGAACTGCTAGTTAGTCACCCGCTGAATTACTTTAATAAATTTATTTGTTTAGCTCGGTCTGTGTTAAGGCTGGGGTTCAGAGATAGATAGAAAAATGGTAAAAGATCACTGTCACACTAGCTTTCACACGGCTATGAATCATATGTAGTCCAGCCACTTGATAACAGTTAAAAATCACACATTTATTTCTTCTACTCTATACAAGATCTTCTATGTACTAATCTACCTTAACCTTTAGGCTGCGCTGTCAACGTACGTAGCACGGGGTGTCTAGCGCCATCGTAATGCGATGTATCCGTACGTTGTACGGAAGGGAGGTAAAAGCGTTTATAAAATAAATCCTTGGTCATGATTATGAAACAAAAGTTGTTTCCCTTCAACTGTAATGTTTTGGAAAGAAGAATCTTTTGTTTTAGAGGTAATTTTCAAACAAAAAGCCACTGTCGAAGGCTCGAAGCACTTGTTGCTGGTGAAATTTTCTGCCTCGTTCGTCGCCATCATGGCACGCAGAACATAGATCTACACGGCAGAAGAGGTGGCGCAAATGTTTCAGAAAGAAAACTTTGCTGATAATAGTGGGGATGAAGATTTTGATGCGGGTGATGATGTTTATTTGACGGAGGCTGGAGGGAGGGATTACCGTCGATTCGGACGAAGAAGAAGATCGCCGCCTACAATCTTTAGCAAACGATGGTAGGTGACAATAGATCTATAATAATATTATTTGCCTTTTACACAGACTATTTCTGTATTTATCAGGCTTTGATTACAGTCCATTTTGGTTCTCATAATTTTTGGTAATAAATCTTATTTCTATTCTGCAATTCTTTGCATATGACTTCAAGAATGGGTGTGCAGTTGAGTGAGAGTGAATTTGTTTGCTCATGCCCCTAACTTTCCATCCCATAATTGTACAAACCAACAATCTTACACTTTTTTGTGTCTGTTCTTTGGAATCTTTATTCAATTTCCTTTCATTTGTTATATACTTTTATATATACAGGTGTAATAGTTTAGCAACAATGGCATATATAATAAGGCATGTGTGTTTTTAATCGTAAGTCAAAATTTTCTTTAGCACAGAGCAGGAAAAACATGTCAGCAGGCTAAGGGTTAAAATGTCATAAGTCAATGCAAATAATTCGATCGCTTATAGTCTATGCAGCTGTTATGTCTTCATCGGGCACTGGCTGCTAGATTTCATGAAGATTGGACTACTGTCGTGGTCCGTTTTACTACAGTTCTGAAGAGTGGACTACTGTGGTCCTTTTGCTATCAGTTTGGGTGCACTTCTTCCGTGTCACTTAACTGCAGTGTGGTGTGTTTGAAGTCCTTCGTTGAGGTAGCTTCTGGTACACGATGTGTCGTCGTGTAGTTTGGTCCCTTGCCACGCTGTGGGGTCTTGCAGGGGGTTTTCCAGGGTTGCTCCCTCAGCCTTGTGCTGTAGGGGCTAAACAGCCAACTTGGTTTTCCTGTGGAGTTGGGCGCACGGGATAGCTCGCCTGCTCGTCTGTAATATAAGAGACGAAATTCTGCACAACCCTGAACAATCGGTTTGTGCAGAGCGTCTCACTGAAAGCCAAAGTAGCCCTCAGTGATAGCTCCACATCTCTATACATAAGCGACGAACATTCTGCTACGTCCGTGGTCCACTGGAATCTCAACTCTAAGTTTTTATACATACATAAATATCAATCGTGGCTAACTACACACATACAGAATTAATAATAATATAAACATTCACTGGTACAGCCACTGGTCTGCAAACATACATATAGGTTCAACAACAGTGGTTCCGTCAGGTATACAACATGGCGGCGCAACCGGTCGTGTTTCGCCACGTGGTCACGCAACGTTGGATGAACAATCCACATTTATGCATAGCAAATTCTACAAACATAATTTCAACAATAATATAAATATATCACGATGAAACAGAAGTATGTTCATTTACCTGTCTGACAAAGTCAGGCCTCGTGGCTACTTGATAGAATTCTAAGATTCTAAAGTCCTGTTTCCTGGTCTATGAGTGAAGATAGTTCTCTGCTCCGGTCTAGCTGTGTAGACTTCGGTGTCTTTCGTAGCACTGACTTAAGCTATGCTAGGTTTTGACCCAGTCAGAACCGGCTCTAACCGCTCTGCCTGCGTCTCATTGGTTAAAACTTTCAGATTCAAGGCACAGTGCTGATGTCACTAACTGCCTGCGTCAAGCTCGCAGTGTGTGTACCTCCTATATTGTAATCGGCTGCTGTGTAATACCCTAACTTCCTAAGGTTACAAGGACTAAACAAGGCTAAATAGTAAATAGGCAGAGTAAAACTAGTCATCTCGTCACACATACTGCGCGCCATACTTAAGTCAGAAACAATTGAAACTTTTCATTGTCAGAGATTACTACATTAAGTTCAACCATGTCTGCCACGGGTGCCAAGAAAAGAAAAATAATAAGAGCCCATGAAACTGATGATGAATTGGATGAAGCGTCAACGTCGGTTTCAAAGGAGAAAAAGCCTAAACAACAGCAGACATTCTTGTCTTCGTACACTGATGAGTGGCAGTTTCTTGTGCAATCTAAGAAGGGGCCGACATTCGTCCACTGCTTGGCGTGTGTCAGAGATTTTAGTTGTGATCACGGTGGACGTAGTGATTGTGAGAGGCATGTTGCCGGACAAAATCACAAAACAGCCGAACGTCAGTGGAAGAATCTGCCAAAGACACGAAACTGACCCGGAAACCTATAGTCATAGAGCAGTTGATTGACTACGTATTCCTATGACATTGTGCGTGGGTGTGTGTGTGGGTGTGTGTGTGTGCGTGTGTCTTGGTGTGCGGGTGTGTGTGTGTGTGTACACGAATGTGATGCACACATAGTAATGTGTATGTGAGTGGCTGTTTCTTAATTAAGTGGTTCATAATCATACATGACCCTAATCCGTGATGCCTACCTAGTACCATGACTTTATTAGCAATGTTAAATCTAGTCTCGTGTTTTTGAAGTAACAACAGTTTACTGATGTATTCGTTGCGGAATGTCTCAAGTTGTAACTAGTCATGTGTATAGTGTCCATGTAACACCATTAATTTTAATTTGCTCAGTAGCCTATTGGTTGTTACTTATTTTCTTATAATGTATGTAAAACCTCCACTCCCCTGTAGTTAGTGAAGGGAAACAACAATGTTGATATAGCGTTGACAGTGGAAGTGCGTAATGTGTAACCCTAGAACGACTAGCTTAACTACAGTGAGCTCCTTAAATGTATTAAGGGTGTGTGTGGGATGAGTCGGTGCGTGGATAAGAATGAATGTGCAAGGATTACCATGGTCATGAAAAAGCGTGAATAATTGAAAAAATGGCAGTTATAGTCTTAAGATTTTATTTTTATTTTTATTTTTTTTAAATGCATTAAGGTGTTCTAATATCCGCTACCGTTTCTTTATTGTATACATGTACGCTAACCTTTGTGTTGTCTTCTTAATATGTTAACAGTTACTGTGCATCACACACAAATATCCTTGTGCAAATGGGGACAATAAAGATTCGTTATTCGTTAAACATTACAGCTTTATTCAAAAAGCAGATCAGCTCAGAGGATAGCAAAAAAAGAATTCACTCAGCAAGTCACAGATGTTGAAGTATGCATGGTGCAGTTTATTGCTGAATGCAACCTTCCAATTGCCACAGCAGACAGAATGACAGCCATGTTTCAGAGAATGTTTCCTGATTTTAAAAAGTAAAATCGCTAAAGGTCAGCCATTTCACTTTTTGTTAAAAATAGATGTGTTATCGTTACCTTAACATTAGTATTGGTATATGTTTAGAACAATGAAAATATTAAATTTGTTATTTAAAATTACACAAACTGTTGGTTCTTAGTTTATTTTAATATGGCCAAGGTAGACAATTTACTAAGCAGAACGTTCAGTTACTAGTCCTCAAGTCCAAACCTGCTGCCACAGTGTGAGTGTACACCAGCAAAGAACTAGACAGACCCAAGAGCTGTTATAGCTTGCAGCTGAAAGAAAACAGTGATGAGTGATAGTTTGCGTATAATTTTTCCCAATCAGTTACTGTAAATAATTTATTTTGTAGCAAAGAACCAGACAGGCTCAAGAGCTGCTATTCACAACTTTCCGGCACCTCTCATAAAAACTCGTGGGTATCGCCCATTATAATTTAAAACGAGGTTAGCATGAAACCAAGTTCCGGTCTAGCTTGTTTTGCTTTTATCAAAGCTTGATGCGTGACTTTTAAATATGGCAAATTGCCGAAAACGACGATTGTTAGAGCCAGAAAACGAGTGGGATAAGTATAAAAACGGTGGAGGAAGTACATGCTCAGTGAAAGGATGCAAAAAACAATCGTAGAGGCCTGTATTTGTGGCGACTTCGGAGGTGCGTCGATCATCGACAGAAAGTGAAACAGGACCTGAAGACTGTTGTAGTTTTCCATAGCTTCGCCGTCGCAACCTTCACAAAACACGAAGTAACTGTCTATGTTAGGCGAGCGTTGTGGCCAAGTGGGCTAAGGCGGGAAATAACTTGCCTTGTCCACAAGCCAGAAACCAATGGCGCCTGACAGGTGTGGGTTCGAGCCAGCATCTGGGCGTTATGTTTTTCCGAATATTTTTCAAAAATTCACAAATAATGTTAGGTAGGTAGGGTTTAGGCGCGCCACTGGCGATAGAAAGGGATAATAAACTGCAGCAAAAAAAATAAAAATATGTGAGGGTACGATACAGGTGGCCAGTGACACATGTTATTATTCTTGAATATTTGGAAATAACTCACTAAAACACGCGGAGAATACCGGAAGTATGTTTCATTGAGGGGATTCCCGTTGGTGCATAGGATAGCAGAAAAGTGTGAATAGCCAGCAGCTGAAGGAAAACAATGTTAACATTTTTGCACATCATATAAATTACTTAGTCCTTCACTATAGATAAATTATTTTGTTGTTTCCAATTCCAATTTAAGTTTTTATCAACTGAATTTTTGCTCTCTAGCAATGACAGTTTTGCGCTTGTTCGGTAGTCAATAAATAAATAAATCGGGGAACAGTGTATTTAAGGAATCAGTTTGAGGTTGTTTTTTTTAATGCAGTGATTACTTCTTTATCTTCACTAAGTTACATTTACAATTGTTAAATTCCTACTTGCGAATGCGTCGATTCGCCGAGAGTGAAAATACGAATTTTGGTCCCAGAATACCACATTTTGCCAGTCAGAATACTGAAACTGAAAATCTGAGGTAGGCAGGTCTGCTCTAGCGATACAGTGTAAATAGTCGATTCGGCAGTTTCTTTTACTGCGTATGAAAGATAAGTAAGTATGGGTTTCACATGATTAACGCAAGGAGCATAACGCATAGCATGGGGAAACTGGGTTACTGAGCTCGACTCGATGTTGTCCTGTGTGCTGGTATGGGATTTAGTTAGCAGAGTCAGTTTGGTTGCTTTTGTAAGCAGTCCGTCTTTTGGACAGAAGTAACGTTGTGACTGTGTGTCAGGTTAGAGTACGTCTTCTGGAAGGGTATTTCTTCGTTGTGTTTCGAACCACTCAAGGTCTTGAGCCCTCGTCGGGACAAGGATGTCTAAAAGTCTGTAGTGGCTAGTGGGAGGACTGTAACTGCTATCTATTGGAAAGTATAGGTGTAGAGTTCTTTCTTAAGGCTGTGTGGCCCTCGATTGGGCACCTGCCAATGTTCAAGTACTTCATCAGTATTGAGATGCCCCAGTGCATAGCTAAGCATTAGCCAGGAACGAACCTGATACTCTCAACTATCTAACCAGTGTATTGTGCTGTACTGTGTTGTACTGTGTTGTATAATGTTGTGTCGTGCAGTGTACGTGTTGTGTGTGCCACAAGCCGAGGACCTAAAATGTGAGTGTAAACCCTGCAATTCTTTTCCTTAGTGGCAGTGCATTCCGAGTCTGCGTACGTGAATGAATGATGGTGAATGAGGGGAAAAGGGGTGTATTTTGATAAATAGTAGTTTATTGATTTTATATGATTTTCATGTGATTTTCTGGTTAAATGTGTGTATAAATAATGTCGTTGCTGTTGTTGCCAAAGTGGGTCAAGGGTGACAATGAAGCATGCATGTTAGAGAGAGAGAGAGAGAGAGAGAGAGAGAGAGAGAGAGAGAGAGAGAGAGAGAGAGAGAGAGAGGTGATGAATGTGAGGAAGGGAGACAATGTACTGTGTTGGAGAGGGGTGATGAAGGTGATGAATGTGAGGGAAGCGTGTTTGTATTATAGCGTGATAGAGATAATTGCGAATGAAAGGGAGATAATCATAATGTACTATAACGTAGAGAGGGGTGATGAAGATGGAAGTGTGGAAGAGACGAATCGCTATTGTGTGACTGGTAGTGCAGTTGTAATAATTATGTATATTTATATAAAGGACCATGTGTCATGAAAGAGATAAATTATAGAATTAAGAAGTACATTGTGTTTTTTAGATGCACGTATAAACAGGTCAAGATGGCGGACGGCGAAAGGCGTATTCTGTTATGAAGTGTTTAAGTTTTTGTGGACGAACTAGTGAGACTCTTTATTTGTCCACAGATTGGGCTTTTCCACTTTTGCCATCGCTGTTATCTTCTGTGTTGTCTACTGCTACTACATTTTCCACTTTTGCCATCGCTGTTATCTTCTGTTTATCTATTGCTACCACAACTGTTATGCCACTACCACTGGTATAATTCTACGACTCCTACGTGTCGCTGCTGTACCAGTGTGCCGTGTGTACATCAGCTCTACCTTTGCCGCTGGGAGGTGTGGATGTTGCCTGGGCTCACCGCCACCACCGTTACGTCCCTCTTTGGTTATCGGCACCGCCGCTGGGTGTGACCCTCCATCACCGCCTGGATCTGCCGTTGCTTCGGACGAAGCTTTCCATCGGCTACAGGATCCCAGCTACACCGCATCCACACACATACAGATTCACATTCACACACCTAAAAACATATCTAGTGTAAATCACTTCCTTTATCTGTGTGATTAACTGCTGTAGTTTACTCCGAGCTCAGTTAATCGATAGTTAGGTTACGAACAGTGATTCTGAACTGTAAAGCTAGCTAACGATTGAATTTTAAGATTTTCTAATTGTGGATTCAACTTTGAATTGTATTTATCTGAAATTTAACTGATTGTCACTATTGTTGCATATTGTTGTGGGCATTCTGTTTGTGCATAGTTCTGGGGTTTTCAGTTAGACAAGGGAGGTAATTGTTTAGTAAATACTGGGTTGGGGGTCTTGATAGGGGTTGAGGGTGGTTTAGTATCCCAGTTATCCTGTGAGTGTGTGAGTCATTGTTGAATAAATGTGTGTGATTGTTCATCTGGCATTTTGTTTTAGTTCTTTTGTTTGAGTTTCTATCCTACCACTCATTGCTTTGAGCTGAACGTCGCGGAACCCGTTCGGGTGACGCGACACAGCAATTAGTAGATTAAAGGGCTGATCATTTAGGGAATGACAATCAGAGTGATTTGTCAGTGTCTAGTGTGCACACTAGCGATCTTTCCGACTTCAGATCGGACATTTCATCATCCGAAGAAGATGAAGACGGGTGGACAGATTTTCCACGATCGCGAAATCTACACATTCAGAGGCACGCCTGGACCCAAAATTCCACTGCAATTCACCGCCAAACCTGTGGACTACTTCATGCAACTTTCCTGAAGCAGTGTTTGAAAACATGGTGGAACAGACAATTTGTACGCAACCCAACAAGGAGCCAGGAACTTCACACCTGTCACGGTGAGGGAGCTGAAAGTGTACATGGGCATGCTGTTCTACATGGGTACAATTCAGCTTCCTAACTACAGAGCCTACTGGAGCAAAGAACTTGATCTTCACCAAGGGGTCATTGCTCAGGTTATGTCTGTCAACAGGTATGAAGAAATAACACGATATTTCCATATCAATGACTCCACACAAAATCCACCAAGAGGTGCACCAGGCCACGACAAGCTTCACAAAATACGGCCAGTCTTGGATAATGCCAAGGAACAGTTTGCTAAGCATTATTATCCCCATCAAAACATGGCTGTTGATGAAGCAATGGTGAAGTTCAAAGGCAGGTGCCCATTCCTTCAGTATATACCAGACAAGCCCTGCAAGTGGGGTGTCAAAGTATGGGCTATTGCAGACAGCGAAACATTTTATTTTGTAGATTTTGACGTCTATACCGGCAAGGAAAATGTTGCTGCAGAAACCAGTCACTGGGAACAAGAGTGGTTACAAAACTTGTGGCTCCCTACTACAACATGTACCACCACATATACTTTGACAATTTTTTTTACATCTGTGGATTTGATGGAGATTCTCCTGCGGAACAAGACCTATGCCTGTGGAACTGTGAGACTCAATCACAGTGGCCTACCTGAGCGCATCAAAAAGAGCAAGCTGAAAACAACTGGCGAGATGCTGAAGATGCAGAAGGGGAAGCTGATGGCCATCTTTTGGCATGACAAGAAAAGACAAGTCAACGTGCTTTCATCAGCAAACAGCAACGCAAACATCCAAGTGACAAGAAGGGGGCTTTGTGGACTGCCTGACGTCATGTACCCAAAGCCCATAGCAGTACAACAATACACTGAGAATTACAATGCTGTCGACAAAAGCAACCAGCTTCGCTCCTATTACAGAATTGCTACCAAAGCCAATAAATGGTGGAAGTATGTCTTCTGGTTTTTCTGTGATGTGACAATAAGAAATGCTCACGTCATGCACCTGGAGGCACCTGTGGGACCACGCCCACAGCCACTGTCACACCTGGACTTCCAAAGGCAAGTAGCCAAAGGTCTCATCAATGGATATTCACCCAGGAAGAGGATGTCACCACTCAATGTTGAAGAACTAGTGATCAAGAGGCCTACTGTGCATGAGCCCACCAAGATCGGAACTGTTCAGGGCCTGCGCACTTATGTCACCCACAGTTTCTTTTTAAAAGGAGAAGAACCACCATGGTGCTTGCAGGTGATAAATCCTTTTCCATTCGCCATTTCATGTCTGAATGTGCTGATCTGTTTGATGCAAGAGAAACATATTTTGGTTCAATACCTTTCAAAGAGATTTTTAAAGTATGCAATGGTCAGCACCTGTTTCAATGTTTACATGATGTTGGTTTGTTTTATCGCATATAAATCATGTCTTCTTGTTTTGTTTTGGTTGGATTGTATTGTCAAGATTTTAGTGATTTGCTTGAAGCAAGAGAACGTATTTTTAATACATCAGATTTAAAGACGTTTTTTCAAGAAGTTGCATGTGAAAGTTTGTTTGAATATTTAAGAGTAACAGGCTTGTTTTTTTAAGATGTGATCCAGTTTATAATATTTAAGATAATGACTGTCTGGTCCTGATTTGGCTCGGAGGAGTCCGCTGGGCCTAAAGCAATAACCATGTAATGTAATGTAATGCCTGCGCACTTGTGTGATCTGTGCAAAAGGGGATGCGCGCAGTGCTGCTGGGAGGAAAATCCAGACTTCATGGGAGTGCAAGCGCTGTGGAGTTGTATTGTGCAAGGACAGAGGCTGCTTTGGGGAATTCCACAATTTCCAGCAGTAGTTTGAAGTGTTGTGCCAGAATTTCCTGATTGTGTAGCGAGTGACACCTGTATTTCACCTGTACTGCTGCAGCATGACTGAAATGTAATGTGCAAGTTTGTGCTGCAGACACATTTCAAACAGTGTTGGAGAGAGTATGTATCCTTGACGCACACCGATTGTTGTTCTGAACCAGTTCCCGATGGCGCTGTTGTGGAGGACTGCTCTGGTACAGGCTTTTGATGACTTCAATAATTTTAGGGCTGATGTTGTACTTTTTCATTGTTGCCCATAGAGCTGCATGCCAGACTCGGTCAAACGCCTTCTTGAAGTCTATGAACACATGATATAGATGTTGGTGCTGTAGGTATTTCTCACAGATTATTCTGAGGTTGAAAATCTGTTCAGTGGTACTTCACCCTGCCCTGAATCTTGCTTGTTTTTCAGCTATGATTTGTTCAGCTTGGGGTTTCAACCTGTTTAGTATTATTTTGAGGAGGACCTTGCTGGGATGGTTGATGAGGCTGATGGTGCGGTGATTTTCACACTCCCGAAGGTTACCTTTTTTGGGAAGAGTGATGAAAAGCGACTGGGTCCATGGTATAGGCCACTCCCCACTCTGCCAGATCTTGTTACAGATAATGGTGAGGGCATCAATCATCGCTTCTCCTCCTGCTTGTAGCAGTTCCGCGGGTATGTTGTCCACTCCCGCTGACTTCCCTTTCTTTAGCAATTGCACTGCTGCCTCAACTTCTTACCGGAGAATTGGGAGGATTTCTTCTTCTTCTCTGTTCTCTGGACATGCTAGAACTGATGGGTCTCCATTTGGTGTATGGTTGTAAAGGTCAGAGCAGTACTCTGTCCATCTGTCCAAGACTTCTTGTTCTTCTGTAAGGCATATGCCAGACTTGCTTTGGATCGTGGACACTTTGGGCTGTTTAACACTTGTCAGCCGCTTCACAGTCTGGTAGACCTTCTTGCTGTTCTCTATTTCCTGGCATTGATCTTCTATCCAGTTCTCCTTTGCTGTGCGCATGCCTTTTCGGATGTCATGATCATGATCATTATGATGTCACCAAATAATTAGTGCTCTATATCCTACATGGGAAATGGAAAACACACAATATGATATTAAATATGAAATATTAAAATCCTTACTGAACAGTTAGAGAGGCTCCAGAACGTATACCTGAAAATTATTATACATTTAAAAGTTTGTACTGATGGGTCTGTAATTTCTTCAGTAGATGCAGGCGCAAGATTTGTAATTCCAGATCTTAAAATAATAAAATCTGTTTACTTAGATAAAAATCATTCAGTCTTCACTGCATAGTTGGTGGCTACATTAATGTCTCTTTGTACATTAAATAATACACCTCTTGATTTGTATGATTGTTATTCTCATATGTATTGATTAACAATCGGTATTATATTCATTAAATTCTAATAACATGACAGAGATTATATTATATTTAAATTAAAACATCCAATTCACTCTTTAAAAAGCATAGAAATATATATAAATTTGATTTGGCTACTTTCACATTGTGGAAAAATACATAATAATAATATTATATCAGACAGAGCAGCAAAACAGGGAGAAAAAAATATTAATTCTATAAAAATTAACATTAGATTATCAGTTAAGGAAATGTACTGTAAAATAATAACATTACTAAGAAAAAACTAACAGATTCCTGTTTAATGATCTTATCAGGAGTCCCTAGACAGATTTCTAGTTTAGCATTTAGATTATATTTAAATTATTGGAAAAATAAGTTTTGTAAAAATATTATTTTCTTTTGTAATAAAAATATAACTATTCAAAACATAATATTAAAATGCAATGATATAAAGAGATATTTGCCTAGCAGTTATGTTTACAATAGATGTGTCTTAAATGTGTGTAATTGTACCATTATTATTATTTGATAATTGGGTTGTTTGTTATGTATTGTGTAATTGTAACACCAATATTGATTGTCATGTATCTTTTTTTTTATGCTTCATGATACTGATAGTGTTTATGCTACAAATATTCGCTACAAACTCTCCTCTGCAGGCTGTCGATCCTTCTCAGTGCTTGGTCCTTCAACTTGGAACTCTCTTCCTCTCTCTCTTCGCAGCTCTCCGAACATAGCCACTTTCAAGTCCAACTTGAAAACTAATCTCTTCCTTAAAAAATATCTGATCTCGACTCCCATCGCTATCGTTCTTTCTTTTCTGATTCAGACCACCAACGTCACACCGCAGGTCCACAGTCCCCTCATTCATTGGCTGCTCTCCTCCTCCCCCTCTCTCCCTCGTCTTTAATAGTTTATTTGTAAATATTATTTTTTTATGTTTGTATTATGTCTTCCCCCATTGGGGTGCCGGGGGTTTCAGTATAAATAGTATCCCCACTGTCTGGAAATTTAGTGCTTTAAATTTCCACTGTCTCTGTCTTTCTGATTTGCTCTTTCTCATTCCTGCTCGGTTCTATCAATCTGCTATACTATCTTCTTCTTCGCTAGACCAGTCACTTACCTTTTTTCTTGAAAACTCTTCCAGGATAAGACTCCTTATTTGTGTATGAGGTCTGTTGGATCAGCTTGGGAATATTGGACGCTTTCTGCCAGGTGGTCACTAGGGCTTTCGATGATGTTATTATTTAAGGCATTTTATAAGTATGTGTTTTGTTGATAATTTATAATGATGTTTGTATTCTATTTTGTTTTTGTAAACTGGGGTTCGATAAATTAGAGTACAGCCTCAGCGTCCCCTGCGTGGGATATCTTTATTGTAAAGTGACTGGCTGGTGGAGAGCTTTCAGTTTTACCACTAGTGTTGTTTCAGCAGATCTTTTATGCGGATCAGGGGTTGTCTGGTCCTGATTTGGCTCGGAAGAGTCCGCTGGACCTAAAACAATAATCATGTAATGTAATGTATTATGTCTTTCCATACTTTATTAGTGTCTCTTCTTTGTTTCGCTTCTTCTTATATGTGTTTCAATGTTAATATTAAGTATAAATGAGTGAGAACTGCGCGTAGAACTGATGTCATTAGGAAAAAGCGCTTTATAAATACCCCTATTATTATTATTATTAGTAGTAGTAGCAGTAGTTGTAGAAGTAGGTTTTTTTTTGTTTTTTTTTAATAGTTTTTTTATTGTTTCTGTCACGTGAAGAGTTTTTGTGAAGTCTCGTTTGGCACCCCAAATTCTTATGAGTTCAATCAGATATAGTTCACATTGGTGGGGCATTGGAAATACTGTTGGCTTCAGCAATGTTTACTTAGCTGAGCTCCGAAGTGCGGTGATGGCCCCTGTCGATGATGATGCTGCTGATGATGGTGTTGGGCTGCCTCGGTGTTGGCGACGACGGATGGCTGGTTAGGTGGTTGGATGGCTGAAAGGATGGTGGCATGGTTGTATGGTGGTGTGGTTGGTGGGTTGTATGGTCCTCCCTTTCCCTGGCTATGGAACCGGGAAAACTCAGGCGCGGGATCCGAGAGAACTCCCCAGGCACAGGATCCGGGAAAATCTCAAAAGATTATGTAGTTTTATAAAAGAGTATCCAATGAATGCATGTGTCACTGATAGTCCAGGCCTACTATATTCCAAAAATCTAGACCTGCTTATTCTATTTTGTTCTGTTCTGTTCTGACACCACTGTCAATTGCCCCTGACATGACCCTGCAATAATGTCCAGAGGTTTTACAAAACACTTTGCTTTGTCAACTGAAAACTGCACACACTGTTAACCTATCTCTGCCACAGAAATAGTATAATTATCATTTCTAACAGCGCTCCGTTATTTTGGGATTGGGGATGATTTTAGAGTGGGGTGGGGGACAAAGGCAGTATGTAGAGGACATCCCAGTTGGTCTCCCAGTTGGTCTCCTGGGAGAAACTTTGTGGGGACAGTTTGGGACACCACTTCCAGATGGGTGTCAGAACAGGGTGTTAACCAGTAGTGAAATGTATCTGAACAGCATGAGAAATCAGTTGCAAGTGAATTACGATTCTATGTGAAGATTTATCGAGTATGATTGTTATCCTCTTCCATTGTATTCCTATTCTATCCTATCCTGTAACTCAAAAGTCGTTGGCACCACAAATGATCATTTAACCAGCGTACTCCATCTTTCTCTGTTCTCAGCAACCCTCGGGGCTTCGTTCAGAGTCGAACCAGTCCATTCTCTAATGTTGTCCTCCCACCTCTTTTTCTGTCTCCCTCTTCTTCTGCCTCCTTGCATCGTGCCTTGCAGGATGGAAGGCCTGATGCATTGGTGACATGGCCATACCATCAGAATTTTAGTTTCTTCACCACTGTGAGCATGTCATCGTGTTGTCTAATGGCTTGTGTGATGGTCTTTCGGATTTTGTTGTTGGTGATGTGCTGGATATAGGTAATTCCCGGAAGTCTTCTGTAGCAACTTATCTCCATGCTTTGTATTCTTTGTTGGAGATCTGTTTTGAGTGGATCCATGTTTCGCAAGCATATAGGAAGATGGAGATGACAATGGAGCGCAGCAGCCTTACCTTGGAATGTAGACTGGTCTTGTCTTTCCAATTGGGCTTCAACCTTGTCAGGGTCGCAATTGTTTCTGCGATCCTGGAGAGGACTTCCTGTCGGGACTCATTGTCTGATACAATGGCTCCTAAATATTAAATATTGGAAGCTATGCACTGTGTTGAGGGATTGGCCTTGGACTTTGATGTCAGTGTTGAGGCCTTTGGTGTTGTTGGTCATCATTTTGGTCTTCTCTGCACTTATTTCCATAGGCTCTGGAGGTGGTGTCAACACTCTGTACAAGTTGTTCAAGTTCTTGTTCCTCTCCAGCCAATCTATCAATGTCATCCGCAAAACGGATCTGAAATGATGAGCTCTAGGAAGATGTTGAAGAGTGTTGGAGAGAATAGGCATTGTTGTTCTAAACCAGTTCACGATGGCGCTGTTGTGGAGAACTGCACTGGTAGCCTTGTCATATAGGCTTTTGATGAGTAATTTTAGGGCTGATTTACACTCTCATGGTTGCCCACAGAGTGAGTTGGATGCCAGACTCGGTCAAACACTTTCTTGAAGTCTACAAACACATATCGATGTTGTTGGTGCTGTAGGTATTTCTCGTAGAATTCTGAGGTTGAAAATCTGTTCAGTGGTACTTCATTCTGTCCATTGTAGTATGCACGGCTGAAACTTCCCTCACTAAAAGTAAACTTTCAGCCACCAGCTGTAAGCTATTTTTAGCAACGCCAGCAGGCCATGCAGTGCGTAACCCATGCACAGCCAGTGTCTCGGATCTGGCTACAAGTAGTTCAGCCAGCAATGAGGGACAGCACAAGGGTTATTTTTAGCCATAGCCTGAAAGTACCGCTTAGAACAGCCGTGTATGTCCTTATTAATATTTCAGACATATTAATGTGATTGTGAATACCGTGTGAAAGAGGACAATAAATCATCTTGTAATGATTGTTATCTTTACAGGTTACTTTTCCCAGATACCTGCCATGGGAGCCATTCGAGCTCGAGTACAGGTATGTCCCTTTTGCACAAGTTGCTTTCCTTATGTTTATCTTTCTAAAATATTCTATGTGATCAAGAAAACATACTCAAGTTTATTAGCAACACCATTGAAATTGATTATTGTTTTATAATCAAATAGATTTCTATTTAAGTGTTTTTTAATAGTTGAGAACCAGAATTTGCCAAATATTGGTCGGTCAATTTGTCAGTCGGTCCATTCATCCATCGAGACCCATCTGTTCATTGCACAACATATCATACCTGTCAACCCCCTGATTGGAACACCTTACTATCAAGACCATCTCCCCTTATCAAAACCTGAATTCACCTTACAAAAATCCGTCTGCTCGATCTCACTATATGAAGATGTGTTTCCTAACGTGTTTTTGCCCAATAATGTTGGTGTTAACTTAAAGAAAACTGTTTTTAATGCAAACATTGTGTGAATAAATGAAACTTGACAGTTCTTAGTCACACATACACTAACAGAAAACAGCAATGACCAGTTCATGTACATACTTTATTCACATAATTAATGTTCCTCTCTACTCCTTGCACACCAACATCCATTTCAAATTCATGTGTATATACACTCCCTTCTCATACCTTCTCAGCTCAGTTCTGTCTTGCTACATCACTCACTCAGTCACTGTCACTATCAGAGTCTTCTCGTGGTCTTTTCTTGTGTGTGTCATTGTACTTCTTGGTTGCTGACTTAGCTGACTGAAGGAGTTCTTTGGGTATAGAAACACTGTGACATGGGTCATCACAATTGATCTTCACCTGGAGGAATCCTGTCAGTGTCTTGGGCAGCATGCTCTTTCTATTTTCTGTGTGGATCTTCCTTACCATGGAAAATGCCCTCTCACTTGCAGCATTGCTGTGGGGGAGGCTGAGGAGGGTAGAAATTACCAGTTTCAGTTGGGGAAACCTCATCCTACCTAAGGAAGTCTTCATGCCCAATAGAATACCCCAAGCTTGATCAAGTCTCAGGTCATCCTTGAACTCAGCATCCTGAACCATTTGGTAATCCTCCCACTCCTCTTTCAGCTCCTCAAGATCCACTTTACCTACAACACACATTGATAAACAGCTGTAAGATTTCTAGCTGTCTTAAAAAGCACAATCTGCTGAATACACATATTCAATTATTACTTATCAGCTGCATGACTAATGGCATTATATTTACTTTAACAGCCTTATTTTGACTACACAAAGATGTTTGTATTATGTTAAGTGATAAACATGATCATACTGTGGACAACAAACCAATAAGGGGCAAAATCTCACCTGGCAAAAAATGCTCTGCAAGACTGACAATGTTGGTGTAGTCCATGTTCTCCCTCCCTTTGAAGTCCAGCACGCCAAGCTGAGGAAGAATGTTGTCATGGAAGGGGAACCTTTCAATCATTTTCCTGACACAGGCCTCATAGAAATCTCTCACCGATCTGAAGAAGGTGGATCTGACAGCTGAAGAAATCTGATCAGTACTGCGCAGGCGCGTAGTTTGCAGTATTTCGAAGTGGGAGTTTTCGCTTCCGGTTTACGGTAATAGAACGTCGTCTGCTTCATAAAGAGAGCGATTTTCGTAAATTTAGACCCCTGGTTTTAATTTTACCGTATTTATTATTTTTCGCCGTACTATTATTGGTAGTACGCCGTATTAGGAAAATCACAGTTTCGCCGTACAGAAAATACGGCCAACCCGTATAGGTTGACAGGTCTGACATATCCCAACACCACTGCACGGATTAGACCAAACTTCATATTTACATTGTCTGTTAGTGCCCAGAAACTGTTTTGGCTCGTCTTCATATTGGGCATATGTAAGATGGAGCTTAAGATGGGTGTGCCTGTTTATAATAGCTGATGGGTGTGCCTATTTATAATAGCTAACTGAATGCAAAATATAACTGACTCCTAGATCAAAATAGAATGTGCATGTAAGTGTCTCTGTTTACTATCACCCACAAATTCACAGATTCTCACTAACACAGGCAAACACCAACACAAATATAAGTTCTGCACTCTCAATACTTTATATAAATAAACAACAATTATTTATACAACTCTTTCACACCACGTGTTTAGATAATAATCGGCTGGCATTCATGTGTCCCGAGCCAGAATAAACACAAAGAGACTTGTTACCTTTTGTAACATAGCGAGTCCATGCGCAAGTAGGCCTAGGTGATCAGCTCATATAAGTAGACAGTAGGCACGTCTGCCTACCTGTCTGAGGTAGAAAACGTGTCTTGGTCAGGTATAGGAGTATGGCTGACCCCGATGTCCCACGAGTCGTCCTTTTCCCTGTTGTCCGAGAACGTCATGTGTCCAAGTGTTTGAAGCTACCAGCCTCCCGTAGGCAGCTAAAACAATATATATACTCACTTGTCAATACCTTGATTATTATAATCATGTTATTCGTTTTTGTTTCATCCTTGCTCATCTCCCTTAGTTTCTTCACTCTTCCAGACCTGCCTACCCTTCCGTAATCTTCCATAATTTTACGGAATTTTACCCTCTAGTACGGGAGTACGAAATTTTATGCAAAATTATGGAAAAAAACAATTGAAAAACTGCAATTTTTAGAGCCGTGTAAACTTGTTAAATTATTGTCTGCTAGGCCTAGAAGCCGACAGAGTAAACCGCCCTTGCATGAGAGCAAATGTTTAGAGAGTTGTGATTGGACGTCATGAACCAATGAACATGCTCGATCGTTACGAGCTTAGATTGTCGCGCCGATCTTGAGTGAAAATGGCGAGTGGAGAAAGTTCTAATCGGGCTTAAGTTGCATGTTTACATGAGACAGACTACGAATCAGAAGAGTCTGAGTGTGTAGAGATTGCTCAAGTGCAGAAGAAGAAGAAAAAGCTGCAGTTGCAAGTATTTCGTTCGGATTACACTCGGACTTGGCCTTGTGGGTTCAAAAAGCATGGTCCAGAATTATAGTTTATACGTGTACTGTTCTGTGTGCGATTCTGACTTCTCAGTTGGGCATGGAGGAGCAAACGTCTGTAAGCGGCTGGTCCTCAAATCTTGCCATGAAGACACCAGATATGTCGGGCCAGAAGAGCTGGACCATCTCAAATGTGCCTACTCCAGGCAGCTGGCACAATATAAGGACTAGTTAAAATTTGTACAGGGTACAGTCTTTTCAGTGTGGTCGATGTCAACTGTAATTAAATTAACCTCACAATGTGCTATTGTTATTGGTAAACGTATTCACAGTTACAAGTCCTTATTTTGACAGCTGATGAAACTAAAAAAAATTTTTTTAAAAGGCAAACTTTGAATTCATAATTTATGTGTAGTGCCTATTCCTGTGAATTACACATCTTTATCATGAAAATGACATTTGAGTCAATCACCTTAATGTAAATAAAACTCTGTGGGACAGTTATCCTTCATCACAACCGGGTCAGTGATGTGCAGGTTTATCTTTTGTTGCATGCCATGGTCTCTCATGATACTAAGTAATCATTTTTTAAAATCTGTTTGATATTGTTTCCTTCTTTTTGCTATCCTTTTAAAAACTGTTTTTTTGTGCTTTTTAAGTAGTAAACGTGCCGTGAATTTATTCATACCTTGGTTATTCAGAAACACAGCGTTTACTCATGTCTGTAGAATTACTGAAGGAAAATGCAAAATTACTGAAATTCACAGGGAAAACTACTGATCAGTAATGCGTAAGGTAGGCAGGTCTGCTCTTCCAATTCCACTCCATATGTGATCGTTTCTTTCCTTCTCCCACAATGTTATCCATATCCAGGTATAATTCTATGAATGAAAATTACTACAGTGGAACCTCCGGTATACGACCGTCCAAAATCTGAGAAAAAATGGTCTTATAATAGAGGTGGTCTTATACCGGAAACAAAGGATGGGACGGTGGGGGGGGAGGGGGGGAGGGTCAGGCTCGGAGGGGTATGTAGTCATAATTTTTACACTCACCAGCATGTATTCTTTGACAAAGAAAACTGTAAAACATGTTTCATTTTTAGCTTTGTCTTTAAGTCACAACTCCAAAACAGATAACAGTCAGGTCTTCAGACATTTTGAACAGGGAAAAACTTTGAAGTTGAAGACTGTTTTTGATTAATCAGGTCTTTTCTAAATCTGTCACTGCAGAAGCTCTCAGTTTCGATGTTTTCCTTTCGCCACTTTCTCCACTCTCCCATCGTAGTTTCACAGATTCCTTATCCTTTATGATGAGCTGAATTTGGGCCTTCCCAAAGTCTAAACTTCTTGCAATAGACAAACAACTCTCCCCATTTTCACTTCTTTCATTCTTTCTGCCAAACTCAAAACTTTCCTCTAGCGCGACGCCATTTTGACAAGCCAGTGTAGGCAAGTAATGTCCCTTACTTGCGAACCGGAAATAGCAGACAACAGCAGGCGTACACTAACACGAGAGAAAAAAATGAAAGGTATAGACAATAAATTAACTGATATCTCTTTTAAATTGCCTAAGACGGTCGTATAAAGGGCTTAAGACACAGTCGCTGGTCGCATAAACGAGGTTGTCCCATACCAGAGGTAATTTATTATTGGAAGTGAATCCGTCAGAAGTTTTCAGGTCATATAACGGAGGGAGTCGTATACCAGAGAGACGGATACCGGAGGTTCCACTGTATCAACATACTCACACCTTCCATTCATTCTACCCTATCTGCAATTCTATAATTATAGCCCCATGTAATTAATAATATTATTGCATCAATGAAAATTATATTAATTTAGTGGACAAACGGCTCACCACCTCTCAATACAATACATCCAGTGCAAAAATATACTTCTCCAACATTTCACAATCATGAAAAACATTATAACCTGTAATCTTTACAGCACAATACACACATCCAATCAGAGAGAAAGTCCACCGAACCTATACTCCTTGATAAGTCCTCGATGCTCTCTACCTCTTCAATATTCACAACAGCTTTTTTTCTTTCTTTGTCTTTTTTTTCCCTAAGCACCTGCCACAACTTCACACGACCTCACACCTTGGGACACAATACTCAAGTGAGCTCCAATTGCCCTGACTGCCAGCTATGCATTATTTCATTGGTTCAACATTTCAACCAATGGAAATATTAACATTAGATATATTTATTCAAAAAGAATTACTCACATTCTAAAAATATAAATATCATTGAAAACCAGAAAATTCACGTTCTCTACAGCATTTTTATGTCACCCATAATTTCTTTTTCAAAGGAGAAGAACCATTGTGGTGCTTTGCATGTGACAAATCTTTTTCCATCCACCATTTTATGTCTGGATGTGCTGATCTGGTTGATGAAAGAGAAAGACGTTTTTGATACCTTTTGATGAGATTTTTAAAGTTTGCAATAGTAAACACCTGTTTCAATTTTTAGTTTATTTTATCGCATACAGGTCATGTCGTCTTGTTTATATTCTTGGTTAAATTTTATTAGTAAGACTGGTTTTATTTACATCTTTTATTATATTTAAATGTTAGCAGTTTAATCTGATTTTGCTTAGTTTGTGTAGTCCTGATTCGGCTCTTGGCAGTCCGCTGGACCCTATAAACACTGAATATCTATCTATCCTCATATTTGCTGTACTGCAACGGTCAAGGTCGCTGGAGTCTCTTTGTTGCTGAACATATTGCATGCAGGCAGTGGTTGGATGTGGGTTGACCTCCCGAGTATCAAACATCACCCTGAAGCACAGCCGAGCTTCCCCTTTTCCTTTGAATGAAAGTTTAAACCGAGGTCTAGTTTGTGCATTACCATGGCATGGACTAACTAACCTGACCCCTAGAAGCAAAATATGCAAGCATTGGGTCCTCAGAGGATATACATATGAAAGCCAGTGGGCTCCACTGGCAGCTTTAGACCCTGTTAGTGTATCTGCGAGCTGGAAAAATGCTATTTAAAAACTATAATATAAATAAATAAATAAATAAATAAAACATGTTTTGTTCAATGCCGAAAAATTTTTGAAATGATTTTGTTGAGTCTGTTTTTGTATACAGGTACTTCCATTTCATGGACAGTCATCTGTGTTTGGAATTTGAATTTGTTCCAAACACATTTGTGCTTTATCCCAAGAATGTGGACTGATCTTTGACTCGCATGCATAAAAATTAGACTATTTACCCCCTCCCACCCCACACTCACTCCCCAATTTTTTAAAATTCTTTTAAAAATCTGTGCGAGATGAGTCCTAGTCTAAAAACAACTGAAAAAAAATAAATCCATGAGTCCCCTCTGTCTGCCGTCCGCCATCCGCCATCTGTCTGTGCAAAACTTTAAGTGGAATAATATCTCAAAACCTATTTTAACTATCACAACCAAACTTAGTAAGATGGTTTATATCCATGAGACCTCATAAATGGTAAATAAATAAACGACTTCACTTCAAGGTCAGAGTCACAAGTTCAACAAATGAGTTTTTAAAAATGAATTTTTTTTCTGAGTTATTAACATTGAACTTATGATTCTTTGACACATGATAGATATCAATGAGACACACATACTATGCAAATTTGGTCAGATTGTAGAAGTCAGTCTTTCAGACAGTTGTTTTCAGTTGCACCATTCGGTTACACCAAGACCACACACGTCAAGTGCAGATTATGTTCTGATTTTATTCTCCAATAATTAATCAACTAAGAAGTAAATGCATTCTAATAGTGAACACATAACACTCAAAGACATGGACATACACAATGACGATTATTATTAATTAAAGTGTGAGATTAGTACTCACACTGCTACATCTTTTTCCTTACAAAACAGAAAAATAAAGCGAAATTTAAAGTAAATAAATTTATTTAACTACGAATGCATAACAAATTTTAGAAAATTTGAAAGGATAAATTTACTTAAGGAAAACTGAGATTTAGGAATAATGAAAGATTGCAATTCAAATATTATTCATGCTACAAAATGTCATTTATATGGGAAGCGTACGGGAGGTCTGCTGTGCCTGCCATAACGTGTGGTGATAACTGGCTGTTCAGGTCTGAGTGCCTCCACGTGAGCAGGCGTGTCTTTGATGTCAGGTTCAGGTGGTTGAGGGTCATCAATAGAAACTGGTTCATCTGGTGGTGGAACTGTCAATGTTTCTTTCGTCTTCCTCAGCAAGGCTCTGCTTCTGCGATACGTGGTGCCACACTCAGAACGTATCACATACGAGCGCGGCTCCGGTGCTGCCGAAATTACGACAGCCGGTCTCCAGGTGCTATCTTTCTCCATCTGCATGCGTACATGGTCTCCGGGATGCAGGGTAGGAAGGGGCTGGGGAATGGCAGTCTTGTTGTAGTCCTTTGCTTGCTGCGTCATTCGTTTGGTCACTGCCTGCTGAACCTGTTCCTTGCACGGAATTTTGGGCAGTAACAAAGAGTCTGTTACTGGCAGTGTGGTTCTGAGGCGTCTGTTCATTAGTAGCTGAGCAGGCGAGGCGTTGTCTGGCAACGGCGTGTTGCGATACTGCAGCAGGGCTATATAGGGATCCTGTTGGGCTGCTTTGGCTTTCTTTAGTATGTTTTTTAGTGTTTGTATGCTGCGTTGAGCCAAACCATTAGATTAAGGATGCTTCGGACTGGAAGTATGGTGTTTGAATCCCCAGCCCAAAGCAAACTGAGTAAACAGCGTACAGCTAAACTGTGGTCCATTATCAGTGATAAGCAGCTTCGGGATTCCATGACGTGAAAACTGCGACTTCAAAGCCAGGATGACGTCGGTAGCTCTGGTGGACTGCAACAGTGATACTTCGAAGAATTTGCTGTAATAGTCAACAATGAGTAAGAACTGTTTGCCGTCAAACTGGAAGATATCTGCAGCAAGTTTCTCCCATGGCAATGACGGCACTTCGTGGTGAATCAAAGGCTCTTTCTGTTGCGCATTATGATACTGGTTGCAGATTGCGCATGTGGCCACCAGGTTGACGATTTGTGCCGACATTCCAGGCCAGAAGAACACCTCTCTGGCAGTTGCCAAGCATTTATCACGTCCGAGGTGACCTTGATGTAGCCGTTGCAGCATGTTGCGTTGCAGCATCTTGGGGACTATGAGCTGCTCTCCTTTGAACAGCAGGCTGTTACTCTCACTCAGTTCGTCCTGAAAACCTGCGTACAGTCTGATGTTTTCAGGGACGTTCTTGTTGTCTGGCCAACCTTTTTGGACAAAGTGTTTGAGCATTTGCAACGTTGCATCATTTGCCGTTTCTTGTTGAAATAGTTCAAGCTTTTCATCCGATATAGGCAGACTGTCGACGATGAGATGTACCTGAGCCTCCCAGTCGTCGCTTGTTGGCGACTGCGTTGGTAGCGCTGCCCTGGACAGCGCATCTGACACGTGCATCTCTCTGCCAGCCTTGTACACTAATTCAACTTCATACTTCATCAGACGAAACAGCGTTCTCTGAAGTCTTGGAGGCGCGGCTGACAAAGGCTTCTTGAGGATTGATTCTAGAGGCTTGTGGTCACTTTCTACAGTAACTGGGCGTCCATACACATAGTAGTGGAAATGCTCTACGCCAAAAACCACAGCGAGCATTTCTTTCTCAATTTGTGCGTACCTGGTCTCACAATCACTCAGCGACCTTGACGCAAACGCCACGGGTCTACCTTCTTGCATTAGAACCGCGCCGAGGCCTTCCTGGGATGCATCTACAGGCAACAGGACGGACTTGTTGCAGTCATAGAATGCCAACACTGGTGCCTGCGTGACCAGCTTCTTCAGCTCTGATACCGCGTCTTCGTGCTGCTGCAGCCATTGCCACTCGTGTTCTTGCTTAAGAAGGTTTCGCAAAGGTGCTGTGACAGATGAGAGGTTGGGCAGGAATTTTCCGAGATAGTTGATCATCCCTAGGAACCTCTCCAGATCTTTACGGTTTGACGGCGATGGCATCTGCTGTATGGCTATGATTTTACTGTCATCTGCTTTCAGGCCGTTCTCAGTGATTGTGTGACCGACAAATTTCACTTCCTTTACTCTGAGACTGCATTTGGATGGCTTGAGCTTGATGCCTGCTTGTATGGCTGTCTCTAGCACCATGGTCAGTCGTCTGTCGTGCTCCGCCACTGTCCTGCCCGCGATGAGCATTTCGTCCATGTAGGTTTCCACGCCCTCGATGTGCTCGAATGCCTGATGAAATCGTTTGGCAAAAACCTCGGCTGACGAATTCAAACCAAAAGGAAGACGTAAGAATTTGTATCTACCAAAAAGTGTATTAACTCTTTCCCTGCCAATCGACGATATATCGTCGATCTGAGCTGCCATGTTTGTGCCAATCGACGATATATCGTCGATTTCAGTATTCCGTTTCGTTCCGGTTTTTTGCGCAGTCCAATCCAAGTTTTATTTTAACCAAAGAGAGATAACTCTTTCTACTTTCGTTCCCGATCGACACGCGCATGGTTTCTTCAAATTGATTCGTTTTTAGAGTGTTTTTTGTGCATTTTACTAAGCATATGTTATGTGCACAATCGACAGTGTGTCAAACTCTGCTAATAATCAATATAATTTCAAACTGTAAAGTGTATTTTGATCCTAAATAAATTTTCTTTCTGGTGTGTGAAGCTGATTCAGTGATCGGAATTATTCCTCCAGATTTTTTTTATCACTGTGGTTTGTAGAAATAATTTTATTTTATTTTATCATTTCGAAAAGATCAACATGCTTTCAAAACACATATTTCAATAACATAATCAAATTAACATTTTTGTGGTTTTTTTTTCTTATTCTTCACTCTTTTACCTTTAATTTGATATGAAATATGTCTATTTAACAACTATTATTGAAAGAACAGTAGCTTAAATGCCTAAGGTACTGAACTTTCTTTCCGGTGCCAGAGAAATGTCTGGCACAAACGTGGAAACATGCCTGGCAGGGAAAGAGTTAAAGGTGGTGAGGTCGGCGCTCTTCATGTTCAGTCCGATCTGCCAAAAGGCAGAGTTGGTGTCAAGATCACTGAACACTTTGTTTCCACTCTGCCTGCTTGCTATTTCTTCAATCGTAGGAAGCTGATAATGTTCTCTTCTCACTGCCTTGTTGAGGTCTCTCGGGCTAGACACAGTCTCTGTCCGCCACCTTTCTTCTCCACGATGACGAGGGAATTCACCCAGTCTGTTGGGTAGTCAACTTTTTCAATCACTCCTTCCTCCTCCATGCGTTGAAGTTCTTTCTGAAGATTGTTGCATAGAGCTGCTGGAACTTTCCTAGAAGCATGAACAACAGGAGCTACGCTGGGGTCAATTTTGATGGTGTAAGTGTCTTTCATGTTCCCCAATCCCTCAAAAATATCCTTGAATGATGACAGCGTAGCATCTTCGATGGCGTCAACACGCTGTATCAGACCTAGAGTCTCACAGCTGGGTAGCCCGAGAATCGGCTTTCCGCCTGTGTCGACGACCTGGAACTCCACAAAGTGCTGCTTGCCTTTGTTGATACAGGTGAGCTGGCTCTTGCCCATTACACGTAGACTTTCACCACTGTACATTGTCAGGTGAGCACGAGAAGACTGCAGCACCGTGTTCTTCAATTTACGGAACAGGTTACCTGGCAGTATGTTGACCTGGGCACCAGTATCCAGAGTAAAGGTGATGGACCTTCCTTGCACACTGATGACCGAGGTCCACTCTCTAGATGCTCCTGATGCTTTATTCACTCCTGCCACATAGAAGTCATTATTTGGAGTGTCTGGATTGGCTTGTGTGTCTTCAATAGCTTTTGATGGACTTGGACTTGCATACTGCAGCAAAATGATTTTTCTTGCCACACTTTGTGCAGCTGAGTCCAAAAGCGGGACATTTTCGTGGTTGATGTCGTCTTCCGCAGTAGAAACAGTTCTCGCTACTTGTTGCCGTTTCCGTTCTTTCTCTGTCTTTGTTTGGTCTTGTTTTCACTGCGCTTACGCTTTGCTGGTCTTTCATCATCTTCACCTGTACCTCTGATGCTTCTGCTGCCCTGCAGATGTCTTCCGCCTTCTGCAAAGTCAGATCGGCCTCCCTCAACAGCCGTGTTCTCAGTTGATCATTCAAGACGCCCCCGACGATTCTGTCTTTTATCAGTGATTCCTTTAGTGCTCCAAATTCACAAGTCTTTGCTTTCAACTTGAGATCTGTCACGAAGGTGTTGAATGTTTCACCTTCATTCTGACTGCGGGAGAAGAATATGTGCCTCTTGATAGTAACGGTTTTTTTCGGCGCACAATATAGCGCTGTTGCAAAACTAGTGCAGATAGAGTTATCCGGCCCTGCCTTCACCTATGCCAAGGACACCGGCTAGTTCCGGTTGAGTATTAAGCATGGCCGAACGTAGACGGAAGACTTGTGGCGGAGGAAAACAGTATTGCGTTTGCTGCCCTAATTTCGCAGGAAAAGTATTTGAAGGGCGCATTGTCAAGTTACACACATCAGCTAACAAAACACTGAAACGACTGTGGGAACAACGTTTGCGACTGATTCGGAAAGATTGCAACAGGCTCTGTAGTTTACATGTTGTGCCACCTATACTATAGGCTATACACCACCCAAGGAGAAATGCAATAAACCAAACGTCTGCATGTTTTGGGATTATAAATAGAATTCTAATCAAAGCAAACTTTAACCAAACAAATATAATGCCACGGAATTTTCTCATTACAAACAATTTGGATTCCGTGGAATTCTTGATTCTATTTGAAAATCTGAACAATACAATACAATACAATACAATACAACTTTATTCATCCCAAAGGGCAATTACATTATAAGTTTATGAGGCAGCATAAAGAAACTCAAAAAATGTATCATAAACCATTTTTTGAAAAGAAAAAAAAAAAAAAAAGAAATACATAAATTTAAAAAACATCACACAAGCACACACACGCGAATCAAGATCACAAGTGATATCACAAAAGTCAACAAAATTCAACAAGTTGATTAAAAAGTTCAGCCAGTACACATAGACACTAAAGGGAGACTCTCACTATATAACAAATAAGATCCCCAAAGTGCCGAAAACTAAAAGCGGTTAGTACTATTAAGAAGTCGGATTGCACTGGGAATAAAAGATTTAGAACGCCGATTTCCCTTACAGATGGGCATAGCATATCGGCGTCTGGATGGCAACAGTGTGTGAACAGATGCCTATTGAATATTTACTGAGACTAAAAATAATTTAAAATATATTATTTTGATTCTTGCTCACATTGGATCAAGCACAATTTCTGCCTAGGTGCAACGCAACTCAGTTATGAATATTGAAAATGATTTTTAATTAATTCCACGTGTATGAAAATTGTAATACCTGCTGTTTCATCGGCAGGAGATTTGACCGGAACTAGCGAACCCAAGGGCGGCAACCGATCCACCACTTTCGCTTTCATTATGAAACAGCGCTATTGCTCGTACTTGTTGAGAATGCAGTCGACAACCTGGAATTCTGTTGCAACGTTGCAATGTTCATTACAGTCTTCTTGTCGCCACTGGAAAGTGTTATAGATATCGAGTGCTTCAGGGCCGATGATGTGAAGAAGAGTCATGCTCTGTATTTTTCTGCTTTTAGATTCAAGTCCACTTGCTGCCTGGTAAATCAAGAAAGCTTGTTTGAATCTTTTCCAGTTGTCTGATACATTGCTTTGCAACGTTAATGCTTCTGGTGGGTTCAAACGATCCATGCTCTGACACCATGTAGAAGTCAGTCTTTCAGACATTTGTTTTCAGTTGCACCATTCGGTTACACCAAGACCACACACGTCAAGTGCAGATTATGTTCTGATTTTATTCTCCAATAATTAACTAAGAAGTAAATGCATTCTAATAGTGAACACATAACACTCAAAGACATGGACATACACAATGACGATTATTATTAATAAAGTGTGAGATTAGTACTCACACTGCTACAATCTTGCTCCAAGATCCACCATTGGAATGCCGGGGTTTTCTGTATAAATAGTATCCCCACTTTGTGGAAATTTAGTGCTTTAAATTACCACTGTTTCTCATTCTCATTTGTTCTTTCTCGTTCCTAATCTGTTCTATCAATATTCTTCGAAATTGATTGAACTTTCATATATGTTGCTTGATCGGCATGCTCCCGTTGCCCAGAAAAAGGTCAAGGCAACACGGTCAGCGCCCTGGTACGAGTCTATTAAGGATGAGCTCTCCGAGGCGAAGAAACTTCGACGCAAAGCAGAGAAAAAGTGGCTTAAATCAGGTTTAGAAGTCAGCAAGCAGATTTTCACCGCTGCAAAAAAATGGGTCACGAAAATAGTCCAGACTGCCAAATCCTGGTACTTTAGCGACAGAATTAGCAGCAGCGAAACTAGTAAACAGTTGTTCGACATTTGCAATCAGCTAAGGGGTAAGAGCAGTTCAACATCACTCCCATCCATGCATCCACCATGTCAGCTCCCAGATGTATTTTGTAATTATTTCACACAGAAAGTAGCTGACATAAGGGCCGCTCTTGATAGCCATGAGATCCCACTCATTAACCCATTCACACCTTCCCTCACTACCACAAAGTAGGAAGTCTTTCAACCAATAACAGAGCAAGAAGTCAAGAAAGTCATTTTAAGCTCAAAACCAACATCTTGCTCTCTTGACCCCATTCCCACTCCCATGCTGATAAAAAATCTCGACCCTCTACTCCCGACCATTACCCACATTATCAACGAGAGTCTGTCCTCTGGTGTTGTCCGTCTATGCTCAAATCGGCTGTCATCAAACCCCTCCTTAAAAAACCAAGCTTAGACAAAAATAATCTAAAGAACTATAAACCTGTTTCAAACCTCTCCTTCCTGTCCAAAGTCATAGAAAAAATTGTTCTCAAACAACTGTTTGCCTACCTATATGATAACGCTCTACTTTGCCCCAACCAGTCTGCCTACCGACCCTTCCACAGCACTGAGACAGCCCTCCTAAAGGTAACCAATGATCTGTTGCTTGCCTTAGATAATGGTAACGTCTCCATTCTCACCTAATCTGAGCACAGGCGCACCCCAGGGGTGTGTCCTGTCTCCTTTTCTATACTGCCTGTACACCAACGACTGCACCTCCCATCACGAGTCAGTTCAACTCGTAAAGTTTGCCGATGACACCACCATTGAGGGCATCATGTCCAATGGAGATGAGTCAGCCTACAGGCAGGAAGTCGACCTGCTGGTGTCATGGTGCAATTACAACAGTCTCGAGTTGAACGCCTCCAAGACCAAAGGGTGATCGACTTTCGTCGGAACGCCACTCCCATTGACCCCCGCTTCATCAACGGCCAGCCCATCCTGACAGTTGTGTCATTCAAATTTCTGGGCTCACTCATTTCCTGCGACCTCACCTGGGATCTCAATACAGACTCCATCATCAAGCGAGCACAGCAGAGGATGTACTTTCTCAGGCAGCTCAAAAAATTCTCACCCAGTTCTACCGCTCAGTGGTAGAAAGTGTTCTAACATTTTCCATCTGTGTGTGGTATGGGGGTGCATCCCAGCAACAAAAAGAAAAACTAGACCATATTGTCTCTGCTGCCAGCAAGATCATTGACACCGACCTCCCCTCTCTGGCCTCCATCTATACCAAACGCCTGATGAGCAGAGCCAGAAAAATAGTGGATGATGCCTCCCACCCCGGATACCACCTCTTCGAGCTGCTTCCCTCTGGCAAAAGGCTCAGAACTATGAAGACCCAGACCTGCCGCTTCAAGAACACTTTTTTTCCACAAGCAGTTACAAACCTCAACTCCTTGTCTGGCACCCGATGATCCCAGACTATCTCAGTGACTTATGCATAAGAGAGAGAGAGGGGGGATGGAAGGGGGGGGGGAAGTGAGTGAAAAAAAGAAAGAAAGAGAGGAAGAGAGAGACAGAGAGAAAGAGAGAGAGAGAGAGAGTAGAGGAAGTGATAGAGAGAGAATTTATAGATGTATGTAGAGTGTGTAAGATAAGAGAAGAGAATTGAGAGAGCGAGAGATAACTGAGAAGAGCGAGCACGTGTGTGTGGATGTGTGTGTCTATTGGATTTGATCATTCTGTTTCTACTATATTCCAGTCCGTATTATTCCTAGTCTTGTATGAGTGTGTCAGCAAGTGGATGGTTGAGCGAAGGTGTGGTTGGCTTTGTTATTGTGTTTAGTATAAATATGTGTGCCAACATCAAAGTGTATTCCTCGTGCTTGTCACCTGGCGAAATAAAGTTCTGTTATCTGTTATGTTATTAGACCTCTCAGCCGCCTTTGACACAGTCGACCACCACATTCTCTTCAACATTCTTCAACACTACTTTGGAATCTCTGGCTCAGTCCTGGCTTGGTTCCACTCATATCTTTCTGACAGATCACAAGCAGTCACTGTCGATGGCTGTTTCTCCAGCATAGCAGACGTGGTGTGCGGAGTGCCTCAGGGTTCCGTTTTAGGGCCGGTGTTATTCACTCTATATACCAAGCCACTGCTTCTCCTGCTCAGAAAGCAAGCTGTTGAGAGTCGGTCATTTGCAGATGACACACAACTTTATAAATCCACTGTTCCCTCTCTCATTAATTTCACTGTTCAGACTTTGGAGAACTGCATCACAGACATTAAGTCATGGATGACACTCAACAAGCTTAAGCTTAATGACAATAAAACCGAAGCCTTCATTCACAAGCACAACACCTCCTCCTCACTCTCGCCTCTCCCAATATCGCTCACAGTATAGGGACAACAAACATTCAGTTCTCATCCTCAGCAAGAAATCTCGGCTACATCCTCTCAGACAACCTGTCCCTCAACAACCACATCTCCAACGTCTGTTGCTCTGCATACACGGCCATACGCCAAATCAGCTCCTTTCACCACTATCTTACAGCCACTGCCACCAAAACCCTAGTCTGAGCTCTCGTCCTCTCTCGTCCTCTCTCGTTTTGACTATTGCAACTCTCTCCTCGCTGGCTCCCCAAAACACATCATTGACAAACTACAAAAGGTTCAGAACTCAGCAGCTAGACTAGTATTCCGAGCAAAGAAACGCGATCACATCACACCTCTACTACATTCCCTTCACTGGCTTCCTGTGCAAGCACGCATAGAGTACAAACTCTCTGTTCTCTGTCACAACTTCTTCACAGATTCTTGTCCTTCCTACCTTGCTGATCTACTGTCTGTCTACTCTCCTTCACGCACTTTAAGATCTTCTGCTGACACTCGCACACTCAAGGTTCCCGTCACCCGCCCTAAGACATACGGCCAATGTGCATTCGCTTACTCTGCACCCAAGCAGTGGAATTCCCCTCCCTCCCATATTTGCAACATACAATCAAAACAGGCATTCAAAAAGGCCCTCAAAACCCACCTCTTCAAACTGCATTATTCAGACTGATTTGTATCCCGCTGCCATTCTCTCCTCTTTTGTTTCTGTCTGATCCGTAAGTGTTTACACGGTTGTAAATATTTATACTGTTTTCCTTTCCTGGGTCTATCCGGGCATATAAATAGCTGTGAATAAGTTTTTGCTATTCTATTTTTGTCATTTTGTACATAGTTGTAAATAGTTGTTTCTTTTACTGTTCCGTCTTTTGGTGTATAGTAACAAAAGCGATGTTTGATTGAGTGCATGTATTTTATGTATTGACTATGTAAAGCGTGGTGAGTCTGGTCATAGGCTGGGGTACCCAATATATAAACTTACTTAACTTAATGCCCTTCATTGCTAGTAACCGAAAGGTCGCTGGTTTGAATCCCGGATTGGTCAACGTGTGATCATATTATTTTCCCCTTTACCAACAACTGGCCCGCTGGTGTCAGTATAAATCGGTCCAGTAGTCACCTATATGCGAAAGTGTCGTGTGACTATAATCTACATACAAACAAAAACATGCCCTTCACCCCTGCCAGGATATGGGCCGCCAACAACAGCTCTCCAGAGTCCTCTGTCCTGTGCCATTCTTTCTAACTGACTCCAGGTGTAGCCCATCTTGGTGGTGTCGGCCTCGAGGTCGCGTCACCAGGTGTTCCTTTTACGGCCTCTCTTTCGCTTTCCCTGGGGGTTCCATTTCAGCGCCTGCCGGGTGACGTTCATCGCTGGTTTGCGTAGGGTATGCCCTATACAGCGCCATCTCCTTTTCCTGATTTCATCTTCAGCAGGGATTTGGCGGGTCCTTTTTCAAAGGTTGGCGTTGCTGATGGTGTCAGGCCAGCGGATCTGGAAAATCCTTCTGAGGCAAATGTTGATGAAGGACTGGACTTTTTTGATGGTGGTCTTGGTTGTCCTCCATGTCTCTGCTCCACATTGGAGTTGAATACCCGTATCTTGGTGGCCAAAGACAGCTCTCTGGAGGTCCAGATGTTCTTGAGCTGAATGAAGACAGCTCTTGCTTTGCTGATCCTAGCCTTGACATCCGCATCTGTGCCGCCCTGCTGATCAATGATGCTACCCAGGTAGGTGAAGGATTGCACTTCTTCCAAGGGACTTCCATTCAAGATGACTGGTTTGGTACTGATGGAGTTGATCTTCAGGATCTTGCTCTTGTCCTTGTGGATGTTGAGGCCGACCTCCGATGATGTGGCCGCCACTGCATTTGTCTTCTCTTACATCTGCTGTTGGCTATGGGAAAGAAGAGCAAGGTCGTCAGCGAAGTCCAGGTTCTCGAGCTGGTTCCACAGAGTCCATTGGATTCTGTTCCTACTTTCCCTGGTGGACGTCTTCATAACCCAATCTATGGCGATGAGGAAGAGGAAAGGTGACAACAAGCACCCTTGTCGGACTCCGGTTTTCACCTGGAAGTTGTCTGTGAGCTGTCCGCCATGGATAACTCTGCAAGACATGCCGTCATAGGAGTTCCTGATCAGATTGACCATCTTGGCCGGGATGCCATAGTGTCGAAGGAGCTTCCAGAGGGTATCTCGATCCACGCTGTCAAATGCCTTCTCATAGTCGACGAAGTTGATATACAACGGCGAGTTCCATTCTAGGGACTGCTCCACTATGATGCGGAGCGTTGCAATCTGGTCCGTGCAGGATCTATTTTGTCGGAAGCCTGCCTGCTCATTTCGTAACTATGGGTCGACAGTATCCTTCATCCTCTCCAAAAGGACCTGGTTGAAGACCTTTCCAGGCACAGATAGAAGTGTGATGCCCCTGTAGTTGTTACAGTTGCTGAGGTCACCTTTCTTGGGAAGCTTGATCAGGTAACCTTCCTTCCAGTCTGCCGGAACATCTTCCTCCCAGATCCTCTCAAAGAGTGGGTACAGCGTCTCCACTGATGCTTCCAAGTCCGCTTTTAGCGCCTCTGCTGGGATGTCGTCTGGTCCAGCGGCCTTTCCGTTCTTCATCAGGGTGATGGCCTTTTTTATCTCTTCCCTGGTCGGTTTCTCACAGTTGATTGGAAGATCCACATTGGCTGGTTCAATGACTGGGGAATTTGTTGGTGCTGGTCTATTCAGAAGTTCATCAAAGTGTTCAGCCCATCTGTTCAACTGCTGGTCTAGACTGTTCATGGTGTTTCGCTGCTTGTCCTTAACAGGTCTCCTGGTTTGCTGAACTTTCCGGAGAGTCGTTTAGTGGTGTCGTACAACTGTTTCATATTGCCGCTGTACGCTGCGTGTTCCGCTTCAGCTGCCAGTCCATCCACGTAGGCCTTCTTATCTTTTTTTATGCTTCTTTCTACTTCTCTATGGGCTCCTGTGTAGTTTTCTTGGGCCGTGACCTTAGCTGCTCTGGTTCTGCTGTTGTTGACTGTTGCCTTCCTCTTCTTTCTTTCTTCTATCTTGACCAAGGTCTCTGCTGTGATCCACTCTTTCTGTTGATGTTTCTTTGGCCCCACTACTTCTTGGCATGACGATCTTAGTGTCTCTTTCACTTTCTGCCACCTGTTGAGTACACTGTCTTCTTCTTCAAGTAATTCTTGAAGCACTTCAAACCTGTTCCTTAGCGCCAGACTAAACTGTTCTTTTGTCTTTGGATCTTTCAGAAGGCTGATGTTGTACTTCATTCTTCTGCCTGACGAATTTAACTGGGCCCTCTTCAACTTCAGCTTCAGTTTCGCCACCACCAAGTGATGGTCGGACGCCACGTCTGCTCCTCTTCTCACTCTAACATCTTGCAGGGATCTTCGGAATTTCTTGCTAATGCAGATGTGGTCGATCTGGTTTTCTGTCTTGTTGTCTGGAGATACCCATGTACTCTTGTGGATCCGCTTGTGAGGAAAGATGCTGCCTCCGATGACCAGATTGTTGAGTGCACACATGTCCGCAAATCTCTCTCCATTCTCATTCATTACTCCTAAGGCGTGAGTGCCCATAACTGTTTCATATCCGGTGTTGTCAGACCCAATCTTGGCATTGACATCTTTTATGAGGATGGTGATGTCCTTGTCTGGGTAGGTCTCAAGGATCTTCTGTAGTCTGCTGTAGAAATGGTCTTTAACATCCTCTTCACTGTCGTTCGGTGGAGCATAGCACTGGACAAGGTTCATCTTGATCTTCCTCATCTTGGTACGGAAGGATGCTGTTATGATCCTGGGGCCATGGACCTCCCATCCTAGAAGTGCCCTCTGTGCCTGATTGGACAACATGAAGCCTTCTCCCTGCGTATGGGGTGCATCATTTTCTTCGTGCCCGGAGTACAGCAATAGTTCTCCTGTCATCAGTCGCCTTTGTCCAGCTTGGGTCCATCGTGTCTCGCTGATGCCTAACACGGTCAGGTCATTATTCCTCATCTCAGCTGCTACCTGTGCCGTCTTTCCTGATTCGTACATGGTCCAAACATTCCATGTGCCGATGGTGGTTCTCCTGGTTGACAGAAGGATAGTCGGCTCTGTGGCTTCCTCTCGGCTTTCACCACAACGCGTCATAGGTCTTCGTGATGAAGTACCTTCCTCTCCCAGGATAAAGTTTTCTCTTTCTTCTGTTGTTAGCGTTTCTGTAGCGTAGTCTTTTTTATGGAGTGGGGATGCTAACCCCACGCCCAACCCTCCTCCTTTTGCAGCTGGGCTTGGGACCATCCTTGGCGGAGTTCCGCTATATAAAAACCCGTTATTATTATTTATGTTATTATGTTGCGCTTTTGCATTCATTTTAGACCTTGCAAAATCATTTGAAAAAAATTGGTCATTTTACAGTGGAATGAGTATATTTAACGCATAGTGCAACAGCAATGGGTTATTTGATCATACATGAGCATGTGAAGGTCAAGATTACTGAAGATCAAGGTCATCTCAAGGTCACTTGTTTTTTGGGACATAATATAACTTTTGCTGTATATTATTTGATTATTAATGAGTGTATTTGGAGCCGGAGGTCAAGCAAGGTCAAGAGCATCAAAAAATCAGTCGGTATTAAATTTTCTTTTTATCTTGTCTTCTGGGCATTCATTTTCATGTTAAATATTGCAAAGTTTAAAAAGGACCGTCAGTCATATGGGCTTAGTGCTTCTAGTTGCTTCTTAATGATAAAGTCAAATCACAATGCCACAAAAACATTTTGAAAATGATTTTCAGCTATGTGTGTGAGTCTTGAAGTACATTTAAATGTTGTATCTTGTTAGATTGATTACAAAGCTGTAGGAACATGAAAAAAGGCATCCATTGTTAATTGTAACAGTTTGTAGTCTTCGTATTCCCCGTATGAAAAGAACAACTTTTGGTGAAATGCTCATTCTGCTTTTCAACCCCCACAATTTTGAATTCTCTTCCTTTAATTCTGCGCTCTGTTGAATCATCGCTTTCCTTTCGCTCTGGACTGAAAACACATTTTCACATTTGTCTATCCTAAAATCTCAATCCTGACCTTTTTTCATCAAATACTTAAAACAGTCATAGTCATAGTGTGGGTGTGGGTGTGTGTGTGTGTGTGTGTGTTTAGTTTATGTTCTGATTTGGTATTTCATGTTTTGTTTTTGCTTCGTTTAATTATTAATTTCTTTATTTATTATTTTTCTTCTGTAAAGCTCTATGAGCTCTAGTGAGGAAGGGCACTGTACAAATGTTAATTATTGATAGTAGTATTAGTTTAATCCTTTTTCTGCTGTGGGACCAATATCAACAACATTTCACTGTAGAAGGCTGGCTTTATTTCCTCATTGTGGATGAACACACTTTTCTTGTTTTCCTGTTCTGAATCTTGAGTGGATTGACCAGGACAAGTTCAGTATTTTATATTGATATTGTAAAATATTTTAAATATTTTTTGTTGTTTATTTTTTTTATTTTAATTTATTTATTGTTTTGTGTATCTTAGTTATGAAGTCATTTTGTTTTTATTTAAATTTTGTTATCTGTGATACTTTTCAGATGATTCATATTGCACTTTAAATTGTGGATGCTTGCTTGGTGCTGTTGGCTGATGTAATGAAAGGTTGATCATTATGTGCTCATTAGTTTTCATTCAGTTGATGGTGATGAAAGCAAATGCTTTTGCAATACTTCAACTTTCATTGAATTTTCTACCCTGTGCACTGTCTTTGTGTGTGGACAATTGCACCATGAGGACATGTTTTCAGGATTATTTGGAAGTGCTTGGCCGGCCTTTGGCCCTCAAACATGAGGATCACACTTCTTGGACTAGTAGTCACAATTCCCCTCTCCAGCGAGAAGACACATTGGTATCGTCTTTTGTTTCATCTCTCTTCTTCTCAACCTTGTATAGTCCACAAACTTTCCCATTTTCACAGCCTGCTCAGATTGTTTTTCCTTCGGGAGTCACAAGAATATTGGGAGGCATTCGTTTAAGTTTGGTTTGGTCAAAGTCGTATTTAGTTTTCATTCTTCTCACTTATTTGAGGAGTTGCTTTTAATATATTTTATATATTTTCATAAGTTATTTGGGTACAGACTGCAAAGGTCTTTTGTTTCATGCCTGATGGTAATAGATTTTATTTGATCAGTCATGCTTTCTACAGATAAGTAATTATTATTTTTTAAATTTTCATATGTGATATTCATGGTTACTTCACACGTTACATTCGATTACATTACCCATATAGTCACAAGAAATAACCATGTTTTGATTATGGCAGTTTGGTTCTATGCATTTTGGTTTGGGGGTTTCTTGTCTGTTGGTAATGTTTTATTATGGGAAATGTTTATTTCTTACTGGAGGATGCTTAGTACTGCAGACCTGTTTACCCATACGATTTCGCCGTATTTTATTCGCGACATTTGACAAAATACAACCAATACGGGACAGTACAAAAAAATACAACCTTTAAAAAAATTTTTTTAATCTAGACATAAATCGGTTGTTTCTGGAGCAGTTCGGAGCTTTGGCGGGTTGTTTTTCGGGTAACTTCGGCGATAAGGAAAATCGACGATGATTGGTTTACGAGTAGTGACATCACGGATCGGCTATTTCCGCTTTTATTATGGTCCTTCGTTGACAACAATCACTGCGCCATATTTGGGTGAAAAATGAAATGCCAAGCAGCAAGTGCAAGTGTTGCTGGCCCTCAAAAGCCCCCAAAAATACATGAGCAGGAATTTCTTTCAAAGTATACTAATCCCTGGCATCGTCGAATCTTCTGTCAGCAAAGTGCATGCTCGATGCAAGTAGGCCTACTGTGAAGTTGACTTTTATATTTCGCATAATCATTCTGCAAAATTTGATATCGATCGCCATTGTGAGACTAAAAGCCACCGTGATCGACTTGGTAGAATTCAATAGGCCGCCGTAACATGCCAAAGCATGCTAAAATTCATGCCTTCACAGCAAGTATCGCAAACCGAGCAAGATGTTATCCGATCCGAGGCCATGTTTTTCGAACTTATTGTAAAGACTAACCTACCTCTCACCACAGCAGATATAATAAGTAAAACTGTGAAAAGTGCTTTTCCAGACTCGAAAATCGCTCAGATGTATTCTGGCGGCAGGAACAAAACAAGGGCAATAATTACGTCAATGGCAGAAGACATCAAAGCTTCAGTTAAAGAGCTGATGCGCAATGGACCTTTTTGTGTTGACACTGATGGCTCAAACGAACAGAGAGAAAAACTGTACTAAAATCAATTTGTAAAAATAACTACAATCATAATTGCCTACCATGGTCCTTTGGGGTTCTCTTAAGAGCTTTGATTTTGCAATCTCTGTATTTTAAGGCAATTTATGTTCTTTGATGTAAGATAACATTTTTTGTGTTGTCTCAAAACATGAGGTACGTAAGTTGCGAATGAATTGTGTCTAATATATGGAATTTTCAAGTTATTCGTGGAATACACTTACTTTCTTAAAAAATACACCCTTTTTTTCTGAAAAGTACCCCATCCACAATTCCAGGGTAAACAGGTCTGGTACTGAATAATTTGCATTGGAGATACACGTATTCAGTACTTCTGTATTTACATGTGTTTTTTCTGTATTTACATGTGTTCCTTCTGTATTTACATGTGTTCCTTGTACTTCAGTACATGATCACAATAAGAGATTCTTCTTATCAAAACTTATTCAGTAGTTTCTGTTTATTAACTAGATTTATTCCTTTTTGATAATTGTATATTGTACATAACTATAACTTTTCTTTGGAAGCACAGATGTTGATGCCAAGTCACCAAGAACTCACAGTAGTATATTTTCAGCATGACTTTTTTTTCTGTAGCAGTTCATTAACTCTTAGTCTCATGAAGCGCGGTAAAGCGCGGTTCGTCACGGCTAATGAAGCGCGGTAAAGCGCGCCTAGTTAAGGTCTACTTTTAGCACCTCTCTCCCGCTTAACGGAAACCAGTTCCAATTGCGCATGCGCGCTAGCTGATTCTAAAAGCAGTGTACTTCCTTCCTGTCAACTGCAGTTGTGTCAACAACACGTTTTAATAGAAGTTTTTGTTCAGTTTTTGGTCGCGTTTTCGAGAGCGGGGATACTCTAAAAATGGCAGAATCTGATTCCGACAATGAGTCTACATGATATGAGCAGTTGTGGCAGCAATTAGTAGATGAAAGGGCTGATCAGTTAGGGAATGAAAATCAGAGTGATTTGTCAGTGTCTAGCGTGCACACTAGCGATCTTTCCGACTACAGATCGGACCTTTCATCATCCGAAGAATTGGTTGTGAAATTACCTATAATCACAGGTAAAATAGCAGGTAACACAGACAGATGACACTGACAGAACTAAAGCTTACTCAATACTTGCAGTTACCAATTATCTACACACTGACTGTCCCATGAAGCTCTGACCAACCGTTCAGTAGACATAGCATTTTAAACACATGCAATTATTTTTGGCTTGTTTTTGTCAAATCCTTACATGAAGGAGAAGATCAATGTGCTGTTTTGCTATATGAGACTAAGAGTTAATGTAACCAGAAATAAATTTACATTACAACTTTGCAATATTTTGAAAAGGGAAAAAAAAGTTACTCGCATGTGTGAAGCAATCAGGGTCTATCGCCCCTGTGCGAAATGAGTCATAAATAATCCGTTGGTAGGATGATGATGATAATGAGGCCTCGAAAATGATAAGTGAATTAATTATTTCACTTCAAGGTACAAGGTCAACAAATGTTTCACAAAATTTCACTTCCCACCTCCCCCACCCTCTTGTTTTTAATATTGAACTCATGATTTTTTGATGCATGATAAATATCAATGGGGCATACATGCTATGCAAATTTTGTCAACCTAGGTTGCTCCTAGGACAAAGTCATGAGCTGTTTGAAGTCAGGTCCTATGGGTAATTTGAAGTGACCTTGACCCTAAACTACAAGATCAAAAATCCAAATTTGTTGTATGTAGCTAATATTTGAGGTTGTTGCGTTGATCTTGAATAACAAGGTCATTTTGATTATTGCAGTAATCTTGAATGTCAAGGTCATTTTTAGACCTTACAATATTTAAAAAATGTGTAATTGGACAGAGGCAACGCTCTATATTTGACTCACACTTTGCATCAACATCGGATTATTATAATGAGCATCAGAGGTCAAGTGGTGGTCAAGGTCATCCCAAGGTCACCGTTTTTTAGGCATAATACACAGTTCGCTGTAGTTTATTTTATTGTACATAAATGTCAATTTGGAGCTGCAAACGGTCATCTCACGGTAAAAATCATCACAAGGTCAAAGTCATTATTTGCATTTTAATGCCACTGTTTCATTTCAGTTTTTCGGGCACCCATTTTCATGTAGAATATTGCAAGTTATATAAGGAGCATGCGAGTCTTATGGGTGTGTCCTTCTAGTTTTCATTGTTAATTGTTGATTCTGTTTCTGACAGATGACTGGGATACAGTGTTATGGAATATATAATAAATTGTATACTTTTCAAGGTTGCTGTAGTGTGGAACTAATTTATTCAACACACACCTGCTCCCCACCCCATTCCCATCATATGTGAATCTCTGTGCTGCCCAGAATCTACAATTTGAATTGAACACTAGTTGAAAACTAAGTAGTTTTGTTCCCTCTTCTCTTCCCCCTCTCGTGCCCCTCTCCATCCTCTCTCTAAATATTTAATGTTCACCCCTTGGGGTCATGAGCAATCTTGCCACTGTAGATTGTTCTAACCTATAAAGGGAAAAGTGAAAGCCCCAGTTGAAAACCTGTCTTTCCTTTATAGGCATGACAGATTCACTGCGGCAACAGTACCCCCGTTGGAGTGCCAGGGGTTTTAGTATAAATAGTACCCCCACTTTCTGGAAATTTAGTGCTTTAAATTCCCACTGTCGCTGTCTTTCTCATTTGCTCTTTCTCATTCCTGCTCTGTCCTATCAATCTGCTATACTATCTTCTTCTTCGCTAGATCAGTGACCTACCTTTTTTCTTGAAAACTCTTCCTGGACAAGACTCCTTATTTGTGTATGAGGTCTGTTGGATCAGCTTGGGAATGTTGGACGCTTTCTGCCGGGTGGTCACTAGGGCTTCCTATGATGGTACTATTTAGCAATATAGGCATTTTATATGTATATGTTTTGTTGATAATTTATAATGATGTTTGTATTCTATTTTGTTTTTGTAATCGGGGGTTTGAGTAGTTGGGGTAAAGCCTCAGCCGTCCCCTGCGTGGGATATCTTTATTGTAAAGTGACTGGCCGGTGGAGGGCATTCAATTTTCCCACTAGGGTTGTTTCAGCAGATCTTTTATGCAGATCGGGGGTTGTCCGGTCCTGATTTGGCTCGGAAGAGTCCGCTGGACCTAAAGCAACAATCAATCAATCAATCAATATTTAATGTTCAATCATTTTGTGAAGTAGTGCTAGCATTCCCATCTGCATGAAAAGTGTGCTACAATATCATCCACATCCTGAAACATTTTGACATCCACTGCCATGTTATTAAATTGATTTTGCTATTGTCATACACGGGGATACGAACCAGTCCAATTTCATTGTATTGTGTTAGATCATCATGAAAATAATATGATGTTATGACAGGCCCTCCCCCTCCTCTCGTCGCCCCCCTTCCAAAGGAAAAAAAATGTTGTTTTTTTGGCAAATCTTTTGCGAGATGAGTTCTAAATAGTCACTGTCTATCCTTCAAGTGCTAAAACTTTAAAATGGTTAAATAATTGGAACCATTTTTATCTATCACAATAAAAACTTAGTAGAATGGTGTATATTCGTGATACCTTGAAAATGATCAGTGAATGAATGACTTAATTCAAGGTCAAGGTCACTGAATCATGAAATGTTTATTAAAAAAATAAAAAATTTTGCAAAATTTCATTATTTCTTGAAATGTTTTGAATTTTTGATGCCTAATATTGATGTGACAAACATGCTACACAACTGCTATCAATCTTGCATTTAGGTCAAGGTCACTGGAGCTGTCCAAAGTCAGTTCATATGGGTATTTTGAAGTAACCTTGACTCTAAACTATAAGAGATAAATAGGCCAGACTTATAATTAGATATAATAGATTGAACTTTCATATATTTTCCGTTTTTGCATTGATCTTAAAAGTCAAGGTCATTTTAGGCCATACAAAAACATGAAAAAAAATTGCCATCATACAGTGGAACGGCTCTGCATTTGACTCAGAGTATGCATCAACATTGGGTTATTTGATCATACATGAGCATCAAAGGTCATGTGAAGATCAAGGTCATCCAAAGGTCGTTATTGAAGGTCAAGGTAAGATTTTTGCTTAATACCACTTTTGGTGTAGTTTGTACATAGTGTCCATTTGGAGCTCTGAGTCAATATTTGATGGTCAGGATCATCGCAAGTCAGTATTACTTTGCATTTTAATGCCACCATTTCAATTTTTCTGGTAACTCATTTTCATGTAGAATACTGCAAGTTCCATAATTAGGATGTGAGTCATATGAGCTTTGCCCTTTTAGTTTCCTAAGTTATTAATATTGAATGTATGATTTTTTGATGCATGATAGGTATCAAGAAGACATTAATACTGTGCAAATTTGGTCAATCTCGCTCCATGGTCAAGATTACTGGGGCTGTCCAAACTTGGTTCGTATGGGTACTTTGAAGACCTTGACCCTACCTAAACTATGAGAGATAAAAAGTCCAAACTTGTAGTATTTACAGATAATAGATTGGTCTTTCATATATGTTCAATTTTTGCATTGATTTTGAAGGTCAAGGTAATTTTAGACCTTAAGCAGTTGTCTGACGACAAACATTTTAATTGGAATCATAGTAAAATCATGACTGGAGTCACTGATTTGTGAGACTATCACCGAGTCATCTCAGTTAAATCAGTTCACAGCATGATTTGTGATGATTTTCCATGATTAGAACATGCCCTAATTTCGACGAACTGATTGTGAATCATTCAGCATGGGAACAAATGAAACGTGCTACTTTGATCATGAGATTTTGCACAAGTGGCTACGAATTCCAAGACCGGCCCGCTAGGAAACGTTGGGAGTTAAAAATTCCTTTGAGTTAATAGAGATGATACAGTCACATGATTGTTTATGGGCTATCGTCTGTATGGGATATCATCTTTTTCTTTGAACTTAGTAAATGAAATGCTACCGTTAATGCAAAAATTATTCGTCGCTGCTTTTCACACATTTTGACTTTGGCGCAGCAAGTTAAGCAACCCCTGTGCTTTTCTTTGTGCGCAATGACTGTGCGCATGTTTACCAAAATCAAATGTTTTAGTGTCACCGCTGATGACTCACAACCCCTTGGGGTCATGAGCAATCTTGCCACTGTAGATTGTTCTAACCTATAAAGGGAACAGTGAAAGCCCCAGTTGAAAACCTGTCTTGCCTTTGTAGGCATGACAGATTCACTGCGGCAACAGTACCCCCGTTGGAGTGCCGGGGGTTTCAGTATAAATAGTATCCCCACTTTATGGAAATTTAGTGCTTTAAATTCCCACTGTTGCTATCTTCCTCATATACTCTTTCCCATTCCTGCTCTGTCCTATCACTCTGCTATACTATCTTCTTCTTCGATAGATCAATGACCTACCTTTTTTCTTGAAAACTCTTCCTGGACAAGACTCCTTGTTTGTGTATGAGGTCTGTTGGATCAGCTTGGGAGTGTTGGACGCTTTCTGCTGGTTGGTCACTAGGGCTTCCTATGATGTTAGTATTTAGCAATATAGGCATTTTATATGTATATGTTTCGTTGATGATTTGTAATGATGGTTGTATTCTATTTTGTTTTTGTAACCGGGGGTTCGCGTAGTTGAGGTAAACCCTCAGCCGTCCCCCGCGTGGGATGTCTTTATTGTAAAGTGACTGGCCGGTGGAGGGCGTTCAATTTTCCCACGAGGGTTGTTTCAGCAGATCTTTTATGCGGATCGGGGGTTGTCCGGTCCTGATTTGGCTCGGAGGAGTCCGCTGGACCTAAAGCAACAATAAATCAATCAATCAATCAATGATGACTCACAGCCTCAGTCCTTTCATTCAAATCATGACTCGCAAACATTCACTGTCATTGTGATTACAATTAAAATGTTAATCGTTAGACCTAGGTGTTACAAAAACATTTAAAATTGTCTAGTCCTACAGTGGAGTGTAGCTATATTAAACCAATATTATGCAACAACATTGGGTGATTAGATCATACATAAGGATCAGAGGTCACATGAACGTCAAGATCATCCCAAGGTCACTGGTTTTTGGAATACAACTTTTGCTGTAGTTTTTTTGATCATACATGAGTGTATTTGGTCAAGGACCCAGGAGGTCAAGGTCATCTCAAGGTCAAACATATCGAAAATCATTTTAATGCCACCATTGCGTTTCATTTTTTTCTGGGCACTCATTTTCATGTTGCAAGTTCCATAATGAGTGAGTGAATCATATGGGCAAACCTTTCTAAGGTCAAACCCTTCTAATTAACTTTGTGTTGCAAAACTGAAGTGGAGGATCTGTCTGTCATTCACTTCGAGGTGTTAATTTCCACATTTTTGGTGGAGCACAATCCTATCATATCCTATCCCGCAACTCTGAGGTCGTAGGGGCACCACAGTTGATCATTTAACCAGCGTACTCCATGTTTCTCTGTCCTCAGCAACCCTCATGGCTTCACTCCGTGTCAAACCAGTCCATTCTCGAATGTTGTCCTCCCACCTCTTTTTTGGTTTCCCTCTTCTTCTTCCTCCTTGCACAATATAATAGAAAAATAGGAAGATACATTACATGGTTATTGATTTAGGTCCAGCGAACGAAAACAACACAAAATAAATGCAAAAATATATCTTGGCTGAAAATTGTATGAAAATTTAAAATCAGTACCAGTGATAAGTAACAGGGTTTGGCACCTCTGGGTACATGTTGCATCTAATATTTTAAGGTTTTTCTTTTGTTTGAACTTATTCCAAATGTCATCCACTTTCAGCTATTCATAGAGGTTTAAGATTTTGTTCATTGTATATAGAGTTGTGCATGTAGGCCGGGAACTACATATATGTCTAGATCTCTGGAATAACGCTACAAGCATTCTCTACAGGAGTATACAAAATATCTCAAACAAGGAATGGAGCGGCGGCTTGCGCAGGAGGTCCAATGGGAGATTACTGAGGAACCAAGGGTAGGAGTTGGAATGACATCCCTTGCATAATGGCTTTGTTGCAGTACACTTGAGTTTTATCACACTCTAGTTTTACTTTTTTTTTTTTTTTAAACAGCTTTTTTTTTTTAAATATTTTTTTTGTAGCATGCTAGCAAGATTTGATACTCTGAATATTAATGACTTTTCATAAACATGAATCATTAATTGCGCATATATTCTAAAATGCAACTTCGTCGAGGATCTATTTTGAACTTTTAAAAAATAGAAGTGATAATGTTTCTATCTGTTTGGAAGAAAATTCTGTTTTTCTTTTGTTAGAAAGCACAATGTTAGCATATGTAAATGTAAAGTCTGTCTGTTTTCATATTTCACATAACATTGAAAAAACCAGATTCTGTGACACGTCTGAAATATATTATTAGTTATTTTTTTTAGTCATTTTTTTTCCTTTCACAATTTCAGTCAGGAGTTTTACCCTCACAATTTCCGTCAGGATTTGAAAATAAAAATGTTTAGCAATCATTTTAATCTAGATTATTTTTTAGAGTCATTTGTCATGATCACAAAGGTCTAACAATTTTTGTTCATTTGACACATTTGGATGCCTTGTTGTCAAAGTTGATATAATCATAATTCCTACATTTTCTTTCTAATGTAATAAAGCAATGCAGAAATTCTGCAGGAGTTTCTCTTTGAAAGATATTTGAAATAGGAGTTCTGAATATGTGCAGTGTAATAACCATTTGTATGTTATTTATTAGGTACAGTAGCGCAATAACTTTTTATTTATTTGCAAGCATAGCAGACACAGCTAACAACGTGGTAGTCAAAGTATAACACTTAGCAAGGTTGCATCGACTCAACAGTTATTGTGCGTTAAGTTGATGTAAAATTAAGTTTCCAATATTGTGGGTTTCTCTTTATTATTGTGCATTAATTTAATAGTTAACTGTTAAGTTTCTAATCAATGTTAGTTTCTTGCAAGCATGTGCTGCATCATACAGCAATAATAACTCTGGGGCAGTGAGTGAATTCTGCTGTGCAGTTTTCTGGCTTTGACAATTTGTGGCTGAACCCCAGATTTCCCCCCACCTCCACCTGCCCTCATCCCTACTTTCCCACCCACCCCAAAGTTTTCCTTTTCCTGCTTAGATCCCTGCTGACACAGTGATGCTGAGTGAAGCATCATTGTAAGTGGACTGCTAGGCCATTTTAACCTTTTCTTCTGTCCTGGCATTCTAGCATTAATTCTGCACTGGACTGAAATTTTGCACAATGTAGAAATTGGAAAGTAAGATGCATGAAAAGGAAAATGGAGCCTGATAATTTTTTTTTTATTTTAATGGATGAACATATCAGTTGTTACAATGGGAGGTGGAAGAAGTGATGAGTTCCATTACAGATTTGCTGTGCCAGTTAGATAACTTTGTAATCTGTGATTTGAGATTTAAAGTAACAAATAAACCACACACACACAAAAACAACAACAACAGGAGGTGGAAGGAATATCGTAATTGTGACCATTGGCTAGAAAAGTGCTGCTTAATGGTATTTTATAGTATAACTTATAAGCATGCATTTTGACTCTGATCCTATGGATTTTCCCAGTGATTTTTCCGCTGCATTTTGATTTAATGTTCTTGCATTTTTGGCTCTATGGATTCATATCTTTCCTCAGCTTGTGCAATTGCAGCAAAGACCAGGAAGGATTGTAAATTTGAAGGCAAACATGTCTGCCATTTTCATGTTGATCATTTTTGTGAAAAAGTAAGGATCACAGCACGGAAAATTCTTGAACATTTCACATAACATTTGAATGGATCACATCAGAAATAATTTAAACTGAAGGCAAAATATTAACTATTTCATTATTTTATCAATGTTACTTAGGCATAGTAAATTACAAGATCAATTTTTGCCTATTTTATCTTTATTTTGCTAGTGAAATAAAACCATCAAATTCAATATGATCCATATTTGGAATTTGAATGTGTGGTTCACACACTGTGCACCATAATGAAATTTATTGCACACTGATCTAAAGTGCAGCATCTCATTCAATTTAATAATAATAATGAATGGTACTTATATCGCGCAAATCTCACATTGTGACTCATTGCGCACCCACTCACATTCATCCATTGTACATCCTGTCATTACAACACATATGGCATAATATTACAATGAAATAAAAACAACAATAATAATAATTTTATATGTACTGTAGAAATAATAATAATTTTATATGTACTGTAGAAATGTTAATTCATTTATGCATTATAATTATTAGTGTAAATAATAACAGTCTTAGTGATGATACACTGCCTACAACTTCCCGCTATGATTTTTACCATGAGTGTCTAATTTTACTGAGTGCATCGCCATCCTATTGAATAATAATGAGGTTGTCTATGGATTTCAATGCAGTTCTCAGACTCTCTTGGCGTCTTTCTTGACTCCCAATTGCTCACATTAATTGTCTGTCCTGTGATAAAGTCCATTCCATTCCGGATAGCACATTGCCATAAGAAATATTTTCTTTACAATTTAGCAGCAGTGGGTGTGAGGGATTTTTGTAAGAAATTTGATTGAGAACAAAACTGCCGACTCCTTTCTGTTTTAACAGTTTACATTCATGCTTCTTTGCTTTCGGATACATTTAAATGCATGTTTGCTGCTTGTTGCTGACAATGGTTTGCAGTGACTGCAGTGAAAACCGGACTTTGTTGTTGTTAATAATGACAGTAATAGTCTATTAATTTTCTCTTTTTCTTTCCAGGTTATACTGGCATTGTACTAATGTTTTCACCCCTTCCTTGTAATTGAAGCTAATTTGTTGACTTTGTTATATGATCTTTAATTGCATGTCTCCAAAGGTCTGTATTTGTTCATGTCATCAAGGATCAGCCTGCTGATTTGTTTTGTATCATGTTATAATATATGCCTGTATTTGTTCATGTCCCCAAGGATCAGCCTGATGATTTGCTTTGTATCATGTTATAATATATGTCTGTATTTGTTCATGTCCCCAAGGATCAGCCCGCTGATTTGTTTTGTATTGTTATATACATATTGTATTTGTTCAGAAATTGCTGAAGAGTTTCTTGAAATTTCTGGAGAAATACTTTACAATGTTGATGAAATTGTGAATGTCATGCTTATATTCTGTGTTCATGTGTCTGGTAAAAAATTGATTGTTGCTTGCTATGATTTGAGTTGTCAGCTGAATTAATTTTAACTGTTGTTGGCTGATTGAAGGAGTACATTCCTGTGCTGAGTCGCCCGCAAGTTCTGCAGAATGCCAAGACTTTTGAATGGAGCAACATGTACAGAGATCGCTTGGTACTTTCTCTGTCTCTTTATTGTTTTCCCAGTTGTGACTAGTATGTGTTGTTTAGCAGAGTTCTGCATGCTTCAAAAAGCAAAAAAATAATTATAGCCACCTGTTAACACTTGGGCAATTGGCAAATGTCTATACAAATAGATCAATGAAGATATGATCTTCATCTTACTTTTTTGATGAGGAAGATGTTAATAAAACAACCAACCAATTGATTGGAATTTAAGGTTGCTGCTGTGCCACTAGAAATGAATGTGTTTTTGCTGGTTGTGTATATAAAATGGATATATTGCATGCTTCTTGCGGACCCCTTGGGGTCATGAGCAATCTTGTCACTGTAGATTGTTCTAACCTATAAAGGGAAAAGTAAAAGCCCCAGTTGAAAACCTGTCTTGCCTTTGTAGGCATGACAGTTTCACTGCGGCAACAGTCCCCCCCACCCCTCCCCCGTTGGAGTGCCGGGGGTTTCAGTATAAACAAGTACCCCCACTTTCTGGAAATTTAGTGCTTTAAATTCCCACTGTCGCTGTCTTCCTCATTTGCTCTTTCCCATTCCTGATCTGTCCTATCACTCTGCTATACTATCTTCTTCTTCGCTAGATCAATGACCTACCTTTTTTCTTGAAAACTCTTCCTGGACAAGACTCCTTTGTGTATAAGGTCTGTTGGATCAGCTTGGGAGTGTTGGACGCTTTCTGCTGGGTGGTCACTAGGGCTTCCTATGATTGTATTATTTAGCACTATAGGCATTTTATATGTATACGTTTTTGTTGATGATTTGTAATGATGGTTATATTCTATTTTGTTTTTGTAACCGGGGGTTTGCGTAGTTGAGGTAAACCCTCAGCCGTCCCCCGCGTGGGATGTCTTTATTGTAAAGTGACTGGCCGGTGGAGGGCATTCAATTTTCCCACTGGGGTTGTTTCAGCAGATCTTTTATGCGGATCGGGGGTTGTCCGGTCCTGATTTGGCTCGGAAGAGTCCGCTGGACCTAAAGCAACAATAAATCAATCAATCAATCAATCAATTAAGCTTCTTGCGGACGACGAGCCAAAGAAATATTTTTGTATGTGACATCAGACAATAAAGTTGTATTGTATTGTATTGTATAAGATAATACATATTCAGAATACATATTCAGAATTCGCAAACCCAAGCCTGGGTTATATAAATTATTAATAGCATAGGACAGATTTTTCTGCAAGAAAACCTTCTAATGGAGGGAGGGGGGGGGGGGGGAAAGGGAAGAGAGGGGTGTGTGCAATTTTTTCTTTATGCCACCAAAAAAAAAAAAATCCATTCAAAGAACTGCCTTCATGACTGCTACATATGAAAACTAATTATACACCTGTAAAATATTTCACATTCTTCTGAGTGTTTCCATTTCTTTTCAGTTCTTTGGGGTTTGAATAAGATTTCCTCACAGTTCATTCTTGAACTTTATTTACTTTGAATGCTAACACTTTTTTTTATTGAGAGTATAAACTGAGGCCTAGTCTGCCCACGCATCCATTGCACGGACTAAAATCCTGATGCTCATTGTCTAGATAGCGAATTCCAGTTGCACGAATACAGCCAGCAAGCACTAGGTTCATTCTTCCCAAAGTCAGCAATTGGGCACCTCTGGCCTGGATTCTGTGTCAGCCAGCACCTTGAGCATCTCTTGTGCTGAAAAAGTACTATATAATATAAAAGAACAATTAAATAAATAAATAATGTATGAGTGTAGAGCTTATTTTTTTCCATCAAGAAAGTGACACATTTTCAAATAAAAATTTTGTATTATTATTTTTTTTAAATCTTGTATTCGTTCGAATGAGACTAAAAACTTAAAAACTGAGATCTAGTCTGTACACACATTCACATTGTACACATTCCATCACACAGACTTTTAAAGATCCTGACATTTATATCCTATATGGTAGAGCTGGGTACCGTGCGTCAAAGTCGCACCGGTATTACCTTGGTATTTTTAGGTCGTATCGGTATTTCGTACCGGTATACCGCTATTTTAAGTGTTACAATCAAATGGGATATGGCAGTGACAGTAGTTGCCGACGCAAAAGAAAAATTATCATACACTTCAAAACAGTTTCAAAGAACCACATTTCCATAGAAACTGAAGCTTTATTATTGCTTAAATGCCTTCAAAACAAATTATGATAAATCACTGTTTAGAACATCAGCAAACTTGAAACCACAAAATCAAAATAAAACAAAAACATTTAACGGAAAAGGTCTTTAAGAGTTCAGAAGGATTGGCGACTGGTACCATGCTCAAACACAAGGATAAGCTGCTGTTCTTATAAGTTCTTCCATGTGTTTGGGCTTTAGACTCGCTCTCTGGGCGGACAAGATGTCTCGTTATGTCGCGTTTTGTGTTGTCAAGATTTTACAGTAAACCGGACCTTGGACACCCCCACTAGTATAGCATACCGTCATGTTTCCGAACGTGAATACAGTTACGTACCGGTAAAACCGTCCAGCCCTACTAGATGGATGAGTGCCGAATACACAGATAAACCTAACACGCTTTAGGTCCCTTCTCCCCCATACCCAATCCCTGGGATTGTGCTCAGCTGTCTGGTGATTCACCAGGAGGCCACACTTTTGGGGTTTGTGGCTGAGAACTCTATGTGCCTCTCCATGGCCCCTCGTCTTGTTAATCTAAGCAAAGAACTTGCAAGAGACCACGCTGCACTGAATCGTCTGTCTATGAGCCGGGCATCTGCGACGTACAAACTCACTTACGGACTAGGCAAAAGCATGAAAGAAGAAATGGTGGCTGATATTGGCGACAATTTCTTCAGTCTTAACATTGATGAGGCCACCAGCACCAACCATGAGAAAGTTCTCACAGTGCTCATCAGCTTCTTCTCTAACGCAAAACAGAAGGTCCTAGTTCAGCATCTTGGATCTGTCAGCCTGCTACGAGTGACAAGTGCAAATGTGGTGGCAGCCTTGGAGAAGATGCTACATGAGAATGGTTTGAAGTGGAGCAGGTGTCTGTCCATTTTGATGGACTCGTGCAACGTAATGAGGGGAGTAAAGAGTGGTGTTGAAACTACAATCAGAAAGGAGAAGGCTCCCCACCTGCTGGACATCAACGGCGACAGTTGCCACCACATTCATAATTCAGCCAAGGCGTTTACAAAAGTGTTTGGGGGTGGCCTTGAAAAGATGTTTGGAGACATCTTCACTGACTTTGAAAACAAACAATTCCAGGATTGTCTGTCCCTGATCTGCCTCTATCTGGAGGTCAAGTACACCAGACCGGAGCGGTTTTTGAAACACAGATGGCTTTCAGCATTGGACTCCAGTGCAGACACCTTGAGGCTGTTTGATGCTTTGACAGTCCTCTACTACGAGTTCCTACCAAAGCAGGAAAAGGCTGCCTACCACTCTACTGTGATTGACATCCCGATCTCCAAGAAGGTTAACATGGTGAGTTTATTTTTGTTTTCAGACTTATTATTGGAGTGAGCAGTGTATTTCTACATACCTACTTATACTTATATCTATATACACATTATTAATTTATTTCTGTATAAATAATGTTGTATGCCAGTTTCAGGTAGAAAAAGAAGTGTGATATAAATGAAATTTTATGATTAGTTTATTTTTTCAAGTATGTGGGATTTTTTATGTTTAGTTCTTTTTTATTTTTTATTTTATTCATTTGTTGATCTTTTTTATGCATACATTTTTGTACAACTGGTATTGTATTCTCCCGATGTACAGAACAAAGTTGATTCAAGGAACTGAAAAGAATGTTGTATGGACTGAAATATGATTTTGTTATTGTGCTGATTTATTGTTCTAATTATGTTTCTAGGCCTCAAGAGATGAAATCCGTGAGGTGCGAAAGCAACTTTCCACAATCGGCCTGACAGCAGAAGGCAAGCAGCGCAAGGAGCGAATTGTGAAGCGAGTCTTCTACCACAGGGACGACACGGTGCTGCAGCTCAAGTTCTATGTTGACGTACTGACTCTCTTGAAGGAATTTGTCATGCTGTTCCAGCGCCAGGATCCCCTCATCCATGTTCTTCATGAGGAGCAGGTAACTAATATTAATTATAGATCTGAAATTTTATGTATGTGTTTAGGTAGGGTTTCAATTTAGTTTTAATCAGTCATGTAGCACGAAAAATGTACAAGTAATTATTTAAGCCAAGTTATGAAAAAAAAACAAAAAAACTCAAATTACTGTTTATTTTTTCATATGTATTAATTTATTTTTCTTATTTTTTTTCTCTATTTCAAAATCTCCAATCGGAGTATTTTTGAAAATTTAAACTGTAACAGTAAGCCTTTTAGTTTCTTTTACAAAGTCATATTTTCTTTTCCAGTTGTGTCTCGTACGGAAGTTCCTACTCTTCTTCGTCGAACCAGAATTCTTGAAACCTCTGACAGTGGGGACTTTGCTGTCCCTCAACCTGGACGACGAAGACATTCATCTTTTGCTGGAGGCCATTTTCCTTGGGAAAGCGGAGCTGCCTTTGACAAAGCTCCTTCGTCTGTCCAGCAATACTTCAGGCAGACTGCTCTCCGTGGATACATCGCCTGTGGAAAGGTGCTGCTACAGAGGATACCCCTGAAGAATGGCTTTCTCCAGGCTGCTGGAGGGTTGGACCCAAAGAAGAAAGCCTCTGCAGCATTGGAGAGCTGCTTGAAGCTTCCTGCACTTCTACCTACTGATGTCATGCAGACCAAATGCAGTGATGATGAGACCAGTGACAAGGAGACCATTCAAGCTGCCTTCAGTGCAGAAGTTAGAGATTTCTTTGGCGAGGATGACATCCCATGCACTAGAGGAAGGCCAAAGGGTTGATGAGTGGTGGGCCAAGGCGATCAACCGTTACAATCTGCATCTCCTGGGTCAGGTTGTGAGAGCAGTTCTATCCACCTTTCATGGTCCTGTGGTGGAGAGCTCGTTTAACATTATGGGAGATGTGATTGATGGCAGGAGTGGACGCATGAACATGGCAACCTTCGATGCTTTTCACACCACTCGTTATGCCTTGGCTGCCACAGGAAAGTCTGCCACAGCCCACTTCCGCAGGGAGAATGTGATGAGAGACCCTGTGAACAAAGCTCTTGTCAACAATATTGCTAATTCACGAGAGAAATACCACCAAGTGCTTGCTGAGAAGAATGAAGAAAAAAAGAGGAAGTTGGCTGTCTTTGACAAACAGCAATCCAGAGTTGCTTGCAAGCGGAAAGCTGTAGAGTCTCTCAAGGACGATGCAAAAAAGGCCCAGCTGAAGCACTACAAGAAACAGGCCAAATCAACTAAATAGCCTCATAGGACTGTTGGCTGATGCTTTGTAAATACTACTACCATGCTTATGATTGATATCGTACATGTGACCAAGGAATAAGTTGACAATATGAACTTGAATTGCCTCATAGGACTGTTGGCTAATGTTTTGTAAATTTGTTAATACTACTACCATGCTCATGATTGATATCATACGTGTGACCAAGGAATAAGTTGACAATATGAACTTGAATTGTCTACTTGAAAGACTTGAAGAAATAAAGCAAGTTCATGAAATTGCCAAGTTTCTGCATTCTCAGGTATGATTTTCTTCTTAGTAAACTATTTTTTTTATCCTGGAAAAAGTACTCAGATTGCACAGATTTTAACGATTTTTTCAAAAATTTTCCCCCCGGATCCCCCTAGCAGACTCGCCGGCTACGCCGGCTTGCTTATCTGGCTGCGCCACATTTTCAGTGAAAACTCTTTTCGGGGAGTAGCATGCCTGTTATTTAATCTCCCTCTTTCTCTCTCTCTTCGATCACTGAATCAAGCTGCAACTTACACAGTAGGCTCTTAGTATACAACAATTAACCAACAAGACAACAGCATGGTACATGGTACTTGTTTGTCAAAAAGGTATTTCATACTTGAGTGAATATGACAGAATGCACATGCTCCTTCAATGATAACCGAAGCGCACGCACATGCAGACTTTACATAGGCAGGTCACCATTTCAGCCCTACGTTATGGAGACTGAATTCTACCACGTGCGAAAATGTCGGGGAAGTAACTAGCGTCAAAAGGTCTATTAAAATACAATGTTTGCTATAAAACTGAAAGTATGCAGAACTCTGTATATCAGTTGTCACCCAGCCAATTGTTTTCTTGTTCGTTTGAGTAAAGTTTGTCAGATAATGACCTAAATTGTTGTTGTGACTTGGTGTAATGGAAAGAGTTGTTATTGTGTGTGCGTTGTGTTGTGACATCGCTGTGCACACTGAGTGGCAGAAATCTGTCAGGCCTATGGAAGGCCTCTGCCATCTCTGATAGTCTTCATCCAGTTTTTATTCTGTTGTCTTTGTTGTAATGCTGTCACACACAAGCAAGCTTTAACTGTTAATTTTTTTCCCCTTTGTTTAAAGGCTGCTGAGTTTGTCTTTCCTTTTTTTTCCCAGTGTTGCTTTCTTAAAATGTTGTTGGTTTAAGACAGCTGACTTCTACTCTCATTGATGTTTCATAGAGCCAGTGCTTGTGTTTCTGTGTATAATGTCAGAAATATCCTAGTTTATAATGGTTTATTTTTTCTATGCTTTTAGTTTTTATTTTTGTTTTGTGTGTGGTCTTTTTTGTTGTTTTTATGTTGATCTCATCTAGTTTTAGTACCAAGTTCATTGAAATTATTCTTCAGGTATGTGATTGTCATTTATTTGTCTAGTTTTAAAACTTTTAGTGAAAATCTTACTGTTACAATCTCATGTAATTTATGGAATCAAATGTTTCCAGGCATACTGGTAATTGCTTTGTTAAGAGAAATAGTTTATAATTATTTAACATGTATGCAATTTCTTTTCACCAAAATTTAACACCAAACCTTTTCCATGCCTATTTTTGGCTGATCTGACATCATGTATGTGCTAATGACTTCTACAGAAATTTATTTAATGATGACCTACTGCATGAAAATATATTAAGTTAATATATAAAATATGCACTATTTTCCATTTCTGTTTAAAAGTATTTCTGTGTTCCACCAAATATGTCCAGACCTTCATTCTTCTCAATACCTGTCTAGTAATTGTGCATCTTCCGGTCCCTCTTGTGAAAATGTGTTTGCATTTTGACAGCATTGCACTTCTGGCATTTCTATCTGCTTGTGCCTGACGGTATGAATTTTAGTTTCACTTTCGTTTGAGAATCCATTTGAGATCCTCATAGAACCAAATATTATTGTATGTAATGTATAAAATGAAGGCCTATCCTATCCTATATCCTATCCCATAACTCGGAGGTCGTAGGGGCACCACAGATGATCGTTTAACCAGCATTTTCCATCTTTTTCTATCCTCAGCAACCCTGATGGTTTCGCTCAGTGTCAAACCAGTCCACTTTCGAATGCCGTCCTCCCACCTCCCTTTCGGTCTCCCTCTTCTTCTACCTCCTTTCACTGTGACTTTCAGGATCTTTGCAAGGCCTGATGATCTGGTGATGTGGCCACATGATTGCAGCCTCCTCTCCCTTACCACTGTGACCAACGTCCTGCCTGGTGGTCTGTCGGACTTCATCACTGGCGACGTACTGGGCACAGTAAAGGCCCAGAAGTCCCGCTCTGCAGCCCATCTCCATGGCCCGCATTCCCCGTTGTAGATCCGCTGAGAGGGCCCACGCCTCGCATGCGTATAGGAAGACGGAGATGACAAGGAAGCACAGCAGTCTCACCTTGGAATGTAGGCTGACCGTCCCATCTTTCCAAACTGGCTTCAACCTCGCCAGGGTAGCAGCCATCTGTGCAATCCTGGAGAGGACTTCCCGTCAGGACCAACTGTCTGATACAATGGCCCCCAAACATCCGAAGCCATGCACCATGCCGAAGGGACCGGCCCTGGACCCCGATGTCCATTTTGCTGCCACTGGTGCCTGCCGGTCACCATCCTGGTCTTCTCTGCAACTGTTTCCACTCCATTGGCTCTGGATGTGGTGTCAAGCCTCTGCACCAGCCGCTCAAGCTCCTGTTCCTCCCCAGCCAATCCATCAATGTCATCCGCAAAACAAATGCCAGAGGCCGCTTCACCCCTTATGCTGACTGTACCTTTGTGATCTGCAAGGGCATCTGATATGTTGTGCGCTAAGAAGATGTTGAAGAGGGTTGGAGAGAGTAGGCATCCTTGACGCACACCGATTGTTGTTCTGAACCAGTTTTCGATGGCGCTGTTATGGAGGACTGCACTGGTAGCCTTGTCATACAGGCTTTTGATGACTTCAGTAATTTTAGGCTGATGTTGTACATGCTCATGGTTGCCCACAGAGCTGCATGCCACTCGGTCAAATGCCTTCTTGAAGTCTACAAACACATGAGATAGTTGTTGGTGCTGTAGGTATTTCTCGCAGATTATTCTGAGGTTGAAAATCTGTTCAGTGGCACTTTGCCCTGCCCTGAATCCTGCCCGTTCTTCAGCCATGATTTGTTCAGCTTGGGGTTTCAACCCGTTGAGTATTATTTTCAGGAGGACCTTGCTGGGATGGCTGATGAGGCTGATGGTGCAGTCATTTTTACATTTCTGAAGGTTACCTTTTTTGGGAAGAGTGATAACATTGTGTTGGCCACTCTTCACTTTGCTAGATCTTGTTACAGAAAATAGTGAATGCTTCAATCATCTCTTCTCCTCCTGCTTGAAGCAATTCCGTGGGTATGTTGTCCACTTTTGCGGACTTTCCTTTCTTCAGCGATTGCACTGCTGCCCCAACTTCTCAGAGAATTGGGAGGAATTCTTCTCTGTTCTCAGGACATGCTAGAACTGATGGGTCACCGTTTGGTGTGTGATTGTAAAGGTCAGAGCATTACTCTGTCCATCTGTCCAAGACTTCTTGTTCTTCTGTAAGGCATATGCCAGACTTTCTTTGGATCATGGAGACCTTGGGCTGTTTAACACTTGTCAGCCGCTTCACAGCCTGGTAGGCTTTCTTTATGTTGTTCTTGTTCAGATTGTTCTCTATTTCCTGACATTAGTCTTCTTTCCAGTTATCCTTTGTTGTGCGCATGCCTTTTCGGATGTCATTGTTGATTTTTCGGTAGGCATAAACTCCCTGTGAGGTGTTCTTTTTCTTTTTCATCTCTCTTAGTTTATCACACAGGTCCAAAAGTTCAGGTGTGATCCACAGGTTCTTCTTAGGCTGGTGCTTTCCAAGGATCTTTGTGGCAGAATCTGTCACAGCTGAGTTGAAGGTGGTGGTCATGGTGTTGACATGTATTTCACCAGCTCACAAAATGAGCCTATCCTATCCTATCCTATCCTATCCCATAACTTGGAGGTCGTAGGGGCACCACAGATGATTGTTTAACCAGCGTACATCTTTCCCTGTCCTCAGCAACCCTGATTGTTTCGCTCAGTGTCAACCAGTCCATTCTCGAATGTTGTCCTCCCACCTCTTTTTCGGTCTCCCTCTTCTTCTACCTCCTTGCACTGTGCCTTGCAGGATGGTAATTGCAAGACCTGATGATCTGGTGACGTGGCCATACCATCGGAGTTTACGTTTTTTCACCACTATGAGCAGGTCATCGTGTTGTCCAATGGCTCGTGTGATGGTCTGTCGGACTTCGTCGTTGGTGATGTGCTGAGTATATGAAATGCCCAGAAGTCTTCTGTATCACCTCATTTCCATGCTTTGTATTCTTCTTTGGAGATCTGCTGTGAGGGTCCATGTTTCGCAAGCATATTATAGGAAGATGGAGATGACAATGGAGAACAGCACTCATACCTTGGAATGTAGACTGATGGTCCTGTCTTTCCAAATTGGCTTCAACCTCGCCAGGGCAGCAGTTGTTTGTGCAAAATGAGCAGTGGTGCAAATTTCCCTCCAATTATGGCGTGAAATATTTCTGCCACCTCCGGGTCTTGCAGTTTGTCCAGGTCAAACTTTAGTCTGGTGCACTTTGTTGTGTTTACTGTCTTCAAGTGGAGCTGGAAAGACATCACGAGATCGTGGTCACCCGATGTATGCTCCTGGAAAAGTGAGTGTCCTGCCAATGTTGATGCTTGATCTGAAGCGTTTCTTGACCATGATGTAGTCAATCTAATTGTGATGCTCCCTGCCAAGACTGTGCCATGTCCATCATCTGGATTTTTTGTGGAGACCAAGCAAGTTTGCCAGTATCAGATTGTTGTGTCTGACAAACTCCAAGAGTCTCAGACCCCTGTCATTTGTCTCGTTGTTGCAGTGGGGTCCACATGTGTCTCCCCAGTTGTGGTGTGCATCTTGGCCAACCTTGGCATTCCAGTCACCTTCCACTATCAAGGTCAAGGTACTTTATTACCCAATGAATTCAAAATACATAGGATTTTGTTTTGGTGATGCGGTAAAACATTCAGTCCCACTATGACTATATCCTTCTTCGGCACTTGGTCAAGGACAGCCTGTAGATTTTCATAGAAATCCTCCTTCGCTGTCGTCATAGTCTGATGTTGGGGCATAGGCCTGGATAATGATTATGTTGAAAGGGGCTGCTCTCAGACAATCCCTTGGGGTCATGAGCAATCTTGCCACTATAGATTGTTCTAACCTATAAAGGGAAAAGTGAAAGCCCCAGTTTAAAACCTGTCTTGACTTTGTAGGCATGACCGATTCACTGCGGCAACAGTACCCCCGTTGGGGTGCCGGGGGTTTCAGTATAAATAGTATCCCCACTTTCTGGAAATTTAGTGCTTTAAATTCCCACTGTTGCTGTCTTCCTCATTTACTCTTTCCCATTCCTGCTCTGTCCTATCACTCTGCTATACTATCTTCTTCTTCGCTAGATCAATGACCTAACTTTTTTCTTGAAAACTCTTCCTGGACAAGACTCCTTGTTTGTGTATGAGGTCTGTTGGATCAGCTTGGGAGTGTTGGACGCTTTCTGCCGGGTGGTCACTAGGGCTTCATATGATGTTATTATTTAGCAATATAGGCATTTTATATGTATATGTTTTGTTGATAATTTATAATGATGTTTGTATTCTATTTTGTTTTTGTAACCGGGGGTTTGAGTAGTTGGGGTAAAGCCTCAGCTGTCCCCTGCGTGGGATGTCTTTATTGTAAAGTGACTGGCCGGTGGAGGGCATTCAATTTTCCCACTAGGGTTGTTTCAGCAGATCTTTTATGCGGATCGGGGGTTGTCCGGTCCTGATTTGGCTCGGAAGAGTCCGCTGGACCTAAAGCAACAATCAATCAATCAATCAATGCTCTCAGACAGATGGTAATGAGTCTACTTGAGACTGGGTGGCAACCCATGACAGTGGCTAGAATGTTTTTGTGGACCAAGAACCCAACACCGTGTTCGTGCCTGTCATCTCTATCGCAATGATGTATTTTATTAAGATTCAGGTTTTATTAACACTCATTCTAGCCCAAACACTAACCATTGGTGCTGAAAGTCACAATTGTCACTGGTTAATAAGTTTTGTGGGGAGCTAGACTGGATCTTTCTCACATAATTGGCTCTGATTGAGTAAATAACAATCATTTGTCTTAAGCTTGAATGTTATATTAAATAATTGGAATATTTAAAAAGCCATTTGAAATAAAGTAATCTGAATAGCTTTACATGTTGTCTTTCAGCCAAAGCATTCATGTGATGTGAGTGAGCTGCATACATTTTGCTTTGATAACTTTACACGTTTCCCACCAAGTGTGTGCCTTGAACATGCAGAAAATGTTGCTAAGAGAAATTTTTTGTTAAATGAAGTGTTTTATGGTGTGCTGTTTTGAATTTTCAACATTGCTGTTGTGTCAAGGCTTGTTTGGTCAGCTGGCTATTTTGATCAGTTTTAGTGACAATTTTGATGTTGAATGGAGCCCAGCTATGTTGTATATACTCCATGTATCTGTGACTTTGAAAGCCTCTGTGTTAGTGTTTTGTGCTGCTGTGTGTCTAATATGCAGGATGGTTAAATTGTTATATATTTGTTTGAAATTGCAAAATTGGTTCGTGGTTAAAGATGGTTGTTGTTGTTGTGAATTTGCGGCCTACTTGATAACTCATGCATACTCTGGTATATAGCTTTTTTACATTTGGCGTTAGCAGTATAGATGCATCAGAATTTGGTTATGTGGAATGGTTTCCTTTCTACAGCTTGTCTAAAGGGTGATTTGGGATAATAATATGAGGAGGACACTTATAGGCAGAAGAAAAGGAGGGTTAAACATACTGCACTTAGGCATGGGAGAAAGTTTAATTTAGAATTAATGGAGATTGCTTTGATGTCTTCATCAGTTGTACAAAGAACACGAGTCAGTTTATTCAGTATTTGACTTTCTTGCTTTTAGCACAGAGAAAAGTAAATTCATGCATTAATACATATTACATTGTATGTTACTTTTAATCATTCACAGTTATTTATTTTGTCGATTTGCATGTGTATTTTGCTTTCTTGCTAATTTCTATTGAATTTATAATTATATATTTCTGCTTTTCTTATGTCAATTCATTTAAAAAAATTTATTTACCATTGTTTTGTTTATATCATAATCAGGATTGTTACACTAACATGGGAACATACGAGCAAAAGATATGTTGTATCCTATTTAGCAACTGAATTTTAATATAATAGAAAGATTTTAATGTAATGCATTTTTTTGTGGATGTTTGATATTTATTTTTAGAATTTTGATTATGTAAGTTGGATTGTTAACATTGGTTTACAAAATAATTTTAAACTTTATTCTTCAAAACTTAAAACATCCTAAAATAAAACAAATCCAGATTTTTACCAAATCTGCATTAGATGTCTTAAATACATTTTTTAATTACAAAAAATTAAAATATATTCTAATGCCTTTAAATGAAAGTAGTTTTTTTACTTATTAATGGTAATGTTGATTGTGGCACGTTTCAAAACTACCAAACTTTTTGCCTCTCCACAGGGCTTAGGTATGATGACAACAGTCACCCTTCCAGTTTACAACCGAACTCTTGGATCGGTGAGTTTGATATACATTCATGCTCTGCTTTTCTGCATCAGCTCCATAAGAAGCTCTTTGAGCTTGTAAGTGTTCTATTTTGGAACCATTTCCAATAGTGCTAGGATCAATGAGTTTAACTTTACATTAGCTTTTACATTTAATTTAGCTATAGCGTAACCACTATACTTCATACGCTACATTGCCTGTGAAATCTCGCATAGATTATAAAGTTGCTTCGGTTTTCACCGTCTTCACACTGATTCATTTCCTATTTACCTGTCTGAACTTGTAACACCCTATCAGCCAGCCTGTTATCTGTGCTCTCAAGATACCTCTTTTCTGTCCCAAGATATTCTCTGAACTCCTTTGGGAAAAAGGCTTGTGCAGTGTTTGACCCGTCGCATTGGAACTCTTCCCTCTGAACTTCGTCGCATTTAGTCACTTACCACTTTCACGAAAAACCTTGAAACCTTTCTTTTCTCAAAGTGTATGTCCTAATCTTGTGATTCGGTCTCTGGTTGGATGAAACTTATTTGGCCTGTTAACCTGCATGCTGGTGGTCTATGGAAGAGTGGATGGGTTGTTGTGTGATTTCATTGTGCTCTATGTGTGTGTGTGTGTGTGTGTGTTAGAAAATGTGTGTATGTGGTGAATATGTGTGTAGGTGTGTGTGGGGAGTGGTGTGGTGCCAAATACTTATTACTTTTTCTTAGTGTCATTGAACATTTTTATTACATTCATGCTGTATTCCAAGTGAAATGTTTTATGAAATCTATTCTTCTGTACCAGCACTTTGACATGCTCTTTGAGCTTGTAGAAACAATCCATGTTATTCATCCCAGAGTTATCTGTAAATACTTATATTAATTATGCAAACTGACCATGACTCAACAAGTGCAAGCAGTCGGCAGATTTGCGAGGTTACGCTAATTAAAAACGGAAGTAAAAGAAACAAAATTACCCAGAGTAATCTCCCTCCATCCCCAATATCAAACTGAGCATACACACCAACCACATCCACCTGAAAAGATAATTTTAATATTTAATTGGAATCAGAACTAGTCAGTCCATTGCTTGCTATATCTCAGTAACCATGGAATAGATGTCCAAATATAATTGATTATTATTTATTTCAGTGACTTAAAAAAGATACTTTATTATTAAAATTATGATTGTTCATTGAAGATAGGTATATGTTTAGTAAAATTGAAATATTTTTCTTTGTTACTTGCAGTCCAACCAGACAATACTTGGTGTTATGGGTATAGATGTACCCACTACTGAGCTGGGTGAGCGCACACCGTACAATGAGATAGGACCGATCGGCTACGCATTCGCCATCAACCCAAATGGGTATGCTGTCTTCCACCCCAACCTGAGACGTACTGTAAGTTTTGTGTGAATGATCACACTATGTTGTTGTATCAATTTTTATTCACCAGATTAATTACTAAATTAAACGAGACTTACCTGGAAGGTGAAGTTTGAGTGGAATTATTTAGAGCATAGTGATGGGTAGGAGCAGTCACATGAGATGCGCGGGAAATTGGCCAGTATTTAGAAACGATTGACCTCCTAATATAAAAGAGTCTCACCTAGGTGGGAATCATGGAGCTTATTTAAAGCCATGATGGGTGGGCATGTGACTGCTCCTTCCCATTACTATGCTCTAAATAATTCCACTTAAACTTTACTTTCCAGGTAAGTCTCGTTTAATTTAGTAATTATTTATGCACAGCGTTTGGTCATACACAGTCACATGAGACTTTAGAGAGGAGGTCAAGAGCCTTACACTCGTCCACTCAAACAGAATATATCAATGAAAGTCACTTTCCATTTTTTTGGTAAAACTGATTGTTACACAAGTTTGATAGTCTCAAACACTTTCTATTTTTGCAAAAGGTTTCAAGATTTTTTTGTTGTATCAATTTTTATTCATCAGATTAACATAAGTTGCACTGATTGTTACACTCGAATCGATGTTGGTGTTTTCTATCAGTATTTGATTCAGCCCCGATGCTTGAATTCCTGATAGGTGTGTAACTCAGATTCGTTTATCCACGCAGCCTGCTCAATCAGCATACAAGTCACAGAGTCGACGTATAAAGTTTTCCACTTTTATTCAGCACACATCAACAACTGCATACAATCGCTTTCCACTTTCAAATTTTTACTTTCCAACTCACTATCAACAACAACTTCTACCCACACACAGGGCATCCATTTTATAATTTTTTCTCTCGTTCGAGATGACAACAGGACGTTCTAGAAATGACGCATTACAACTAATCAGAATTAAAGATCGTCATCACTGACTTACGTCATACAACCCCTCTTTCTGTCAAAAGAATGTTCTCAATTATCTACGTCCATCAAGAAACTTCGATCAATAGTAAACAAACGGATCCAGAGAATTCTCCAACAATATCGACTAACGAAAATTATCAACGTTATACAAAACCTCTCCTAACAACAATGCAAACTCAAATCAAAGGTAAATAAACTCCATCATTGAATACTTTGCAAATCGAAACGATTAGATCTATCGTGCGTGCTTCAGGTATACTACCATTCGCGTTTCAACGTAACACTGATAAGTTTTCAAGTACTGTTTGACCAAACATCTTGGTCTCTTTACCCAAAACAGGCTTGTGGTAAAACTGACTAAAAGTGTTTTTCCGTGACCACCCTGCAGCACTCATAATAACATCCAAAGGCACACATTTGTCAAAGGCTGCTGAAGTGCTAGCTGCTCTAGTGCTATGAGCAGAAAATTTAGCAACATCAACTCCTGCTTCTTGTAACAGTTTTTAACCACCTTCAAACTGTGTCCCTAGAAATCTCATTGTGTGGCTTCACAAAGGATATCAAAAGTTTCTTCCCATTCCTCAAGGAACATGTTCTTTTCAAATATTCTTTTAAATGCGTTACAATACAACGATTTCTATCAACAAATTTGTCGAATTATAATGGTCTAACATGCCTACCTGGCTTTGTTTGCTTCAAAACAGAACTGTAAATTAAAACACATTTATGATATGTCAATTTGACATCGTCAACTTTTAACAAATGAATAGTTTGCCCTCTCTGGCCAGAGAGTAATGCTAGTAGAATTGTAATACGCAATGTAAGATGCTTCAAATCAATTGTTTCAGGTTTATCCCACTTTGCTAGTACTTCAACAACAGAGTCCACATCCCAAGCCTCTTGGTATTTGGCTAAAGACAGCCTTTCTTCAAAACAACCCTTAACCACTCCACAGACCAAAGGGTGATTGCCTAAAGACTGAGTACCTGATTTGTTTAAGTATGCAGCCACTGAGCTCCTGGTTAGGTTTACTGTACTGTGACTAGCTCCTTTCTTGAACAGTTCGGTGAGAAAATTTGCTAAATCTACATATGATGGGGACTGAACATGATGTTTGACCAAAAAATCAGTGCAATGTTTAATGTAAGTGTTGTAAGATTTAACCGTGTTAGGTCTCCAGGAACTCATAACTAATCCTACAGCTGCATCACTCATTCCTGCATCATGAAAATGATGCCCCAGGTCATGCAAACCAGGAGGTTGAGTCTTTTTTGCTGAACCAAACGATGAACTGCATCCGGGTGGCTGGGTAAGCAAAGAAGCCTGGTCCTGCAGGTCAGGCGGACAGGGGGAGCTGTCGGCATTCATCGTAGTACTGGGTACCAAGGTTGCGTAGGCCAGTCCGGCACCACCAATACGCCGGAGGCTCTGTCTTGCTGAATCTTCTGCAACACTTGGGGCAGGATGCTGAAAGGAGGAAATGCATAAAACTCAGTGTTACGCCAAGAAATGCTAAAAGCATCAATTGCGACTGCCTGTGGATCCGGCCAGTAAGACACATAAGCGTCCAGCTGCGTGTTTATCCTAGAAGCAAACAAATCGATTAGAGGCTGTGCTCCTAACGCTTGCAAAGCCGCTCTCAGCGTCTCCTTGTCCAGCTGCCATTCTGCATCTAAATTCAAATGCCTGGATTCGTAATCTGCCACTATATTAGTTTTCCCTGCAATATGTGCAGCCGAAATCCAGATTTTATGTGCTACACACCAAGACCACATCTCAAAAATCAGTTCGTTTCCCAAATCTGAATGGTTGGTCCCCATGGTGTTAATGTAAATGACTGCACAAGTGTTGTCTAACTGAAGCCTGACATGTTTGCCCTGTAGTTTATCTTTAACTCTTTCCCTGCCAGGCATGTTTCCACGTTTGTGCCAGACATTTCTCTGGCACCGGAAAGAAAGTTCAGTACCTTAGGCATTTAAGCTACTGTTCTTTCAATAATAGTTGTCAAATAGACATATTTCATATCAAATTAAAGGTAAAAGAGTGAAGAATAAGAAAAAAACCCACAAAAATGTTAATTTGATTATGTTATTGAAATATGTGTTTTGAAAGCATGTTGATCTTTTTGAAATGATAAAATAAAATAAAAATATTTCTACATACCACAGTGATAAAACAAATCTGGAGGAATAATTCCAATCACTGAATCAGCTTCACACACCAGAAAGAAAATTTATTTAGGATCAAAATACACTTTACAGTTTGAAATTATATTGATTATTAGCACAGAGTTTGACACACTGATTGTGCCCATCACTATGCTTAGTAAAATGCACAATAAACACTCTAAAAACGAATCAATTTGAAGAAAAAACGCGCCTGTCGATCGAGAACGAAAGTAGAAAGAGTTATCTCTCTTTGGTTAAAATAAAACTTGGATTGGACTGCGCAAAAAACCGGAACGAAACGGAATACTGAAATCGACGATATATCGTCGATTGGCACAAACATGGCGGCTCAGATCGACGATATATCGTCGATTGGCAGGGAAAGAGTTAAAGCATTGCAAAGCCAAAATTGATGCTTTAGGTTCTAAGAGGTTAATGTGGTGCTTGCTTTCCTCAAAGATCCATGCTCCTCCAGAGGAGACACCTTAACACACACAACCCCACCCTAACAGGCTGGCATCAGATGTGATCACAACGTCTGGGTCACTGGCAGTACTGTCATTTTGTGTATTTTCGACATGACACATCCACCAATTCAATTCTGATTTGCTTTCCTCAGACAGCAACATTTTCTTGTCAAAATTACCTAGAGTGATCTTCAGTGTTTCTATTTTGTCTTTCTCCAGATGGCGATAGTGCAAAGGACCATGTTTTACTGCCACAAAGCTGGCTACAATTTTACCGATAGCTTGGGCAACTTCACGTATCAGAACTTTTCTGTGCGCCAACAGCTGTGAACAGCTTAATTTCAAACCGTCATAGACTCAGAGTCAATAATGACTCCCAAATATTGGATTTGTTTCACTGGTTTTAACACAGACTTCGTGGGGTGAACTATAAACCCCAACTTCCTCAGTGTTGCCACTGTATCCATGACGTTGTCTACACATTGTTGTTTTGTGTTATTTTTCATGAGGAGCGAATCGTCCAGGAACACCGCAGAAACATGACCTCTGGCTCGAAGAGTGGTAAAAACTGGTTTCAGAAGTTTAGTGAATAATTGAGGTGCTAAAGAAAGCCCATTTGGAAGTACTTTGTATTGATACACGTTCCCTTTCCAAACAAACCTGAGCAATTTGCAATCTTCTTTGCACACAGGCACACTGTAATATCAGAGATGAGAATCTTCCGCCTTTTAGCGGAAATCCTCTCTTTCGGAAGGTCCCAGGGTAAATTTTAGATCGGTTTAAATCCGGTGAGAAAATTTTAGTGTATATGACTAGGGTGAGTTTGTTGATTTTCGATCTCGCAGCTTATTCCCACTCGTTATTCCCATGCGGATTGTTGTCATTTGGTTCGCTCTCACTTCGTTTCCATCGATCCACCAAGCTGCCGTAAAAAGCCGAGATAACCTGAAACGTGCAGTTTAGCCCTCTTGTTTTTCTGCGCATAAGATTCCGGCTGTTCCCAGACACTCCCGCTGATTATAGTGAGACAGTGATGTCACTCAAATAGGCGCTTGAAGCCCTTTCTCATGCGCGCTGAGTTGTAGTGCGAATGATGGAACAGCCAAATCATCACGTGGTTGATCAGCCATTGTTAAGAAAACAATGCGCAACTTGCAAAATGCTTCGAAAACTTAATCCTGGAGAAAAGGCTCTTGCTACCCACAGTGCATGACGTAATTGTAAACTTCAGCCTGACTTCAGTGCCTTACTAAGACTTCAAGGCTGAAGTTGTTCGTAATGTATATATGATTATAGAGTCAGAACTGTTCTAGGAACTACTGCCTGAAACCATCCGTATTTCTGCTTTCGTTGTTTTGGTTTTTCCAAGACATTATCTTGAAATTGTAAACCTTGTCAATCGAGGTATTTATGATTTTATTGTTTGGTGTGACTGTAAGAGTGTCAGTGAGGCTTCATACTGATTCTATGTACAAATGTACAACTCTGTTTTGGACAATAATTATGTGCATTGGTAAAGCCTGCTCTTGTCTTTGGTATTTAAACCATTCTTGTCTGCAGTCAAAAGGAATGTTTGATTAATACAAGGCTTAACTGATGTTTGAAATAAATTCATTATGTGTTGAACTGTGGAGAGCTAACAACAGCATTTTAGTGCCACAAAAACAACTGATCTGACCCCATAAAATAAGGCTCAGAATACACCAGAATGCATAGATTTTAACCATCTTTTCCCCCGGACCCCCCTAGCATCGCGTACCTGCTTCGCCACTCGACAGACTTTGGAAATTTTCCTCCTTTTTGACATTGTAGGATTCTCATCTCTGAATATGCATCTTTTAAGTCTACCAAGGCAAAATAACAATCTTTTGATATCAAAGCCAATGCCACCTGTAAAGTTTCCATCTTGAAATGGTAATATGTCACTTTTGTATTGAGCCGTTTTAGATTCAGAATCAATCTGTTCGACCCATCCTTTTTGCTGTGAGTAAAAATAGGGGACAAACCCCCCCCCCCCTTCTGAGTGCTTGCACTCCTCAATGACCTTTTTGGCTAACAGGTTCCGTATCTCTACATCTATAGCATCAGCTTCATGACTACACACCTGTGACCCAGGTTTTGACAATGTAGGCAACGTTTCTACAGCACAGTCAAGTTCTATTTTTACACCAGACACTGTCTCCAAAATTCCACAGTCTGATGTCATTTTGACCCATTCATGGTAAAAAGACTGAATTCTACCTGCAGTAAAACTAGCCACATCATTCTGTAAGGTTTGGATTAGATCATCAACTGTGTCCAATTCATCACTCACCTGCAGTGTTACTGCAAGTTCTCGTGACTCTGGTTCGCCCCTTTGCCCTTCTTGTGGTAATGGGAATACCCGAAGTGTATTCTGTCCTCGAGTGGACATCGTTGACTGGTAAGGGGCCGAACGCCTGCCTAAAAAAGGCTCTTTGCCGTAGTTTTTATTGAAACGGCGCTGGCTGTTGTGGTGAGAACTTGAGCTCTTGCCAACTGTAGTACTGATTTTCCCCATCGTTTTTGCCTCTTTCATGGCTGACGACAAGTCTGAACTGAACAACTGACCGCCAGAAGGTTCTAGCCAATCACCACACAATTTTGAGTACTCAGGGTTCAAGTGTGGTCTCAAATCTTCACGCCTGCGAAGCGTCAATTCCCTGTGGACATGACCGAGAAGTGCAATATTATCGTTGCACAAACGCACTTCCGTCTCCGTGACCTTCGGCCCTTGTGACCCAATTAACATGTCCGCAAATCGGGAGGTTGAGGTTGCCGCTTTTACAATGCATCTTTTCATATGCATGAACGAAAGATCTGCCTTTTTTACAAACGTTTTATCTTTGCCGAGAGAGTGCCAAATTTCATAGTTCAAACGCGGAGCGACCATGTCAGGGCAGTTCTCAGGACGATTATAAGCTTCAAATTTAGCTTTCTTCACTTCTTCACTGAGTTTGTTCTTAAATGCAAAGCAAACATTTACTACTCGAGCGAGAGACTCTGACAACTTGGGTCCCATCAGCTCATCACCTGCAGTGAATTCACCATTTATTTTACTGAGCATTTTGTCAAGATGGGCCTCGCTACTGCCTGCCGTCGAGGTAGACGCGAGTGACTTGCACAGAGTCTCTTCTTGCTCATCCAAATCACCGTCTGCGTGTAATATCAATTCGTCACCCTCTGGCAGAGGACTACAGAGGCCTACACCGTCTCGTCTGTACCGTTTCAGTACTGGCGGTTCCGAGTCGGAATCTGAAAACTGTCCTTCTTAATCGCTTTCTATAAAAAGGCCAATCCTGCTAGCAAGCTTCTTGAATTTGCTTTTCCACTTAGAGCCAGAAGGCACATGTTTTGTTGGTTCAAGATCATCATCCTTCGACGGACTATTTCTTCCGCCACTTCTGTGGCAAGGTTCGGTTCCGCCATAATGCAGGTCTCAAAGCCTGCTTTTGGAGGAAAACGTTGCCTCTCAAAGGGCTCCCAACCAATGTCAAAACCGGAATACAAAGCGCAAAAGTAACTTAGGAAACAATGTCACACTCTCCTACCTGTTTCACACAAACACAAATCATAAATTCCAACGGCAAATGCACACGTCTACACTGGCACAAAATCTAGCATAGACTGACCAATTTTTCGTGCATTGGATCTCATGTGACTGCGTATGACCAATCGCTGTGTGATAAATAACACAAGTTGTACTGATGTAACATAAACAATTTACAAATTCTACCATGCACACATCATAGATATTTTCCAAATTAATTAATTAATCAAACCATAGAACTACAATACAATACAAGATTATTGCTTTAGGTCCAGCGGACTCTTAAAACTCGGTCATACTACTGACATACACATACATTTTTAACAACATACATTCCCTTGTAACAATAACTTCACATTAAGAAATAAACCAAAAAAAAAGATAAAAAGAACCTTTCAACTTCGCCTGTGAAGAATGAAGCACTTACAAATGTCATTTTAGAAAGTTGAAGTTGGGCCTCCAGGCCATAACCCCCTCCCCCACTCCCCATACAAAACTAAAAGAAAAGGAATAAAATAATCAAAATTAAAACAAATAAATAAATAATTTCCCCCACCCTCCCTCCCTCCCTCCCATAAAAAAATAAATAAATAAATAAGTAAGACATTTTTTAAAACTAATAATGCTTAAATAAATTAGGTACTTGGTTTAAGTTGTATCTTGACATATTCTTATACCTTTTGATATCTGTTTACTATCTTTAAAAAAAAGACATGTAAATGGAGAAATAAGTAATTTGTTTAAATACACTTGTTGATCATGTTGAAGTTCCAAAATAAAATGAAAAAATAAAAAATAAATAAATTAGGTACAAAGAATAAAAAGAAAATTGCTAGACTAATTGTTAGAAGTTATTTAGAAAAAATGTATTCGTGATTTCTAAGTAAATCTATGAACATTAAGCTCAATGACCAATCAGAATGTTCTTTTGGATATACAATACTTGAGATTGACATAGGTAGCTTTATTTATTTAATCTTATTATTAAAGCCTAAAAATGGTTATAACTTTGTTGACATTGAAATATATACATTCACACTATATGAAGACTTAATTTAAAGAGTAATAGCATTGAATTTTAAAGTATGAAAAGTACTGCTGTAAACATACTTTTTTATTTGCTTAATGAATTTTTGTTGGTGAAAAATGTGCAAGTGTAAAAGAAGGCCGACTGCAAGAAGTTGATCTTATTTATGTCGCTTCCAAAATCTACTCTTTCTCTTTTATCACCTAATCAAGCATTGGATGTTCTGGGACATTTAAGTTTCATTGGCTGTGCTTATAAATCAGAATAACTATGTATACAAACTGTCGTAACTTGCAAAATATTTTGACCCCAGATTAAGCTGCATTGATGCAGGGGACAAAGGAAGAAAAATGTAGCAATTTATAATCTTAAATAATAAGAATGATAATGAAGCATTTGTACTATTGCTGCATATAGGGAGGCACTGTGGTCTAATGGTAGTGCTTCGGCTTGAGGATCTGAAGGTCCTGGGTTCGAGCCCTGGCCGGGCCATTGTGTTGTGTCCCTGGGAAAGACACTTTACTCCTGTTTTCCTACTCCTTCGGATGAGAGTATAAACCGAGGTCTAGTCTGTGTGTCGCATACATTCCATCATAACGGACTTTAAAGATCATGACGCTCATGTCCTAGACGGGTGAGTGCCGGTAACAAGAGCACACCCAGCATGCACTTGGTCCTTCTCCCCCATCCCTGGCTGCCCAGGATTGTGCTCAGTTGTCCGGGCGTCAGACCATGCACCCAAAGGCTGCGGGTGGGCGTCTCGGGCGGTTTGAGTTAGATCCTGTATCGGCCAGCGCCTTGATCCTTAGGCTAAGGCGCCTTACAAATGACGAACATTATTATTATATGATACAGGCACGCTACATGAGAGATCCACCCAACATTGACTTGATGGAGCTTGAGCTGGGTCAGGACATGGACCAAAAAGACTTGCTCACGGTATGAATTTATCATGAACTTAGCATTGTTGGTAAGCAGAGAGCAGCTGTGCAAACTATACTACTCAAAATAATATAAGGGCCACTTGGACATATGGGTCTCTCTTTAAATAAGAAACCCAAATTCAATTTATTAGTTCATCATATTTTATTGCAATCATTTCTGCATCAATGACAAAAAAGATTTTAGACGTCGCTTAAAATTCAAGTAAATTCAATTTAACTGGACAAAAATTTTACAAAATTTTACAAAATTTACAAAATCAAAATTTTAGAAACCAAAAATCTATAGAGTCAGTATCGGGTGTGGCCACCATTTGCATCAATGCAGTCTTGGCATTGTTGTCTCATGGACCATATCAGGTTATGGAGGATGTTTCCTGGGATGGCCAACCACTCTTGCTGGAGAACTTGGGCCAGAACTTCAAGGTTAGCTCCTGGAGGGAGGTTTGCCCGTGTCTGTCGTCCCAAGACATCCCACAGATGTTCTATGGGGTTCAAATCGGGTGATCGAGCCGGCCAATCCATCCTTATGACATGCTGTTGCTGCAGGAAGTCATTGACGATACGCGCTCGGTGGGGTCTGGCATTATCGTCCTGTAGTATGGCACCTTCCCCAATGGCCCGCAGATCTGGGAGAACCCTAGGTTGTAGGACGTCATCCCTGTAGCCAATACCGTTTAAGTTGCCATGAATTTGGAGCAGGGGTGTTCTGAAGTTTAATGCGAAGCCACCACACATCATGGCAGATCCACCACCAAAGCGGTCATGCTCGTGCACCGTTGCATCAGCAAAACACTCCCTTTGACGCCTCCAAACATTCACTCGACGGTCGTTGAAAGACGAGGAGAACTGAGACTCGTCTGTAAAGAGCACCCTTGACCAATGTTGCCTAGTCCACACCAAATGACGCCGAGTTCAGGCCAAATGCGCTGCATGGTGAGCTGGGGTGAGCAAAGGCCGTACTGCTGGTCGTCTTGATCGCAGGTTTGTCTTGTGTAGACGGTTGCGAATAGTCTGGTCGCTGACGTTAACATTGCTGGCTGCGTGAAGCTGTCTTCTGATGGTGTTTGCTGTAGCTGACCTCGTCCTCAGAGCTGACAGAGTGATGAAATGGTCTTGTCTTGCAGTGGTAACGCGGGGGGGCGTCCGGACCTTCTTGGTTCTTGGACGCTTCCAGTGTTGTTAAAGCGCTCCCGCAGCCTTTGGACAACGGAGTGGGACACTCCCAGCCGCCTGCCAACTTTTCTCACCCCAACCCCTTCCTGAAGCCATGCAAAAGCTCTGCCTCTATCCTCATCAGTCAATCGTCGCCTTGGGGGCATGGTTAGAAAAGCAGCAAAAGCGCTGCCATTTATACCCAGAGTTGAACTGAACAGAAAATGCAAGCCTTTCATGTGCAAATCACTTTTTAATGTTAAAAATTTTGCTTTATTAGCAAGACAACAGTAAATTAGGGTCATTTTTTTGTAAAAATTGGGTTTGTTTTTCAACTCGGTGCAGAAAGTTCAAAACTCACACATGTGATTACTTGTCAGAATAAGATTGTCTTGAATGTTACTGTACAGGATAAATTTTTAAATAAGCAATATAAGTGATATTATTGATAGCAGCAAAAAGTAATTCAACTAAATGAAATATGAGAGTGGCCCTTCAATTATTTTGAGTAGTATATATAGGTGCATGTGCTTTGAGCATGGACTATAAAATTGGCACTTGTGTGCAGCTCATCATCAGCATTATTGTTATTATTATCTTTGTCGTAATTGTTATTATAGTATATGAGTCATTTTTGCTAATGGTGACTGCATAGGGTCAGTGTAAACGACCCATTTTCAGAAAGTCAGGAAAAGGCCATAATAAAATGAGATGTTGTGGTGGTGTTTTGAAATATGTTTCTTTGTGAAACTATAACAAAATACAAGCAAAATGTTTTTTTAAAAAGTAAGTTTATATCATTTTTGGGTTGCTGAGATACACTACTTTAAAGTTTTAGTAGAATTGATGGTCCGTGCTAAAATATTTTGTCCCAATTTCATTATTAACTATAATTGTTCATACTAGAATGACAGTATCAATGAAATAATTATATATTTTGAAGCTATAAGCTGATTTCAAAACATAGGACACCAAAAAAAAATTCTTTATTAAAGTCTGTTTGAGAAGCGTTTCGCTCAAAAAGGTGCGCTTGCACGTAGAGATCGGGCGCCCCTTGTTAGAGCTCCCTACTAAATATAAAAAAAGTAAAGTTTTCTTCATTTCCAACCAACTTTTTTTTAAAACTATACGATTTTCCATCCAGCCATAAAGCAGAGGTAAGAGATTTATTGTTTTCCTATTGCCCACCTGAACCTGAATTAAGACTGACTGCATCTCTGAATGTCAACAAATATGGCGGCATCCATGTCACACTAACACTAACTCCGGGCCATATTATATGTCTTTGAACTGCTACCATGACACTACCAATATGTATTATTTCTCAGTAATAATATCAGTAATATTCACAATCCTACTAATACTTGCTGCAGCTCCGCAGGAGACTGAAGAAGGAAAGAATGAGAAGAGCCATTTTCCTTTGGAGTTTGTGATCGTTTTGTGGGGTGGGAGGAGTGTGGATTCGTATGCAAAACTTGTGGTCAATGGTTCCATGCATGTTGCCAGAGCATCAGTATTGATTCAAATGACCTGCTCGGCAGAAGTGATGCAACATGGCAATGCGTTGTGTGTGCAAATGTGTTTCATTTGACTTTTATGGCTTGGGCACCCAACCCATGTAGTCTGACAAATGACTCGACCCTAAACTGTAACCTTGACAGCTCCTTCCGCCCATTTTACACATCAACACCCTCAGGAATAAGCAAGCAAGACAAACACTGCAGGCATCTACTTCGCGTTTTGTCTGTTAACTGTCGATCCATTGTTGGCAAAATCGTGGAATTCTGCAATCTGATCCAGAGCACAAGACCTGATGTCATTTTAGGCACAGAATCATGGCTCTCCTGCAGAGACAGACCAAATTAGTCAGGAGGAGACGTTTTTACAACCACAAACCAAACGGAGACCCATCAGTTCTAGCATGTCCAGAGAACATAGAAGAAGAAATTCTCCCAATTTTCCAAGAAGTTGAGGCAGCAGTGCAATCGCTGAAGAAGGGGAAGTCAGCGGGAGTGGACAACATACCTGCAGAACTGCTTCAAGCAGGAGGAGAAGCGATTATCGACACACTCACCATTATCTGTAACAAGATCTGGCAGAGTGGGGAGTGGCCTTCACCATGGACCCAGTCGCTTGTCATCACTCTTCCCAAAAAAGGTAACCTTCAGGAATGTGAAAATTACCACACCATCAGCCTCATCAGCCATCCCAGCAAGGTCCTCCTGAAAATAATACTCAACAGATTGAAACCCCAAGCTTAACAAATCATAGCTGAAGAGCAAGTAGGATTTAGGGCAGGGCGAAGTACCACTGAACAGATTTTCAACCTCAGAATAATCTGTGAGAAATACCTACAGCACCAACAACATCTATATCATGTGTCCATAAACTTCAAAAAGGCATTTGACCGAGTCTCGCATGCAGCTCTGTGGGCAACCATGAGAGTGTACAACATCAGCCCTAAAATTATTGAAGTCATCAAATGCCTGTATGACAAGGCTACCAGTGCAGTCCTCCACAACAGCGCCATCGAAAACTGGTTCAGAACAACAATCGGTGTGCGTCAGGGATGCCTACTCTCTCCAACACTCTTCAACATCTTCCTAGAGCACATCATGTCAGATGCCCTTGCGGCACAGTCAGCATAGGGGGAAGAGCAATCTCCAACCTTCGTTTTGCGGATGACATTGATGGATTGGCTGGAGAGGAACAAGAACTTGAACAGCTGGTACAGGGGCTTGACACCACCTCCAGAGCCTATGGAATAGAAATAAGTGCAGAGAAGACCAAAATGATGACCAACAACACCAATGGCATCAACACGGACATCAAAGTCCAAGGCCAACCAATCCCTCAACACAGTGCATAGCTTCAAATATTTAGGAGCCATTGTATCAGACAATGGGTCCTGACAGGAAATCCTCTCCAGGATCGCACAAACAACTGCTGCCCTGGCAAGGTTGAAGCCAATTTGGAAAGACAGGACCATCAGTCTACATTCCAAGGTAAGGCTGCTGTGCTCCCTTGTCATCTCCATCTTCCTATATGATTGCGAAACATGGACCCTCACAGCAGATATCCAACGAAGAATACAAAGCATGGAGATGAGGTGCTACAGAAGACTTTTGGGCATTTTCTATATCCAGCACATCACCAACACAAGCCATTGGACAACACAATGACCTGCTCACAGTGGTGAAAAAACGTAAACTCCGATGGTATGGCCACGTCACCAGATCATCAGGTCTTGCAAAGACCATCCTGCAAGGCACAATGCAAGAAGGTAGAAGAGGGAGACCAAAAAGAGGTGGGAGGACAACATTCGAGAATGGACTGGTTTGACACTGAGCGAAACAATCAGGGTTGCTGAGGACAGGGAAAGATGGAGTACGCTGGTTAAACGATCATCTGTGGTGCCCCTACGACCTCCGAGTTATGGGATAGGATAGAATAGGATAGGAGATGTTTTTGTCACCGTATCTGAATAGCTGACTTCACTGGAAGAACCTTCCCTCCACAAACTGTAAAATCCAGTGCTTGAAGATAAAACTGAAGGGAAGAAGAATACTATTGGTCTGTTCCCAGACAGCACGGCAATATTGGTGCAACATTGCCCTAATATTGACTGTTACATTGCCCTAATATTGGAGTACAACATTGCTGCAATGTTGGAAGCGCAAATCGCCCTATTATTGGAGCAATATTGGATTTTACATTGTATCCAATGTATACCCAATATTAGTTCAATATTGCATCTACACTGCAACAATATTGCTCTAACATAAGCTGAATATTGCGTCTGTATTGGATTTAGTATTGATTCCAATATCTATCCAATGTCAGTGTAATGTTGCTCTTATGTTGGTTCAATATTGGTATGATTTGTGATTTTAATTAGTCGTTGGTTCCAACATCTATCCAATGTGAGTGTAATGTTGCTCCTATGTTGGTTCAATATTGGTCTAATTTGTGATTTTCATTATTCATAAGTTCCAATATCTAGCCAAAGTCAGTGTAATGTTGCTCCTATGTTTATTAAATATTGGCCTGATTTAAGGGGTTTTATTTGATAAAAGGTTTCTCTTACTTCGATGCAATATTATAATAATAATAATAATAACGGATTTTTATATAGCGGGTACTCCAGCTTATGACCAGACTCACCACGCTTTACATAGTCATTACATATAAATACATGCACTCGATGAAACATCACTTTTGCTACAATTTACCAAAAGACGGGACAGTAAAGGTACAGACTATTTACAACTATGTACACAAATGACAAAAAAGAAAGAAAATACTTTTTGTCTAAAAGATGAGAGAATGGCAGCGGGATACAAATCAATCTGAATAATGCAGTTTGAAGAGGTGGATTTTGAGGGCCTTTTTGAATGCTTGTGTTGATTGTATGTTGCGGATATGGGAGGGAAGCAGGGTTGCCAACCACTACGGAATTTCCGTAGTTTACTCCGGAAATGAATACGCGGCTACGGAGCTACTCAAATCGAAAATTTACTACTGAAAGTCAATTTTCGATGATAGTATTACAGTTTTAACGAGTTTTATTGAGCGCCTGTGTCTCCCGTAGCATCACAAGGTCACGGTCATTCGGTTTACGTGCACGGTATAATAGATCACGCTCCCAGTGCATGTTAGGAAATTCGACCAATCACCGTGAAGTGGTTTTGCAAACAGCCAATCGGTGCACAAAACCTCGACCTTTCTGTGACACTTTCGTTTCCGGGTCACGTTCTACAGCGCGAGAAAAAAAGTTTGTGTGCGGCGTATTTTGAATCGATGATGCCAAAAAAGAAAGAAAACTAGCGATGAAAGCCCAGAAAAAAAGAAGAGGACAGCAAATCAAGAGTACAGGAAAGAGTATTCTGAAAAATTTCCGTGCTTCACTGCATCATCGAGATCACACGATGTGACGCGACACGTGAATGGCAACCGTCACAAAAGTCGTTGCCCTGATCCAGAAAAGTTAGTCCCTTTTCAGTCGGTAGCCACCTTCTTCAAGCCCGATATGGATCTCTCAATAATTTGTGCGGAAACACTCTTCACGACCTTCGTTGCAGACTGTGTATGCATTTCTTCGTTTAAAAAAAATGCGAGGACGTATGGCTACGGAAAATGTCATAAAACTACTGAAATTCAGAATTTTTACTACTGAAAACTTTTTGGGGGGTTGGCAACTCTGGGGAAGGGAATTCCACTGCTTAGGTGCAGAGTAAGCGAATGCACGTTGGCCGTATGTCTTAGTGCGGGTGACGGGAACCTTGAGTGTGCGAGTGTTAGCAGAAGATCTTAAAGTGCGTGAAGGGGAGTATACAGACAGTAGATCAGCAAGGTAGGAAGGACAAGAATCTGTGAAGAAGTTGTGACAGAGAACAGAGAGTTTGTACTCTATGCGTGCTTGCACAGGAAGCCAGTGAAGGGAATGTAATAGAGGTGTGATGTGATCGCGTTTCTTAGTTCGGAATACTAGTCTAGCTGCTGAGTTCTGAACCTTTTGTAGTTTGTCAATGATGTGTTTCGGGGAGCCAGCAAGGAGAGAGTTGCAATAGTCAAGACAAGAAAGGACGAGAGCGCATACTAGGGTTTTGGTGGCAGGGACTGTAAGATAGTGGCGAAAGGAGCTGATTTGGCGTATGGCCATGTATGCAGAGCGACAGACGTTGGAGATGTGGTTGTTGAGGGACAGGTCATCGGAGAGAATGTAGCCGAGATTTCTTGCTGAGGATGAGAACTGAATGTTTGTTGTCCCTACTGTAAGCAGTGTTGGGAGAGGCGGGAGTGAGGAGGAGGTGTTGTGCTTGTGAATGAGGAGGGCTTCGGTTTTATCGTCATTAAGCTTAAGCTTGTTGAGTGTCATCCATGACTTAATGTCTGTGATGCAGTTCTAAAAAGTCTGAACAGTGGAACTAATGAGAGAGGGGGTGGTGGATTTATACAGTTGTGTGTCGTCTGCAAATGACTGACTCTCAACAGCATGCTTTCTAAGCAGGAGAAGCAGTGGCTTGGTGTACAGAGTGAATAACACCGGCCCTAAAACGGAACCCTGAGGCACGCAGCACATCAAGTCTGCTGTGCTGGAGAAACAGCCATCGACAGTGACTGCTTGTGATCTGTCGGAAAGATATGAGTGGAACCAAGCCAGGACCGAGCCAGAGATTCCAAAGTAGTGTTGAAGAGTGTTAAAGAGAATGTGATGGTCGACTGTGTCAAAGGCGGCTGAGAGGTCTAATAAGGTGAGAACGGAGACGTTACCATTATCTAAGGCAAGCAACAGATCATTGGTTACCTTTAGGAGGGCTGTCTCAGTGCTGTGGAAGGGTCGGTAGGTAGACTGGTTGGGGCAAAGTAAAGCGTTATCGTATAGGTAGGCAAATAGTTGTTTGAGAACAATTTTTTCTATGACTTTGGGAAGGAGAGGTTTGAAACAGGTCTATAGTTCTTTAGATTATTTTTGTCTAAACTTGGCTTTTTAAGGAGGGGTTTGATGACAGCCGCTTTGAGCACAGACGGAACAACACCAGAGGACAGACTCTCGTTGATAATGTGGGTAATGGTCGGGAGTAGAGGGTCAAGATTCTCTATCAACATGGGGGTAGGAATGGGGTCGAGAGAGCAAGATGTTGGTTTTGAGCTTAAGATGACTTATAAGAGTACAGAGCAATGAATAATGCATCGAAGTAGGAGAAACCTTTAATCCAATGAAAATCACAAATGAATAATGCATCAACATATGTAATTGATGGAACAAAGCAACCAAAATAAGAAGAACTTCAGGTTTTATATTAGTACAAACATTTGACAAGTTTCTCAAATAAAATGTAAAAAAAAAAAAAAAGTTTTATCAGCAATGAAATCATAATTATTCAAAAATGAAGTATTTTAGAGCATTTGTTTTCCGTAACTTAGGAAACTAACTTCAGACACAAAAAATACATTGCAGTAACAGTACACCTGAATTATTCCTGATTTTTTTTGCTTGTTCTGCATCAATAAACAGTACAATCAACTTTAATTGCAATAAACTTTAAAGCTCCAGATACCAATACGAAATAAATTTTATTTGCTGTTTTATTGCAAAATGTCCCTTTGGAAACTTATTTATCTTTTTTTTTGTTTGTTTGGTGTGTGGGGGGGGGGGGGGTGGGATCAGTATTACATTTTGTTTCACTGAAAGTTGTATATACACCTGGATGCTGTGTTCTGAATGTGATAGTTGCAGGGCCTGACATATTGCAGAATTTCACCTTATAAAGTTTCTCAAGTATACATCATTTTAAGAGATTGTTAACTTAAAATGAATTAGTTAACGTAGCACACACATACCATACACTCGTACAAAACCAGAGGCAAAATTCTGTATAGCTTATTTCACTATTGAAATAAAATAAACCACATAAGCAATAAAAAATAAAACAATATTTCAATTGTAATACTCTGCATGCCAACTGTTGGACTGGATTGGCATGTCAGATTGATTCTGCTGGCTGTTGGATTGATTCTGTCAGTCTTCTCTCATCCTCTTCTTGATTTTTACGAATCTCCCTCTCTTGCCCTGTCACATGACCTGGTAAAGAAGTGGATGTTGATGGTGTCCCGCTATGTTGTTTTGGGAATCTCTTCCTTGCAGCCGCTAAGGAACAAAAGACAGAGAAATTGTCACAAACAGCATACATGTCTGAAGCAATGAAATGTGTACATTTGTAGAACCTTCACTGTTCATACAAGCAAATTCTGAGAATGTTTTAATATATTTCAGTGTTTTCGTTGGATCCGTAAATTATATTAGTATTGGCTCCACATACGAATTACATTGTAATTGGATTCCAAGGCAGAGACAATATCCATGCAATATTGTTCCAATATTCGGTGCTGTCTGGGTTGCTTCTATCACCCTCATACACAATACACAGAAAGCTTGAAAGCTTTTTCCGAGTCAGCGCATCGTGCTATGCCATCATTGAAATAGTTGGGGACTTCAATCTCCCTGGATGGCACTGGCCTACAAAAAACTCTGAAGAAAGGATGTCCATATCCCCACATCCACCACAGGTTTATAGATGACATCAATGATGTTGGCTGGGAACAGATGGTCCAACAACCAACAAGAGGAGAAAGTTTTTTTTAACTTGTTTAGACTACAAACCACCCTGATCTTGTTCCAAGAACTGAGGTGCTGCCCGGGTTATTGGATCATGATGCTGCCTTGTTGGAACTCGTACTCCAGACCCACCCAAAGACTTATCCCCATCTACATTGAAGAATGCAGAGAACCTCTGAAGGTGGCATTTCGTAAGCTGAACGATCGCACCATGGCCTTCTTTGGCGAAGACAGCTGCATTGAAGACATTTGGACAGAGCTCAGGGCATTGAAATATCATCCAGAAGCTCCATCGCCTTTACTAGAGACATGTAACACCAACATCCACCTCATCCTCCCAACCCCTTCTTCCCTCCATCACTGCCACCACCCACCTTCCCACTGTTTCCATCTGTTCTTATTGCCACTGCCACTTTGAGGACATCATTATCTAACGTAGCCCTATCTCGACACAAGCGCTGCATCTAAAGCACCCAGTAGCAACAAAACCATAAACAAAATGATGTTGTCCTCTTAAAGGACGAAGAAGAAAATGACTCAAAATAGACATCAGTACCTACGACGTTGCAAAAAACATTATTTTCAAGGGCCATGTACAAATCAAAATAACAGCTATGCCTAAATTGTTTCCTTACTGTATGCATATCAGAGAGTTAATTATTTTTGTCCAGAGTTAAATAGACCAGTTTTAAAGTTGCAAGATCTCAAAGTTGACAAAATCTTTAATTTCTCAGATGGAAAATTTGCATTTTACATGAAGCTACACACAAAGTCATGAATATATATTTTTTAAACTACTGTATATATTAGCATAACATTTAGCAGTGGTATTCTCTGTTGTAACTAGCATACAAAACAACCCAAAAAGTATAAAGAAAGAGATTTCTTTTCAAAGCTAAATAATAAACATGTAGGATGTGGGAGTGGGGGCCATATGGACATCTAAAACAGCTGTATCTTCAAACCACTGCTAAAGCCACAAAATTTAGCTTGCACATAACTTTTATGCTATATTATCAGTAACTGTAACCATTATTTTGACAATTCCATTCATACAAGTTATTTGGGGGTAGGGGTGGGCCATGACCCACAACATCTAAAAGGTCAGTAATTTTAAAACCATTTGTAATGGTCACACAATTTTGCCTGCACATTGTATGTATGCTATTTTAGCAAAAATTATAACATTATCTTGATAGTCCCTTTCTTACATGGTATGTGCGGTGGGGTGGGGTAAGAGGGGAGGAGGATAGGTGGGTGAAAAGTATGCAAACTCTTTTTTTAAACATTTGAATAATATTAATAAATGCCTAACACATTATGGTTAGAAAGTAATTTGTAAATAGGTGGATAGCATTTTATATATTTTAAATCACTATAGACAATAACAAACATGAAATAACAAAAATCAAACTAACCGGGTGATTATGCAAGTTTTTTTTTAAATCTGCTCAAGCAACACTTCCATGTTCACAAACAATTTCGAACTGTAATGAATAATGTTTTTCCACTTCACAGTTCACTGCAGTGTTTTCAAAGGTATCCATATAATTTACAAGAACATCGAACAGTCATCAGATTTTACTTAAGCAAATTAAAAAGTGTAAGTTGTAACAAAGTGATAGTAAAAACTTAAGTTTTGGCTAGTTCTTTCTATATCCATTCCATAAATATTTTAATTTCTTATTACAGTGAAAAGCAAATGTAGATTGGCAGGTGTTCTAGCTCAATTAAAATTGAGTGGGGAAAAAAAATAAACAAATATTTTTTCTTTATTTTATTTTAGATTGTGATTGGGTATATGCATAAATATAATTTGGAAACACCTACAATAAATACACCCGGTTTGATGAAGAAAGAAAAATGGTCTCGTAGCAACAAATCAACTTTATACACAATCAGGGCACTGATGATAGTCTACTTTCTGAATTGCCAATTTCACTTACGGACATCGCTTGAGGCCAATTTTATTTTATTATTTGCTTTTATACTAAGGCTTTCATATAAGATTTTGCATAGAATGCTTCAGTAATGCCTTATCTTTTGATCTTATCACAACAGTTTACTAAAATTCCTAGACTATAAAAATAGATATCTGCTGTTGTAAACGTATGGCAAACTTTGCTTAAGTTACATCACATGGTCTAGAGAAAGTGCTAGATTTGTAAAAATACTATAATATGGCTCAAATCCTTTTTGAATTAAACTTTCAATATATCATTCTAACTGAAAACAGTGGTATATTTAGGAAGCTAGGAAGCTGTGAATTTCCACATAGTATCCATGTTTGAGATTGTAGAAAACTTATATTTTTTGTTTTGAGAAGTCGCTCGTTATTATCTTTCATTTGACTTGCATATTACCCATAATATAACCCAAGATATGTATGAATCCACAAAAGAAAAAGGTTTAAGTTGAAACTAACCTGTTCTTGTTCTGTTCAGTATTTTTCAAGATATTAAGGTCTAAAAAAGACCCACAATTTTTATTTCATCGTTTGAAAGTTATTTAAAAATCAGACGAAAGAACTATTTACACCAATAAATTCCTCAGACTATTTTCTATGTAGCTGAACTTATTAGCATAACTTTGAATTAAATTTAGCGACACGATTCAACTTTTCCCATGCGCACCATACAAATCCGAGCCATGCATCGGAGAAATAGCGATGACGCGCAGTCGGTAGGTTGTGCCGTGTAAGTGGTCTAAGGTAAAAAAAAAAAAGGTAAAGGTAGTCCCATAGCCTTGTGGCCGTAGGGGAGCGTGATGTTGGAGATCACACTTATCTTGGGCCAGCGTAATGAGGGTGATGCCCAACTCTCTCCCTCGCTGCTTTACCTTCCCCACCCTCAAGAGAGTAGGTACTCAATCACAGTTGAGTCAACTGGGGGCGTTGTTGTTTGTCGCTTCACACCTTAGCGGTCACCCATCCAAGTGCTAACCGCACCGGACGGTGCTTCACTTTCGACACAGTAGCGAGTGCTCCAACCACTGCACTATCCCATTATAAATACATTTCAATCAGAATTGCAGAACACATTACACTGAGTTAATAAGAAAGAGTTCAAACATCTTTTGCTACGGTTCTTTAAAATTTTCATGCATGTTTTATAGGCGACTGAAAACATGCTATTTTGGGGAGAAAGGCCTCAATCACTCGTAGGCTAATAGCGGCTGCCACTACCTACTGAAACCATGAAGAAAGTTTAAAAAGAACCTGCGGTTGTTGCACAGCATTTCTCTTTTAAAAAAAAAAGGGATAACCCACAAACTGGTGTTGTCAGAGTTTTGAAATACAATCTTGAGCAGATAGTGGAAACCATCCGACTGCGTGTTTGCATTGTTTATTACTTATGAACTGTAGTGGGGCGGGGAGACAATTGGTCTTGATTGGGAGGGATTGTCAGAAAATTTATGTTGTGTTTGTCATGCGTTTTTGTAAAGTGATAGGCTGCCATTGTAATTGCTCACATTGAGAGGAATAAAGTTGTATTGTTTTGTATTGTTCCCTTGTTTTCACTCTAACTTTGTTCGGTTCATGCTGTGGGTGTGTGAGTGGACTTTTAGATTATGCAGGACAAGATGGTATGACAGATGTTCTCCCAGCCTGGCCATTCCTCTTCTGCTTTTGGGGATGCATAGGGCTGATGTCGGCTGGCATTCTAGGCAGGTTCATGGCATTCACAGCACTAGTAGCCGGCAACCTTGTGTGCCCACAGCACACTTCCTGCCTTGGAAGGCATAAATATTTTAAAGCTCTCTTTTGATGGATATAATCAATATATAAATGCCCTCGTGGAAAGTAACAGAGTGTGGAAGTCCGATACTTCACTCAGTAAAAAAATAATTTTGTCTCTCAACGCCTTAATTAATTTCACATACTATACCATGACTAACAAATGCAATGTTATGGATGTTGCTATGTAAATGCTCATCAAAACGAAATTTGAACCAGAAAAAAACCATAGAGTTGCTTTCCTTGCACTACTAAATCCCGTGCGGCCCTTGTTACCGTACTTGCCAATAGCGCCCATGGCAATGTTCACACACTTCAGTTCTTATTTGACACTTTCTTCTGTAAGGTTTACCTTTTCGCTCTGCTTCTGTAGCCTAGCTCTGTGTTGTACCTAGAGTTTTGGGTACTTTACGATAGTTGTTTTCTTCCCTTGGGACTTACCCAGCCCTGAGGTTTTGTTGTTGATACCTATCCTATCCTATCCTATCCTGTCCCATAACCCGAAGGTCGTAGGGGCACCACAGATGATCGCTTAACCAGCATACTCCATCTTTCTCTGTCCTCAGCAGCCCTCATGGCTTCGCTCAGTGTCAAACCAGTCCATTCTCGAATGTTGTCCACCCACCTCTTTTTCGGTCTCCCCCTTCTTCTACCTCCTTGCACTGTGCCTTGCAGAATGGTCTTTGCAAGGCCTGATGATCTGGTGACGTGGCCATACCATCGGAGTTTCCGTTTCTTCACCACTGTGAGCAGGTCATCGTGTTGTCCAATGGCTTGTGTGATGGTCTGTCGGACTTCAACGTTGGTGATGTGTTGGGTATAGGAAATGCACAGAAGTCTTCTGTAGCACCTCATCTCCATGCTTTGTATTCTTCGTTGGAGATCTGCTGTGAGGCTCCATGCTTCGCAAGCATATAGGAAGATGGAGATGACCAGAGAGCGCAGCAGTCTTACTTTGGAATGTAGACTGATGGTTCTGTCTTTCCAAATGGGCTTCAACCTTGTCAGGGCAGCAGTTGTTTGTGCGATCCTGGAGAGGACTTCCTGTCGAGACCCATTGTCTGACACAATGGCTCCTAAATAATTGAAGCTGTGCACTGTGTTGAGGGATTGGCCTTGTACTTTGATGTCCGTGTTGATGCCATTGGTGTTGTTGGTCATCATTTTGGTCTTCTCCGCACTTATTTCCATTCCATAAGCTCTGGAGGTGGTGTCAAGCCTCTGTACAAGCTGTTCAAGTTCTTGTTCCTCTCCAGCCAATCCATCAATATCATCCGCAAAACGAAGATTGGAGATTGCTCTGCCCCGTATACTGACTGTGCCTTCGTGATCTGCAAGAGCATCTGACATGATGCGCTCTAGGAAGATGTTGAAGAGTGTTGGAGAGAGTAGGCATCCTTGACGCACACCGATTGTTGTTCTGAACCAGTTCCCGATGACGCTGTTATGGAGGACTGCACTGGTAGCCTTGTCATACAGGCTTTTGATGACTTCTATAATTTTAGGGCTGATGTTGTACACTTTCATGGTTGCCCATAGAGCTGCATGCCAGACTCGGTCAAATGCCTTCTTGAAGTCTATGAACACATGATATAGATGTTGTTGGTGCTGTAGGTATTTCTCACAGATTATTCTGAGGTTGAAAATCTGTTCAGTGGTACTTCGCCCTGCCATGAATCCTGCTTGTTCTTCAGCTATGATTTGTTCAGCTTGTGGTTTCAACCTGTTGAGTATTATTTTCAGGAGGACCTTGCTGGGATGGCTGATGAGGCTGATGGTGCGGTAATTTTCACACTCCTGAAGGTTACCTTTTTTGGGAAGAGTGATGACAAGCGACTGGGTCCATGGTGTAGGCCATTCCCCACTCTGCCAGATCTTGTTGCAGATAATGGTGAGAGCATCAGTCATCGCTTCTCCTCCTGCTTGTAGCAGTTCCGCTGGTATGTTGTCCACTCCCGCTGACTTCCCTTTCTTCAGCGATTGCACTGCTGCCTCAACTTCTTCCCGGAGAATTGGGAGGATTTCTTCTTCTTCTCTGCTCTCGGGACATGATACCACTGACCTGTATTAGGTTTTTTTTCTCTTTGTGAGTAGGGTACTTGTAGGATATCCATGCCCCATTTACCCCATCACTGTGGGAGCCTAAGTCTGCCGGGGGTTTCAATATAAATAGTATCCCCACTTTCTGGAAATTTAGTGCTTTAAATTCCCACTGTCGCTGTCTTTCTCCTTTGTTCTTTCTCATTCCTACTCTGTTCTATCAATCTACTATATTATCTTTTTCTTCGCTAGGTCAGTCACCTACCTTTTTTCTTAAAAACTCTTCTGGGACAAAACTCCTCATTTGTGTGTGAGGTCTTTTGGATCAGCTTGGAAATATTGGACTCTTTCTGCCAGGTGGTCACTGGGGCTTCCTATGATGTTATTATTTGGCAATGTGGGCATTTTATATGTATGTGTTTTGTTGATATTTTATAATGATGTTTATATTCTAGTTTGTTTTTGTAAACAGGGGTTCAATAAATTAGAGTATAGCCTCAGCATCCCCTGCATGGGATCTCTGTATTGAAAATCATGAAAAGCATGGTCTCCTTCGCAAAATTGTTGCTGATGATACAGAGATGTATCGCTCGTTCCAACCAAACCCACAATCCACACAAGAAGCACTGTTAGACATTAAGAGCTGCTGTTTGGAAGTGAAGACATGGATGTTATAAAACAGGCTCAAGCTGAATGATGACAAGACTGAAGTGCTCATGAGTGGCTCACAGTCCGCCCTTAAAAAAGTGTTTGTGAAGGCAGTGCAGGTTGGTGAGGCTAGCATCCCAATGTCAGCCTCAGTTCAAAGTTTCGGCCTACACTTAGACTCCAATCTGACTATGTCTGAGCACGTCAGTTCTGTCATTTGATCGTGTTATTTTAATCTGTGTACAATTGGAAGATTAACAAGAAAACTGCAAACTCTGTGGCTGTCAGTGATTTTGTCAAGACTAGACTATGCCAATAAGCTGCCTTTGGGGCATCTCAAAGAGTGATCTAAGTAGGCTACAGCGTGTACAAAACACTTCTGCCAGAATTGTGACTCGGAAACGAAAGTCTGACCACATTACGCCATTGCTGAAAGATCTTCACTGACTCTCTGTCAAGAAAAGAATTGACCACAAAGATTGTGTACAATTGTACGAACAACTCCGCTCCCCAATATCTCAAAGAACTCGTCTCCCCTCACGAACCCCAATGTTGTCTTCGTTCTTCCTCACAACAACGGCTAAGACTTCTAAGTGTGAAGTCTGGCAACACCAATAAGAAAACATTTGGCTATCAGGCCTTCTCCAACACAGCTCCAATGCTATGGAATGATCTTCCCATGACCTTGAAACAATCCAAGTCTGTGGCGGTTTTTAAGAGAGCTTTGAAAACGCTCTTTTTCACATCTACCAGATAGACATTTTAGAAATCAGCTGTACATAGTTTTTGTCTGATGGCCACATCTTTATCTTTTTTTTCCTCTCTACAAGCGCAATGAGCATGAACCTTGTAATCGTGGATACCTGCACTATACAAGTCTTTATCATAATCATCATCATCATCATCTCTTTATTGTAAAATGACCGGCTGGTGGAGTGCCTTCAGTGTTGCCACTAGGGTTGTTTCGGCAGATCTTTTATGCGGATCAGGGGTGAGTCCTCTTTCAGCGAAGTTGTGGTCTTGATTTTGTGGTCCTGATTCAGCTATACTGGTCCTGATTTGGCTCGGAAGAGTTCACTGGACCTAAAGCATTAATCATGTAATGTAATGTAATGTTCTTCCTCGTGTTTCTGTCACCACTTCTTCCTCAAATAGTTCTGTGTCTTTGGGTGTGGCGGTGGCGGTTTATAAAACTCATGCGGTCATCCCTCCCTCGTCGGCTTCATACCCTTGTTTGGTGGCAGTTTTGTTCACCAATTGGCAAGATGTCTTCATCCCTGTGTGCCAGCCCTCTGTTGCCTCTTCTGATGCCAATACCAGGAAATTTCTGCGTTGTTTTTGTTTTTGTCGACGCCTGTGTCTTTTAAGGTTAGTGAAAGTGGTGGTAGTGGTGAGGTGAGGGGGAGTGCCTTGGTCTTGGTCGAGGTTTCGGAACTGAAACACACAGATGGTCACCCTAGTTTAGGACCACTTCCGTTTTCCGGCAGGGATTGCCCAACATGCCCTGCCGAAGTCTTCCCCCCTCTTTCCTCAGATAAGATTCAACCTGGGTTCGGATTTCCGACTAATGTCGAGCACTGATTGCAGTGTTGTCCATCTGTGACAAGGGTCACGATTTCCGGTCTAGGGTCCCTTGCGACCTTAATTTCTCGTTCAATTGGATCCTCAGCAAGCCAACCCCCCCCCCCCCCCCAGTGTATACCATTTCCGCTTCCAGTAGTGGGTCAGGGGTCTGGCTTCCAATACGGAGAGTACAATGAGCTTATTATCTACCTCTGTTTCAGGTTCAACCCAACCCTTCTCAGTCCAACCCCCTGTGTATACCACTTCCGCTTTGGGTCATGGGGCAGGCACTCTGGTTTCCGGTACTGATGGTATGATGAGCCCGCTACCTACTTCTGTTTGTGGGCAGGCAATTTCCGGATTGTGTCGTATGGGTTCACACCGACTCAACCAAAGCTTTTAGGTTTTGAGGTTTGTTCAGCCAGGCTAGCTATAAATAGCTTCGCCGGTGCTTTTCTTTCCTTTCCTTTCACTGGAAGGGAGGGTGTAGGCAAGCTATAAATAGCCCGCAGCCAGCAAAATGTGGGAGAACTTAAGAGTGCTGCTCACATAGGCATTGAGCTGGTGTGGGTTCAGTTTCCGGCTCAGCTCCCGCGGTAACTTTTGGAGGGCTGGGTTCCTGATTGGGTGGGGTGCATGCTGTTGACCCTACTAATTCCGTTTCCGGTTTTGCCGGTACCGATTTATGCATAGGGAATGTGATGGAGATGATCTGTTAATGCTTTCTCCTGATGCTGATGTGCCCCCACGGGCTTGGCTCCGCGCGCCGGGGGTGGACCCCATGCCTCTCTCTGGCTGGGTGACAAAGTTGCCTACTCCTTTTTCTTCTCTTTTGTCTTGTTTCTGTCTTATTGGTCCTTTCACCTATATTCTCTTCACCCTTAAATTCTCCCAGTATACTATGCAGTTTTGACTCCCTTTCTTCTGCCTTCCCGGACTTTCCATGTCTTCTTTTTCCCCATCATTCCTTCTCTTTCTACCCTTCTTTTTCTCTGTGGCCTTCTCTTGGCCCCCTGCGTTTGCCGTGCAGGGCAACCCGTGTCGGGGGAGAATGGGATCCTGGAGGTTGAGGTCACTGAGGGACTGCGGTCCCTCACACTAACACACCTCTTTGGCCCGGACTTCTCCTAGACGGGAGGCTGGCGTGGCCCGCGTCAGTCAAGCGGCTGGTCATGTATTGCCCTAGCTCTGCTAGAAGGCTGCGGCTCATGGGTCAAACTTGAACAAAACCGTAGTGGCAGTGCGGGATTGTCTGGGTGTATATCCCCCCTGTAGCCCTGGTGCGCTCCCTTGCTGGATTTTCCGCTTGGACGCATCCCCTTGTTGGACTCCGTGGTGGGTGGGGAGCAGGGGGGATGAATTCCTACTTTAAAATCATGGCTTCTACTAATAAAAGACGACTACGTGATGACGGACCGGACTCGGACACGGACAGTGATATGGACATACGACAGAAAGCTTGTGCATCTGGGGTGGATGGGGCCTGGCCTCGTTTTTTTGGGGATGAATTCCTACTTTAAAATCATGGCTTCTACTAATAAAAGACGACTACGTGATGACGGACCGGACTCGGACACGGACAGTGATATGGACATACGACAGAAAGCTTGTGCATCTGGGGTGGATGGGGCCTGGCCTCGTTTTTTGGTTGTGGAGGGGACGGATTCGGCTCTGCCACTAGGCAAGTTGTCCCCGTTTGCCATCCACAAAGGTTTTCAATCCATTTCAACGGTTGGTTTCAAAGATGTGAGAAAACTTAGATCTGGGGCCTATCTGGTGGAGTGCTCAACCAAACGGGCGTCGGATAGTCTGCTAAAGAGGAATTTGACCATCTTTGTTGACAGACAAATCAAAGTTTCTGTGCATGGACGGTTGAATTCCTCCAAGGGAGTCATCCGATGCCAGGACTTGATTGAAATGTCCGATTTAGAAATCCGTGTCGAGCTCTCCAGCCAGGGGGTTACAGCTGTACAAAGGGTATATGTCACCAAAGGATCTAAACGTATCCCAACTAATACTCTTTTTGTGACTTTTGCGATGGCCAAGCTGCCGGAGTCAATCAGGGTGGGATTTCTTAGAGTGAAGGTTACCCCTTTCACTCCTTCGCCTTTGCGATGCTACCGTTGCCAAAGGTTTGGCCACGGTAGCAAGTCCTGCAAAAACAAAGAAACTTGCAGAGAGTGCGCCAAAGACAAACACGAAGGTGAATGCAAAGACCCCATATGCTGTGTCAATTGCGCGGGGCAGCACTCTTCCAGCTCCAAGGACTGCCCTCAGTGGCAGTTGGAGCTTGAAATTCAAAAGATACGGGCCACTGAGGGGTGCTCCTTCAGGGACGCCAGAAAGAAAGTGCTGGATAAGAGACCCATTCCTTTAGAAAGATCCTTTGCGTCGGTGGCAGGTTCCACGCCTCTTGTGGAGTCTGCTACACATCGGACGATGGAAACCTGTATGACTAAAATGAGTCAGATCTTGGAAGCGTTATGCAAAAGAATGGATAGTCTAGAGAAAATGATCACAGCGTTTAGTCACAGGGGGGTCTCTCCAGCCCCATTGAACACACTGGAGAACGTGCAGACGGTCACGTCAAAAACCGTCACTCCAAGCACGCAGACGGCCGTGCCTAAAGCTGTCACACCTGCCGCGAAGGAAGTTATGCCTCAGGCCGCCGCACCATCGGCAGGTTTTAGCGATCGGGCAGTCGCAGAGGTGGCCAAAATTTTCGTTGCTCAACAGAGGAGTGTCAGAGGAGGAGAGGGAAAGGTTGGAAGGGGTGAGGGGGAGAGGGAGGATATAAAGTCCGGTGCTGGGGAGAAGGGGAAGAAGTCGGCTGGCAGTTCGGGTTCCGGGGCTTTGACGAAAAATCAAAGGCCCGGACCCCTTTCTTCCAAGCACCATCAGCCTCTCGAAACGGAGAACCGTTTCGGGGGGTTGATGGACCATGAAGAGATGGACGAGGGTCCGAAAAGCTAAAGAGACTTAATTGTGCTATCGAAGTTGACAATTTTAGCATTCTTTTACTTCATTTTTATGGCCATTTTACAATGGAATATTCGAGGGATGAGGGCAAATCTTGAGGAGCTCTGCTGTCTGCTTACAGAGCATCAACCTGAGGTGTTAGCCATTCAGGAAACTCTCCTGTCAGAGAAACATATTATAGATATTACTGGTTATTCCTCTCTAGATTGTTTATCTTCTAGAGGCGTTTCACTCTTTATTCATAGAAATGTCCCATTTAGCCCAATTTCACTTCATACAAGTTTACCAGCAGTTGCAGCCAGAGTATCTCTTTTTAAATCCCTCACAGTTTGCTCTCTATATTTGACACCATCAATAAATGTAACTAAAAGTGAACTTGAGAATTTGGTTCAACAGTTACCTACCCCTTTTTTGTTGTTGGGAGATTTTAATGGACGCTCTCCCCTGTGGGGTAGTGATCGTACCGATTCTCAGGGTAAAATAATTGAAGACATTTTAGACTCGTTAAACCTAGTAACTTTGAACGAGGGTGCTCCAACTTTTTCCTGTTCTAGAACTGCTTCTTTGTCCCACATTGATATATCGATCTGTGATCCCTCCTTACTTTTGGATTTTAAATGGACAGTTTTAGAAGATCTCCATGGCAGCGACCATTTTCCGGTTTTATTAAAATATGATTCAGACAACATTGAGCAAACTCATGGCAGGTGGAAATTGAAACAAGCTAACTGGAGTCTGTTTTCTAACCTGTCTGAGGTTCAGTTACGTACTAAGAAGCAGGAATTTTCGAATGCCATAGATCCAATCCAGCTTTACACTGACATAGTTATTAACAGTGCCAAGGAGTCCATTCCGCAAACTTCGTCAAACCCTCACACACTTAAAAAAACCTGGTTTGACGATGAATGTAGAAAACTTCAGCAAGCTCACGGGGCCAACAGCGATTGTACCTTCTTCGGAAACTGAAGTCTTTCTCTGTGGATTGTAAGATTCTCATCTTGTTTTATCAATCTTTCATTGAGAGCTTGCTGACTTTTTCGTTTGTTTGTTGGTTCCACAGCCTGACTGTGAGGGATAGGAATAGCTTGTCCAGCATTGTCAATGTCTGTTCAAAGATCATCGGTGTCAGGCAGAGAGACCTGGGTTCTTTCTGCGATCGGCAAATCATTAAGAAGGCGAACGGAATTATTTGTAATCCAGAGCATGTTCTGGCGGGCGAATTCTCAGTGCTACCATCCGGGCGCCGTTTTGCCTTACCGGCCTGTAAGGGTAATCGCCGCTCCCACAGTTTTATTCCTTGCGCAATTCGACTGCTAAATTTGATGCGATCATCTCCGCTCTAACATCTTCCCCACCGCCCTAATGCAAATTTCTTTCGCTGATGATGATGATATTCTTACCTTATTTTCTTACCTTCATGTTTTTATTTGATTTAACTGTCGGCTGTGAGTGTTCATGATGTGCGTGGTGTGTGTGTGTTTGCGTGTGTGTTTGGTTTATGTTTGTATGGTAGGACTTTTATGTATTTATTTATTCTAATATTAGCTGCTTCTAAATTCTTGTAATTGCCCTATGTGGATAAATAAAGTTGTATTGAATTGAATTGAATTGAAAAAGCTCGTAAAAAAGCTTTAAGAACTATGTTTTTACACCCAAGCACTGAAAATAAACAAAACCACCAACGTTTGCGAGCGCAATGCCGACAGTTCTTCAAACGAAAGAGAAGAGAATCGTGGAGAGGTTTCTGCTCCACGCTTAATTCGAAAGCGAAACTGTCGAAGGTGTGGAAAGTAGTCCGCAAACTCAAAAATAGAAGTAACAAACAGGTGAGCCCATGCCTTTTTGTGCAGGGTGACGTAATCGGAGATAAAAAATTAGTAGCTGATCTTTTGGCTTCTTCTTTTGCTGCAAATTCTTCCTCTGAAAATTATTCTGTCCCTTTTCAAACAGTTAAAACCCGTAAAGAAAAACAACAGTTACATTTTACCTCCGATAATTCTGAAGATTACAACATTCCGTTTTCATTAGTCGAGTTTGACAATGCAATTAACAAAAGTGCAGATTCAGCAGTTGGACCGGATGATGTACATTATCAATTTCTCAGACATTTAACAAGGTACTCACGGTCTCAACTGCTGGACATCTTCAATCAGCTCTGGATCACTGGCACCTTTCCTCCCTCCTGGAGAAAGGCCATTATTGTACCCATCCCTAAACCTGGCAAAGACCATACTAACCCGACAAACTATAGACCAATAGCCTTAACGTCTTGCTTATGCAAGACGCTAGAAAGAATGGTTTATTCTCGTTTACTGTGGTATCTAGAAACAAATAATATTTTATCCAACACTCAGTGTGGCTTTCGAAGTGGTCGAAGTACTGTTGACCACCTGGTGCGACTGGAAACTTTTATCCGTAACGCGTTCGTCCAGGGTGAACATGTCGTTGCCATCATGTTTGATTTGGAAAAAGCTTATGATACCACATGGAAATATGGCATTCTTTCAGATTTACAAGAAATGGGTTTGAAGGGACATTTACCTCTGTTTATATCCAATTTTCTAACGGACAGACTCTTTCAGGTTAAGGTTGGGGGATCTTTGTCAGATATGAGGGAACAGGAGATGGGAGTCCCTCAGGGTAGCATCTTGTCTCCCTTGCTGTTTAATATTAAAATAAATAATATTGTTCGTTCCGTTAAACGGGGAATTGACAATTCTTTGTTTGTTGACGATTTTGCGTTAGTAGCCAAAGGTAAAACTTTGGCATCTGCAAAACGTCAGCTACAGTTATGTGTCAAGGCCGTTGAAGACTGGGTTTTACAAAATGGTTTTAAATTTTCTGAAGCAAAAACTGAATGTATTCACTTTTCCAAGCACCGGGGAATTATTCAAGACCCTACTATTCTCCTCAATAAAACTCCAATAAAGGCGGTCCAACAAGTCAAATTTTTGGGTGTTATTTTTTATCAAAAGCTATCTTTCATTCCTCATCTGAAAATTTTGAAAACTAAATGTCAACAGGCCTGCAATTTGCTCAAGGTTATCAGTGGTACAGACTGGGGTGCTGACAAGAAAACTTTATTGCTGTTATATCGTTCTCTAATTAGATCCAAGTTAGACTATGGTTGCATCGTTTATGGTTCTGCCAGAAAATCTTATCTTAAGATGCTAGATCCAGTTGCCCATCAGGCACTACGCATTGCTTTGGGTGCGTTTCGCACCTCCCCTTGTGAAAGCCTTTACGTGGAAGCTAACGAACCCCCGCTGGAGCTGAGACATACCAAATTGTCAATGAATTACTATTTAAAATTAAAAACTGATCCTATGAACCCTGCTTATGACTGTGTTTTCAACCCAGATTTTGTTCAGAAATTTGAAGCCAAACCTAACACAATTCCTCCGTTTGGCATCAGAATGCAAGCTCATTTGGAAAAAGCAGGCATTGATGTTGCTTCCATCAACGACGATGAACTTCGGACTGAAGCTCCCCCATGGAAATTATGTACCCCAAACATTAATTGGCAGTTGTCCGCTTTCCTTAAAACAATACATCTGAAACCGTATATAACCAACTTTATTTAGAACAGTGTGCATTATACCCAGGATATGAAAAACTTTTTACAGACGGGTCAAAGAAAGGAGATTCAGTTGCTGCTGCGTCGGTCTCCGGGAGACACTTAGACCAGCCTTTGCAACAGCGTTTACCTGATTTTTGTTCTGTTTATACAGCTGAGCTCAAGGCAATTCATTTAGCTCTGAAACAAGTTTATCAATCCAAAAGAACCTCGTTTTTAATCATGTCCGATTCACTGTCAGCACTTCAGGCTCTTTCCACAAGAAAGATATCACACCCTTTTCTGGCAGAGATCCATGACCTCCATACACAACTTGTTTCTGAGCGTAAAAAGATAGTTTTTATGTGGGTCCCTGGTCACATGGGCATCCGCGGCAATATTGCAGTAGACAGGGCGGCTAAAGATGCACTGCATCTCGATTTCCCTCCAGAGATTTTCCAGTTTGTGCCTTACTCTGACCTACGTTGTATGACTGGATCTTATTGTAAACGACTGTGGCAGACTGACTGGTCTAACCATACCAACAACAAATTATTTCAAATTCTTCCCGATTTGTCTGCTTCTTTGCCTAACCTTGCATCCACTCGCAAAGAAGAAACAGTGTTGTCTCGCCTTCATATTGGGCATACTTATGTCACCCACAGTTTCCTTTTAAAAGGAGAAGAACCACCATGGTGCTTTGCATGTGATCAATCTTTTTCCGTTCGCCATTTCATGTCTGAGTGTGCTGATTTGATTGAGGAAAGAGAAATATATTTTGGTTCCATACCTTTCAAAGAGATTTTTAAAGTATGTAATGGTCAACATCTGTTTCAATGTTTACATGATGTTGGTTTGTTTTATCGCATATAAATCGTATCGACATGTTTTGTTTAGTTTGGATTTTATTGAGACTGAATTTAGTGATTTGATTGAAGAAAGAGATTATATTTTTAATACATCAGTTTTAAAGAAGACTCTTAAAGAGGTGTCATGTGAAAGTTTGTGTGTGTATCTAAGAGTAACAGGCTTGTTTTTTAAGATTTGAATCATTTTATAATATTTTAAGATAACGTCTCTCTGGTCCTGGGTTACTAAGCTAGCCCATCCATTTTCTTCCCTTTTGTCTTGCTTCTACCTTTCCCATCCTTTCACCTATATTCTATTTCACCCTAAATCTCTTTCCACTAACTTTGCAGCTTTTCTCTTTTCTTTCTTCTGTCTTACTGGTTCTGTTTATCCCTTCTTTTTCCCCCAAATTCTTCTCTATACAGGCAAGCCAGATCAAGCTAAGGTCAGATGGTTGTGACCTGTCTAAAAATTTTACAATCGCGAATGCTGGGGGTTTGGCATGAGGGGTGGCCACAGGCCAAATGGACATCACTGACCATCCATTGTCCCTTCCCTAGAGCTGCCGTGCTAGGGTGACCATTTATTTCTGCTATGCTTCATGCTTATGCTCATGCCTATGCTTCAATGACCACACAAAGAAACCCTCCCCCCCCCCCCCCCCCCAAAAAAAAAAAAAAAAAAAAAAAACAGAAAAGAACTTATGATGGACTGGACAAGGATATTGGACACGACAGACAGCGACACTGAAACTAGACACACAGCCAAGGAATCTGGCCTTTTCAAAACATGGCCACGCTTCTTGATAGGATGATCAACGAAAACCAAAAGTTTTCCCCTTTTTTGGTGGAAAAGTGGTTTGAGGGATTATCCAGACAGATCAGAGACATTAAAAGACTACGAGATGGAAGTTTCTTAGCGGACTGTCTCACAGAAAGGACTTTTGAACAAATGCGATCTAGAGATGGCTCCAAGCTGGATCTAGGTAGCCGAATTGTAACTGCACACTCAACTCTTCCAAAGGAGTTGTGCAGTCATCTCAGTTTGATGGGCTGACTGAGACAGAAATAAAAGATGGCTTGGCTAAACAGGGAGTTACTGAGGCACATAGAGTCGTGAGAAAAGACAAGTACTCTGTTTCTGATCTTTTGCACACCTGAAGTGCCAAAAAGAGTGTTTGTTATGAAAGCATTTTTGTTTCCGTATTTGTACCTTTGCCACTGCGTTGTTTTAAATGCCAAAGGTATGATCACGGTAGCGCGGCATGCAAAAACACACCAAGTGTGGGGGAGATTTCCATGGCGAACAATGCAGTAATGCTCCGAAGTGCTATAATTGTAAGGGAGATCATCCTGCATCGTCAAAGTCTTGGCCTGCTTGAATCAGGGAGGCTGAGATTTAAAAAAAAACAGAATACGAGAAAGATACTCATTTCCAGAGGCGAGAAAACAGTATGAGATTCTCACAAACCGAGTTTTGCTGAAGTGACCTCAACAAACACTTTGCCAAACATGCTCAAATCTATCTCATCCATTATCTCTGTTGATGAGCAGCTGACAAATCTGCTTTAGGATCACTTCTGAATTCTCTGAAAGAATTGTCACAAATGCTAGTCACAAACGCTAGAAAAACGTCTGTTGGATAGTGAAAATAAAAAGTTAGTGTTGCCTCTAATGGGCCGACTACTACTAAGACAATAATAATGGACATTTATATAGCGCTATTACTTGTCTTTTTATAAACAAGCGCATAGCGCTTTACATGAAAAGAAAGAAACAAACATGAACCAACTTACAATATTGCATTAAAAATTATACAATGAGAACAAAAATAAAACCCCACACACAAAATAAAAAACAACAACATAAAGTTAACTTTCTGCAAACAAGTCATGACAATCACAGCAAATCTACAAGCATGGCCAAAAGCAGAACAAGTATGAGCTGCGGCTAGGGTCTATAGAATGAAGGATTTAGTCAGGATAGCAGAGTTTGAAGAGGTGAGATTTTAGAGCTTGCTTAAATGAGGGTGTGGTCTACTTGTGTCTGATTTTGGCTGGAAGATTGTTCCATTGTCTGGGTGCACAATAGGGGAATGCCCGTTCTCCGTACATTTTGGTGTTGGTTTTTTGAATGCAGAGTGTGCGAGAGTCAGAAGAAGAGCGAAGAGTGAGAGAAGGGACATAGACAGCAGATCTGACAGGTATGAAGGGCAGGTTCCAGAGAAGAAATTGTGGCACAGTACGGACAGTTTGTATTTAATGCGGGCCTCTATGGGTAGCCAATGAAGCTTACGGATTAGTGGAGTGATGTGATCACGCTTTTTGGCCCTGAAGACTAGCCTAGCAGCACAATTCTGGACTATTTGAAGTTTGTCTATGAGATGACTCGGGCAGGAAGCCAGTAGGGAATTACAATAGTCTAACCTAGACAAGACTAAAGCACAGACTAAGGTTGCTTAAAGGGTTGAGTAGCAGCGAATGGAGCTGATCTGACACAAGGCAGCATATGCTGATTTACAAACTTGTGCAATATGGAAATCAAGCGTCATGTCACTCGACATAAAAAAGCCAAGATTTCTAGCCGACTGAGAGAAAGAGATTTCATGCTCTCCTACACTTATAGTGGTAGGCAAGGTGCAAGCTAAGGCAGTTCTGGTCTTTTTGAACAGGAGAACCTCTGTTTTATTATCATTGAGCTTTAACTTGTTTTGTTTCATCCAGGATCGGACATCAGAAATGCAATTCTGTACAGTCTGGACATTGGCATCGATTTGTACCGGAAGACTTGATTTTAAAAGCTGAGTATCGTCAGCAAAAGCTTCAACAGTTACATCGTGTTTTTGAATCAGTTCGAGCAAAGGCTTTGTGTACAACACGGAGAGAATCGGTCCAAGAACTGACCCCTGCGGCACACCATAAGTCAAATTTTCCTTCTTCGAGAGAACCTCAGCAATGCTGACAGTTTGCATACGACAATGCCACCTCAGGTGAACGCGCCTGCGGCCGTGTCTAAAGCCATTACCACACCTCTACACCCTGTTGCGCCTCCGGGACGATGGAGGATATCTGGTCCACAACTTCCCTCCTCCTTACCCCATCAAGGTCAAACCCCTTTGGCTGGGGCTGTGCACCGGTTGATGAGGTCGAAGTCCTTCTCAAGGACTGACAATAGGCCAGGACCATTGTCTTACAAAAAAGACATTCATTCGAATCATTTCACCTCCCTGGAGGTAGAATCAGTTGACATGGAGGAGAAATCCCCACAGGGGTCAGCACCTCCAGCTAAAAAATAGTCTGTTATAGTTAAGGAGAAACTTAAGAGTATAAAATTGCTTGAAATAAACATACTACTTTTATTTCTTCCTATCATGACCTTTTTAATACAGTGGAACATTAGAGGCCTTAAAATTTATAATGATGTTTGTATTCTATTTTGTTTTTGTAAACGGGGGTTCGATAAATTAGAGTACAGCCTCAGCGTCCCCTGCGTGGGATGTTTTTATTGTAAAGTGACTGGCTGGTGGAGAGCTTTCAGTTTTACCACTAGGGTTGTTTCAGCAGATCTTTTATGCGGATCAGGGGTTGTCCGGTCCTGATTTGGCTCGGAAGAGTCAGCTGGACCTAAAGCAATAATCATGTAATGTAGCCAACTACGAACAGTTGCTCCTGCTTACTAAAAACCAACCAAGTGTAATTTAAGTCTACAGGAAACTCTTTTGAGTCCTGATAAAATACTTAGTTGTCTGGATGCTTTTGCTTGCAATCCAATGTCTCTGGTGGGAACGCTTTATGTGTTCGGTCAGACATTTTATTTAGCCCCAGTTACATTGACCACACCCCTGGAGGCGATTGCTGCTTGAGTATCTTTTAAAAAAACTGTGTCTGCTCGATATATTTTTCCCCTTCCAAAACCACATGCAAAGCTGATTTAATAAACTTGATAGACCAACTCCCATCTCCCTTTGTGATTGTTGGGGATCTGAACGGTCACTCCCCCAGATGGGGAAGTGACCATCAGAATCCCCAAGGCAAAATTTGGAGAATGTTGTCGAAGACCTCAACCTTTGTATTTTAAATTCAGATTCCCCTACGAGTTGTAGCCATTTAGGAACATTTTCTAATTTAGAACTGGCCATCTGTGACCTTTCTCTTTTTGGGACCTGGATTGGAAACCTCATTTGGATCTCTGTGGGAATGATCATTTTCCACTTTTTCTACAGATTCCCCTACGTATTGTTGCCATTTAGGAACATTTTCTAATTTAGACTTGGCCATCTGTGACCATTCTATTTTTTGGACCTGGATTGGAAACCTCATTTGGATCTCTGTGGGAGTGATCATTTTCCAATTTTTCTAAAGTTTCTAGGAGATCAATCTGAGGAGCCCCAGCGGTGCTGGAATTTCAAGAAAGCAGATTGGGACCAATTTGGACACTCCACAGCTTGTCAAATTACCATTGACATTCTAAATTCTGAATATCCAGCTTTGGAGTTTTCTAATATCCTAATAGAATGTGCTTTCGAAAATATATCCAAAACATCTATTAAAAGCAGTGCCCCGAAGACCCCTTGGGTTGATGAGGAATGTAAGAATCTTCATCACCAAGGAAAACAAACCCAACGGAATTTCTGTCAAAATCCTACTGCTGAAAATAAATCATCAGAAGCTGCAAGCCAAACACTAGGTATCTCTTTAATTAAAAAAGGCGTCGATGCTGGAAAATCTTCTGTTCCAAACTTCATACCAAAACCTCTTCCAAAACAGTTTGGAAAATAATAAAAAGAATCAAAGGAAAAATCTCCAAAGCTGTGATCCATCTGAAAAACCATGGACAGATTATCACTGACAAATACAATTCAATACAATACAAGATTATTGCTTTAGGTCCAGCGGACTCTTCCGAGCCTAATCATGACCAGAGAGACGTTATATTAAAATATTATAAAATGTTTCAAATCTTAAAAAACAAGCCTGTTACACTTAAATACTCAAACAAACTTTCACATGACACCTCTTTAAAAGTCTCCTTTAAAACTGATGTATTAAAAATATGTTCTCTTTTTTCAATCAAATCACTAAATTCAGTCCAATCAATAAAATCCAAACTAAACAAAACATGTCGATATGATTTAAATGCCATAAAACAAACCAACATCATGTAAAAATTAAAACAAATGTTGACCATTACATCCTTTAAAAATCTCTTTGAAAGGTATTGAACCAAAATATGTTTCTCTTTCCTATTTCAGATCAGCACACTCAGACATGAAATGGCGAACGGAAAAGGATTGATCACATGCAAAGCACCATGGTGGTTCCTCTCCTTTCAAAAGGAAACTGTGGGTGACATAAGTATGCCCAATATGAAGGCGAGATAACACTGTTTCTTCTTTGCGAGTGGATGCAAAGTTAGGCAAAGAATCGGACAAATCCAGGAGAATTTGGAATAATTTTTTGTTGATATGGTTAGACCAGTCAGTCTGCCACAGCCGTTTACAATAAGATCCAATCATACAACCTAGGTCAGAGTAAGGCACAAACTGGAAAATCTCTGGAGGGAAATCGAGATGCAGAGCATCTTTAGCCGCCCTGTCTACTGCAATATTGCCGCGGATGCCCATGTGACCAGGGACCCACATAAAAACTATCTTTTTACCCTCAGAAACAAGTTGTGTATGGAGGTCATGGATCTCTGCCAGAAAAGGCTGTGATATCTTTCTCGTGGAAAGAGCTTGAAGTGCTGACAATGAATCGGACATGATTAAAAACGAGGTTCTTTTGGATTGATAAACTTGTTTCAGAGCTAGATGAATTGTCTTGAGCTCAGCTGTATAAACAGAACAAAAATCAGGTAAACGCTGTTGCAAAGGCTGGTCTAAGTGTCTCCCAGAGACCGACGCAGCAGCAACTGAATCTCCTTTCTTTGACCCGTCTGTAAAAAGTTTTTCATATCCTGGATATAAGGCACACTGTTCTAAATAAAGTTGGTTATATACGGTTTCAGAGGTATTGTTTTTGAAAAAAGCGGACAATTGCCAATTAATGTTTGGGGTACATAATTTCCATGGAGGAGCTTCAGTCCGAAGCTCATCGTCATTGACTGAAGCAACATCGATGCCTGCTTTTTCCAAATGAGCTTGCATTCTGATGCCAAACGGAGGAATTGTGTTAGGTTTGGCTTCAAATTTCTGAACAAAATCTGGGTTGAAAACACAGTCATAGGCGGGGTTCATAGGATCAGTTTTTAATTTTAAATAATAATTCAGTGACAATTTTGTACGTCTCAGCTCCAGCGGGGGTTCCTTAGCTTCCACGTAAAGGCTTTCACAAGGGGAGGTGCGAAAAGCACCCAAAGCAATGCGTAATGCCTGATGAGCAACTGGATCTAACATTTTAAGATAAGATTTTCTAGCAGAACCATAAACAATGCAACCATAATCACTGACAAAAAGCAGGTGGCTGCTTTGTTGGCCTCTACCATCCATCACAATTCGTCGTCTGCTCATTATTCCCCAAAATTCCAAAACATCAAAGATAAAAAAGAATGAAAACCCTGCTTTTTTTATTCCAATAATTGTGAACCATATAACCTTCCCTTTTTTATGGAAGAATTGACAGATTCCATCCTGAAATCCAATTATTCTGCTTCTGGCCCTGATGATATTCATTATCAGTTAATTTCATGCCTGCTTTAAATTCCCTTCTCTGTGGTTTCTGCAAAAACAGGAGCACTTTAGATCATTCCATTTGATTCAAGTCGTTCATCAGAAACGCATTGGTTAACGGTGAACATGTTGTTTCTGTGTTGTTTGATCTAGAAAAGGCGTATGACATGACTTGGAAGTTCGGGATTCTAAATGATCTAGAACTCCTGGGCTTCCATGGGAACTTACCCATTTGTATAGAAAATTGTTTAACCGATAGAAAGACTCAAAGTTTAACTTTATCAGATTCTTTTGAGCAGGAGATGGTGTCCCTCAGGGTAGCATTCTATCTCCTTTTTTGTTTAACATTAAGATCAACAACATAGTTCAAAACATCAAATCTGACATAGATAAATCCTTGTTTGTTGATGATTTCTCCATCTCAGCTAAGAGTAAAACCTTGGCTCAGGTGGAGCGTCAACTTCAGCTTTGCATAGATAAAATTCAGAGGTGTGTAGAAGAAAACGGCTTCCAATTTTCGCTTTCTAATACCGAATGTATTCATTCTCATCGCAAAGAACCAGGTTTTGAACCCTTCTCTCCATGTTTACTTTTCTGCCACATATTAAAATACCTGAGGGAAAGCTGCCAGAAGGGTCATAATGTTTTGAAAGTTATCAGCCACACAGACTGGGGAGCAGACAAGCAAACTCTGCTCCTCCTCCATCGTTCTCTGGTACGCCCTAAATTTAATTGTGGTAGCATAGTATATGGTTCTGCTAGGAAAGCCTATTTGAAAGTCTTGGATCCAATCCATCACATAGGTCTTCTGATCTGACTGGGGGGCGTTTCACACTTCACCAAAAGAAAGTCTCTACGCTGAGGCTGGTGAACCTCCCTTGGAGATCTGCAGGCTTCAGTTCGCAATGAATTATTTTCTCAAACTTAAAGCTAGTCCTGAAAATCCCGCTTATGATTGTATTCTAAACCCGTTATTTACACAAAATACTCCAACAAACTGACAGAAATTCCTCCTTTTGGTAACAGAATACGTCATCACTTTGACACTGCAGGCATAGATGTTGACTCTGTTAATGATGATCAATTGCTAACTGTACTCCCATCTTAGAACCTGATCAACCCCATTATCAACTTCACTCTCGATCTCACATCCTTCAAAAGACTGAAACTTCCGAAGCTGTTTATAAGCAACTTTATCTCGTACAATGTTCATTGTATAAAGAATATGACAAACTTTTTACAGAAGGGTCAAAGAAAGTTGGTCTCTGGCAGACACCTAGACCAGCCTTTGCAACAGCGTTTACCTGATTTTTGTTCTGTTTATACAGCTGAGCTCAAGGCAATTTATCTTGCTCTGAAACAGGTTTATCAATCCAAAAGAATCTCGTTTTTAATCATGTCTGATTCACTGTCAGCTCTTCAGGCTCTTTTCACGAGAAAGATATCACACCCTTTTCTGGCAGAGATCCATGACCTTCACACACAACTTGTTTCTGAGGGTAAAAAGATTTTATGTGGGTACCTAGTCACATGGACATCCGCAGCAATAACTTTGCATCCAAGAAGAAAGAAGAAACTGTTTTGGCTCGCCTTCATATTGGGCATACTTATGTCACCCATAGTTTCCTTTTAAAATGAGAAAAACTACCATTGTGCTTTGCATTTGACAAATCCTTTTCCGTTCGCTATTTTATGTCTGAACGTGCTGATCTGGTTGGTGAAAGGGAAAGTTATTTTGGTTCAATACCTTTTAATGAGATTTTTAAAGTATGCAATAGTCAACACCTGTTTCAATTTTTAAATGATGTTGGTTTGTTTTATCGCATATAAATCATATCATCTTGTTTTGTATTCTTGGTTGGATTTTATTGGTAAGACTTGATTTTAGTTACTATCCTATCCTATCCTGTCCCGTAACCCGGAGGTGGTAGGGGCACCACAGATGATCGTTTAACCAGCATGCTCCATCTTTCTCTGTCCTCAGCAGCCCTGATGGCTTCGCTCAGTGTCAAACCAGTCCATTCTCGAATGTTGTCCTCCCACCTCTTTTTTGGTCTCCCTCTTCTTCTACGTTAGTTACATTTTTATCATATTTAAATGTTAACAGTTTAGTCTGATTTTACTTAATTTTTTGTGGTCCTGATTCGAGAATGGACTGGTTTGACACTGAGCGAAACAATCAGGGTTGCTGAGGACAGGAAAAGATGTAGTACGCTGGTTAAATGATCATCTGTGGTGCCCCTATGACCTCCGAGTTATGGGATAGGATAGGATAGGTCCTGATTCAGCTCTTGGCAGTCCGCTGGACCCTATAAACACTGAATATCTATCTATCGATCGATCGGCTTGGTCTCGCCTCCACAAGCAACTGGGTAAAATAGGTGATAAGTCAGGGTTCAAGCTTCAGTGTCACATCAACTGACTGGAGTTGGAAGCAGTTTGCCTGGCTATTTGCATGTTCCTGCTTTCCCTTTCTCTGGGCCACCTTCTAGTCTGCTTGGACAATTCCACGTGGTCTCTTATATTAACCACCTGGGAGGGTACTCTGTCTACTGCTCTGTCGCAGCATGTGGAGAGCATTCTATTGTGGTTGGCAGATCACAACTGTTCCCTGTTGGCCAAATATATTACTGGATCGATCAATGTACTGGCTGATCTGCTGAGTTGCTCTCACTGTGCGGTCAACACAAAATGGACCCTCTCCCACTCGTTACTTCAGCCTGTTTGGACGAAGTGGTTCAAACCTTTAATTGACCTCTTTGTCACTCACTACAGCCGAGGTTCTCTCTGTGTCGCAAGTGCAGGACAGCCATGCTTGGGCAGTGGATGCTCTATCCTTTTCATGTGAGGGGCTGGAAGCTTATGCATTACCTCCTTTCCATGTATTCTCAGGAAAGCCAAGAAGAAATCTCTGAACCTCATTCTTGTAGCCCTGGTACCCGGATCTACTACGTCTCTCCTAGAGGTGTTACATTCCTCTCGCCCTTGGGAAAAGATCGCTCCTGCTATTAAGGTCTGCTATTCCATACGGCAACCCAAGCATTCTCTGTCTTCACGCTTGGCTGTTGTCCAGTGATTTCTAAGGGTATTCAGGGCTTTGAAGGAGGTACTTTCTCTCTTGGAGGAGGTACACAGCCCCTCTACAAGAGGAGTGTATTCCACTCATTGGAAGCATTGGATAGAATGTTCGGTGGCGCGGATCGATCTCTGTGTGCCGTCAGAAGTCCATATCGCCAATCATCTGGCTCACTTGGCCTCCATGCATTCACTGTCATTCATCACTTCATGTACATCGTTTAGCGATTCAGACAACCCTTTCTCAGCTCGATTTTACTCCTCTGGGCTTCCCATATCGTCAGAGATGTCATCAGAGGCGTGGCTCTCAGACAGGCTAGACCTCCTCGTAAGGTCCCAGGTTGGGAGCTTTTCCTAGTTTTGAGTTTTCTTAGGGAGTACCCTTTTGAACCTTTGTATTTCAACTTTATTTCCGATTTGATTCTTAAAACCTTCCTTTGGTCACCTTGGCCTCTGGACAGGGCTGTAGTGAGGTGCATGCTTTTTCTGGATTCCCGGTGGGTGTAGCGTTCGAGCATGATGGCTCGGTCTCACTTTGATTCTTGCTGGAATTCCTTCCCCAGTAGTGTTTGTTCGTCCTCTATCCAATCTGTTGCCTAGACCAGACCCAGACTTGGTTAACTGTCCAGTTAATATCGGAAGCAATCCAAAGTGTTTCGCTCAGCTAGCAAGAGGAGGTTTTTTCTCTCAATCAACCCAGGGTTTTCGAGAGATATAGCAAAACCTACCCTAGCGAGGTGGTTAGCAACAGTCGTATTTAGGGCATACGCTAATTTTTTCTAAGGGAAGAGAGAATGGGGAGAGGTGCTATACCCCTCTCTTCAGCTAGGGCACATGAGATCAGGGCATGGGCAACTACTTTAGCAGTGACCTTGACTTTAAATTATGATAGATAACATAACAAGTCTAAACTTGTTGTAAAACTTGTAAGTAGAGATTGATCTTTCATATATGTAATGTTTTTGCATTGGCCTTAAAAGTCAATGTGATTTCAGGCCTTACAAAAATATAAAAATAAATTGTCTTACACTGGCATGGTTCTATATTTGACCCATCAACATTGTCTTCTTCTTCTTGATGTTGAGGGCCCATGATCAAGGCATCGATCATTCTGGCTCCTATGGGTTGATGAGGGGGTTTGCGGTTTCACTATATTTTGTGTACTGTTGCAGACTGGTGCATGTCTACCACAGCCTATAACAATCTTTATCAATTGATAGTTTGTAGCCACGTTGGTGTTTTCTGGCTGGTTCTATGGGGAGTGGTGGGGATGAGGGAAGGTGTTAATGTCTTGGAGAGTATCAGGAGCTGGAAGTTGGATGGGAGCAGGCTCTTGGCACAAACGTGCCAAGTGTATTAGCCTCTGCTACATCTTTTGGCAGATTGTTCCAGTCTCTGATGGTCCTTGGCAGGAAAGAACAGCCTCTATATTGTGTTCTTGTTGTGATGAGCCTAAACTGCTTGTCGTGACCTTGTCGCTGTCGAGAGGGGAGAGGGATGAGTTTTTGTTGAAGGCTGGGACAGTGGGCTAGCCCATTGTTTATCTTAAACAACATGGAGAGTCTGGCTAGTCGTCGTCTCTCTTCCAGTGTTGACCAACCCAGCGTCTCCAGCATGTTGCTAACACTTGACGTGTTTCTGTAGCGGTTGAGAACAAAACGTGCTGCATGCCGCTGGACTGCCTCCAATCTGTCGATGCTCTTCTGGGTGTATGGGTCCCAGACGTTAGATGCGTATTCCAGGATTGGTTGTACAAAGGCTTTATAAGCCCTTTCCTTTACACTGGCATTACTAATCTTCAGGTTTCGTCTGAGGAACCCAAGGGTCTTGTTTGCTTTGTTGCATACATTGTCAATATGATCGTCCCATTTGATTTCTCTGTGAATTGTAACGCCTAAGTATTTAACTGAGGAAATTGGTTCCAGAACATGGCCGTGCAGTTGGTATGGGTGGTGTAGAGGGTTTCTGCTCCTGGTGACGGACAGAGTCTGGCACTTGGCAGGATGGAACTCCATGTCCCAGCTCTTCTCCCACTCAGCGAGGTGGAGGAGGTCCTGTTGTAGCCGGTCTTGGTCCAAGCTGTTGCAGATCGTCCTGTACACCGCCGTGTCATCAGCGAACAGTCTTGCCAGCGAGGACAGCTTCTCAGGCAGGTCATTGATGTACGCTAAGAACAAACAGGGACCCAGCACCGAGCCTTGAGGGACGCCGGATTTGACGCTGATGAAGGAGGAGCTTGCGCCATCCACCACCACTGCCTGGTACCGGTCGCTGAGGAAGCAAGAGATCCATGTTTTGGTTGTGCCCTTAATGCCGTAGCGCTGGAGCTTGTGTAACAGCAGGCTATGGTTGACACGGTCGAATGCCTTCGAGAAGTCCATCACAAGGACGTCAGTCTGCTTGCCGCCCTCTAGATTGGTCGTCAGGTCCTCCACAAACTCAAGGAGCTGGGTTTCACGGGATCTCTTGCCTCGGAATCCGTGTTGATTGTCGTTCAGTATGTTGTGGCTTTCGAAATGCTTCATAACTGCGCTGACGATAATGTGCTCCAACAGCTTACATACTACACTGGTGAGGGATACCGGCCTATAGTTGGCAGGGTCATACTGCTCTCCTTTCTTATAGATTGGTGTAACATGCGCAGTTTTCCAGTCTGTTGGAACGATGCCTGTGGACAGTGACGACTGGAAGAGGATCGTCAATGCAGGAGCAAGTTCTTTGGCTAATTCTTTGAGTACTCTTGGTTTGATGTTGTCAGGGCCGCAGGCCTTGTATGGATTCAGGTTCTTAAGGAGTGTCAACACCCCCTTCTCAGTAATCTGGATGTCTTCTATGGTGGGGTAGGTTTTATCTGGCATGTTGGTCTTCTGAAGATACTCAGCCTCCGTGTACGCCTGTCCGTCGCCAAAGACCGACTGAAACTGCTGATTTAGGACCTCCGCCTGTGCTTTTGGGTCGGATGTTAACTGCCCATCTCTCCTAAGGGGGGCAACGCCAACATTTGACGACTTCCGGTGCTTAATGTAGCTCCAGAAGCGCTTGTTCTTAGCAGCCTGGGTTGGGGCGTCCTCTGAGAAGATGCCGTTCAGGTAGTTCCAGTAGGATCTGCGCAGCAAGCGTTGGATGGCGCGGCGTAGCCGCAGGACCTCAGACTTCAGTTCGTCTGACCCAGTCTTCTTCATCGGCTTGTACTGACGGTCTCTCCTGTGGATGAGTCTTCGTATTTCCGCAGTAACCCATGGCTGGTTGGTCTTAGGTCTAATTGTCTTGTGGGGGATGTATGTCTTGACTGCTTCAGTGATAGTTGTCTTGAACTTCAGCCACAGCTCTTCTGTCGTTGCAGTGCCCTGAGCCTCCCGCATGTTGGTGCTCAGCTCTGTTGCTGCCTTTCTCAGGCTATCCATATCTGCTTTCGCATAGATGGGGATCTCTCGTATAGCCTGCTTCCTTTTCAGCGCACTGACCTGGAACTCGCAGTATGGGATGCAGTGATCTGATATCCCAGGGATGATCTCGACTCTTGGGATGAGTTGTGGACAGTTTGTAAGGAGCAGATCCAAAGTGTTTTCCCCTCTTGTAGGTTCTCTAACCATTTGTTCTAGTCCATTGTTGTTGATCATGTCAATGAAGTCAGAGTGTAAGAGGGGGTGTCGCGTTATATATATATATTTATATTAATATATATATTGATGTTAAAGGGTGAATGAACAGACTGAAAGAATTTTATATAAATAGAATCAATTTACTCTTCTTACTACGTCCAAAAGTCGATAACAAACAAAAAATAATGTTGAGAAATATAAAATAAAGAATAAAAGAAATTAATAGCTATTCATTCGTCCTGTTTGCTTTTTTACTACTAAAAAAGAATACCACTGGTTGATGGTAGATGATATTTATTCCATATGATGTGATACGATGAACCCGTGATGACAAGGTTCTTTAAAATAATTAAAATGTTATTGACACTTATCTGGTGAAGAAAGTTCTGACTTCTTTAGTTATAAAAGTAGGTCTTGAAATGTTCCTAGTGTCTAATCAGGGCTCAATCTTCACGCTTGGCCAGGAGGAAGATACATCATCCAGCTCACGCCTGTCTAGAAGTGGTCCTCTCAGACGGTAGCTATTTACAACCCTTGTTCTGCCTCTTATGTTCCCTGCACGCTGGCTGAACCGCCCGTAGCCAGAGTCAGAGACGGTCGGTGGCCTTTGGCCTTGCCGTAGCATCGACTACTGGCACAAGAATTTAGTGCTCTGTAGAGCTTATACATATTTTAACCAAGCCTATTGCAGTGCTGTACATGTAGCCAGACCTTTCTCTTATGATTTTGTTATACATTTTAGAAATACATGACAATTGTTCCTCACGCTATTAGAAACTACTTTTGCTCACTGTACATAAGTATTTTATGCCTAACAAAAATTCCTGCTGAAACTGAATGTATTTTAAAAACGAGAGAGAGAGAGAGAGAGAGAGAGAGAGAGAGAGACTACATGCACACACAATCGATATGATACACACAGTAGACACATACAGTGATACAAACAAACTGAATGTAAACACACAATCAAACAAAGAGTAAATACAGTCAAGTTTAAAAGGACATCACAAAACAAAGCAACAAACGAGACATTTAAGCAAATTTCAAAGTACAACAATTTACAAGACTTGGGGAAAATAACACGTAATGAAATGTTATGTGTTCGTGGTTTTTTTTTCTATGGAGACATGCATTCACTTGTGAGAGAGAGAGAGAGAGAGAGAGAGAGAGAGAGAGAGAGAGAGAGAGAGAGAGATAGAGAGAACGAGAGAGATTAAACATTTAATAACATATCAGTCATCATATCCAAATACAGTGCATGTAGAATGTGTATTGTGTTTTGCGATAATCTAGTGCGTGTAAATAAAAGTCACAAATGGAACTTAACACCATGCAAAAACAATTAATGTTACTCACCAAAATACAGCAATTTACAATGAAAAAACACAAATGAGAAAGCATCGCATAGCTAGAGTATGCATGTATAGAAAAGTCGGGTAATATTAAATGGAGTGTATTAGGAAACGATCGAGACCTTCCAGGGAAACCTTATTTCACACACGCACACACACAAACACACACACACACACATATAGATATAGATATAGATATATATATCTCGTTTCATATTACCCGACTTTCCCTTACAATAATTTACAAAACAGAACAAAACAACACAACACACAAACGTAAACACATGCACACAAAAAAGACCTGTGTTCTTTTTTCAATGGAGAGAGACTTCAGACTTCAGACTTCAGAACTTTATTTTAAAAGGTTAAGATTTTAGGCATGAGCCTATTCTTACAATCAGACCTTTTGTAATAAGATAACAACGACAACATCAATATGTACTAGACAATTTAAAAATAATTACTTTTAAAAAAAAAAACAAAAAAAAAAACTTTATTACAACAAATGTAAAAAAAAAAAATTACCAAACAAAAAACACAATTACCACTACTACTATAATAAACGGCTAGAAACATTAAAAGCAAATCTTATTTAGGAGACAATAGCAATGAAACAATCTTAAGAGGTTTAAGTAGTTAAAAGCAAAGTACACAGCAACAAAAATTTTATATATTTAGGAAACAAATTAATCGATATGAAGCAATACATTTTATTTTTACATGCGCATTAATGATATACATTACAATATGAATTTTACATTTGCAATTTTGATACAGTTTATATTACAAAATATTATTTTTTTTAAATAAAACTTAATACATACGTTATGAAAATTAAGGCTGTGACATAATTACCAACTGAGCATTAATAATATTGGTTTATTTTATTTGATTGAATAAATGGTAGCGTAATTTTGTTTTGAAACCGCCAACTGTTGTCTGTTGTTGGATTTGTGTAGGGAGGAGGTTCCAGATTGAAGGTCCAGAAAAGGAAAAGCTGGATTTAAATTTATCAGTGTGTGGTAAGGGCAATAAATACCTTTTAGATCTGATGGATCGACTGTTTGGGGCTGCAGAGAGAAGGACCTTTAGGTATTCAGGTGATTGATTTGTGTGAACTTTGCACATAAGCATTGCTTTGTTGTAAATAAATTGCTTATCCAAAGGTAGTATTTGCAAAGTTTTCATTTTTTGTACAGTAGTCAAAGTCGGGTCAGTGTGAATAAGCTTAACAGCTCGTCGGTGAAGAGAGTTCAAACTTTTTAAAGTGTTATCACTCGCCATACACCAGATCGATGATGCATAATTTATATGAGACAAACAGTGTGCATAGAAAAATATTTTTCTAGCTTCAAGTCCTACATATTGCTTTAGTTGCTTAAGTAGAAACAAATTTCTAGATAACGTTTTGCTAACCTTATTTACATGGCAGTGCCAGTTTAATTCGTCATCAATAACTACACCAAGTAGTTTATGTTCACGGACTTGAGTAATTGGTTTAGAATCAATGTCCAGGTTTAAATTAAGAGGCTGTATTTGATGCTTCTGTCTTGTAGTTATTACCATTGATTTTGTTTTTATGGGGTTGAGTAACATTTTGTTTTCTTTGCACCAGTTTTGCACATCCAACAGACCTTGCTGAAGTGAAAGCTGGACTTTGGACAGATCTTTGTCAGAAGTATGTAGAGTATTGTCATCAGCAAATAATTCGCATGATATGTTTGAGTTTTGAAGAGATAAGGGTAAATCATTGATAAATAAACAAAAGAGAAGTGGACCCATAATTGAGCCTTGAGGAACGCCACATGTTAAAGTTTTATAGCTTGACGATTTACCATTTAAATGGACACATTGTGTTCTGTCTGAGAGGTACGATTTGAGGAACGAAGTGGTGTTATTGCTATTAACATAAAGGCTTAATTTTGTTAATAATATGCTATGGTCGACTAAATCGAAAGCTTTCTTGAAATCAAGAAAAACTGCTCCCGTAACTTTTGATCGATTAATAGCTGATAACCATGTGTCACATAATCTGGTTAGCGCTGTGTGACAAGAATGATGTTTACGAAATCCAGACTGCAAATTATGGAACAGTTTGTGGTTTTCTATATATTGCAAAAGATGTTTATGCATATGTTTTTCCAAGGGTTTGGACAAATTTGATAACAAAGAAATGGGTCTATAATCATTGAGACCATTCGGGGTTTTGATTTTTGGTAGTGGGATGACTTTGGCATTTTTGAGTGAAGTCGGAAATACACCTTTTTCAAGACTTAGATTAAGAACATAAGTTACAATTTCAACAATGTATGGCAGAGATATTTTTAGGATAAAAGAATTGATGTTATCTGGACCCGTCGAACGCTTGTTTTGTAGATCCATAATATATTACCCTACTTCATTTACGGCCAGCAGGGGGAATGCGAAAGAGTTTGAAGATCTTCTTTGATTACAAAAGTCTTCTAGTCTACATGGGGTGGTGTATTCATGTTTACCTTTGAGACCGATGTTGGCTATGCTTAAGAAGTGGCTGTTGTATTCTTCTTCAGAGAAGGTAGCTTTACTCACATGGTTCTGATTACGTGATTTGTGTGTGATTTCATTCATTGCTTTCCAGAGTGAAGCGGTATCCCCCCCATTTTCAATTATTTTCTGAAAATAATTCTTCTTGGACATTTTAACAAGAGTATTGACTTTGTTTCTTAAAATTTTATATTCATTAAACTGCTTATTCTTTTTGTATCTGTCTCGCTGTTTCATAGCTTCCATTATTTTGGGAGTTAGCCAGTTTGGAAGTGTTGGACTTTTTACTCTCTTCTTACACATAGGTGCATGTTTATTTATAACGGGAAGGAAGAGTGAATAGAATTCTTCAAGAGCTTCATTTGGATCCGTCTTGTTCAGAACATTCGCAAATGAAATTAAACTAAGCTCAAACAAAAATGCGTTTTTATCGAAGTTTTTAAAGGACCTGTATTGTATGTAATTATGCTCTGTTTTAGTATACTTTTCACGCTCACATAGCCATGTGCAAATAGTAGGACAGTGGTCACTCATGCCACTTTGAATCACCAGTACTTTATCAACTCTATTCCTCTGATTGGTGTAAATATGATCCAGAAGAGTTGAGGAGTTCGGTGTTATTCGAGTTGATTCCTTTACAAGCTGATGGAGACCAAACATGGATAACGTGGATTTCCAGGAATGTTGTGGTTTATGCAAGTCAATATTAAAATCACCGAGTAAAAGAATATCTCTATTTGTTGCACTGACATTGTCCATCATTTGAACAAAATGATCATACCAAATATATGCAGACGACGGATTTCTGTACAAAATTCCTACAAGAAACGATTGAGATTTATACGCTTTTATTTCAAACCACATACACTCCACATTTTTGGATTCTAAGTCAGAACGTCTTTTGATAGAATGTAAGATGTTCTCATGAATATAGACGCCAATTCCTGTTTGACCAGGATATTGAGCATCTTGACGAATGAAGGAATAATTAGGAATTGATAAAATGTCATTAGATTTGTTTTCATCAAGACGAGTCTCAGTGATACCAAGCATGTGCAGGTATGGAGTTTGATTGATCAGGTTGTTTACATCATGCAATTTATTGTACAGGTGATAGATATTCACGTGCCCAAAACGAAGGCCTTGCTTATGATTTAAATTTGTCGCCATAGTACATATAATTTTGAAATAAAAGATTGGACGAAAATATGCGAACGACACCAACAGAAGAATACAAACAGAATAAAAATCAGGAAAACTGATAAAATTAACAATAAGCAAGTAGCAAACTCAAGCTTCAAGATAATATGGATTTACAGAAACAATTAGAAGCACGGTCTCTGTGCAAATAGGAGGTCGATGCAAGTTGTCAACGTTTAACACTAACCGCAAAGAAAGTGGACAACAACCACTCGCTAAAACGAAAACCAACGGAATAATAGATTGTGGCAAGGGCAGACAAAGCATTCATCATTCAACACAACACATTTTTATTTCAATGTCATTCAAAAATATATGTGACAGACTACAAAACTACTACACTACAAGCGAACTGTATTTAAAATGCTTGAATTTGCTATAAATTCGTCGATGCGCCTGTATTACGGCCATTTAGTTAGTGTTCAGTGCTAGTGTGCAATGAACTGAAAATGTCCATCAGTGTGTAAGGATGGTGCGTGGTAGTGGAGTAAAGAAGGATGGGAGACCACGCGTGGCGTGAGGGGCAAGCTTTGGCATGTGTTGTGAAGGATAGGATAGTGGAGGGGAAGGTGGAAAGGGGTAATGAGAAAAGGGATAGCGGTTGATCCCCTGTAGGGGGAAAAGTCCGGGAGATAATGGGGGGTGTATGCGGTAGGGGGATACGGGTGTTGTGGTAATGAATGTGGAGGCTGGTGGGAACGAGATACAGATACTATATCACAGTCTGCCCATGGACTGAAGTGATTTTGAGGTGGTGGGTAAGAACCACGAGAAGCCTGCTCTGTAAAGCGTGAGTTTTCACTGGAAAGGGGATGGAATTGATTGGGGTGGGCAGTCAGTGAGGGATGATTAGAGCTATGTGGGTTTTGGTTGGGTGGTTGCGATTCTTGTAAGTCACATACCTGTTCACTGGTCGCATAGTGCGAGCTCTCTCTTGCAAGGGGGTATACATTACTAGGATGTGAAGGTGGAGGAGGCTGGTGAGATCTGTGGAAAGGATGTCTGTGATGAAGAGATTGGTCGTTTCCTGCACGTGTTTTAAGATTAGGAAAATCTTCATCAACAGCACGGAAAGATTGGTAATGTGGGGTCATTGTGGGGTCAAGATTGCGCGTTTCGGACTGAGTCGTGGACGCAGGGTCAGGTATAGACAAGCGCAAATTCATTGCCAGGCTGGTGATTCCAGCTGGACTGGGGTGAATGGTGTCATGGTACAGTTTCTTACGGGGAGCTCCCGAGGCTACGCGAAAGGTTCTGTAATTGTCTATGATGGACACTTTCAGTTCCCTGCACGCATGAGTCAAGTTCCTGTTCGATGGGAAGATTGAATTGTTCAAATTGTCTTTCCCAAATGCAGGAATGATGGTGCTAAGCCTGATGCTGCTATTGGGAAACACATTCATGCATACATTAATCAAAGTTTTCCATGTTTTGCTCGTAACAACCCCTGCGGGACAGTTGTTCACACCCACGTGTATCGTGACATGTTCTATGGCATTGACAGGTGACTTAGGAGCCAACCACTCGATTATATCTTCTATCTTCAGTCCCGATACACACACTTTTTGTAGTCTTTGACCTGGGGGCTGAAGGCGCTTAGCACTGATTCCCTTAACTACTGAATCTCCAATCAGAAGAAAAGATGTTTGTGGATTTATCAATATATTCATTAGCAAATTTGCTGGTGAAGAAGTTATTTCAGTCTGGTTTTGATTGGTCACATTGGATGATTGTTTTTGTATTTTGTTCTCACCTCTCTCTGCGCTGCTGCTTTCGCCACTTACATTTATGTTGAGATTGTTCTCCGTCTGAGGAATGTCTGTGGATTCAGACGCTGTGGATTCACCGAGAAGGGCAAATGAGTTAGAGACTGGGACTGAGTACTCAGTCTGAGGAGACTGTGAATCCTCCTCTATATTACGATAGTTTTTGCGTACTGGAGAAGTGGACGCATGGACAATGGCAGCTGATTCTAAATCAGCATGGTTCCTTGTTACTGACTTATCAGAATTATCAACACCAGTTTCTCGTGTATTTAGACGTTTGTTGTCTTTTTCTATTTCCCCGACACGATCTCTAAGTGATTGATTTTCCTTTTCTAATCTTTTCACTGTCTCTTGTAGTTGGTGGAATTGTACCCGAATTTGAATCATTTCGTCAAGGAAGTTTTCCACTTTTTTGTCTGTGTGCACTTTGAGGGTTTTCTTAATTTGCTCCTTACAGTCCTCCAACTGTGTGACGCTTATTTTGTCCTCTTCCAAGATGGAAGTTGCAAGATCTTGTTCAGCACGCCATTCATCGAGGAGTTGAAGTTCGTCGTCAACCTGGCGAAGTTTATTCCACAGTAATGGAATGTCCCCATTGTCTATTCTTGAGCGTTGGAGGTCGGTTTCAGAAGAACATCTTCTGCTATCTAAGCACATGTTTATGATTCCCTCCTCCTCATCACTTTCATTATGTATGATTGGGTTCGCAACACCCGACTCTTCCATGGCTGAAACGGCTTCTTGCAATGTTGTAAAACTTTGATATTTAGCTCTCGAACATCCGAGTACTTGTTCAGCCGCTTCTGGCCAGTTCCTAAAGATGCCAACTTTCCTCCCTTCGGAGACGGCATAAAATTTCCCTTTTACTTTGGGCGGCATTGTAATGGGGGTTTACACAGTCACAGGCATACACACACACACAAACTGCCGGTGCCACTTGCAGTAGAGGGTCAAGCTGACCCTCCCTGACCCGTAGCCAACATGGCTAACGGGCCAGCCGACCGGCCAAAAAATCAAAGAAAATATGACTTTGGAAATAGTTCACCACGTGTTGTACTAGTCACGCTTGGGTTGATAGTTTCAATAGAATGGATCCATCACGAATGTAGAGTTCACATATTAGAGCTAGTTACTGACTAAAACATATGTAATCACCACATTCTTTGAGAGCACTTATAATATGCGCACACTCTGCCGGTGCCAGTCACTGCCTGAGAGGAACGGTTTAAAACGGTTAAAGAGAGAGAGAGAGAGAGAGAGAGAGAGAGAGAGGGAAGAGATGCAACATTTAATAACATATCTTAGGCATGCCTATGCAGTGAATGTACAATGGTTGAGTGTTTTTCGATATAACCTAGTGAGTGTAGGAAACATCACATAAAAAATTTATTGTACTCACCCAAGCTTCCGCGATCCGGCATTCTGCTGATGGGGATATATCCTTAATAAATCACCACTATACCTGTCATTGTCACACAACACGGCACACTGATCAAGCGATTGAGTCATGAAGAGTTCACTGTCACTCAACATGGCCCACTGGCCAAGCGATTCAGTTATGCAGGTACAGTACGATGAACAACGATCATCATAAATGTCACTTTCACAAAAGGGGCACACTGACCAAGCTTCACTGCTGTACTGGTAGTGGTAGGTACAGGGCCGGGTAGACTGAACAAAGACAATTAACAACAATTAACAAATGCCTTACCAAGAAAACGCCACAAAGATGTATGCAAATTATAGTTTTATAAAAGTTCTACTTCTAGTAATATAAAATAGCAAACCTTATAAACTATTCTTCTTATTCTCACGGTAGTGTATACATGTATTGTCTTTCTCTGTCTAAAAAAGGGGGAAACAATTAAGGGGAGGGTGTAACCTGTATTTCCATCCTTTTAATTTTTTTTGGGGGGGGGGGGGGGGGTGGCCAGCAGCATGGGTGAAGTTTTAATCTGTTGCTCTTTCATTAACAAGTGAAGTTGTTTTGCCTTGTTTCTCAAGCCCCATGCTCTCCTTTTTAGGGAGTTGACTTCAGTGTGCATTCCTTCACCTCCCTGCTCTCCATGTAAACCCAGCCCAAATCCCCACCTACGCATCCAATCTACACAGTGTGTTTCAAGAATATGCTGCTGGATCTGGATCTGGATATCCCGCCTGTTGGTGTTAATTGGCGGGTGCGCCACAGAAGCCGATGACGACTATCAACGTGACGTTTTTGGGTGTGCGCATCTAAGAAAAAAAAAAAAAAAAAAACTTTAACAGTAATATTTACACTTCAGCTGGTCTTCTTGCTGCTGTACCTAGCGGTTTTAACCGTCCGTTTGCCCAGATGTAGGCAATGGGTACACTGTCTGTTTAAAAGGTTATAATCCAAACGGTTAAAAACTTGATAAAAACACAGGGTTGTTCACACTGGTTTCTGCCGCCCTAACGCTGCTGAGAAGGCGTTGGGCGTGGGCATGGTGACGGTGGTATCGTCGAGGTTGTTCCACTCGATCACTGTCTTGACAAAGAACGAGCCTCTGTACTGCTCTGTCTTGGAGGGAGGAGCCTTGAAACAGCGGCTATTGTTGGTTGCCTGTCTCTGTATAATATTCTGGCTCACGTACCCGTCGTACGCTGTGGGTTTGACCCTACGTCGAGTGCCGCTCACAGGAGTGAGGAAGGAATCAGGGGGTAGGGCGGGGACAAGACCATTGGCGATCTTGTAGAGCATCGTCAGCCGGATTTGCTGGCGACGTTCCTGGAGTGTGGGAAGTTTGAGGTACTCAAGCATCCTGCCAATGCATCCTGGGTCCCTGGACTTGTAGTCCTTGGTAATGAACCTCGCAGCCAGGCGTTGGATGCGTTCAAGTCTCTCAATGTCTTGTTTGTAGTAGGGATCCCATACCACCGACCCATACTCAAGGGTGGACCTAACAAGAGCGATGTAGGCAAGGCGACGGCACTCTTGTGGGCAGTTCCGAAGGTTCCGGCGTAGGAAGCCAAGTGTAGATCCTGCCCTCTTGCATAGGCTGGTGATGTGTGGTCCCCATTTGAGGTCTGCTGAGATTTGGATGCCAAGGTAGGGGTTCTGCTCGACCTGTTGGAGGATGGTGTCTCCGAGGCTATAGAAGAAGTGAGACTTGGATCGGGTGGAGAGTACGTAGCATTTCTGCGTGTTGAATCTCATCCCCCACTGGGCGGCCCACACTTCTAAGCTTTTGAGGTCGACCTGTAGGGCAAGATGGTCTTGGAAGGAGCGGATCTGGCGGTACAGCAGGCAGTCGTCCGCAAACAGTCTGACAGTAGACTTCACGGTGTCCGGCAAGTCGTTGATATGGCATAGGAACAATAACGGCCCGAGCACTGTACCCTGTGGGACGCCGGACTCGACCTCTACCTCTTCAGATGTCTCCCCCACCAGTACCACCCTCATCGTCCGCTTGGTCAGGAAACTGGTCAGCCAGGTGTGGACAGTGCCCCGCACGCCGTAGTGGGCCAGCTTGTGGAGTAGCTTGCTGTGCGGTACTGTGTCGAATGCCTTGCTAAAGTCGAGTATGACGACGTCCGTCTGGTGGCCTGCATCATGTGACGACAGGATGTCCTGCATGGTGGTGAGCAGCTGGGTTTCACATGAGTGGCCGGTCCTGAAGCCATGGTTGCGGCTGGACAGCACTCCGTGCTGTTCAAAGTGCTTGTGAAGGTGGTGGCAGATGATGTGCTCTAATAGTTTACAGGCGACTGAGGTCAAGGACACTGGGCGATAATTCTCTGCTTTGTTTCTGTCGCCTTTCTTGTAGATGGATGATATGTTTGCCGATAGCCAATCCTTTGGTAGTTGTCCTGCCTCGATGGAGGTGTTGAATATAGCAGTCAGGGAGGGAGCGATGGAGTCGGCGCACGTCTTCAGGATGCGGTTCGGGATGCCGTCTGGGCCAGATGCTTTGTTGGGCTTGAGGTTCCTTAGGAGTTTTGCAACGCCTGCTTTGGGGTGACATTTTTTTCTGGACAGAAACGAGCCCTGTAAAACTCCATGTATTTGGAAATAGCTTCCTCAGAGTTCTTGAGGTCATTGTGACTAACTGTTTTTTTTGTGTGAGAGAGAAGCCTGTGTACTCTAGCATAAAGCGTGTTCAGTTTAAAGTATTTCTTTCTGATATCGCATGCCGCAGTGACAACACCAAGGTCATCTGTCAATGTATCTGCCCTATCTACACTGTCAGTTATTTCACGAATCGTTTCATCTTTCAGGTACTTGTTGCAGTGATTCCCAATGAAGGTGCCTGCAAAGTAGGCCTGTGCTGTTATGTGATACTTCTTCAAAATCTTATTAATCTCAGCTACAATTGGCCCCTCATTTTTGTCAAAGACTGCTATGTCGTTCAAACGCACTTCGCGATTTGTTTGACGAATGCGATGAAGGGTATTAACGTAGGTTATGAATGCTGGTGTAGTGTTTTTGAGGTCTGGCTTTTTTTCTTTGGACAGTGCCACTGCAATTTGCTTGTCAAGATTGTGACAGTCATTTACAAGGCACTCATGGTGTCTGTTTACAATCCCTAGAAGCAGATGAAGGTAAGGTGGTGCTACATGAGACAGTTTGATGTCCCATACTGGTCCTCGAACGACATTGTTGAACTCCTTGGCATGCGTTTTATTACTGCCAGATTCCTGGAATTCCTTCAGATCTTCACTGATGTTGCTTAACGTTCTTTTAGGGACTGCTTCTTGCTCTGCAGGACTCAATTGCATCTGCGTTTTTGAAATCTGACACCAAAGGCATGGATGATTACTCTGGTCCTCGAACGACATTGTTGAACTCCTTGGCATGCGTTTTATTACTGCCAGATTCCTGGAATTCCTTCAGATCTTCACTGATGTTGCTTAACGTTCTTTTAGGGACTGCTTCTTGCTCTGCAGGACTCAATTGCATCTGCGTTTTTGAAATCTGACACCAAAGGCATGGATGATTACTCTGGGGTCCTGATAGTCCATACATTTTCATCAGGAAATCGTAATCCCCGAACATAAACACTTGCATTTTTTTCCCTTTCCAAGACATCTCGCGCAGGGCATTGATTCCATTTTTAATCTTATAGCCTAAAATAGTCTTAAGGTTTTGAGCAGAATCTTTGGCTTCAGTAAGCACAACAAGCTGGGAGTTTTCCTTAGAATTTGGATTGTGGAGATTAGCTATTTCGAGGACAACTTTAAAAGTACCTCCTCCATGGTCACCCCCAATTTTAACCCAAATTTCATTTTTTGGGATGATTCTATGCCACGTGAGTGTCTGCATTCTCTCATACTTGTCCAACAGATCGGAAACAAACCTCGGCCAACTGTCAATTGAAACCACGTACATGCCCTTTTCTACCTCTTTTTTAGTAACTTTGTTAATGCATTTGAGAGCCTGTATGTTTACTTCTATTTTTCCACTCAACAAACTCTCTTGGTATTCCCTCTCCTTTTTTTCACAGACCATTTTGATACCTACTGCCTTGCTTAATTTTCTTAAATGCCTTTGTTTAGCCCAGCTAAGTGATAGTTTGGCTCTAATTTGTGCCGCTGATTTTGAGATGTGTGACTGTCCCAACCCAGCTGTTTTTAGAATCTCATTCCTTTTCCGCTGTGTTGTATGTTTAAGCTCAGTGCTTTGTTGTTTAATTAAATCTGCTTCTGTGGGACCTGAAATTTCTTTCTGTATATTGGCAATTTCTTTCGCTCTTTTCCTTCTCATTGGGGTAGAAACTAGAGCTGATGACTTTTTAGCTCTCACTATCTTCTTCAGAACCAATTGCTGTGCTTTAGTCTTGCATTCCAAAGTTTTTTTGTCATGTGACTGCGCTAGTTTTATTCTAACTAAACATGTTAGGTATTTTTCCTGTGCTTTTGTCAACGGTGCTTGCAACTGGTCTATTGGACGAAGTTGATTTTGTGTATTCATGCCTAATTCCGCTTGTGCTTGCATCTCTGATGATGCTGAGGCAGCTGACACAGATGTAACATTGTGAGAACTTGTGTCACTCTCTCTTGAAGCTAATCGAGATGATACCAGATCAAAAAGACGTTTTCTGACGGCACTTCTTTCAGTTTGAGGTGTTGAAGAGCTCTGTGGCTGGAAGTTTTTAACACTAGCATTTATACTGTCACAAACCACACTACTGTTAACACTGATGCTTTCAACACTAGCATTTATACTGTCACAAACCACACTACTGTCAACAATGATGCTTTCAACACTAGCATTTATACTGTCACAAACCACACTATTGTCAACCCTGATGCTTTCCTTTTTATTTTTGAGATTGGCAGCCTTTCTACTTGCCTTGATTCGTATACCAGTACTACCTGCACTTTGCTCAGCAAACCACTGACACACACTGCAGTCAGATCCATCAATTTTAGAGTTGTACTGTGCCCACAAAACTTTTGTGCTATCAATGTCATCACATGCTGCTTTTAAGAGACCCTGAGATGGAATGTCCTCCTTTTGGTTTCTATTCAGTTTCACCAAGCGAATACAGCATGATAAACATAATGTTTTGGAGTATGTAGTGCCATTTGCTTCTTCAGACACTTGAATGCCATGAAACCTGTACAGGTAGGAAGCATAATTTTGGCAAAGCTTAATAGGAGCATGCTTGCCCTTAACTGGCTTTGATCTTCTGCCACAAATTCTACAAAGGGAGTGCAGTCTTTGTATGTGGAGATCTTCTGTATGTTGCATAGCAGCCATTCTCAAATGCACAGCAGCCATTCTCAACTGACAGATCAAACTAAATATTAATAAACTTTAGGAAAACCCACAATAACTGTAATACATTACGCACACTCACAACACAAACAATACACACAATGTACACACATACACATAAACTGAATGTAAAGACACAATCAAAGGGTACGTAAAGTTAAGTTTTAAAGGACTTAACAAAACAAAGTTAAAATCAAATGACACATAACAAGTAAAGAATAGAAAGAAAGAAAAAACAAAACCCTATAAAGACAATCAAAGCATACACTCGGTGGAAACGTATTGCGGTACGCGGTAACACATCACACATATGCACAGTGAAGATGCTGGCCGGCCGGCTGCGCTACATGCAATTGTGTGCCTATAGCTTGCACCATGAGCACCACGAGACTTTTATAAATTCGCTGCACTTACAACGGCCAGCAATCAAAAACAAGACGAGCTTTTTTAATGTCGACCACATCACCAGAAAGTTCAAACTTTTTACTAAGTGTGCTTCAAATGGTGAACATTGTAGGGATTCAAATGTGTATTTTACAATGTACAATGTATACACACTCGAAAACGTAAAACCGGTCCACTGCTAGTAAGCTTACAGTGCAGGATCGGACAGCTAGTGCCGTCAAATCGACTTAAATATAACACAAACCAAATCGACTTCGTGGTTATAGATTATGCTACCACAAAACACAGATATGGAAGTAACTAAATGCAAACCATTATCACAATACAAACGATATTTCACATAAAACGATCACTTTTAGTACACAAAAATAGGATGATGAGCCATACGTTTCCTCATAGCTGTGTACTTTGCAGAAAGCGTGCCGTTGGCGTCTGCATCTGGATTCGCCGCGCGAGCCTCCAAGCTTCGCTAAAAATAGCTTGCACATGTTGGCAGAGAGTACAAATTTTACACTGGGCTAGACAGGCGTGAGCTGACTTCACATGGACGTCAAGGATATGGCGAACTCCATGTCATTAGATGAAAAGACGAAAAGCAGAAGGGCAAAGCCAATATGTCACATATTGGCTTTGCCCTTCTGCTTTTCGTCTTTCAATCACTTTATTCTCGTAATTGTTTTTTATATTTTTATTTACTATAAACAAAACATGCCTTGCGAATATTTAGCAGCTTTGAAAAGAAATGTGTGGACTATTGGTTAGTTTATGCACATGTGACTCTTCAAGCGTGAGTCGTGTCGACCCTGGAATCATTCTGATTGGAATGCTTTATTTATAAATGATATTGCACCTAAACTAAATAATTATGGGTATTATTTCTATATGTTTACATTTAAAACACTTTCTGTTTTTGTGTTTTCTGTCGGCATCCTAATTTTGCGTTACACATCATGCAGGTTACCTGTATTATTGACATTGTTATTTTTTATTCACATAATATTGTGAATGTATGTACTCACCCAAATATTAAAAATTTCAAGATTTTTGCATATCTGCACTAGATGTTTTAAATAGTCCAGATATGACATCCAAAAAAATTCTGTCCGTCCAGCTGTGCAAAACTTTAACATGGATAATTACTCAGAACCCATTTTATTTATTTTTTTAAAAACCAACTTGACATGACTTGATAAAGATTTGAATAAAAATCTAAATATTGCCCCGGACCTCAGCTTGGGTGTTGCAGTTTGTTTTGTTCACCTTAAAAAAAAACTTGATCAAATGGTGTGTAGCCATAAGAGTAATTTTAGGCCTTATAAATACATATAATAAGATCAAAATCAGTATTTGCATTTTGATGCTACCCTTTTATTTCAGTTTTTCTGGGCTCCATTTTCATGTAATTTATTGCTAGTTCCATAAGGAGCATGGGAGTCATATGGGCTTTGCCCTTCTAGTTATTTCATGGACTAGACAAAATAACTTCAGAAATAGTATATTTCATCTGCCTATGCTACCTCCATTCCAGGTATATATATATATGTATATATATATATATATATATAATATATATATATATATATATATATATATATATATATATATATATATATATATATATATATATATATATATATATATATATATATACTCTTATACGCACCGGAATGTGTCAACATTTTACTTTGTGACGGAAAGAGCGCTATTTAAGGGGAAGGGTTAGGGTAAGGGTTAGTTGCAGTTCTATCACTAGCCCTTGCCCTAACTCTTTCCGCTCTTTCCGTCCCAAAAACCCATCTGCCTTCTTGGATTCTTAAATTGTATGAAACCAAGTGAGGACGCTATCCGGCGTCAATAAACGGTTCGAAAATATTCCCAAACGGTTCGCAAAAGTCTCCTGACCTAGATGTAATAGAGTGACTGTTTATGCTAAAATTTTGTTGTGCAATTCTTATCAAACATACTGTATTAAAGATTGATCTATACGTACCTTTTTATATTACATTTCTTTATCCCTATTTTATCAGACATGTTTATAATTACTTTTTCTGTATAATAATATTAGTGATTAGTTTTCATTATCAAATACGGAAAATACGTGGTTTAAAATATTATTCTTAGTTTTGATTGGCTGAACTAGTCGGATATGGAAAATCATATTGACTGATTTCATTTATAATAATATAATAAGTTTTCTGTATTTTTCATAATTGTAAAGCAGATTATTTTTCATGAACATAATTCTGATTTTGGAAATATTATCAGAGAGGAAGTTGTCAGTCTTTTCGTAGCCTTAGTGCTCGCAGCGTCTCAGTCAGCCAGTCAGTTTTGTCAGCCTGTGTGTATCATAGGGTGTAATAGTTTTGAAGTTATCTATAGTTACTTTTTCAAGTTCAAGTTTGTGTTATATTCTTTGGACCTATTTCTCACTGAATCGGGTCGACTCTTTCACTATCTGGCCTCTTTCACTAAGCAATAAATTCCTTGCCTGAACTTTAACCACACGCCTGGTCTTCGTGGACATATGAAACCCACTTGTGTGTGTGTGAATGACATTTCCTTTCTACCACCACACCCACACACCCAGTTTACATAGATACAACTAAGCGTGACCTAATTCGTCGCCTAGAGGGGACAAAAGTTCCTTTTTTCTCAAGTTTCTTTAAGTACTTCGCGGCCTCCCGTAATGCGGCAACTTGCGATGTTGACACTTTCCGGGAGGCCGTATCACAACTGCCGTTGTACTAACGGTTGTGCAGGTTGACACATTCCGGTAAATATGAGACATATATATATATATATATATATATATATATATATATATATATATATATATATATATATATATATATATATATATATATATATATATATATATATATATTATCGTTTAACCAGCATACATATATATATATGGAGTATGCTGGTTAAACGATCATCTGTGGTGCCCCTACGACCTCCGGGTTATAGGATAGTATAGGATATATATATTCTTGTTTTAAATCTTTTTGTCACCATTAGCAAAGAATGACATATGAGACCTATCAATTTTCATCAGCTTCATTACTGTTATCGTTGTCATTATTGTTGTAATAATATATAAGACCTCCATCATCATCATCGTCATTTATGTATGGATAAATAGATTTTCCACAATTTGTTTACAGTTGAGAAATTCAATGATTGAGGGCAAAAATGGGAATCAGACCATCGAAGATGCTTTGTTCCTCTCTCCAGATCAGGTTTGCTATTGCATGTTGAATAATGACTATAATGCTTGAAAAGCATAAAAGTTTCAATATTGTCTTGATGTTTTCACGTTATGTTTCATTTTGGAAGTATAAAAAGTATTAAGTGTATACATAGTAAAATGGATGTTGTCTAGGAAAATTAAAAAAGTAATATTTTTGTGGTTTTGTTTGTTTGTGTTGGGGGTGTTTTTTAGAGAGAGGAGGAAGGGGGTGTATGTTAATGGTAATGTCTTCTAGCTTTTAAATATATTAACATAATTTGTATTAATAATAAATGTAATGTTTTGTGACCCTTTGATAATTGTTAGTGTGGCATATGCTTTATGAGTTAATTTATTGACTTACATGTTTGGTGCAGCAATGAGAGTATATGTATTCACCCTCCATCCTCATGACTTCCATCTCTCTCCCCCTCCCCATCCTCCTCCCTCCTCTCACCAAAAATGACTCAATCAGAGAAAAAAAAAGTTGTCATTACGTCTGTCTGGCCACCGTCTGAGCAAAATTTGTGGCTTAATATCTCTGAACCTATTTCATCTATCACAACCAAACTTTGTAAGATGGTGTATATGCATGAAGCATTGAAAATGAAAACAATCAGCGAAGGTCACAAAGGTTGGTTTTTTTTTAAAGGCAATTTTTTTCACAAAATTGTAATTTGTTTTCTCTAAATTAATAATATTGAACATGATTCTTTAATAAATGATAAATATCAATGAGACACACATACTATGCAAATTTGGTCATCCTTGCTCCAAGGTCAAGGCCACTGGAGATGTCCAAAGTTGGTTTGTATGGGTACTTTGAAGTTACCTTGACTCTAAAACTATGAGAGATATAAAGTCTAAACTTGTTGCATTTAGAAATAATATTGATCTTTTATATATGTTCCATTTTTGCATTGATCTGAAAGTCAAGGTCATTTTAGACCTTACAAAAGCATTAAAATATTTGTCCGTGTTTAGTGGAATGGCTATGTTTTTGACTCGCAGTATGCAACAAGATTACAAGAGCATCAGAGGTCATGTAAAGGTCAAGGTCATTGCAGGGTCACTGACGGCCAAGCTCATCCTATGGTCACTGGTTTTTTGTGTGGCATACTACAACTTTTACTGTTGTTGATTTAATCATACATGAGTATTTATATCCGGATGTCAAGGGCATCTTATGGTCAAGAGCATCGAAAGATCAAAGTTTCTATTACTTTGCATTTTAATGCCACAGTTTCGTTTTGTTTTTTCTGGGCACTCATTTTCATGTTAACTATTGCAAATTCCAAAAGGAGCATTTGAGTCATTTTGTTGTTGCCCTTCTACTTTATAAATTTATTTTTGCAGAAATATGTGTCCCAGAGGAACGCTTCTTATTTCTTTACCAATATTACGAACACTACGTTCAGGTATGTACTGTGTTTGTGTGTACATTTGAACTGATGGGTGACTGAAAAATGATATGATTGAATCTAAGAATGACATTGATAAAGCATTCTTATAGCTTAAAGCTTCTCAGTGCACACCACTTGTAATCACACCTGGACCTGCAGTGTACATTATCTGTGTGGTTTTTTCTGTTTTGACATTTGACTACTATATATGTATGTTAATGTTTATTTATCAGTGGTTTGTGTGTTTTAGGCTTGGCTTATGCATTCCACAAGACAGGATAAAGTACATCAGATTCAACACTACCTCCTTTCCAGGTATTAAAAATATATAAATTAATAAGAAAACAGAGCAATAGGACTGTTGAACTGCATGGTGGTGGTAAATTATTACTACTTTTTCATAACAAGCTTGTTTTTTTTACCATGGTTTGTGGATGATGTCATCATAGTAGTGTTTTGAATCCCATGCATAGCAATGTGATTCTTATGTATTCACTTCATCTCTTGCCCCCTATCCACCCACCTCTTCCCCCATCCTCCACCCCTCCAAACAAACAAAAAAACAACAAAAATTCCAGATTTTTGCAAATCTGTTCGAGATGAGTCCTAAATAACCACAAAATATTTAAAACGTTTTTTTCCATTCACTCCATCTGTCTTTTTGTCAGTTCTTTCAGTGTGTGCAAAACTCGCAAGTTGAATAATTTCTCAGAATCAATTTCATTGATCTCATGGTGATGTCCTTCCGGCTCTACTTGAAGAGAGTAAACACAGCAAAGTGCACCAGACTGAAGTTCGACCTAAACAAACTGCTAGACCCAGAGGTGGCAGAAATATTCCAAGCTAGCGATAATTGACGCCCTCACCATTATCTGTAACAAGATCTGGCAGAGTGGGGAGTGGCCTACACCATGGACCCCGTCGCTTGTCATCATTCTTCCAGAAAAGGGTAACCTTCAGGAGTGTGAAAATTACCACACCATCCGCCATCCCAGCAAGGTTGAAATCCCAAGATGAGCAAATCATAGCTGAAGAAAAAGCAGGATTCAGAGCAGGGTGAAGTACCACTGAACAGATTTTGAACCTCAGAATAATCTGTGAGAAATACCTACAGCTCCAACAACATCTGTATCGTGGGCTTAAAGAAAGCGTTTGACGGAGTCTGGCATGCAGCTCTGTGGGCAACCATGAGAGTGTACAGCATCAGCCCTAAAATTATTGAAGTCATCAAAAGCCCATATGACAAGGCTACCAGTGCAGTCCTCCACAACAGCGCCATCGGGAACTGGCGCAGAACAACAATTGTTGCTATCTCCAGGCTCCGTTTTGCGGATGACATTGATGGATTGGAGAGGAACAAGAATTTGAACAGTTGGTACAGAGGCTTGACACCACCTCGAGAGCCTATGGAATGGAAATAAGTGCAGAGAAGACCAAAATGATGACCAACAACACCAATGGCATCAACACGGACATCAAAGGCCAGTCCCTCAACACCATGCTTAGCTTCAAATATTTAGGAGCCATTGTATCAGACAATGGGTACTGACAGGAAGCCCTCTCCAGGATCGCACAAACAACTGCTGCCCTGAAAAGGTTGAAGCCCACATGGAAAAACAGGACCATCAGTCTACATTCCAAGGTAAGACTGCTGCGCTACCTTTTTATCTCCATCTTCCCATACGCTTGCGAAACATGGACCCTCACAGCAGATTTACAATGAAGAATACTAAGCATGGAGATGAGGTGCTACAGAAGACCCCCCCCCCCTTACCCTGAGGGGGTGCAGGGGGTTTCAGTATAAATAGTATCCCCATTTTCTGGAAATTTAGTGCTTTAAATTCCCACTGTTGCTGTCTTTCTCCTTTGTACTTTCTCATTCCTACTCTGTTCCATCAATCTACTATACTATCTTCTTCGCTAGACCAGTCACCTACCTTTTTTCTTGAAGACTCTTCTGGGACAAAACTCATTTGTATGTGAAATCTGTTGGATCAGCTTGGGAATATTGGACGCTTTCTGCCAGGTGGTCACTAGGGCTTCCTATGATATTATTTGCCTGGCAATGTAGGCAATTTATATGTATGTGTTTTGTTGATATTTTATAATGATGTTTGTATTCTATTTTGTTTTTGTAAATGGGGATTCGATAAATTAGAGTTTAGCCTCAGCATCCTCTGCGTGGGATTTCTTTATTGTAAAGCGACTGGCTAGTGGAGTGCCTTCAGTGTTACCACTAAGGTTGTTTCAGCAGATCTTTTATGCGGATCAGGGGAGTCCTGTTTCAGCGAAGTTGTGGTCTTGATTTTGTGGTCCTGATTCGGCTCTTTGCAGTCCGCTGGATCCTATAAGCAATGAATAACTAACTAGCTACAGAAGACTTCTGGGCATTTCCTATACACAGCACATCACCAACGACGAAGTCGGACAGACCATCACACAAGCCATTGGACAACACAATGACATGCTCACAGTGGTGAAGAAATGGAAACTCTGATGGTATGGCCCACGTCACCAGAGCGTTAGACCTTGCAAAGACCGTCCTGCATGGTGCAAGGAGGCAGAAGATGAGGAAGACAGAAAAAGAGGTGGGAGGACAACATTCAAGAATGGACTGGCTTGACATCAAACGAAGCTATGAGGGTTACCAGGGTGGAGAATTGTCCGCAGATTTCCGCGGAAGGCATTTGCATTTCCGAGAAAAAAATATTGAGTTCCGAGTGTGAGAAGCTGAGGGGCTACCGTTTACTGGGCATAACGGCCAAAAGCGGCCGTAGGTCTAAACAGGCAAAACGTCCAAAAGCGTCCGTAACAACCATGTGGTTATATTCTCGCGTTGTTTGAAAGATTGCAAGACTTCCGGCAATTGACTTCCGGTTTATTCTGTTGTGAAAACATTCGACTGCATTTCCACAAGTTTTCTCTGTGATGCGTTCGTATTTTCGATTTTTTTTCCAAATTTGTGTGTGTGTGTGCCTAAAAGGGATGGTTTGGATTCTTCGACTGATGAAGGGGAGGTTACAGGCTTCCATTTATCAGACATTAAAGTGAGAGAAATGGACTTGGAGTCGGAGGAAGAGATCGGTACCGACATTAGACACTTAGTGTCAGTAGTGTGAATGCATACGATCTTTCAGACTGGCATGAAAGTGAAGAAGAGGGGGCTTGTTTGGACTTTTTAAAACTTTTTTTTTGTATACACATGGAGTAATAAAAAACAAGACATGACAAGAGAAGTATAAAAAGGTAGATAATCAAAATATAATTTATTTCTGTTCATTTTGCATTTTATTTCATTTAAATCTATACACTAGTCACTAATACCTAAGATGTGGTGTTTTTACTAACATACCCCTAAATATCTCTAAAATTATAAAACTTCTTGCCTGTTTACAGCTAAAAAATAGACAAACGTGTGCCCAGTAAAATTGGAAATGTGGAGTTTGTGTGTAACAGTGGTGGACCTCAAACTTTGTTAGGCCTACAAATCAAGATTCTTAACTTTTTTGAAAGACATGTGCATAAAACATTCTTTTTTTTTTTGTTTGTTTCTATTCATGTTTACTTTTTGCTTTTTGCTTTCAGGAGAGGCCCTAAATTACTTTCAAAATTGCATAAATTCATTTTCTTCCAGGGGGCGAATACCGGGGCTTGGCTTCTGGGCCCCTGTTGGATTTCAGAGATTTCTTGATTCAGTTGTTCTCCATTCTGGGTTACTGAGGATAGAGAAAGATGGTGTACGCTGGTTAAACGATCATCTGTGGTGCTCCAATGACCTTTGAGTTACGGGATAGGATAGGATAGGATTTCATCTATCACAACCAAACTTGGTAGGCCTTAGGATGGTATGGCCATGAGACCTTGAAAATGATTAGTGAATGACTGACTTTATTTCAAGGTCATCAAATGTTAGTCAAAAAATTAGTTAACAAAATTTCAATTATTTTAATTTTTTTTTGATACCTAACATGATTCTTGGATGCATGAGATATTTCAATGAGACACACATGCCATCTAAATTTTGTCAACCTTGCTTAAAGATCAAGGTTATTGGAGCTGACCAAAGTCAGTTCATGTGGGTACTTTGAAATGACCTTGACCCTAAACTATGAGAGATATAAAGTCCAAACTTGTATGTAGAGATATAGATTGATATTTTGTTTTTGCACTGTGTAAAAATAAAAACAAAATATCAATCTATTATATCAACACAGTGCGTAGCTTCAAATATTTAGGAGCCATTGTATCAAACAATGGGTCCTGACAGGAAGTCCTCTCCAGGATCGCACAAACAACTGCTGCCCTGGCAAGGTTGAAGCCCATTTGGAAAAATAGGACCATCAGTCTACATTCCAAAATAAGGCTGCTGCTCTCCCTTGTCATCTTCATCTTCCTATACACTGGCGAAACATGGACCCTCACAGCAGTTCTACGACGAAGAATACAAAGCATGAAGATGAGGTGCTATAGAAGACTTCTGGGCATTTTCTATACCCAGCACATCACCAACGACGAAGTCCGACAGATCATCACACAAGCCATTGGACAACACGATGACCTGCTCACAGTGGTGAAGAAACAGAAACTCTGATGGTATGTCCGCGTCATAAGGCCTTGCAAAACCATCCTGCAAGGCACAGTTCAAGGAGGTAGAAGAAGAAGAAGAGGGAGACCAAAAATGAAGTGGGAGGACATTCGAGAATGGATTGGTTTGACACTGAGCGAAGCCATCAGGGTTGCTGAGGACAGAGAAAGATGGAGTACGCTGGTTAAACGATCATCTTTGGTGCCCCTACGACCTCCAAGTTACGACATAGGATAGGATTTTGTTTTTTATTGTGTTCAGTTTTTGATTTGATCTTGAAGGTCAAGGTAATTTCAATCCTTCCCAAAACAAAAAATGTGTAATCGTCCCATGCCTTGACATTGGGTTTATTTGATCATACATGAGCATCAGAGGTCATGTAAATGTTAAGGTCATCACAAGGTCAATATCATTGAAGGTCAAGGTCACTATTTTTTTACATATACAACTTGCTGTAGTTTATTTAATTGTAAATGAATGTCCATTTTGGAGCCCGATGTCAAGGTCATCTATAGGTGAAGTTCACCACAAGATCCAATTCAGTATTTGCAATTTAATTCCACCATTTCGTCTCAATTTTTCTTGGCACTAATTTTTATGATGAATATTGCCAGTTTAACAAGGAACATGTGAATCACATGGTCTTTGCTCTCCTAGTATTTATTTTAATTTAATAAGAACAGTAGTGTGAGAGTATGTCTTTTCTAATTAAAAGTTTGCTGTGATGTCATATTTTGACATATTTGTTCAATAATAATAATAATAATAATAATAATAATAATAATAATGGATGCTATATACACGCTTTTCCCTGACTTTTATCCTGAACTATTAACTTTCCAGTGCCAAAACTTTTCTGTGGATTTTGAAGTGTTTGTTTAAAATGCAATATCACCAAAAGTATCGCAGATAAATTGGAAATTTCATGAAGAAGTAGAATTGTCACTATTTTATTTGCATCCTGATGAATAATTTCACCATGATTTTTTTTCTGCTGGTTTTGATTTAGAATTTTTTAAAAAGAATCAGTAGATAAGTAAACTTTATAATAATAAACTGTTTTACCAACATGTAACTTCAAAACACCAAAATTAATTTATTCCCGTCTTCTAATAGTCTGCCTTTACACCACATGTATGATGAATATATGTTTATTGTATATCTTAATTTGTAATGTGTGAACATGTATACTGGTTTACATATCGCCGTGCTTTGAGTCTGATTTTGGAAAAAAGTGCTAATATAGTAGTGTCCAGTACAGTTGCTTGTTGACTGCCATAGTTGATATTTATCAACATTGAGTCATGTAAAACAGAATCAAGGCAAGTACCTTTCCTCGTGCTTTGTTTGACATTTACATAACTTATTTGTTTTTGTTACAGGTATACATGATTTTAAAGAGGATTTTAAAAAGCCAGTAGTCCTCATTGCTCCGTGGTAATTTTTGTTTTTTTTATCTGTTTGATGTGGATTTACTGTTTAAGCTTTGTATGTAAATCCTAAAGATGGGTATTCATTACAAATGTATTAATTCTATGTATAACTACACATGTAAATGTGTACTTATGAAATTTATTTATACTTTTATATCAATAGATATGTATATAATTATAAATATATGTACACACTAGGCAGAAGCCATTTGCTGCAACTTTTCTTGAATGTGTTGGTTTTTATGTACTTTTAGTGCACAGTGAAATGTGCATGGTTTTTTTAAAATCTCTATGTAATTGCCAGACTTGTGCATACCTGGTCCTGATTTGGCTCGGAAGAGTCCGCTGGACGTAAAGCAATAATCATGTAATGTAATGAGTGCATACGATTTGACATTTTCTGCTTTGTGTGGTATGTTTTCAGGGATTACATTGGATCGCCGTTGAGAGGTGCAGATACGAACAGAAAGTCAGTGCTGAACAATACTCTGCAAAGTCTACAGGGATCACTCAGAAATATTTCTATTTACAACCAACGTATGTTTTTCTATCAATCTGTTATAAATAGTGGTAGTATGAATCTCTACACAGAATCCAAGAGTACTAGACGCACAAATCACCATAGCAGGCACTTTAAAAAAGTTCATTTTCATGCTTTTATTGGCCATTTTTTACTTGCATGCATAGCAATGCGAGTCTATGTACTCGCCCCACCCACCACCCTCTCCACCCAAAAATCAGGATTTTTTGCAAATCTGTGAGATGAGTCTTAAATAGTCCAAAATGACATTTACTATTAAAAGAAGTTGTCCGTCCGTCCATCTGTCTGTCCACTGTCCGCTATCCGCCATTTGTCTGTGAAAAACTTGCAAGTGGATTAATCCTTTCTCTCTGACTGCCCTTCAATGCTTATGGGATGTACCTTGTACCTCCAGTTGGAACGCTATTTCTTTTGGTTCGCATAGCAGAAGAACAAGTAAAAGAAAGTAATTTAGTTACTTCCCTTGAAGCTCTTGCCTCTAAATTTCCTTTCCATGGATACATACTTTTATTGGTTTATTTTGAATAGTGTAAGAGCTAAAGCTAAAACAAGTAGTGATGAAATGCAAATTTTTCTTTCCATACAGCATGCAAAACAAACTAGCAGTGAAAAGGTTAATTTTTCAGACCCTGTTCAGAGTTCGCACGGTCTTTAAAGGTCTTTGAAAGTTTGGGGAAGATTGCATTGCCTTTTCAAGTCTTTATGTCTTTAAATTCTGATTTGGGTCTTTGAAAGTTTTGGAAAACTGTCAAAGCAAAGTAAAGTATTTATTTGCATCAATTCCATATTTGTGTTTGTTCAATCCAATCATTAGAGCAGAAGAAAAAAGTTTACAATACGCAACAAAAAACTTGCTCTGTAGCAGACGATGTAATGCAAGCTTCAGCTAGAATGCTTCCCCATCTGTAACTTTCCTATCCTATCCTATCCTGTCCCGTAACCCTGAGGTCGTAGGGGCACCACAGATGATCGTTTAACCAGCATACTCCATCTTTCTCTGTCCTCAGCAGCCCTGATGGCTTCGCTCAGTGTCAAACCAGTCCATTCTCGAATGTTGTCCTCCCACCTCTTTTTCGGTCTCCCTCTTCTTCTACCTCCTTGCACTGTGCCTTGCAGAATAGTCTTTGCAAGACCTGATGATCTGGTGACGTGGCCATACCATCGGAGTTTCCGTTTCTTCACCACTGTGAGCAGATCATCGTGTTGTCCAATGGCTTGTGTGATGGTCTGTCGGACTTCGTCGTTGGTGATGTGTTGGGTATAGGAAATGCCCAGAAGTCTTCTGTAGCACCTCATCTCCATGCTTTGTATTCTTCATTGGAGATCTGCTGTGAGGGTCCATGCTTCGCAAGCATATAGGAAGATGGAGATGACAAGGGAGCGCAGCAGTCTTACTTTGGAATGTAGACTGATGGTCCTGTCTTTCCAAATGGGCTTCAACCTTGTCAGGACAGCAGTTGTTTGTGCGATCCTGGAGAGGACTTCCTGTCGAGACCCATTGTCTGTAACTTTCATTTCCGTTAATCCGGGACTTTGGTTCTCTGATAGAATTCTTCCGCATGTTGAAAGTTGAGCTGGTTTGCCCGCTCCTATTACTTCTAAACCAAAGGTGACAAAAAATTTATTATTATGCCTGGATTGTGCGTGTTCGACGATGCTTGGATCAAAAAAACCTGAATTTGCTGAATGGTTACAAAAGGACCCTGGAGGAAACAAACGAATGGCTTACTGCAGTGCCTGCAAAAAGACCATCAGCATCTCTTCAAAGGGAGCGGGGGCACTCATTTCTCATGCAGCAGGTTGGTTGAAATTCTGTTATACTTCCTAACTTTTTTGTCTCAAATATTGACAAATTTTGATTGCGTTTTTTGCACAAGACATTAACTCTCTCTCTCTCTCTCTCTCTCTCTCTCTCTCTCTCTCTCTCTCTCTCTCTCTCTCTCTCTCTCTCTCTCTCTCTCTCTCTCTCTCTCTCTCTCGTTTAAATATGTAGCAATGCTTATTTTATTAGGCACCTAATAAAACGGGAAGTATGGTTTTACTTTTAGTGTCGGCAGAAAAAATAAGGTTGATTAGCTTGCCATAAACGTGTGTGTGTTTGTGCCTTACCATCGCATATAAACAATTGTCTTTACACCAAATGTATTTACACTTTGTTGACATTTTTCCCCCTAGGACAAAAGCACAAGTGTTATGTTGCATCCATCAGCAATCAGCAGCTTTGCCTGTGCCACATCAACTTCTCGAGCATCATCAGTTTTAAGACGAGCAGAATGTCACGAACTTCAAAGACACAAAATCAACCTCAAACAACACTGAAAACGTTTGTTTCAACGACCACTGACGCTCTAAAGGCTGAGATCATCTGGGCTCTCAAGTGTGTTGATTCTCATTACAGCATGAATTGCGCTGGGATTGGAGATGTTTTTCGTGTCATGTTTCCCGACAGTGACATTGCATGTAGTTTTGCCTGCGGCGATAAGAAAGCAGCATACTTATGAACATTTTGACTGGGTCCATACTTTAAAGAACAGTTCATTGCAGCTTAAAGAACAGTTCACTGCAGCTGTAAAGTCAGAACAAAATTATGTTCTTCTCTTTGACGAGACATTAAACAAGGAGTTACAAGAGAAGCAGATGGATGTACATTTTTGATTCTGGAACAAAGGCCTTGTGGTCACACAGTGGTCACACATTTTTATGACTCCTCCTTCCTTGGACATGCTAAAGCAGTTGATCTGTTTGATAAATTGGCCCTGCTTGTGACGTCATTGGGTCATCATGGTCTCGTTCAGCTTTCCATGGATGGGCCAAATGTAAATCTGGCTCTTCAAAAACTGCCAGTCGAAGACATTGCAAAAAACAGTCCTCTTGACATAGGAACATGTGGACTTCACATTCTGCACAATGCCTTCCAGACTGGTTGTGTAGCAACATCATGGGACATCCAGTCTCTGCTGTCTTCTGTTTACAATCTCTTCAGGGAAGCACCGGCAAGAAAACAAATCTGAAAGCGGTGTCAGAGGCACCGAAGTTACCTTTGAAATTTTGCAGACACAGGTATAGTCATTTTAACATTTGTTACTGTTTGTTACTGTACGCTAAGATTGACAACACACCGACTCAACCAAAGCTTTTAGGTTTTGAAGCTAGTTCAGCCAGGCTAGCTATAAATAGCTTCGCCGGTGCTCTTCTTTCCTTTCCTTTCACTGAAAGGGAGGGTGTAGGCAAGCTATAAATAACCCGCAGCCAGCAAAATGTGGGAGAACCTAAGAGTGCTGCTCACATAGGCATTGAGCTGGTGTGACAATAACTATTGAAATTGCATTGTGAGTATCAAGTATAATACATGGGACAACATTACAAAAATTAATCAAAACACCTACCATCTATATTTAAATTGAGAACTGACAACAACTTATGGTGATAGTTTTGTATGTTTCAGATGGCTTGAAAATGTTGGACCTGCAGAGAGAGTAATTATACTCTTGCCACATCTGCTTGCATTTGCATCTGCTGCAAAGAATAAGATTATAAGTGAGCCTACGTGCAAATCATTCAAAGACCTTCTCAAACTATTGGGTGATGCAGAATCAAAGCTGGAATTTTTCGTTTCAATTGGCAGGGAAGTTGAGCCTTTTCTGCAGCTTTACCAAACTTATAGCCCAATGCTCCCTTTTCAAGAATCTCATGAAGAGAAAAGTTAAAGAGGGGGTTATGCAAAAGACAACGGCATTTTCAGCATACAGAGTTGATATCGATGCAAATCTGAAACCCCCAAATAAGGTTGACGTTGGTTTTGCAGCTAGGAGGAGCATGCTGACTGTTAAGGCAACAGAAACAGAAGTCAAGTCAAGTCAAGTCAATATATTCTTTATTCCATCAAAAAGGAAAATTTGTTTTGCCACCAGGATACTCACTGTATAAAAACACATTACATAGGCAAGATCATAAATAATTAATTATCAACAAAATAAACCTGTTGTGAGAATGATTTGAGAGATGGGAATTTACACATGGAATGAAAGCACGTAGACACTCACGCACACACCCACATATACACACCCACATATACACACCCACACGCACACTGCGTTTATGCCCACCACATACTCATCGTCATCCTATCATAACTTACGACCACAAAACCATATCTTATGTGCACTAATACACTAATCAGTTTAGCACAAATTAAAATAATTTTAATAAAATAGACTTGATTCTTATTTAATAATCGGTTTCTTGTGGAATGCATGGACTTTGTGAGGCATCTTCTAAGCAAACTGTTGGAGAAAGCGCCAATCAAACACACACTAGTAAGAAACTTGTCCTGGTTGAACCCAATCAAGATTGCATCTTGTGAAAAGAAAAACAGAATCAAGGCACCTAAAGAACTAGAACGGATCCTTCACATCATGTGTGATGCTGGACAGGTGAAGCAGGAGAGGTGTGATTCAATCAAGAGACAGTTTAACAAACTCTGTGATGACATCTTTGCCAATGACAGTGTGCCTGCCACCTTCAGAACTTTCAACCACAAGAAGGACATAGTTGACCAACTCCTTCATGTGCAGCTGGCTGACAATAAAGAATTTGAAGACTTGTGGTCTTTGTGTCAACAACTCTTGATTCTGTCTCACAGTCAGGCAACCGTTGAGCATGGATTTAGCATGCACAAGCAAGTGACTGTTGAAAACATGAAAAAGGAAAGCCTTATTACCCGACGTCTCATCCAGCAAGCTGTCAAGACAGCTGGAGGGCCAACAAATGTGCCTCTGACAAAGGAAATGTTGGTATATGCCTCACTGGCTAGAAAGAAGTATGAGGAACATCCGCAGCAGCAGAAGAAGGATGAAGAGATGAAGAGAGAAGCAGCAAAGAGGAAGGCTCGGGACAAAGATGTGGAGGAGCTGAGGGCCAAACAACACAGACTTCAGTCTGACATCGACTCAAGGTGCAAGTCTGCAGACAAAAAAAGCACTGGATGCAGAGAAACATGGCTGCCTGGGACTATTGGCAGAGTCTAATGCCCTCCGAAAGGGTGTCCAAGAAAAAAACAACATAATTGAAGGAGCTTGATGTGCTGTTACTGCTGAGTCAATCTAAATTTTAAGCTGGCAGTTTTTTTTAAAGTGTTTTCTTACTTTCTGTTTTTAACCCATTCTCCAAATCAACATGAATGCTATCCAAAGAATTAAACACTTATAACAAGACAGAGAAGAGGAAAAAACACATGTTCAACCATTTAGTGTTTGTGACTGACCATTTGTTTATTGACATTTATATCCAAAGTCTAAAACATACTCACCACCAGGCAGTCATGCAGGTACTGTTTTAAATTTGATTAAATTGACTAACTCCAGAAAAAATTTTGCTGTGTCCATGCTGTTACTTGACATTTTGTAGTTTTGTATTTTGCTCTTGATTTCTGTTGAAAGTTTTTGAAAAGTCTTTGAAAAGTGTTTGAATTGTAAGGTTAAATGTCTGTACAAACTGTGCTATTTCAGTCCTTGCAAAAACATACAAAAAATAGATAATCATACAATGGAATGGCTGTTTATTTAACCCATAGTTTCCAACAATATTTCCGTTATTTGATTAGCCATGCATGAGAGGTCACTGAAGGTTGAGGTCATCCCAAGGACACTGTTTTTTGGGGCATAATACAACTTTTGGTATACTTTATTTGATAGCACCTGAGTGAATTTGGAGGCGGAGGTCAAGGTCATCTCAAGGTCAAGAGCATAGAAAGATCAAAGTCGGTATTACTTTGCATTGTAATGCCACCATTTGATTTTTTTTTTTCCTGGGCACTCATTTTCATGTTAAATATTGTGAGTTCCATAAAATAAAATTTTTGCCCAAAAAAATAATAAAAAATAAAATATAAAAAGCTGCAAAATTTTTCTGCGAAAAGAAAAATTGCTGGGAGAAATTCCAGTTGGGCAAACTGTGCCAAAACACCAGTGTACTGTCTTCTGCAACTTTGCTTCGGCACACATTTTTACCATTTCTGAAAATGTCGAGAACAGGCAGTGTTCTGTGGGAATCTTCAACCGCAGAAATAGATAGCAGTGTAAAGTTTAAGTGGGAGTGGTTTGAAAGGAAACGTGAAACTGAAGGCACCTGAAAATGCGAGGTCTATCCTATTTTATCCTATCCTATCCCATAACTCGGAGGTCGTAGGGGCACCTACCACTAGATGATCATTTAACCAGCGTACTCCATCTTTCCCTGTCCTCAGCAACCCTGATTGTTTCGCTCAGTGTCAAACCAGTCCATTCTCGAATGTTGTCCTCCCACCTCTTTTTCAGTCTCCCTCTTCTTCTACCTCCTTGCACTGTGCCTTGCAGGATGGTCATTGCAAGACCTGATGATCTGGTGACGTGGCCATAACATCAGAGTTTCTGTTTTTTTACCACTGTTAGCAGGTCATCGTGTTGTCCAATGGCTTGTGTGATGGTCTGTCGGACTTCGTCGTTGGTGATGTGCTGGGTATAGGAAATGCCCAAAAGTCTTCTGTAGCACCTCATCTCCATGCTTTGTATTCTTCGTTGGAGATCTGCTGTGAGGGTCCATGTTTCGCAAGTATTTAGGAAGATGGAGATGACAAGGGAGCGCAGCAGCCTTACCTTGGAATGTAGACTGTCTGTCTTTCCAAATTGGTCTCAAACCTTTCCAGGGCAGCAGTTGTTTGTGCGATCCTGGAGAGGACTTCCTGTCTCCTAAATATTTGAAGCTATGCACTGTGTTGAGGGATTGGCCTTGGACTTTGATGTCCGTGTTGATGCCATTGGTGTTGTTGGTCATCATTTTGGTCTTCTCTGCACTTAATTCCATTTCATAGGCTCTGGAGGTGGTGTCAAGCCTCTCTGTACCAGCTGTTCAAGTTCTTGTTCCTCTCCAGCCAATCCATCAATGTCATCCGCAAAACGAAGGTTGGAGATTGCTCTTCCCCCAATGCTGACTGTGCCTTCGTGGTCTGCAAGGGCATCTGACATGATGCGCTCTAGGAAGATGTTGAAGAGTGTTGGAAAGAGTAGGCATCCCTGACGCACACCGATTGTTGCCCTGTGGGTTCAGGCACTGATTAGAATAGACCCAACGTTTCCTGACATGTCGTAAGAGGCGACTAACAGGGGTGATGTCAGCACGGCATCACTGGGCGAAAGTCTTGTACACAGAAGTCACCGGCCAAGACGGAGGAACCTCATGTTACTACAGGTTCAATGACCACGTGCTCGGGGCCAAGGCGAGCCACACTGTATTCATGGATATCGGCTGTGGCCAACAGCCTGGAGAGGATTGGGCCCTGCCAGGTCTTTTTTGCCCAAGACACACTGCATGATGAATAAAACCAATTTACTCCATGCCGGATCGGTCGTCGCCCGATCAACAAGGACCGCGCCTTCCGTTGGCCACCAGGATGGAGGCGATAATTGTGCTACTGATGGACAACTTAGCAAGATCCGCACTAGAAATAACATCGTCATAGGAATGTCAGGACCCTAAATGCGGAGGGAACGTTTTAGGGATCAGCGAACTGCGCTGGAAAGGCATAGGTGAAGCAACGACCGACAAAGGCCACAAGCTTTATTTCAACGGTAGAGATGACAGGCACGAACACGGAGTTGGATTATTGGTCCACAAGAACATTCTAGCCACTGTCGTGGGTTGCCGCCCAGTCTCCAGTAGACTCATTACCATCCGTCTGAGAGCAGCCCCTTTCAACATCACCATCATCCAGGCCTATGCCCCAACATCAGACTATGATGACAGCGAAGTGGAGGATTTCTATGAAAATCTACAGGCTGTCCTTGACCAAGTTTCGAAGAAGGACATAGTCATAGTGGAAGGCGACTGGAATGCCAAGGTTGGCCAAGATGCGCACCACAACTGGGGAGACACATGTGGACCCCACTGCAACGAGACAAATGACAAGGGTCTGAGACTGTTGGAGTTTGCCAGCTACAACAATCTCATACTGGCAAACACACTTGATCTCCACAAAAAAAATCCAGATGATGGACATGGCACAGTCTCAGCGGGTGTGAGGTACATTTTTATTACTAAAATTTTTTTTTGTCACTGTGGACATTCATCAGTATTTGTGGCATTCTTTTTCGAGATAGTGAAGAAAAGATACCTAAGAAGATGATTCATGGAATTTTAAAAGGTATTGTTTTCATTATAAACAAGATGTCAAGCCAGCCATATAAATGAATTACATGGTCTGAGGGCATTTTTTTGGCACTCCCCAAAACATTTTTCTTTGAAAATGCAAATATGGCAGTAGATTGCCTGAGTTTTCACTTGCATGAATGTAGCAGTGTGAGTATGTATTCACACACACACAACCCCTTCCCCTCCTCCAACCCCTTCCCCCCCCCTCTACTTGCTCCTCCCCACACCACTTTTTTCCAGAGATTTTTGCAAATCTGTGCAAGATGAGTCCTAATTAGTTGGTCAAAAAATTATTTATGCAAGTGGCTTAATTTCTCAGAACCTATTTAATTTATCACAACCCAACTTGGTAGTGGTGTATTTCCGTGAGACCTCAAAAATGATCAGTGAATGAATGACCACTTCAAGGTCAAGGTTGAGCCAGCAAATGTTTGTCAAAAAAATGTGAGATTTTCAAAAAATTTTACTTATTATTATTAAATTTATCTTTGGTGCATAATATTTATTAGTGTGATAAATACCAATGAGACACGCATGCTACACAAATTTGGTCAACATGTATCAAGGTCAAGGTCACTGGGGCTGGACAAAGTCCGTTCACCTGGGTACTTTGAAGTGACCTTGACCATAAACCGATTGGTGATTAAAAAAAAGTCCAAACTTGTATGTGAAGATAATCAATTGTTCCTTGGAAAGTTGAGTTCATACTTGAATAAAAAGACTGCCAATGCTGTTGCAGTATCCACTGTCTTGTCAAGGTTAGATTATGCAAATAGCTTTCTATGGGGGCTTCCTAAGGTCAAACTGCAGAGACTCCAAAAGGTGCAAAATACTGCAGCACCAATTGTGTCAAAAACAAAGAAATTAGACCACATACACACTGTCAGGCCTACTTTCTCCTTTCAGTGTTTAAGCAGGTGACTGTTCCTTCAAGCAAGGAGTGATGGGGTATTTGGGGGTGGCTGGTGCGTGCGCGAGTGTCCTTTCTCCCACTAAACTAAACTAAGAACTCAACTAATGATATAAGGTGTTAAATACAATACATTTATTCAATAACCCCCTCCCCCGTGTTGTCCCTGTTCAGTCTTGTTATATAATTAAGCTGTGTACGCACTCCACACTATGTACACTGTCACTGATGGAAAAGTCTGACTGCACACTTCTTTCTTGTATTTCCTTAGTTAAAAAGTTCTCTACATAGTTCATAAATGTATATGTATATATATCGTTTAATCATTTATGAAGAACTAAAACAGATGTTATGTAGAGTCACGGGATATAGAAATCCACACTGTTCCAGATGTCTATAAAAATATAACTATAAAAATATAAATAAACTGTTCTTTCTTAAATATATATGTAACAGTGATCCGTGGCTTCTTCTGCAGTACGATGCGTACTTGCCGAACGGCCCCCTATTTCTGTTGACTTTTCTCCCTCCTTCTTCCTTCCCTTCCGTCGCCTTAGATGACCCTAGGCGTTATGGAACGATCCTCGGTGGTCGGTGGTACGCTCCGAGTCGATGACGCAATGGTCAATACCCAACGCCGACAACAGCAACGACCTCCACCATCAAACTGCTACTGCATGCACTGCCCTCTCAACAACGGCAACAGCAACAACAACAACCTCCAAGGACAAGTCTATACTGAAAACAATAATAATACAGGCTACTATTCTGGCATAACTTTTACATCTATATCTATTACTTTTAAAACAAATTGTCTGCTATCCTCCTGAAGAAAAAATTACATGGTTTTATATTCACAATTATTTCCATTTCGTTGCACTCATACACTTTATACAAAATACAGCCATCATAAAAATTCCACAATATTTAACATACATTCGTTTCGTTTATATCATGTATATACAATTTACACTTCATCTCTCTCTCTGTTGAGTCTAGCTGACTGCTTCCAACTCATCATCATATTATTTACAACAAAATGCATTTTAACATAAAAACCGTTACTAGATACAATATCATAATAATTAACATTTTTCAATAAAAGTTTGAAGACATACAATTCACGTTCTACATTCTCTTTCATACATTTTTACTACAAGCTCTCCCTAAATAGTTTTCTCCCCATTCTCTCATTGACGATCGCTAGAGACAGGATTCCAGAGTTTGAATTTCACTTACCGACTTGTGATAAGAGATTTTCTCTTTAGACATCTCATAGACAACGCCCAATAACGCTCTATAAAGGGTGACAGCTACCCAGCTCTCAATAACCCATCAGCCTCCCTGGGTGTCCCACTCTAAAACAATTCGGATTCGCAGCTTAACGTCTCCCCAACCTGGTTGCCTCCTTACACCTCCTAACGACCCGCCTGCTTCCCAAGTCCAAGCATCGAATGAAAGTTCCGGCTAAATTTCTGCAATATGCATCTCAACTGAGCTCAATGATTGGCTCCTTAAAACTGCACAAACAAGCTTTACTGTGTCCGCACGTGCTAATATTCGTAATGCATTATCCAATTCCTTGACCTAGACTCTCGCTGAGCGACTTGTTATTGTCCCTTTACTGAAAAACAAGGTGCCCACACCCGCAAACTTGTTTTTTCCAACCTAGTTCCAGTCATTCGCCCAAAAAGACAATCACCGAAGTCGAACGAAGCTCTCCGATGTGTTACGAAATGATGCTTGCATGACTACGACTAGTTGACATTAAAAATTATCGCTGTTGCTTCTAATTCTGTTCGATTTACACAGATTAGCATTTCGCAATGGTATACTTTGTTAATATGAGCATAATTATTATCGACCATATTTAATAGTTGCGTTCCTTGATTTGCATTTTGTTAGTTCTCAGCAGTAGGCTAATAAAAGCATTCCCCATTTCCTGCCTAGAACCAAGTAGACACTGTTATACAGTATACATAGGCTTAATCTACATTATATAAGTAAGTCTCCGCGCAGCGAAGAAGCTCACTAGCTGAATATAATTATTAGACCTGTATTGTTTGTTTTATACGTAAATAAATGTATAAACTATATCTATTCGAATTAATAATATTTAGGCCTATACTTTATAATATTCGAATCTTTAAATTTCCGGATAAGGACGAGTAGGCTAAGCGAATTTTTTTTAATAACTCGAGATCTGAGTTAAAATAATAGTTATTCATTGCTTACAGGGTCAACAAATCAAGACAATTCGAGATCAGAATTAAATTAATAGCTAATTAGTTATTCATTGCTTACAGGGTCCAGCGGACTGCAAAGAGCCGAATCAGGACCACAAAATCAAGACCACAACTTCGCTAGTAGTAGTAATAGTAGTAGTAGTAATAGTAGTTATTAAATCTTTAATTTATTTATTTGTTTTGTTTGTTTGTTATTATTATTATTATTATTATTATTATTATTATTATTATTTGTTATTATTATTATTATTATTATTATTATTCCTAATTTTAAAAAAAGAAAAGAAAAGAATAGTGTGCTGCTGTGCGTGCTCAATGGTGTAAATATGGTCAGTGACGTTTTGTTTGTTTTTCCTGAAGTTGGGTGTAACCCGAAATATTCAGATGGTGTTACTGGCTATTGTTTTCTTATAGATTTACCAAAGATTTCAGATAATTTATGGAAATTTCCGCCTGCCACGCAACATTTCTTTAATACGCGTTTCTCATTAAAATACATATCATTGAAATACATATAACAAATTTACTGTATCAGTTAAAAAGAATAATATTAGTTAAATAAATAATTGCTTTGGTGCTTGCAATAAAAATGTCAATGTGTTTTGAGACCATTATAAACTTGCTTTGCCTTGTTGTGCTGAAGGGACATCAACGTATCCATAGCGCTTTGAAGTTTTGTCATGGTTTTATTGTTGATATAGATGTGAAATCGTTGTATGTGTGCATTATGTGTTATGTATTACTTTTACTCTTTATTACTAATTGTGTCAGTATATTAATCCTCATAAAGTAATAATAATACTCACTGCTTCAAAATGCGAATCTCGACTTGACTTACAGCTTGAAGCTGTGCAGATCGAAACATAAGTAGATCTAGAAGCAACAGCGGCTATTTTTATGCACGGATGTTTCACCACAGGCTCTGAAGTCTTTTCTTTTGTCTTTGTGAACTTGTGGGCCTCCTACATACGTACGTAGTATAGTATGTAATTGAGGCCTACGAAAGACGAGAATTCCCAGCCTGTGGTTTCACGTAGTCCTGCCAGCATTCGTTCGTAAAACATCGGATAGCTTCGCTCGACTCGGAGAGCTTCGTTCGACTTCGGTAATTGCCTTTTTCGGCGAATGACTGGAACTAGGTTGGAAAAAACAAGTTCGCGCCCACACCCCTCTTCCACAGTTTTGCAATGACACACACAAGTCTAGACCACAAGGTATTTATTATTTCTGGTATATGCTTATATTGATGGCACTGCACCTGCTTACCTACAAGAGCTCGTTTCTAGTTAGGCTCCCTCTCTGTACTACACTCGGCCTCAAGGTCCTGGCTTCACGTGGCTAGTGTTGAAAGGCACAGGAAGAAAAACCTTGGTGCTAGATTTTTTGAATGTGCTGCACCCTGCCTATGGAATGGTCTTCTTCAGTCACTGCGGACATGTGATAGAAAAGTGTCATCCAAGCAGCAGCTGAAGATTCACCTGTTTTGAACTTTGACAATTTTGTGGCACTTTTTTCCCTTATAGTTTGTTTGTCTTTATCCCGTGTATTTTGACAGCATGGAATATCAGCGCTTTTCAAGTGACTATCAAATCAAATCACTGCACACACACACACACACACACACACACACACACACACACACACACACACACACACACACACACACACACACACACACACACACACACACATAATAATAATTATATTCAGTTTTTGCACTGTTCTTCAATTTTAAGGTAATTTTATTCATAGCAAAAACTTTAAAAATTGGCACATTGGCTCTATTTTTGACCATAGTACATGTATACATCAACACTGAAGATTAAGGTGATCTCAAGGTCACTTAGTTTTTTGCGTAATACTTTTGCTGTAGTTTTTTTGATTATACATTATTGTCCATGAGGAGCCAGAAGTCAAGGTCATCTCAAGGACAAGATCATTTCAAGTTTAAAGGTGGTATTATTTTGCATTTTAATGCCACCATTTCATTTAAGTTTTTCTGGGCACTCACTTTTATGTAGAATATTACAAGTTCCATAAGGAGCATGTGAGCTATATGGGCCTTGCCCTTGTGTTCTTACAAGTTTTATTATTTGAAAAAGCTCTGCCATTCATAAATAATATAGATTGATTTAAGGCGAGTTTGAGGTAATTTATTTCAAACTTTTACACTAGATTAGGAGAGTTTATTAATCTACATTATTGAGATGAAACTCAGTGTACGCAACTTTACCATTTTCTTGCCTTATCTTACCAACTACGCACGGGTGAGTTGAGACGCCACTATGCAAAATAAGAGCGTGCATATAGACAAAATTATTATACCAAATCCTCTGTGGCGTGTAGTTTTGGTAGAGTTGTATTTCAAGGCAACCCTAAGGAATTCTATGATGAAAGATAAAGCTGTTACAGGAAAATTAACTTTTTAATATTTAACGATTTTATCAGAAATCATTTTTCTTTTTATTACAAAAAACAGCATTGAAAAATATTATGCCAATGTGGAGTTAATGGCATTTTTCCCTATGTTCACTTCCAAATCTGCACAGTCTGCAGGCATTTCAAAAGGAAAGTTGATGCAGATAATCGTCTAACCAGCATTCTCCATCTTTCTCTGTCCTCAGCAACAACCCTTATGACTTTGCTCAATGTCAAAACCAGTCAATTCTTGAATATTGTCCTCCCACCTCTTTTTTTAAAAATCTGCCTCTTCTTCTGCCTCCTTGCACTGTTGCTTGCAAGATGGACTTTACAAGGTCTGAGGCTCTGGTGACATGGCCATACCAGCGGAGTTTCCATGTCTTGAGCACAGTGAGCATGTAATCATGTTGTTCAATGGTTTAATTGTGTGATGGTCGGACTTCGTAGTTAGTGATGTACTGGGTATAGGAAATGCCCAGAAGTCTTCTGTAGCACCTCATCACCATGCTTTGTATTCTTCGTTGTAGGTCTGCTGTGAGGGTCCATGTTTCGCAAGCGTATAGGAAGATGGAGATGATAATGGAGCGCAGCAGCCTTACCTTGGAGTGTAAACTGATGGTCCCGTCTTTCCAAATGGGCTTTAACCTTGCCAGTGCAGCATTTGTTTGTGGTGAGCCTGGAGAGGACTTCTGTCAGGACCCATTGTCTGATACAATGGCTCCTAAATATTTGAAGCTATGCACTGTGTTGAGGGATAGGCCTTGTACTGTGATGTCCGTGTTGATGCCATTGGAGGTGTTGGTCTTCTCTGCACTTATTTCTATTCCAAAGGCTCTGGAAGTGGTGTCAAGCCTCTGTACCAAATGTTCAAGTTCTTGTTCCTCTCCAGCCAATCCATCAATGTCATCCGCAAAACAGGTTGGAGATTGCTCTACCACCTATACTGACTGTACCTTCGTGATCTGCAAGAGCATCTGACATGATGCGCTCTAGGAAGATGTTGAAGAGTGTTGGAGAGAGTAGGCATCTTTGACGCAGGCCGATTGTTGTTCTGAACCAGTTCTTGATGTAGCTGTTGTGGAGGACTGCACTGGTACAGTTGTTATACAGGCTTTTGATGACTTCAATAATGTTAGGGCTGATGTTATACACTCCCATGGTTGCCCAAAGAGCTCCATTCCAGACTCGATCAAAGGCTTTCTTGAAGTCTACAAACACATTATATAGATGTTGTTAGTGCCGTAGGTATTTCTCACAGATTTATCTGCTCAATGGTATTTCACCCTGCCCTGAATCCTGTCTGTCCATCTGTGCAAAATTTTAAAGTGGCTAAGTACTCGAAACTTATTTCATGTATCACAACAAAACTTTGTAGAATCATGTATATCTATGGGACCTCAAAAATTATCTGTGAATGAATGACTTTACTTCAAGGTCAACGTCAGATGTCAAGTTCATGTTAATGTCACGATCATTGCAAGACAATAATAATACCACCATTTCATTTTTTTTCTAGGCACTCATTTTCATGTAGAATAGTGCAAGTTTCATAAGGAGCATTAGCATGTAACTGTAAGTCATATGGTCTTTGCCCTCCTAAACTTCACTTTGCTGCAACAGCTGAGAATTCGACCGCTAGAGATCCCAAGATCGCATCAACAAAGATTGAAGAAAGCTTCGGCAGGTCACTTTTAAGAGAAATGTAGTACTATGCTTTAATTCTCACAATGTTAGTAAATGTGCTGCATGACTGCAGTGATGCAACCTTTTTCTTTTATTTTCACTTGTCCATTCATCCCAAAATTCGTTTTGCTAAGTTATTTATTGCTATTTACGCCCCCCACAGGCTCAGCTCCACATGCAGGGTGGACCCTAGCCTCCCTCTGGCTGGATGACTGAGCTTGCCGAACCATTTCTCTTCCCTTTAGTCTTTTTTCTGCCTTTCTGGTCCTTTCACCTGTATTCTATATTGCTCTGAATCTCTTCCCACAAACTTGAAAGCTTTTCCCTTTTCTTTCTTCTGTCTTACTGGTTATTTTTCTCTTCTTTCTCACCAAAATTCTCCCCCATACAGGCAAGCCTATGTTGGTTCTGCATGGCCAATGTGGAGGGTCTGCATGGCTAATATGGAGGGTCTGCATGGCTAATGTGGAGGGTCTGACATGAGGACCAGCCCAAGGCCTATGGACGTCATTGACCATCCATTGTCCCATAGCACAGCAGATCTCCTTATAGGGTGACCATTTATTTCTGCCATCGTTGAGCCTACGCTTAATGACTACCCTAACAAAAAACAGAAGAGAACTTGTGGTGGACTGGACACGATTCTGACATTGACAAGAAAACCAGATGCACAGCCAAGGAATCTGGGCTGAAACATGGCCCCGCTTTTTGATTGTTAAGATGACAAACAAAAACCAAAAGATTTCCTCATTTGTCGTTAAAAAGTGGTTTGATGTAGTATCCAGACAGATCAAAGATATTAATTAAAAGACTGAGAGATGGAAATTTCCTAGTGAACTGTCCCACGGAAATAACATCTGAACAACTACGAGCTAGAGATAGCTCCAAGCTAGAACTAGGTAGTCGGTTGTTCAATGTTCATGTGAGTTGTCAGCTCATCCGAAGGAGTTGTACGGTCATCTCAGTTTGATGGACTGACAGAGGCAGAAGTAAAAGATGGCTTGGCAAAGCAGGATGTTACCGAGGCACATAGCGTCATGAGAAAAGACAAAGATGGAAACGAAGTTTCCACAAATCTGTTTTTGACGTTTTGCACACCTGATGTGCCTAAAAGAATTAACGTTTGCTACGAAAGTATCCCTGTTTCTGTGTTTGTGCCTTCGCCACTGCAATGTTTTAAATGCCAAAAGCATAGTCACTGCAACATGGCATATAATCTCAATTTGACAGAGGCAGTAATAAAAGAGGGCTTGACGAAGCAGGATGTTACTGAGGCTCACAGAGTAATGAGAAAAGACAATGATGGGAACAGTTCCCACAAATACTATGTTTTTGATGTTTTGCACACCCGATATGCCTCAAATAGTAGTCATATATTTGAAAGTATCCCAGTTTCTGTGTTTGTACCTTCTTCATTGTGATGCTTCAAATGTCAAAAGTTTGGTCATGGTAGTGCGGTGTGTAAAAACATACCATTCTGTTTCAAGTGTGGGGGAGATTCCCATGGCGATCAGTGCAATGATGCAGTGGACAAAGCGGCTAAAGAAGCTCTTCATCATGATTTTCCTTCAGAGGTTTTTCAGTTTGTTCCATACTCTGACCTGTGTTGTATGGCTGGCTTTTATTGTAAACGGCTCTGGCAGACCGAAAGGTCAATCAAATCAATAACAAATTATTTCAAATTCTTCCAGAATTATCTGCTTCTTTGCCAAACTTTGCGTTCACTCGCAAAAATGAAACTGTTTTGGCTCGCCTTCATATTGGCCATACTTATGTCACCCATAGTTGTTGTTTTTTTACAGGAGAAGAACCACAATGGCGCTTTGAATGTGACAGATCCTTTTCCATCCATCATTTTATGTCTGAATGTGGTGATCTGATTGATTACAGAAAAATATTTTGGTTCAATAACTATTAATGATATTTTAAAAGTTTGCAATGATCAAAATCTGTTTACATTTTTACATGCTGTTAGTGTGTTTTATTGCATATAGGTCATGTCATCTTGTTTGTGTGCTTGTTTGGATTTCATTATTTAAGCCAGTTTTATTTACATCTTTTACCATATTTTAATTTTAGTGGTTTAATCTGATTTTAAATAGTTTTGGGTGGTAATGACTCGGCTCGTAGCAGTCCACTGGACCATGTAAACAGTGACTATCTATCTATCTATCTGTTGCTACAGTGGAACCTCCTGTATCCGTCTCTCGGGTATACGACTCCCTCTGTTATGTGACCTGAAAACTTCTGACGGATTCACTTCCAATAATAAATTATCTCTGGTATGCGACAACCTCGTTTATGCGACCATTGACCGTGTCTTAAGCCCTTTATACGACCGTCTTAGGCAATTTAAAAGAGATATCAGTAAATTTATTGTATGTACCTTCGTTTTTTCTCTCATGTTAGTGTACTATTGTCTGCTATTTCCGGTTCGCAAGTAAGGGACATTACTCGCCTACTCTGGCTTGTCGAAATGGCGTCGCGCAAGAGGAAAGTTTTGAGTTTGGAAGAGAGAATAAAAGTGATTGAAAATGGGGAGAGTTGTTTGTATATTGCAAGAAGTTTAGACGTTGGGAAGACCCAAATTAGGCTCATCATAAAAGATAAGAAATCTGTGAAACTACGATGGTAGAGTGGAGAAAATGGCGAAAGGAAAACATCGAAACTGAGAGCTTCTGCACTGACACTTAGAAAGGACCTAATTAATCGAAAACAGTCTTCAATATCAAGTTTTTCCCTGTTCAAAATGTCTGAAGACCCGACTGTTTTCTATTTTTGAAGTTGTGACTAAAAGACAAAGCTAAAAATGAAACATGTTTTACAGTTTTCTTTGTCAGAGAATACATACTGGTGGGTGTGAAAATTATTACTACATACCCCTCCGAGCCTGACCCCCCCCCCCCCCCCCCCCCCCCGCGTCCCATCCTTTGTTTCCGGTATAAGACCACCTCGATTATAAGACTGTTTTTTCTCAGATTTTGGATGGTCGTAATGGAGGTTCCACTGTATTAACACTGCTGGTCTATTCTGCAATATTCTGATGCCGTCATTTGGAACATGTCGCAACATACCATTATTTCTCCTTTTTGACAGCCATTCACAAGCAGGATAACTAGAAGCTAGCCACCATTAAAAAGACTGGAAACCGGGCTTACCAATGATGTAAATGGGGTATCATAGAATTCTGTGGGGTTGCCTTGAAATACAACACTATTAAAACTACAGGCCGAGGAATATTTGGCATAATCTCATCCATACACACTAGCTCTTATTCAGTGTAATACTAATAGCATCACTGCTCACCCGTGCAAAATTGGTAAGGTATAAAAGACATCCAGTCCCTTGATAACCTCACTTCACGAGGCTAACAAAGGGTTCATTCTATACAGTCATTATGCATCAACCAATACAACAGTCCAAGAACCAGTGGCATAGAAATGGACACATGAGAGGTTACGTTGGTAACTATGTGAGCGCCTGTATTCAAAGGGAGATAAATCCAATGCATATTGCAGACGATCTTTTGAATGGTGGGACACGAAGTTTATTTCATTTTTGCAAACATATAAGACACAAAGAATGTAAGACTATTTAAGCAGATTGTTATCTCATAGCGTCAGACATTTTATACGTTTGTGATCATGACCTCAGATGTTTTTAACATTCTGTTCACATGATAAAATGACCAATTTTAATTATGTCCACATGGTACTCTGAATGGCTTCAAGCATATGTTTACAATAATTATTTGTGATATACATTGACTTGGATTTTGTGTTGCAGTGAATGAATCACAGAAGCAGTTGCTCCATCATATTGCCTTCGACAGCAATATATTCATTTCCTTTGGCGGATACATGACAGGGCTACTGGATCGGAAGTAAGTTTGTTTTTGATTTTTTTTTTATTCACATGCATGCTGCATTGTGAATCTATGAATTCACACAGATTTTTTTTTTACATTTGCAAATCTGTGTGTGTCCTACATATTCTGAAAATGAAGTTCATAAAATTTTTGTACACTATCGGCAAATAAGAACACGCTAAGGATATTAGTGAAGATCTAAAATTTGATGAATGTAGGAGTTGCACCAAATGCTCAAAATAATTTTGAGGAGAAAACGGATTTGAAATGTTCTCTCTAGGGCGCTGATAAACCATTTTCATGTTAAACATTTTTTTAGCACAGAGATCGACGACCTAATTGGTTTTCTGTGCAATCACTAGATGAAAACTGCCTGCCTGCTTCTGAATCTATCCTTAGACGTAAAGGCACAGAACATTCCGCATAAATTATGCCTTCTTGTGAGAGCTTGCATGCATAGTCTGTTACACTTATGCATATAATTTACACAGTCCTTAAAAGCAACCTCTCCATTTTGAAACACAATATAGTTTTTGTGGAAATATTTTAATACTTCAGGTCCTTGAGGTGAGGGCAATAGGGTCAGGGTTGGGAAAAGTTCTGAAGTGCACATTTTTGACTTCCATGCATAGCAATGTGAGTCTTACGAGAGTTACGTACTCACCACCCAAAAACAATTCCCAGATTTTTGCAAATCTGTGCAAGATGAGTCCTAAATAGTCCAAAAATTACACTTAAATTGTCCGTCCGCTGTCCGCTATCTGTCTGTGCAATACTAAGTGAATTAATATCTCAGAACCTATTTTATCACAATCAAACTTAATAAGATGGTATATATCCATGAGACCTCATAAATGATCAGTGAATGAATGACTTCTTCAAGGTCAAGGTCACACAAATGTTAGTCAAAAAATGACTTTTCATAAAATTTCACTTTTTTAAAGTTTTTTTTTATTGAGCTTATGATTTTTTGGTGCATGATAGACATCAATGAGACACACATACTATACAAATTTGGTCAACCCCATTACAAGATCACTGGAGCTGTTCAAAGTCAGTATAGGTAATTTAAAGTGACCTTGATCCTAAACTATGAGAGATATAATGTTGGGTCCCATCCTCTTTGTTCTCTACGCATCTCCTCTTTCTGACATCATCGATTCTTACTCTCCAATACTCTTCAACATCTTCAGAGAGTGCATCATGTCAGATGCCCTTGCAGATCACGAAGGCACAGTCAGCATAGGGGGTAGAGCAATCTCCAATCTTCGTTTTGCGGATGACATTGATGGATTGGCTGGAGAGGAACAAGAACTTGAACAGATGGTACAGAGGCTTGACACCAGAGCTTAAGGAATGGAAATAAGTGCAGAGAAGACCAAAATGATGACCAACAACACCAATGGCATCAACATGGACATCAAAGTCCAAGGCCAATCCCTCAACACAGTGCATAGCTTCAAATATTTAGGAGCCATTGTATCAGACGATGGGTCCCGACAGGAAGTCCTCTCCAGGATCGCACAAACAACTGCTGCCCTGACAAGGTTGAAGCCCATTTGGAAAGATAGGACCATCAGTCTACATTCCAAAGTAAGACTGCTGCGCTCCCTTGTCATCTCCATCTTCCTATATGCTTGCGAATCATGGACCCTCACAGCAGATCTACAACAAAGAATACAAAGCATGGAGATGAGGTGCTACAGAAGACTTCTGGGCATTTCCTATACCCAACACATCACCAACGACGAAGTCCGACAGACCATCACATCACACAAGCCATTGGACAACACAGTGACCTGCTCACAGTGGTGAAGAAACGGAAACTCCGATGGTATGGCCATATCACCAGATTATCAGGCCTTGCAAAGACCATTCTGCAAGGCACAGTGCAAGGAGGTAGAAGGAGAGGGAGACCGAAAAAGAGGTTGGAGGACAACATTCAAGAATGGTCTGGTTTGACACTGAGCGAAACCATCAGGGTTGCTGAGGACAGAGAAAGATGGAGTATGCTGGTTAAACGATCACCTGTGGTGCCCCTACAACCTCCGAGTTACAGGACAGGATAGGATATGATAGGATAGGATAGGATAGGAAGTAAGGATCTGAGTATGTGAGTCATATGGACTTCGACCTGCTAGTTTAAAATTACTTCTTTTGTCTTTGGTCCTTTACTCTACAGTTATCTTTTTTATTTTAAATTTTATACACATATTTTTTTTTAAAATTTACATTTATTTAAATTCACACCCAAAATCATATTATTTTAATTAAACAAAAACATCACTTCCTTGCATCAATACCCTCACACACATCAAACTTCTGTGATACAAAGTTTTACAGCTCAAAAATAAGCTTACTATATTGACTTAGGAATACTATTTTAGTTGTTTTGTCTTCTAATCAGACCACACGCTACAAGACAATCCACTGTTCTCGTTTACAGAAGGACATTCGGACAATAACAGCTTACATTCTTATTTATATGAAAAAAAATTTGGACAATTCACACATCACCAAGAAAGACTTTCCAAGTATTCCACATACTATTAAGTTTATCATTTTTTAATTTTAAGAATGCATTATACTTTTTAACTTTATTTATATTTCTGTTTTATATATTGTTTAAATGTACAAATTTGAGGCACCACTTTGTTGTATTTACAGTTAGTTATAAATAACGAATTTTGTTTTGGTATTTTAAAAACTCTTTAATTGCATTTACAATGCCACAAAAAAATTAGGAAATTTCCATCAACATTATATTTAGCCAAAAATTCCTTATATGACAAAAACCTATCATTCTCGTGAACCAAATGTGTTATTTGCGTGACATCTTTCAAAAACCAATCTTTCTGGAACATAAATATCAGCAATAATAGATTTCCATTTATTATTATTGCTGATATTTATCCACTAATTGTTAAATGCAAGTTGCTAGATTCTTGTCTGCCGGTTCATATAAATAACCTTAATCAGTTTTGGAAAGAATGTTAAAAGCCTACAGAGTTTGGCTCTCCAATAGTACCTACTAAACCCGAAGAAGTTTTGTCTGAGCCTATTTTTTATAATCAAAATATTAAAGTTGGTAACAAATGTTTGTTCCAGAAAGATTGGTTTTTGAAAGATGTCACGCAAATAACACATTTGGTTCATGAGAATGATAGTTTTTTTGTCATATAAGGAATTTTTGTATACATTTTTAATCCACGATATTTTTAGAGCTGTTATATATTTAACAATGTCAGGAATTACAAGACCCATCTGCAACACTCTTTGTGGACATTTTCCTACTTATTTTATCCCGTTTTCTTCCCCATACAAACTCAAAGATGGATTGTTGAATTGGGCAACAGTATCCAAAGATAGGTTAATTTGGAAAGTATTAAGGATTTCAAGATTGCTACTCTTCCAATTGGTGTTATTTGTCTCTTTAGCCATATTTTATACAAGTTCCTAACGTGCGAATTTACCCCCGTTGGGGTGCCGGGGGTTTCAGTATAAATAGTATCCCCACTTTCTGGAAATTTAGTGCTTTAAATTCCCACTGTCGCTGTCTTTCTCATTTGCTCTTTCTTATTCCTGCTCTGTTCTATCAATCTGCTATATTATCGTCTTCTTCGCTAGACCAGTCTCCTACCTTTTTTCTTGAAAACTCTTCCGGGACAAGACTCCTTGTTTGTGTATGAGGTCTGTTGGATCAGCTTGGGAATATTGGACGCTTTCTGCCAGGTGGTCACTAGGGCTTCCTATGTTATTATTTAGCAATGTATGTTTGTATTCTATTTTGTTTTTGTAAACGGGGGTTCGATAAGTTGGGGTGAAGCCTCAGCCGTCCCCTGCGTGGAATGTCTTTATTGTAAAGTGACTGGCTGGTGGAGGGCATTCAGTTTTCCCACTAGGGTTGTTTCAGCAGATCTTTTATGCGGATTGGGGGTTGTCCAGTCCTGATTTGGCTCGGAAGAGTCTGCTGGACCTAAAGCAACAATTATATAATGTAATGTAACCTGCGAATTTTGCATAAAAATTAATGTTTACCATTTCTTGGAGATTAATTATAAAACAAATACCAAGAAATCGGGGTTCCAGTAGATGTTGCATGTATCTAATAGTAGAATTACATCTGCTTCCTAACCATATAGCACTGGTTTTACCGCATTCAAAAACAATCAAGAGAATTTTCAAAATTTATTTATTGTACTAACAGTTTCTTCAAACGACTGCATATCTCCTTCTAAAAAGATCTATGTGTCCACAGCATATTGAGATAATTTATGTTCAATACTATTAAATTTAATTCCTTTAATCTTGTTATTCTCTCTTATGGTCTGTCCAAGAATTTTGGCGCATAAAATAAATAAATACGGTGGTTCAGGGTCTCCTTGCCTACAGTTACGTGATACTAAGAACAATGTTGACACCTGTCTGTTTAAAGAGATGCATGATTTTGCACCAAAATACAAAGTTTGAATCCTGCGACACATATCTTCACCAAATACAAAAGCCTGTAAAGTTTTAAGTAAGAACTTCCAGTCTACAGAATCAAAGGCAGAAGCAAAGTCACAACAAAGAAGTAAGCCAGGTACATTCGTGACAGTAACGTAGTTAATGATATCATAAATCTCTCTAATATTATCACCAATAAATCTAAATCTCTTTTAGTGTATAACTGCTTATAAAAATTTGTAACCTCAGTAATAATAACATCAGAATCACAGGTAACAGACCCATCATTTAAAGTTAATTTATTCATATATTTATTAACATAATTTATTTTTTCTAGTGCACAAAAATATTTAGAAACCTTTTTCCCGTCTTTCACCCATCGAGCTCTTTAGCGCAGCAGCACACCCTTCATTCTATGATCCCTAATTTTTATCAAATCTCATCTGTTGTTTTCAAGAGAGTGTTTTTCTTCAACAGTTAAATTGCTTTTTCTCTCTTAAGTTATCAATATTTTCTTGCAGTATATTTTCCTTTTCTTGATAATTACGTTTTTTCAAGAATGCATATGTTGTGGTTTTAGTGCGTATTTTCATTAGGACGTCTAAAAAAAAGTTTATCCGAGACAGTAAAGTGAATTTTGGAGGAAGGTATATTACCTAGGTTATCTTTATTGTAGGGCAAGGCAGCGTATTCGGCAGTAACACTATCAATTTCTGTATTTATTTCTTGTAAATACTTTTTATCTGATAATAGAGATAGATTTTGTTTACACTCTTTACTGTATATTACCAAAGTTATCTTTATTGTATTTCTTGTAAATACTTTTTATCTGATAATAGAGATAGATTTTGTTTACACTCTTTACTGTATATTACCTAGGTTATCTTTATTGTATTTCTTGTAAATACTTTTTATCTGATAATAGAGACAGACCTGCCAACCAGTACGATTTGACCGTATTATTTTACGATGAAATTGAAAAAATACGAAATTACGACGATTTAGAAAATAATACCATGAGTTAAAAAAACAAAACGATCATAGGTCTTTGTGAACCCTAAATCTGGTTTATCGGTACAACAGTTACAGCACTGTTAACAGCCATCGCACACGATGCAGCCAGCGATATGGTAGGCCAAGTCGCGCGTTTTGACAATAAAAAATAAAAACGAACCCTTCTGATTGATTCTTTCTCAAGCAAAGAAAAACATGGCGGGCAGAGGTAGGCCGCGGAAACGCACTAGTAAATCTCCCCCTGCTACTGCTGAAATCGCTTCTAAAAAAACAGAGGAGGCAGCAAAACTTTCTTCCTTCTTACTCTAAGGATTGTCCTTGCATCGTCGCATCAAAAGTCAACAGCAAATACGCTCGATGCCATGTCTGTGAGTTCGATTTTTCAGTCGCGCATGGCGGTTTCGATGATGTGAAAAAACATGTCCAGTCAAAGAGGCATATTGCAAAGGCTTCGGCATTGAAAAATGCTTCGTCAATCGTTAGCTATGTCTCAACGAAAGATGTAGACTTGGAAACAATTCGAAGTGAGGCATATTTTACTGAATTTCTGGTGGAGCATAATGTGCCTATTTCGGCATCGGACCATGCTGGACAACTTTTCAAAAAAATGTTCCCTGATAGTGAAATTGCAAAGAGCTATGGTTCAGCTAGAACCAAGACCACTGCTATAATTGAATGTGCAGCTGGAAAAAGGAAGGGCCATGCTATGAGAGAGAATTTTCAGAACAGTTTCTGAAAAAATGCAAGTCGGCTACCAAAATGCAGCAGAGTGCAGCTGCTACTTCAGCAACATGCTCCACCCCCACTTGTCCTTCTAGCAGATGAAAAGATTTATAATACATTGATTTTTTGTGGAACTAGTGTGAAGAACACTAAGTACTGGAAATAGACATGAATTGAGATACTGCAGCATTTAAGAGATACTGTGTGAAGACTTTTAATTATTAAAAATAAAGGTTTAGTTACACTCAAGGTGTAAATGACGTAAAACCGACACCACTTTGTGATTATGTTTTTCCTCGTTTTCAAAATACTATAGTTTTATTAAAAATACTATCAAAATTTTATTTGAGTACTATCGAGTCCTTACTGGGGTTGGCAGGTCTGTAGAGATAGATTTTGTTTACACTCTTTACTGTATATTACCTAGGTTATCTTTATTGTATTTCTTGTAAATACTTTTTATCTGATAATAGAGATAGATTTTGTTTACACTCTTTACTGTATATTACCTAGGTTATCTTTATTGTAGGGCAAGGCAGCGTATTCGGCAGTCACACTATCAATTTCTGTATTTATTTCTTGTAAATACTTTTTATCTGATAATAGAGATAGATTTTGTTTACACTCTTTACTGTATATTACCTAGGTTATCTTTATTGTAGGGCAAGGCAGCGTATTCGGCAGTCACACTATCAATTTCTGTATTTATTTCTTGTAAATACTTTTTATCTGATAATAGAGATAGATTTTGTTTACACTCTTTACTGTATATTACCTAGGTTATCTTTATTGTAGGGCAAGGCAGCATATTCGGCAGTCACACTATCAATTTCTGTATTTATTTCTTGTAAATACTTTTTATCTGATAATAGAGATGAATTACATTTTCAAAAAAGATTTCATTTACACTCTTTACTGAACTGAAGCGTAATTGTAACTAACGAGTGATCAGTTTTATAGCCAGATTTTATATCCACATATTGAATATAGAAAGAAACAAGATCGGAAACAAAAAAGTAATCTAACCTACTTTGCTGGAATGGTGTGGTCCTGCGCCAAGTGTATCTTTTCGTATCGGGGTTAGCAGTTCTCCAAAAGTCATTTAAGTCCAAATCTTCCATCATAAGTTCTATTTGATCATGGGCTTTTACATTATTTTTCTTCATTTAATTACAACAGCCTAAATCATAATCTAATATGACATTCCAATCTCCACCAAAAATTACATACTCACATTCTTCAAAATCCTTTTTGTGTAAGTCTACAAAATATTCGGGGTCATCTTCTTTGGGTCCATGTACATTCACAATAAAAAACTCTTTTTTCATACAGTGTAATATGTACCAAAATCCAATTACCATTAACATCCTTTTGAACTTTCACAAGCTTATATTCGAAATTATTACTAAATAGAACTGCAACCCCTCTAGAGTTTGAACTGAAGGTAGCGAAGACTGCATCATAACCCCACTCTTTTTTTATTCGTTTATTTATATTAGGGTGAAAGTGCATGTCTTGTAATAGACAAATGTAAAATTGTTTTTCTCTAATATAATGAAAAACATCTCTTTTAAGCGAGTCTCCCAGTCCCCTACAGTTCATTGAAGCAAAACGTACTTGGTTATCTCCCATCATTCAAGCAACAATAAATATAAACACTATTGTTTGACAATACATAGCTACAGAATAGACATTGACATATATCCATAGAATTAGGTCAACAGAAGTAAGTGATAAGTTAAAGTAATACAGATCATAAATATCGAAGAGAAAAGAACAAGTGAGGGAAGTGAGACATTCAACGCACTTATAATACCTATCTTTATATACTATTAATAGAGTAAATTATATATTAATCATACATTCATATTATTATCTACTTAATCACCCTATATTTCAATAACCATGATATCAGTCATGTCGTAGTTGACAAAGTGTACAAAACAATCTAAAGGAGTAGCTTCCTCTGGTAACTGTGCTTGCACCACTTCTCTTTGTGAAGTCAGGAACAATTACCTCAAATTCAAACACCCCCCTCATACATAACGGACCAGGCCTCTCTCTGCTTGCAGTACTATCACTCGTTTGTTATGTAGATTAGTGTCCTCGGACACCGTGGCGTATAGGGGATGTGAATAAGAAGACATGATGATGAGAGTAAGAAGTCAGGTAGTGCGGTGCGCTCAAGGCGGTACTCTGAATGAAGAAGCAGACGTGCAAATGGAAAAAGGCTCACTAGGTGACCGTGATGAGTTAAGAGGTCCAGGTGGTGAAAAAATGTTGATGATGATCCAGCATGAAGGCCGTGTAGAGAGAGGGAGACAAACATGAAGGAGCGCTGGCGGCGCAAAGCGCCTGCAGTCCGGAGTCGCCACTCTCCACAATGGTTCTGTGTTGTCCAATCATAGCGAAAGAAAGAAGGACTGCCAGGGAAAGGCACTGCGGAAGCAGAGCGACGAGGCGCCATCGGCGAAGAGCAACCGCCGCCCAGTCGATGTCGCCGCCTGGACTTCTGGACCCCATAATATCGATGGCGGTACATTACATTACATTACATTATTATTGCTTTAGGTCCAGCGGACTCTTACAAGCCAAATCAGGACAGGACAACCCCCGATCTGCATAAAAGATCTGCTGAAACAACCCTAGTGGTAAAACCGAAAGCTCTCCACCAGCCAGTCACTTTACAATAAAGACATCCCACGCAGGGGACGGCTGAGGCTTCACCCCAACTTATCGAACCCCCGTTTACAAAAACAAAATAGAATACAAACATCATTATAAATTATCAACAAAACACATACATATAAAATGCCTACATTGCTAAATAATAACATCATAGGAAGCCCTAGTGACCACCTGGCAGAAAGCGTCCAATACTCCCAAGCTGATCCAACAGACCTCATACACAAACAAGGAGTCTTGTTCCGGAAGAGTTTTCAAGAAAAAAGGTAGGAGACTGGTCTAGCGAAGAAGACGGTAGTATAGCAGATTGATAGAAAAGAGCAGGAATGAGAAAGAGCAAATGAGAAAGACGGCAACAGTGGTGAATTTAAAGCACTAAATTTCCAGAAAGTGGGGATACTATTTATACTGAAACCCCCGGCACCCCGTTGGAGTGCCGGGGGTTTCAGTATAAATAGTATCCCCACTTTCTGGAAATTTAGTGCTTTAAATTCCCACTGTCGCTGTCTTCCTCATTTGCTCTTTCCCATTCCTGCTCTGTCCTATCACTCTGCTATATTATCTTCTTCTTCGCTAGATCAATGACCTACCTTTTTTCTTGAAAACTCTTCCTGGACAAGACTCCTTGTTTGCGTATGAGGTCTGTTGGATCAGCTTGGGAGTATTGGATGCTTTCTGCCGGGTGGTCACTAGGGCTTCCTAAGATGTTATTATTTAGCAGTATAGGCATTTCATATGTATGTGTTTTGTTGATAATTTATAATGATGTTTGTATTCTATTTTGTTTTTGTAACCGGGGGTTCGAGTAGTTGGGGTAAAGCCTCAGCCGTCCCCTGCGTGGGATGTCTTTATTGTAAAGTGACTGGCCGGTGGAGGGCATTCAGTTTTCCCACGAGGGTTGTTTCAGCAGATCTTTTATGCGGATCGGGGGTTGTCCGGTCCTGATTTGGCTCGGAAGAGTCCGCTGGACCTAAAGCAACAATCAATCAATCAATCAAAACCCCAACGGGGGTATCGATTGCGGTGGGAGATGCAAGATAGATAGGTCCTCTGTCCAAGCAGCTCAAGCACCTTTGGGTCTGAACAGCTCCTAGAGCAGGTCTGCCACCCTGCTCAACTCGCTGCCACCATGTGCTGTGATGATGAGTGGTATCATCTGATTCATTTGCTTTCATTTTTACCGTTATTTGGGGAAAAGTTTCATCAGAATCCCTGGAATGATCAACAACAAAGTCGTCGTCACTATCACTATCCATAACAACTTCATCTCCCTTTGCATTCAAAGATAATCACCGTTTTTTTAACATTTTTTGCTAAAATATCTATCTTTGATTTGCTGGAAGTGTGAGACTACCTGCTCAAGGGAGACAACGATGAAATTCTTGAAAAACTTGACCGGACTTGGCTTGATAGCAGCTGGTGCTCATTCAGAGATTGTAACCCAGCCATAATGGCAATCTGCTTTTGGCCACATTGAGTTAAAGGTCAAAACATGTTAGTTAAAATGTTAACAAAGTTTTCACTACATTTCAGATATTTTTCTGAATTAATAACAATGAACATGTTGCTCGATTCACAACAAATTCCGAAGCAATGTGACTCATATAGACTTTGCCCTTGTAGTTTTTCCGTTTTTTTTTTTGTTTTTTTTAAATTGCAAAACAATTAAACTGTAGACATAAATGAAAATAGTTTGTTTATTTAAAAACAAATCAACTTTGTTTGCTTTTTTTTTGTTTTTTGTTTTTTTGTTTTTTGTGTGGCTTTTTTTTTTTTTAACCTGTCTTGTGTGTCACATGTGTGTGTGTGAGAAAGTATTGTGCTATGACTGTTTAAAATAAATATTGTTGACTGTGTCTTGTATTTTTGTCCACAGTGTCACCAATGGCAGTCTTGTAGACATTGATTCTACCAACAGTGACCTTTTAAACTTTGATTCGTAAGATTTTTTGACAGGAATCACAATCTTGCGGGTTTTGGTGCTTGGGTTTGGAATACTATACTCATAACAACTATAGAATTTATACATTCCTTGAAAGTGTTATATAAGGATTTGTCAAATAAAAACGGTAAAATCAAACTATCAGTGAAATTTTACAAATCCTCATATACCATTTATATATTGATTTCTATTTAATACCGAAAATAAAAGCAGAGTAAAGCATATTTCGTAAGTTTTCTTCTGCCTGTTTCAAGAAACCTAACATTCTAATGCACAGAAAAAGATAAAAAGAGAACCCACAAACCACAAATGTTGTCCCATAAAATTTTGCAATACCAGTAGTAGCATGCCCATCCCATATAATCAGTTGCATCTTTATTAAGTGCCAGATATGAATGTACTTTAGTAACTTTTATTCTCCCTGAAATAACCATGAAATAGCATAACATAGTTTATGTTACACGTCGTAACTTTTTTTCTCCCTGAAATAACCACGAAATGGCATAACATGGTTTATGTTACACATCGTTATTTATCAACAGTTGATTCATCCCCCATGCTTGAATCTTGATAAAGTGTAACTCAGATTCGTTTATCCATGCATCCTGTTCACTCAGCAACAAGGCAGGAGTCGTCGTATAAAGTTTTCCAACTTTATTCAGCAAACATCAACAACTGCATACAAGATTGTTTTCCATAAATCACTTCAGAGATCATCATCAAAAATCTCCATAAATCTCTCACTCTCTTATACAAGCAGACAGTGCGTTACTTATATGGTCTCTCTGCAATCAAGAAATAGTTTGAACATTCCAGCATGTCGCAGTAACACCCATCAAAATAAAACTTCTCACCAGAACTGTGCACTGTCTTACATCACATACGTGTTTACGAATATAGATGATTCAACACAGTTATACTCATAAGATCCGGAAGCTTTGATAAATAGGGATCGGGAAGGGTTTGGATCGAACGGGAATATCTGAAGTAAGGTGGACTTTATGTTTGACCAAAGTTGTAGAGCCTAGGACATCTGAAGCTATGGGGAAACTTTTGAGGCATGGTCCTAGCTTAATGTCATTGGTACCTTCTTTGCTGTGGAAATCTCCAAGTTCTAACAGTTCCTTGCTGTCAAAGCTGTTGTCAATCTCAGCTGCTGTTGCTACCTGTACCAGGTACATCTTAAGGAAATTGGCGTGGTATATCTTGGATTCTTGCCGATTTTCACCTTGTAGTTGTTGATTCCCACCTCAGTCTCCACTTCATACGGGCCTTTCCACTGCATCAGCAACTTATTGTGATCGGTAGGTAGCAGTGCCAGCACTTTGTTGCCAGGTTTGAACTTTCTGTTCACAGCTCTATGATCATAGTAGTGCTTTCCACAGTCCTGGGACTTTTTCAGGTTTTCTCTGGCTATCGTGAGAGTCTGCTCCAGCTTTTCCCGCAGCTCAAACACGTACTGGTAGCTGTTCTTTACCTCTGGGGTACCTTCTTCTTACGTACAAAGTTCTTTCAGAATGTGCATCGGCCCTCAGATGATTCTTCCGTACAACAGCTCGACGGAAAAAAGCCGGTGGACTCCTGCGATACTTCTCTGTAGGCGAACAATAAGGCGTTGATGTAGCGATGCCATTGTCTGGGCTGCTCGCTGCATCGTTTCTTCAGGGTGGACGTCAGCGTAGAATTAAACTTCTCGACTAGCCTGTTGCACATTGGAGGATATGGTGTCGTTGTCAAATGCTCAGCAGTCTGTTGACCTCCTTCACGCAGTCAGAGACAAACTATGTCCCGAGGTCTGTCAGGATTTCTTCAGGCACTCCAAGTCTGCTGAACATGTCCATCAGTGCTTCTGCCACAGTTTCAGTGTCAATCTTCTTCAGAGGCATTACTTCTGTGTACCAAGTCGCATAGTCCACTAAGGTCAGTACCCATCGTGACCTTCACTTGGAGGTTTTATTTTGCCAATTAAGTAAGGCCACCCTCTTAAAAGGTCGGTCGATCAGGGGCATCCTCTGCATAGGCACTTTAGGGATGCTTCCTCGAGGTATGGTCTTCTGGCAAATGTCACATGATCGGCAGAAATCGTTGACGTCCACATGAACTCCTGGCCAGTAGAACACCGCCTGGATTCTGTCCAACGTCTTCTTGATGCCCAGGTGACCTCCGATGATGGAGTCAAGAGCTACTTCCATCACTTGGCTCTTTAGGGATAGCGGTACGAAGACTTGACGTAGTGGTTTCCCTCCATTGACCCTCGGGTGATGGAAGATTCTGTACAGGATCTCGGCCTTCACTTCGAAATAGACTGTGCCACTGGTCACATGGTCTTGGCACCCCTTGGGGTCATGAGCAATCTTGCCACTGTAAATTGTTCTAACCTATAAAGGGAAAAGTGAAAGCCCCATTTGAAAACCTGTCTTGCCTTTGTAGGCATGACTGCTTCCCTGCGGCAACAGTACCCCTGTTGGAGTGCCGGGGGTTTCAGTATAAATAGTATCCCCACTTTCTGGAAATTTAGTGCTTTAAATTCCCACTGTCGCTGTCTTCCTCATTTGCTCTTTCCCATTCCTGATCTGTCCTATCACTCTGCTATACTATCTTCTTCTTCGCTAGATCAATGACCTACCTTTTTTTCTTGAAAACTCTTCCTGGACAAGACTCCTTGTTTGTGTATGAGGTCTGTTGGATCAGCTTGGGAGTGTTGGACGCTTTCTGCCGGGTGGTCACTAGGGCTTCCTATGATGTTATTATTTAGCAGTATAGGCATTTTATATTATGTGTTTTGTTGATAATTTATAACGATGTTTGTATTCTATTTTGTTTTTGTAACCGGGGGTTCGATAAGTTGGGGTAAAGCCTCAGCCATCCCCTGCGTGGGATGTCTTTATTGTAAAGTGACTGGCCGGTGGAGGGCATTCAATTTTCCCACTAGGGTTGTTTCAGCAGATCTTTTATGCGGATTGGGGGTTGTCCAGTCCTGATTTGGCTCGGAAGAGTCCGCTGGACCTAAAGCAACAATCAATCAATCAATCAACATGGTCTTGGCAGTTCCTGTACTTGTTTAAAGTGCCATCAGCTCCCTGGAGCTGGGTTAGCTTATCTCTGTCCACGAATGTGGCTTTGGAGCTGTCGGCGACCTTCAGGGGCATATACATCTTGTCTCTCTTAGCCTGGGCCCTGGTAGTTACAGAACTGACGATCTCTGATCAGCAGGACTGAGCCGGAGTAGCCACATTATCCCATAGCAGTTATGTAAGGTCTCCATCAGGAAATGGAAATGGATCCTCCCCTACAACCTCAACAAGTTGAGTTGAGCCAGGACTCCACTCTGGATCGGGTTCGTCGGGTCATCTTGCGCTGTCAGTATTCCTGATCATCAAATCGTACAGCGGCTTCTTCAGGCAAATTACTTCTTCTCCAATGTAGAAAGGGGTGCTGATTTGAATATTCCCAACTGGTGCTTTCACACATGTCAGCCATGAGTGTCCATTTAGAATCGCCAGTAAACTGTTTTTTAGCGATTAGATCTTCTCTGATGATGACCCCATTGCAGCCCGAGTCTCTTAGGATCATTACTTCATGATTTCTGACGGGTCCCTTGAAAACAGGCATGTTCTGAATGGTCAGCTGCGGATGGATTTCCCGTTCGCAAGGCCATTGATCATGCACTCTTGCACGTCCGCAGGAGTAGCTGTGCTCTCTGTCTCACTCGGAAGAATGACGCTTCTGCCGCACCCTTGATGGTCAGAGCTACTAGTTTGCTGTCGATTGAAGAAACGCCTCTGTTGGTTGACCATCACTGCTTTGCCCATATTGTTCTGCTGTCCGCTACTTTTGTTTTGAAGACAGTTAGCAGCTCTGTGGCCTGTGGCGTTGCAGGTGAAACAGCCTCTTGAAAGCCCTTCCATGGAAGGTGGCGTGGAGGCTGTCTCTGGCTTGTCTGACTCCCATGGGTCTGGTTCCCATGGTTTCCAGTCTTCTGAAAATGTTTCTTCGCCTTGGGTGACTACAAGGTCTTCCCATGAGCGATGAAATATCTTTTAGCAGTCTCAGTCACACCTTTAAGTGTCTGCAGCTTTTGTAATTCTAAGTGAGTCGCCACATCCTTGTGACAAGCATTGAGAACTTGCTCCTTCACAATCAGGTCATGGAGACTGTTGTAAGACATCCCTTCGCCTGATAATTCTACCCACTTGTGTAAGTCTGACGACAGCCACTCCACAAGTCTGACGACAGCCACTCCACATATTGCTTTGCTGTCTCATCATTCATGAAAGCGTTTACAGTAAGTAGCACTTGTCTGTAAAGTTGTAGCAAGGTAAAAAGTGCTCTTTCAAGACGTCATAGTTTTTGGCGTCATCGTTTGACAGTCTGGTGTGAACTTCGAATGCTCGCCCCGTCAGAAGTGCCTATCCTATCCTGTCCCATAACCCGGAGGTCGTAGGGGCACCACAGATGATCGTTTAACCAGCATACTCCATCTTTCTCTGTTCTCAGCAGCCCTGATGGCTTAGCTCAGTGTCAAACCAGTCCATTCTCGAATGTCCTCCCACCTCTTTTTCGGTCTCCCTCTTCTTCTACCTCCTGCAGAATGGTCTTTGCAAGGCCAGATGATCTGGTGATGTGGCCATACCATCGGAGTTTCCGTTTCTTCATCCGCACGAGAAACAACATCGTCATAGAAACCTGTAATGTCAGGACCCTAATTGCGGAAGGAAAATTAGAAGAACTGGCCCAAGAGCTGGACCACTATCGATGGAACGTTCTAGGTATCAGCGTACTGCGCTGGAAAGGCCTAGGTGAAACAACAACCGACAAAGGCCACAAGCTCTATTTCAGCGATAGAGAGGACATGCACAAACAAAACGTTGGATTCTTGGTCCACAAGAACATTCTAGCCACTGTCATGGGTTGCCGCCCAGTCTCCAGTAGACATTATCATCCGTTTCAACATCACCATCCAAGCCTATGCCCCAACATCAGACTATGACGACAGCGAAGTGGAGGATTTTTATGAAAATCTACAGGTGGTCCTTGACCAAGTGCCGAAGAAGGACATAGTCATAGTGCAAGGCGACTGGAATGCCAAGGTTGGCCACGATGCGCACCACAACTGGGGAGAAACATGTGGACCCCACTGCAACAACGAGGCAAATGACAGGGGTCTGAGACTCTTGGAGTTTGCCAGATACAACAATCTGGTACTGGCAAACATGCTTGGTCTCCACAAAAACTCCAGACGATGGACATGGCACGGTCCTGGCGGGGAGCATCACAACCAGATAGACTACATCATGGTCAAGAAACGCTTCAGATCAAGCATCAACATTGGCAGGACACGCACTTTTCCAGGAGCAGACATCGGAAGTGACCACGATCTCGTGATGATGTCTTTCTGGCTCCACTTTACATTACATTACATGATTATTGCTTTAGGTCCAGTGGACTCTTCTGAGCCATATCAGGACCGGACAACCCTGATCCGCATAATAGATCTGCTGAAACAACCCTAATGGTAAAACTGGATGCTCTCCACCAGCCAGTCACTTTACAATAAAGATATCCCACGCAGGGGACGCTGAGGCTATACTCTAATTTATCGAACCCCCGTTTACAAAAACAAAATAGAATACAAACATCATTATAAATTATCAACAAAACACATACATATAAAATGCCTACATTGCTAAATAATAACATAGGAAGCCCTAGTGACCACCTTGTAGAAAGCATCCAATGTTCCCAAGCTGATCCAACAGACCTCACACACAAATAAGGAGTCTTGTCCCGGAAGAGTTTTCAAGAAAAAAGGTAGGTGACTGTTCTAGTGAAGAAGAAGATAGTATAGCAGATTGATAGAACAGAGCAGGAATGAGAAAGAACAAATGAGAAAGACAACGACGCTGCTGTTCAATTTCTCTTTCTTCACTCCGTCGCTGCTCTTCTCTTGATGCCACTCTTCTATTTTTCTTTCTTGTATTCTCTCCTGAGACTAGACGTACTCCGTCAGCTGCTTGCCTTTTAGATTCAAGTCCTTTCTTCCAGAAGTCAGGAATCTTAATACTTTTTTGGAAAGTTCTTGACTGTGCTGCACCTTTCTAAAATGTTCTAGTACAGCACGCTTTCTGCAGTAGCGCTGATGTTTGTCACTAGTCGCCTTCGCTGATGCAGGCTCCTCTGTCATCGTATGCGATGCTGTACCATGCTGGTGTTGATGTATACGCTTCTGTGCTTGAAGTAGACGCGACGTCCGTTCATCGCTCTCTGTAATACTGGCGATGTAGCTCCAAGACTGTTCCTCAACGTAGTCTTGTGGCAGCCATTTAGTCCCAGTCTGTTGTTCGCTCATGAAGCAACTCTTTGGCGACTACACGCCCTTACAGTCAACCTGAATCTGTTGGGGATGTAGTCCCAGTATGTTGGTCCCTCCTGACGCAACTCTTTGGCGACTACCCTCGATGACTGCCTCTTGTAACATAGACTCGCTTGTTGTAGCAGTTGAACCCTTGTCTATGGTGTAAATTGCGGCTTGACCCCCAAAATGTTACCCGTCGTTATTTATCAATAGTTGATTCAACCCCGATGCTTGAATCTTGATAAGTGCAACTCAGATTCGTTCATCCAAGCAGCCTGTTCACTCAGCAACAAGGCAGGAGTCGTCGTATAAGGTTTTCCAACTTTATTCAGCAAACATCAACAACTGCATACAAGATTGCTTTCAATAAATCACTTCAGAGATCATCATAAAAAATCTCCATAAATCTCTCTAAATCTCTCATACAAACAGACAGTGCGTTACTTATATAGTCTCTTTGCAATCGAGAAAAAGAACATTCCAACATGACACAATAACACCCAATCAAAATAAAACTCATCACCGGAACTATGCACTCTTACGTCATATACATGTTTACGAATGTAAATGATTCGACACATTTTTACTCAGAAGATCGCAAGCTTCAATTGATAATAAACAAGTAATTCCAGAAAATTCTCAACAATATCGATCATCAAACATAACAGTTTAGGAAAAGGGGTTTTTGCTTTTATGTTTCCAGATGGTGCTTGATAGGTTTTGGGGGTCTCTTAATGCCAGAATCTTCCATTTTAGGATAATTGACAGAGATCTGAAATAATTAAATTTTATTGATTTACAAGTTGAATCATAGTCTGGTCAGCATTTGAGTGACGAAACGGTGTAGAAAATTATTATGCAGTTGAGAGTGTTATCTAGGCGTATTAACAAACTCGCGACATCATAGTTGCATTTTTTTTTTTTTATCAAAGTCAATATGAGAAATGTTTAAAATCGGTATATATAGTTACAAGTTCCTTAACCTATGAAATGCATCAAACCCAAACCAGTTATAACATACATTCCATTTTAAATTTAAAAATGATGTGCTTTGCATGACCAAGTAGATTGTGCATTTTCCTTGATAATTTTGTTTGATTTTTCTTGGAAGGGTGGGAGTGAGGGGTGGGGGGTAGGTGAGGGTATCTGCTTAAAAGTTTTGGGTAAGATACAAATCCTGTAGACTTCATAGGAGCTACTTTTTGAATGGCTGATATAAAATTAATAAAATTTGAACTGCTGCAAATACTAATACTATATTTTGCCTAACCAACATAATACGGTGATGTTGAGCTTGCACAAATTTTGCATATATTACACATTCTTTTTCCATGCATGTAGGTAAATTTTCCTAACAGTAGACATAACTTTCTAAGGTATAGTTTTCCCCAAATGATGTCAAGGAAAACAGATTGTGACAGTAACATCAGTTACTGATTCTACTTTGCAAATGTACAAATGCACTAAAGTAAAAAGTGTGCCATTTTGGACTCCTGTGAGTGCAGCAAAGTGTCAATGGAGCTGTGTACCTGCAATGGAGCTGTACAAAGTTGGTTCATGTGGGTACTTTGAAGTGACCTTGACCCTAAACTTGTTGTAGGTAGAAATCATAGCTTGCATGATCTTTCATATATTTGATATTTTGGGGTTCATCTCAAAGGTCAGGGTCATTTTAGGCCTTACAAAAGAATTTTTTACAATATGTCGTCATACAGTGGAATGCCGCTATATTTGACCCATAATATGCATTGAGTTATTATTAGATCATGCAATAGCATCAGAGGTTATGTGAAAGTCAAGGTCATCCAAAATCACTTTTGTGTGTGTGTGTATAATTCCACTTTTGCTGTAGTTTATTTGATCATACATGAATGACCATTTAGATCCTGAGGTCAACCTCATCTCAAGGACAAGATCATCGCAAGTTGGAAGTCAGTATTTGCATTTTGATGTTACCCTACAGTGTGTGTTTGTTTTTCTCGGCACTTATTTTGATGTAGAATATTGCCAGTTCCATCATTAGCATGTTAGTCACATTGGCTTTGCTCTTATAGTTTTCCAATATGTTAATAAGTAAGCAAAACTGCACCCTGTATATTGCTGTGCTAATTATAAAATATGTACTAGAACTTATTTTTGTTTATTGGTGACACTATTTCTCTTTTGCATAGTTCTCATTTTGGATGTTGATTGTGGAAGTAAACCATTTACCTAATGTTGAACTTACTTGTGTGTGTGTCTGCATAAGAGGGTGCAAGTGTGTTGTTTGTAAATAGAATCCATTTTGCCAGAATGTTCTGACCAAGAGAACATTTGTTTTGCTTAGAAAGAATGATGATTCAAACTTTCAAAACACCTTTATGGGTGTGAATGCTAGAGCAAAATAAAAACTTCAGCAAGATATTTTTTTAAGACTTTCTTTTTTTTCCATAGTTATGTTAAAAATTATCAGATGAAGGGGAAATATTCCTTTCTGTCATTATTTGTTTCAGGTAAGCAATCATTCAACTTTTTTTTTTCAATTGTCATTAGCTTTTGGTAAATATGCATTATAAGACTGACAAGTCTATCAACTAATTTGGTTTGCATTAGTGTGTTTTTTATTTGATTTTTCTGTGACTGTCAAAAGAAAAAGAAAGAAAGAGATTTCTCTTATATAGCGCACTTACAAGCTCAGAGAGCTTCTCAAGGCGCTGGCCCGTAATATCCAGCAATCACAAAATAGTTTGCTGAAGTCAGGATTCGAACCCACGTCGCCCAAGACGCACTCACACAAGTCGTGCGCTCTGACCACTGAGCTATCCCTGCCGCCCTGCTGACAGTCACAGAATTATTGGTCTACATATTTGGTAGGTAAATTGCTCTCACTCTGTTTTTCAGGTTGTATTACGGGTTTCCTGTGAGTGTCGTGCTTGTGCAGTTCTGGGCTTTCAATTCTGGTCTTACTATGGTGTATCCCCCTTCGTAAGTTCTTTTAGAATAAATAAATCTTCTTGTGCACAGTAATCAAGCAGTATTATGTCCGCATTAAAGGTTAATGTACATTGTGGAATCTTATATAGCCGCTGAATACACACACAAAAAATGAAAATTTAGCATGGAATTTTTGTTCTTAAATCTTTATGTTGTGTGCTGTTATACTAATTAAAGGTAATGAAACTGCTGGTAGCACAGAGTTAGGTGCATGTAGACATGTTTCATTGAGTAACTCACAATGTTGATAATTGACTGGTTGCTCTATTTCTGTGTTGAACAGAGCAGCGGAGCAGTTTGATAAGGACCTTGACATTACCAACTCCACCTACTACACGCGCGCCATGTATTCTGATGGCTTTGTCTTTGCCATAGGTATGTTTTCACCCAGTAAGAACTTAGTGTTTTATTTTTAGTTAATATTTTTTAGTTTTGACTCGCATGCATTAGCAATGTGAGTATGTACTCGACGCAACCCCCCCCCCCCCCCCCCCCTTGACCCCCCAAATTTTGTGTTCTCCAGATTTTTTCAAATGTTTGTGAGATGAGTCCTAAATAGTCCAGAAATTACTTTTTTTTAAATTTTATTGTCCGTCTGCCATTTGTCTGTTCAAAACTTGCAATTGGCTTAACCCTCTAACACCCAGAGGTGCCTAAGCCTTGTCAGCTTTTATTTCCTAGGTCAGTGCAAGTAACTCCATCAAAATGCTACACCGTGCACACACAAAAATTAATTAAACATTTACAACCCAAAATTATTTTCCACTCGACATAATTAATAAATTAAAAACATATTTGTCTTCAAAATGAAATTTTTCACATCTATCCTATCCCGTAACTAAAAGGTCGTTGGGGCAACACAGATGATCGTTTAACCAGTGTTTTCCATCTTTTTATGTTCTCGGCAACCTTCATGGCTTCGTTCAGTGTCAAACCAGTCCATTCTCAAATGTTGTCCTTCTAGGATGGTTTTTGCAAGGCCTGATACTCTAGTGACATGGCCATACCATCGGAGTTTCAGTTTCTTCACCACTGTGAGCATGTCATCGTGTTATCCAATAGCTTGTGTGATGGTCTGTCCGACTTCGTTGTAGGTGATGTGCTGGGTATAGGAAATGCCCAGATGTCTTCTGTAGCACCTCATCTCCATGCTTTTTATTCTTCGTTGTAGATCTGCTGTGAGGGTCCATGTTTCGCAAGCTTCAACCTTGTTAGGGCAGCAGTTTGTGCTATCCTGGAGAAGACTTCCTATCGGAAACCCATTGTTTAATACAATGGCTCCTAAATATTTGAAGCTATGCACTCTGTTGAGGAATTGGCCTTAGACTTTGATGTCCATGTTGAAGTCTTTGGTGTTGTTGGTCATCCATTTGGTCTTCTCTGCACTTATTTTTATTCCACAGGCTCTGGAGGTGGTGTCAAGCCTCTGTACAGCTGTTCTTGTTTTTCTCCAGCCAATCCATCAATGTCATCCGCAAAACGAAGGTTGGAGATTGCTCTACCCCCTAAGCTGACTGTGCCTTTGTGATCTGCAAGGGCATCTGACATGATGCGCTCTAGAAAGATGTTGAAGATAGTTGCAGAGAGTAGGCATCCTTGACGCACACCGATTGGTGTTCTGAACCAGTTCACAGTGGTACTTTTGTGGAGGACTGCACTGGTAGCCTTGTCATACAGGCTTTTGATGACTTCAATAATTTTAGGGTTGATATTGTACACTCCAGAGTGTTGGAGAGAGTAGGCATCCTTGACGCACACCGATTGTTGTTCTGAACCAGTTCCCGATGACACTGTTATGGAGGACTGCACTAGTAGCCTTCTCATACAGGCTTTTGATGACTTTAGGGCTGATGTTGTACTCTTTCATTGTTGCCCATAGAGCTGCATGCCAGATTCGGTCAAATGCTTTCTTGAAGTCTACAAAAACATGATATAGATGTTGTTGGTGCTGTAGGTATTTCTCGCAGATTATTCCTATCCTATCCTGTCCCGCAACCCGGAGGTCGTAGTGGCACCACAGATGATCGTTTTACCAGCATACTCCATCTTTCTCTGTCCTCAGCAACCCTGATGGCTTCGCTCAGTGTCAAACCAGTCCATTCTCGAATGTTGTCATCTAACCTCTTTTTCGGTCTCCCTCTTCTTCTACCTCCTTGCACTGTGCCTTGCAGAATGGTCTTTGCAAGGCCTGATGATCTGGTGACGTGGCCATACCATCGGAGTTTCTGTTTCTCCACCACTGTGAGCAGGTCATCATGTTGTCCAATGGCTTTGCCTTTCTTGTTAATCATTAACACAAAAGTTAGCACTTTAGTTAGCACTATTCCTATTTTGAAATGCTCTTATGATTACATTTTTAAACTAGAAGGGCAAAGTCCACATGGCTCACATGCTCCTTAAATGGCTCACATGCTCCTTAAATATTAACATAAAAATGAGTGCCCAGGAAAAAAAATAAAATGGTGGCATTAACAGGCATGCCTACCGGTACGGAATTTTCATATTTTTTCCAGAAATTTGAAAAACTCGGCAAACGCTACTTAAAATACGGATACTTGTTTCACGGTCCGGAAATAAATATAAACAACATTGGGAGAGAAAAAAATCGAACTCGTTGGCCTGTGGTAATGCACCGCATAACCTTTTTCCGAAGACAGCTGAACCCGGTTTAATGCCGCAATGCACAGTCGCATTAGAGACCGTGGCATTGAAGTTTCCAGTAGAGGCACCGAAGTTTGCGAACCAGGTTTTGCTCAGTCGCAGTGAAGATCGGTGCTCGTGAGACAGAATTCAAAACATGGCGTCCAAACGAAAGGCAAAGCAAAGTGATTGTGAATCTGAATCTTCAAAGAAACGGTGCAAGTGGCAATATAACTTGCCTCGTATTTGGAAAAGTGTCCTTTCGTTATCCGCAGCAGCACTGACTCAAAAGTACGATTTGTGCCAACCAGTTTGGCATCTCCGCCGGTGATATGAACAACATCAAACGGCATGTGGAAGGCCCACAGCATATTAAGAATTACAAGGCTTTGGAGAAGAAAAAGAAGATTGTGGCAGCAAATCAATCTATTACTGGATTCTTTGCATAATATCAAAAAGAATGAGTGCAAAAACAATAGGTAGTAAAAGTAAATACGGAAATCGTAATAGTAATACTGAAATTTGAAAAAGCTAATACTGAAACTTCATATTGAGGGTAGGCATGCCTGCATTAAAATGCAAATACCGACTTTCATCTTTCTATACACTCCTGTACTTTCAAATAAAGTATAGCAAAAGTTGTATTATGCACACAAAAAGACAATGACTTTGGAACGACCTTGACTTTCAGTTACCTTGATTTTGGGATGACCTAGACTCTCACGTGATCTCTCATGCATTTCTGATCAAATAACCCAATGTTTGCATACTATGGGTTAAATAAACAACCATTCCACTATGATTTTTGTGTATGTTTTTGCAAGGCCTAAAATGACCTTGACCATCACCATTCCACTATGATTTTTGTGTATGTTTTTGCAAGGCCTAAAATGACCTTGACCATCAAGATCAATGCAAAAATGGACCATATTAGAAAGCAATCTATCATGTTTGCGGATGATATGGCTCTAACAGGCAGGCTGAAAGATGAACAATCTCTCTCGCAATACTTCGATTTTACTTGTACGCTTCTTACCTGGTTCAGTGACAGTTATTTAAAGCTAAACGTAACTAAAACTAAAGAAATTTGCTTTGAAGAACACCGTGCGAGAGATCCTGCCCTGCTTCGCCCCCTGAAAATTGCATCTGAAAATGTAGAACAGGTTGAAACTATTAAGTATTTAGGGACGGTTTTAGACAAGAACTTGAAGTTCAGTGATCATGTTGGTTTTATTTGCAAAAAGGCCAATCAAAGGATGTATCTAGTAAGATAGTTGAAAAATTTTGGGGTCAATGTACATATCTTAGAAATAGTTTACAGATCTCTAGTAGAAAGTATTCTATGCTTTAACATTGTTAACTGGTTCGGAAATCTTGGCGTTAAAGACAGGAACAGATTCAACCGCATCGTAAACCTAGCTAGCAGAGTGATAGGAAAGACACAAAAGCCAATAACAGAAATATATAAATATTCTGTAAAAAGTAAAGCTAGAAGGATCATGTCTGATAACAGTCATCCCATGTGTAGATCATGTGAACTGTTGCCCTCAGGTCGGAGGTTTAGAACCCCGGCCTGGAAAAGAAACTTGTATGGCCACTCGTGTGTACCAAGTGCAATCCTCATCTTAAATTTAAGCAAACTGTAATACCCGCAGTTACCTACATTTTTCTTCTGTGTACTGTGATGATGTAATGTAATATGATGTGAGTTGTGCAATAAAGTAAGCTATTTGTTATGCGTATGATTGTCTTAATTAATGTTTTATTTAACAAAAACTGTTAATATTTCTTTTAGTTTTTAATCTTTCCGTCTTAGTCTTTGTGCTACTAAAGACAAATTTCCATGTTATTGTATTTTAACTATGGACAATAAAGATTCGTATTCGTTTGTTTGGACTTCATATCTCATAGTTTAGGGTCAAGGTCACTTCAAAGTATCTTGCCCTGTGGGAATGCTGGGGGTTTCAGTATAAATAGAATTCCCACTTTCTGGAAATTTAGTGCTTTAAATTCCCACTGTCACTGTCTTTCTCCTTTGTTCTTTCACATTCCAACTCTGTTCTATCAATCTACTATACTATTTTCTTCTTTGCTAGACCATTCACCTACCTTTTTTCTTGAAAACTCTTCCGGGAAAAAACTCCTCATTTGTGTGTGAGGTCTGTTGGATCAGCTTGGGAATATTGGACACTTTCTGCCAGGTGGTCACTGGGGCTTCCTATGTTATTATTTGGTAATGTAGGCAGTTTATGTGTATGTGTTTTGTTGATATTTGTATAATGATGTTTGTATTCTATTTTGTTTTTGTAAACGGGGATTCGATAAATTAGAGTATAGCCTCAGCACCCCTTGTGTGGAATGTCTTTATTGTAAAGTGACTGGATGGTGGAGTGTCTTCAGTTTTACCACTAGGGTTGTTTCGGCAGATCTTTTATGCGGATCAGGGGTGATCGTCTTTCAGCGAAGTTGTGGTTTTGATTTTGTGGTCATGATTTGGCTCTTTGCAGTCCGCTGGACCCTGTAAGCAATGAATAACTAACTTACTTCAAAGTATCTATACACAAACTTTGGACAGTGACCTTGACCTTGGAGTGAGGTAGACCCAATTTGCATAGTATGTGTGTCTCAATATCTATTATGCCTCAAAGAATCACAAGTTCAATCTTAATAACTTAAGAAAGTTAAAAATTGCAATTTTTTTACTAACATTTGTTGACCCTGTGACCTTGAACAAAGTGAAGTCATTCATTCACTGATTATTTTTGAGGTTCTAATGGGTATATACATCGATATCTTACCAAGTTTGGTTGTGATAGTTGAAATAGGCTCAGAGTACTTAGCCACTTTCAAGTCTGTGCACCGGTGGACAGACAGACGGATGGACTTTTTTTTTCAATATTATTTCGGGCTATTTAGGACACATCTCACACAGATTTGCAAAATGGATTTTGAGAGGGGGGGGGGGTGTCTATAGACTCGCATTACTTGAATCATTAATGCAGCTTCCCCCTCCCCCCCCCCCCCCCCCCAGTGTCATCCATTTGATTCATGTGTATTTTATAAACATTTAAAACAAGCAAATCATTTTTCTGGTGTTCTGGTCAAAATCTGAGCATGGACTCACAGACTTTGAAGGTATAAATACAAAATAAAAATGATGGAAATTTTTTTAGAATGAATAGTGATTGATTCAGATCTGTTAGTAATTGATTAAGAAATGTCTCCATCACATGTTTTGTGTCATTTGCAGACAACACCCACTACAACAACTCTCACCCAGCCATTGTGGTATCCAAGTCGGTCATGCTATCCCAATATCGTGCTGCAGGTATACTTTGTCAATTTTTTTGTAATATTCAGGGGCTAAAACTTTACACTTTCAGTGGAAATCCACTTTTTTCCTTTTAAACTTTTTACCAAAATTAATTTACTTTCCAGTGGACGGTGGGGTAACATTATTTGTAATATTCTGGGCTTGAATTATTTGCTTTCTGGTGCACATGGATTTCAACTCAAAAACAAGTTAACATCACATTTTAACAGCTTGATTTTGATCAAACTTTTAAAACTTGGTTTTGATCATACTTTGGAAACTTGTTTTTGATGATCTTAATAAATTATGCTTAACTCTTTCCCTGCCAATCGACGATATATCGTCGATCTGAGCCGCCATGTTGTGCCAATCGACGATATATCGTCGATTTCAGTATTCCGTTTCGTTCCGGTTTTTTTCGCAGTCCAATCCAAGTTTTATTTTAACCAAAGAGAGATAACTCTTTCTACTTTCGTTCTCGATCGACAGGCGCGTTTTTTCTTCAAATTGATTCGTTTTTAGAGTGTTTATTGTGCATTTTACTAAGCATAGTGATGGGCACAATCGACAGTGTGTCAAACTCTGTGCTAATAATCAATATAATTTCAAACTGTAAAGTGTATTTTGATCCTAAATAAATTTTCTTTCTGGTGTGTGAAGCTGATTCAGTGATTGGAATTATTCCTCCAGATTTGTTTTATCACTGTGGTATGTAGAAATATTTTTATTTTATTTTATCATTTCAAAAAGATCAACATGCTTTCAAAACACATATTTCAATAACATAATCAAATTAACATTTTTGTGTTGTTTTTTTCTTATTTTTCACTCTTTTACCTTTAATTTGATATGAAATATGTCTATTTAACAACTATTATTGAAAGAACAGTAGCTTAAATGGAGTAAGGTACTGAACTTTCTTTCCGGTGCCAGAGAAATGTCTGGCACAAACGTGGAAACATGCCTGGCAGGGAAAGAGTTAATAGTACTTGCTTTAAAATTAATGTTAATAAAAGTTTTCTAAATTTTCTTAATGAATTGATGTATTCTTTACTCAGTGACTGGTGCCAAGCTGGACAGTATGAAGTTACGGGACTACATATTGACAGTATTAGGCAACATGACGCAGAGGCCAAATTTATCTAATACAAATCTATCTAGTACATTACTGATGTGTGACAACGACACTGAGCTTGACTGTTATATTGTTGATGACGGGGGTTTCATCATCGCCAGCAACCATGTGGACAATGACACCAACGTGCTGGTAAGCCTGAGCTTTCTTGTGGCTTGCACCTAGTAATCTGTTGAAAACCTTTTGACAGACATGGTAAATGAAGAATTGACAACAAAAGGCATTTTCGTGTTTGGATCACCTTTCTTCAAGAAAGACATGTGTAGGGAAACTGCAATAGTAGCTGTGATAATAATAATAATAGTAATGATAGTAAATAATTAATGTTCTGGAATGCTTATGTTTGCTCTAATCACCATCACGCAGAACAGTAACTATCAACATATGTGAGTAAGCAAATAACACTATTTATAAAATATGGAGGAAAAACATACAACAGACAAACAGTTAACAAATAAGCTAATAAATATTAGTGTTTTCTGGAAATACATACACAGTAACGAAAAAAATTACCTGGAATGTCAACTCTTTCTTGGTTACTTAATTATTTTTGGGGTCACATTGGTCACAAGACTATGCAAGTTACTATTCACTCGATGATACATGAATAAATTAACCTAAGCAGATAACCAATGCTTTTCCAATTTGGATACACGATTTTCCGAGAAAAGGTACCGTCACTCCCGAGAAAATTAAATAGAGGTCCGAGGAAAAAAATCGCTACGAGAAAAAAAAATCATAAAACGCAATCTCTCCAAGTCCAAGTCTCGATCCATGTCTGTGTCCATCTTTTTTTTTCTTGTCACTAAAAGTGCCACCCGCGCCTGCTATTGTTACATCGAATTCACTGCCCAATAAGGCTTACTAGCATCACTTGACTACAGCGGGCGAAGGCGATGTTGAACGTTTGGCGGTTTACTTGAAGTTCAGTTCTTTGTCACTGTCCCCCATTGTTAGTTTATAATCCCTATACTATCATGTCGTTTGTTTCACGTATTAATAACCGCGGAGACCCTTTTGAAGAAGGGGAAATCAACGACAAGTGGAAATGGGAATGGCTTGAAAAGATGGCGAAAGTCGGCGACTCGGAACAGAGTGTTGGTAATTGTTTTAGAAAAGTAGATAAACCTGGCATTGCGCGCTGTATTCTTTGCAACAAACATATTAAAAAAAACTGAGAAAGAAACCTTACTTTTTTAATTTTATTACAAACATTCTCTGTAAGAATTCAGTTTTAAAAGAATTTAAGTAAGCAGGCTTAATTCATAGGAGAAAGCCTCAGAATGACTCTAGTTTTCATTAAAATTAATTTTCGGATGGGTGTTGCCCCTGTAACCCAATGCAATTCGACCTAGGCTCCCCGACCCGTGGTTTTTTCAAGCTGGAGAAAGAAGACTGAACATTCTCCGTTTACTAAACATACTCCATTGATAAAGAAAAAGGCTGAAGATACTGAACATGCTCTATTGATAAAAAGAATTAAGATACTGAACATACTCTTATTGATTTTGAAGTTCTTTCTGCTAAACAATAACTAATAAATAATCATGAACTGAAATGTGAAGTACATGTGTCTGCCTGGCTGATACGTGTTGCAGCATGAGAAAACCAGGCTAAAGTGTCAAAGTATGAAAAATTACTTATTTATTTATTAACAAAGTACTAAAAATAATCTTCAAAATGCAAAAAACAGAATTGTTTTATCTTTATTGGTTGATGTTTTATGATTTTTTTAAATATTTTATTTTCTCGGGGGCTAATTTCCAGAAATTGCCTTCAAAGTTTTGAATTGTAAAATGATCATTACTTCACAACCAGAATTTTCCCATGCATGTATTTGGTATCAAAACAATCAGGAAGATGGCAGCAATATGGCAGTGAGTTTAGATAAGATGAGAAAATTCACATTATACACCATTCACACAATACTGAACATAAACAAATAAAAACAGTACGCACAATTTTATTCTGTACCCATCCATAATGCATAGTGTTTTTAAACATATTAGAAATAAAACAAGTGTTTAGCAAGTCTATAATAACTCAAACACATAATAATATATCAAGAACATGGCCTGAATCAATCATTTTTCTAAAATAAACCCTATCATAATGCCCCCTCCCCCCCACCTCTTAAATCCCTCGTCCGTCAAGTAATCTTTTGTTTAATTGCAAGCAGCTACATCAGCTCAGTTCAAAAAGTCAAACAAAGATTACAAACCTAAAACAAAAGTTTCATTAGGTAGTTTTCAGTCCTAATAATCAAGCTTTAATAATTCCCCGATTCTCCACTCCCTTCCGCACGTCGAATAAATCTGTCACGTCACAGGTGTAAATCAAAATAACATGTCATTTTGCTCTATAAAGTTTAAATAAACACAAATATCAAAGCAAATACTAATTACTAGTAATTTGGTAAATACAGGGCTGAGATTTAGCAAGCCAGGCTAAAGAGCCAGCCGGGCTCCTAACCTGGGAAGTTGAAGTTGCCAAAATATTTCTCAGGTTGCCAGACCCCTTGATTGAAAGCACGGTCATTTTTTTAAAACTGTATAACTATTGCAGCTAATAAACAAGATAAATTTCAACAACAACACTGTTTCATTTTTTAAAACAAGCACTGTATAATTTATTCATCATCGACATCCTCCTCCTCAATGTTCCAAAACTTGAAGGAGTTTGGGTGTGCCTTCTTCAGGCCAGCTAAGTCATCATCATCATCTACCTGAGCACTCAGACTCTCCAACTGTTCTTCTTCATCTGCATCATCATATTCATCATTACTTTCAACTTCTGTCTTTTTTTTCCTCTTCTTGTCTCCCTCCCTCATCTCCCCCAGACTGACATTTCTATGATCTCGCTTCTCTTCTTCGTATTTCTTATTCTGCTGGTTTTTTTTCTTCTTCGGACTTTATTTTTTTTGCTGGAGGCTCCGAGACACCGCTTAAAAAGCGCCACATCGTTCGAGATCGACAAAAGACTGAGAATGGGGAATATCGACAGTACGGCAAGTCTCGCGTGACTCATCAAAGAAGTCAGAGACTCGTTCCGATACACGCAAGGAAGCAAGAAGGCTAGGATCTCGCAGGGCAGTAGCGTTTCGCGGCGAGGGAAAGAAGAAAGTCTCGCGAGAAAAGGCTATTTTTACTTCGCAAATCCCTCGCTTTGCTAGCGTTACCTAACTTCCTAGCATGCATCGGAACGGGTCTCCGGTGCTGACTGCAGAAGCGGTTGGCGCGTGTTTTGTTTTACATTGCAAGTCAAAGGTCCGTGTACAGGTACAGAATCTCTACCACTGGCGGTATTTTCAAGTCGCCAGCCGGGCGAATGGTACCCCAAATCGAGCTCGCCACACACTATTTTTAGGGGCCATTGGCGAGTTGGCGAAAGTTAAAGCTCAGCCCTGTAAATAGTCCTCATGTTCATTTCCTAAAACAGACAAACCAACAATAATAAATACTGAGAACATAGTCAACTTGTCATGCTAGTAATATTGAATGCAGGCCAGACTACTTACCTTTTCAACCACCCCACCCCACCTCCACCCAACAAAATATACTACTGAAATATTTTCCACACTCCTACTGTAATTCTTTCACTGATATCGCCTTTTCAACCTTTACCTAAATCTATACAAGTAGAATGACGGATTATTAAAGACACGCCAATAGCGAAGAGGCCTACGAAACATGAATCATTGAATGAAAACAAACAGTATCGTTTAATAACGGGATCAAGCTTTTGCTCGTCAGAATCATAATCCTCATCACAGTTCCCACTGGCACCATCATAAAAATAGTCTGAAAGCAGGTCTTGGAGCTCTTCAGAAGCAAAACCGGGTCGATTCAAGGCCCTAGCTACTCTAGCAGACGACACATCTACTGACGCTGGAGACGAAGCTATCACTTCCGGTTTCCAAAAAGAATCGGTCACTTACTTTGACAAATTGTTTCTAACAAATGCAACATAAATATTGCAAGAAAACACTTGAAATAGATGTATGATGAGTTTATCTACATTAAAAAATTCACTTTGAACTAAAAATCGTCGAAAATCTATAGGAAACACTTCAGTTTTTCACGACCCAGCTAGAGACACATTCGAACACAACTTGTGTCACAAGCAAGCTTCGGAACAAGGAATTTCATGAAAAATTCATACGCCACATTTTTATGTACCAAAACGTAGTACCAATAGGGACTTTTCACCCTCCAGACGTTATATATCAATCCACATTGGGGATTTCCCTTCATAGTCGGACAAGAAAAGTTGGGGTATCGGAGGTCAATTAGTGCCATTGTTTTAGCAAGGTGTGATCAACACCCTTATCAAAATCAACAAAATAAACAATGTTTTAGTAATTTTTGAACAAAATCCGTTTGGGATATTAAAGAAAAGTCTTAAATAAAGACAAAGAAGCAACAATCTTAAAATTGATGGGGTAGCCTATTTTTAGTGTTTTACGGCTGTAGCAGCGAATCAATCCTAGCGTCTTTAGCCGGGTTTTGTCATGCGGCAACACATACTATTACTAACTTGTAAATTTGTGGTGACTTCTTTTCTAAATATAATCAACAATGGTACTCTGAAATGTAACTGCACTCCATGTCATGGGTAACTACTACTACTACTTATTTTACTACTAATGATAATGTCCTTATGAACACATGATGAATTTTATGAAAAACATCCACGTTTATCTCTCACAAAAGCATTCTTTTTGGGTTTTACATGCTATGAAACGTTCAGCTTCTGGGGGGCTTTGCCCCCCCCCCCCCTTCCTCATCCACCCACTGGGGCTTTGCCCCTGGACCTGACCAGGGGCCTTACGGCGGCCCTAGGACCCCGGCCGGATTTAAGAGATTTTTGCTTTGGACTGTTCCCCAGCCTGAATTTGGGGAATATTTGATTTTCTAGATGTGTCATGTACAGTCATATGGGTAGTGTATTTTGAGAACTGGTGAGAAAGTTTTGGGGATGAGGGAGGGGAAGATTCGGTACAGGATCTTGGCCTTCACCTCAAAATAGACCACGCCACCTCCCTTAGTCATGTGGTCTTTGCGGTTCCTGTACTTGGTTAAAGTACCATCAGCTTCCTGGAGCTGGATCAGTTTATCTCTGTCGATGGCGGCTTTGGAGTTGTCAGTGACCTTCAGTGGCTTAGACGTCTTGTCTCTCTTGGCCTGGGCCCTGGTAGTTACAGCACAGAGGATCTCTGGTCGGCAGGGCTGAGCCGGAGTAGCCACATTGTCCCCTAGCAGCTCTGTAAGGTCTCCATCGGGAAATGGCAATGAATCCTCCTCCACAACTTCGACATGTTGGGTTGAGGCAGGACTCCACTCTGAATCGGGGTCGTCGGGTCATCTCGCGCCGTCAATATTCCCAATCATCAAATCGTATAACGGCTTCTTCAGGCAAACCGCTTCTACTTCGCCTATGTAGAAATGGGTGCTGACTTGAATCTTTGCAACTGGGGCTTTCACACATTTGCTTGTCAGCCATAAGTGTCCATTTGGAATCGCCAGTGAACTGTTCTTTGGAGATCAGATCTTCTCTGACGATGACCCCACTGCAGCCTGAGTCTCTTAGGACAGTCACTTCATGATTTCTGTCGCGTCCCTTGGAAACAGGCATGTTCTGGACGGTCACAGCTGCGCTGGTGACGATGGGGATGGATTTCCCATTGGCAAGGGGAAGTTGGCCATCGGTCATGCACTCTTGTACGTCCGCAGGAGTAGCTGTGCGCTCGGTCTCACTCGGAAGAATGACGCTCCCGCCACACACTTGATGGTCAGAGCTACTACTTTGCCATCGATTGGAGAAACGCCTCTGTCGGTTGCCCCCACTGCGTTGTCCATATTGCTCTGCTGTCCACTACTCTTGTATTTAGGGCAGTTGGCAGCAGCTCTGTGGTCTGTGGCGTAGCAGATGAACCAGCCTCTTGAAAGCTCTTCCCTGGAAGGTGGCGTGGAGTCCGTCAGTCTTGTCTGACTTCCCTGGATCTGGTTCCCATGGTTTCCAGTCTTCTGAAAATGTTTCGTCACCTTGGGTGGCCCCAGCGTCTTCCCGTGAGCAATGACTTATCTTTCAGCAGCCTCAGTCACATCTTTAAGCGTCTGCAGCTTTTGTAATTCTAAGTGGGTTGCCAGGTCCTTGTGACAGGCATTGAGAAATTGCTCCTTTACGATCAGATCGTGGAGACTATTGTAGACTTCCCTTCACCTGATAATTCCACCCACTTGTGTAAGTAAGTAAGAATGAAAATTTAGTTAACTGAGCAAGGTGCATATAGGCCTACTAGCTATATTGACTGTCAAACCACTACATTTTTATCCAGAACTTGCTTTTAATAATTAGCAGTGAACATTTATTTAATGACCCATTGTAACATTTGTGTGTTTGAGTCATTAACTTGTCATGCTTGCTGACCTTGTCTGTTTTAACATGGTGACCCACTGATCCAGGGCCCTTGTGATTAGTTCTCACTTCTAAACGTGTGGCATGGATGGGTTCTTGAAGTACATGGGAAAAGGGCTGATTCCAAGTTGTTGACCCTCCAAAGACGTATACCAGTTTCTCCTAGAGCTCGGCATTGCAAGAAAACAGCCTACTAAACTCGAGCAGGCAGACTCATGAAACTGCGGCTTTGTGCACCGGCAAACGTTCCCACTACAGTTAGCCTCCACGAAGCATGTTCATTGTTGCCTGCCTCCGCTGGTGTTTCTTCACCGCCGCCGTTTCTGCCAGCTGCTATGGGTGGTGTTCCCCACCCATCGCTGTCACCGGCTCCCACCATCTTTGCCTTGCCCTCTCCGCTGCCGCCCATTGTCGTTGTTGCTCCGTTGTTGTTCCTCCATCATCATCGCCGCTGCCGCCAGCCATGGGTGGTGTTCCTCTGCCATCGACGTCCGCCCGGGTGGTGATTCCTTGTATCTGTTGCTGCCTAATGGTGGTGCTCCAGCACTGCTGCCTCTGCACATGGGTGACTTTCCCTCGCTGCTGCTTACTCCAAGCTGCGCGCCTTCGCTGCCGCCGTTGCGCGACCTGTGTGATATCACGCTGCCACCTGCCGAGCTGGGCGTTCCGCCTCTACTGCTTGTCACCACCAGGTATACACGACACCCCGTGGTCGCCACTGCCGCTTATTTGGAGCGGTGCCGCACCTCTCCTGCTGCCGTCCGCCACGAGATTTGTTCCTCCACCTCCGCCGCTACTCAACATGCTGTACACTTCTTTGGCGCTGTTGCCGCTGTTTCTGCCGCCTGCCACAGGTAGCACTCTTCCACTACCTCTGCTGCCTGACTTCTGTGGCGCTTCGCCGCTGCCGCCCTACATGGATGACGCCTCTCCACCACTGCCGCTGTCTTCTTCGAGATCTACTCCATGCCCGCCTCTGCTTCAGCCTACAGTTGACAATACTCCATCGCTCTTGCTGCTGTCTGTCCCCAATGATGCTCCTTCACCTGCCATAAGTGAATCTGACTCTATGCCTTTACATTTTTGTTATTCTTTCTTTCAGTCGCCTGCATCCCAACCACTAACTGAACCTCCACCGCAGTCTTCGTTATCTGATGAACTGTTTATTACTGATGAAAACCTGACTGTTTGTTCCTTCAATGCACATTCCGTTCTACAAGATATTCATGCTGATGAAATTTGTGATTTTGTTGTTGAAAGAAATGTTGATATTATTTTTCTTACCGAGACCTGGCTTAGACCTGTTAGCGACGAGCCCATCATCCATTCCCTCACCCCTCCTGGTTTTTCCCTCTGTTCCTTCCCTCAGCCCTCCATGGGTGGGGGTATTTGCATCATCTACAGAAATTCTCTTCATGTCACTTTCTCACAACTGCCCTTTGCCCACGACTCCTTTGAGTTCGCTGAGGCCACCCTCTGCCTCCATAATCAAACCATCACCTTTGTCTGTACCTATCGTCCCCCTCCCAGCTCAAAAAACAAACTCAAGCCTGTCATGTTTCATGAAGAATTTGAATCCTTTTTGGACCTGTACTCTTCCAAACCTGCCAAACTTATCATTCTTGGTGACATCAATATCCACTTTGACCAAGCTGATCACTGGGAAACAAAGCGCATTTGTCAGAACTTGCATATCCATAGCCTCTCGCAATTTGTTATCGACCCCACTTTCCCTCGCTCCGACAGTCCGACAACATTCTTTCTAAAGTCATTGTTTCACAAGATCTTGAATCTGACCACTACGCTGTCCTCTGCTCTCTCTGCCTCTCTCCTCTTCAAAAGAAAAAATGCTCAGTCACACTCCGTAACCTAAAAGCCATCAACAAGAAAAACTTCTCCTCTGAGGCTATCCTCCTCCTTTCTTCTGCACCTCCTGATTCTGAACCTGCTTCTTTCTTTAACGCTACTCTCAGCCATCTTCTTAACAAACACACTCCTGCTTCATCTCGTCTCATCTCTGACCGTCCATCTGCACCGTGGTTTTCTCCCGAGATCGGCATGGCCAAACGGGAGCGGTGTAAGGCCGAGTGCAGGTGGCGGTCTTCCAAACTCGCAGTCCACAAACAGACCTATCAGAAGCACAAGCATGACGTACACAAAGCTATCTCTGCAGCCAAAATATGTTACTATAACAATAAGATAGAAACCTCTGCTTCCTCCAAAGAACTGTTTTCCACTATGAACGAACTTCTGGGGAACACCCACACTTCCCCTTTTCCATCCAAAATTCCACTACCAGAACTGCCCTCTTTCTTTTCAGACTTCTTTATTTCAAAAATCGCAACCATTCGCAAAATTATTGACAACACTCCCTGTCAGTCTTGTCCTCCTGATCCACATTTCACTGGCATACCATTTCTCTTTTTTCAATCTGTCTCTGAGCCTGAGGTTGCTGAGATCCTCAGCACCATGTTGTTCAAGACATGCGAGCTTGATCCCATCCCTACCAGTACCTCCCTTTTCAAAGACTGTATCACTGACCTCCTTCCTGCCATCATGAACATAGTCAATTCCTCTTTGCGATCCGGTTCTGTTCCCGCCTGTTTTAAGTCAGCCATTGTGCGGCCACTACTGAAAAAAATTAAACCTCGACCCAGAAGATTTGAAAAACTACCGCTCTGTCTCTAATCTTCCTTTCCTATCCAAACTTCTTGAGAAGGTTGTCCTGAAACAGCTCAACCATCATCTGTCTTCCAACAACTTGTTCTGCCCATTCCAGTCTGCCTATCGTCCTGACCACTCCACTGAATCAGCTCTACTTCACATTGTGAATGACCTCTCTGCCACTGACTCTGGTAAAATCTCTTTGTTGACCCTTCTCGATCTCTCAGCCGCTTTTGACACAATCAATCACTCCATCCTCCTTCAGCGTCTCCAAAACTCTTTTGGAATAATAGCGCCCTCATCTGGTTCCGCTCTTACCTAACTGATCGCTTTCAATCTGCAACAAGCTCCAACTCAATGCAAACAAAACTGAAGTTATGCTCACAGGTACCAAACACAACCAGTCTTCTTCCTCTGTAGACACTGTCACTCTTGGCCAGACCACTCTTCCTATGCCATCTTATGTCAAAAACCTTGGTGTTGTTCTTGACAACACCCTCTCCACGTCAGAATTCATATGCAAAACCTGTCAAACATGCAACTTTCATCTCCGTATAATATGCCTTGTCAACAAACATCTGACCACTGACGCTACTGTCAAACTCATTTCCTCTCTTGTTTTGTCACGCTTAAGACTACTGTAACTCTCTCCTGGCTGGACTTTCTTCTTCTTCTATTTATCTGCTCCAACGTGTTCAGAACCCAGCTGCACGTCTGGTTCTCAAAAGGAAAAAATCTGATCATATCACTCCCCTTCTACATTCACTCCACTGGCTTTCAGTGTCTCATAGAATTATCTACAAAATCACTATTTTTTGTTACAAGTGTGTCCATGGCCCAAGGCTTTGCCCCTTCTTACCTCACCCAGAACATTCAATTCTATAAGCCTTCTAGAAATCTTCGTTCTTCCTCTGACACCCTCATGCTTCACATACCCCGCTACAAACTCTCCTCTGCTGGCCGTCGATCTTTCTCAGTACTTGGCCCTTTAACTTGGAACTCTCTTCCCCTCTCTTCGCAGCTCTCCAAATATAGCTACTTTTAAATCCAACTTGAAAACTCATCTCTTCCTTAAATGTTTCTTATCTTGCCTTTCATCATCATCGTCATCATACCTCCATTTGTTTTGTTTTGTTTGTTTTGATTCAGACCACCGCACCACCCACCCCATCACCCATCCTTAGCTCTCCCCTCCTCCCTCCCTCCCTCATTTCTTATTTGTTAGCAAGGGTCTGATTTTCTTTTGTATGAAGCCGGATGTTTAGAATGAATGCGTGAGTACTGCACTTTGAACTGATATTGTTCATTGGGGAAAAGCGCTAACTAAATATCATTATTATTATTAAGTATGACGACAGGCGTTCTACAAATTGCTTTGGTGTCTCGTCTGACAAAGGCCGGCATTCACGGAAGCGTTTACGGTAGCCCTTCTCTGTGAAGCTGTAGCAATGCAATAGGGCCTCTTTCAAGAGGTCGTAGTTTTTGGCGTCATCGTTCGACAGTCTAGTGTATATTTCGAGTGCTTGCCCCGTCAGAAGTGCACTTAATCGAACTGCCCAGTCTTGAGGTTGCCAGTTAGAGCTTTCAGCGATCCTTTCAAATCTCGCCAAATAACTCAATCTGGTCCTTCCCGTCAACGAACGCTGGCAATTTTGTAGCCTTGTGGTAGCTCATAACTTGTGGCAGATGCTGATTGTTTTGGATACGCGTCATTTCTAGCTGGTACTGACGCTCACCTTCACGACGCTTAAGCTCGAACTCTCTTTCTTCTTGGCGACGCTGTGCTTCAAGTTATCTTTCTTCCCACCGTCTCTGTTCTTCTCTTTGTTGCCACTGCTCTTCTCTTACTTGCCGCTGCTCTTCTCTTTCTTTACGCTGCTGTTCAATTTCTCTTTCTTCAAACCGTCTCTGTTCTTCTCTTTCTAGACGCTGTTCTTTTTCTAGACGCTTCTGTTCCAATTCTATTTCTTCTCGGTGACGCTGTTCTTCTAAGTATTTCTTCACGCAGTCGCTGTTCTTCTCTTTCTTCCTGCAATATTCCCTCCTGGGATTTGATGTACTCCATCAGCTGTTTGCCTTTAAGATTCAGTTCAATTCCTCTCTGCCAGAAGTCAGCCATCTTGATGCTTCTGGAAAGTACTTGACTATGCTGTAGCTTTCTATAATGTTTTAGAACAGCACGCTTTCTGCAGTAGCGCTGATGCTTGTCACTAGTCGCCTTCACTGACGCAGGCCCTGCTGTCCTCGTCGTATGCGACGCTGCACCATGCTGGTGTTGATGTACATGCTCGTGTGCTGAAGTAGACGCGACTTCCGCTCTTCGCTCTCTGTAATAATGGCGGTGTAGCTCCGAGACTGTCCCTCGACGTAGTCTTGCGGCAGCCACGTAGTCCCGGTCTGTTGTTCGCTCAGGAAGCAACATTTCGGCAACTACACGCCCTTGCAGTCAACCCGAATCTATCGGAGATGTAGTCCAAGTATGTTGGCCCCTCCCAACACAACTTGTTGGTGGCTACCCTTGATGACTGCCTTTTGCAATGTTGACTCGCTTGTTGTAGTAGTTGAACCCTTGGCTATGGCGTAGATTGCAGCTTGGCCCCCCAAAATGTTACACTCGTTGGTTTTATTAGTAGTTGATTCAGCCCCAATGCTTGAATCCTGATAAGTGTAACTCAGATTCGTTTATCCACGCAACCTGTTCACTCAGCAACAAGGCAGGAGTCGTCGTATGAAGTTTTCCAACTTTATTCAGCGTACATCAACAACTGCATACAATCGCTTAATTGCTTTTTCCACTTTCTCTCTTTCTCAAATGAAACAGTGCGGTACATAATTATATAGTCTATACTCGAGAGAACGTTCGAATGTTCGAGCGTGACACAAATATAAACAATCAGAATAAACTTCGCCATCACTGTCTTACGTCATATAACCTTATTTAGGATGGAAGCATCTCGTAGTTACCACTAGATTTATTCACACGCTTTGATTGATAATAAACAACCACCTGTAGAAAATTCTCAAATAATACTGACCAACTAAAATTACCAATGTTATACAAAGCTTCTTCTAACAACAACGCAAAATCAAATCAAAGATAAATATTATTGCATGCTTTGCAAAACAAAACGATCAGATCTATCGTGCGCGTCGCAAACGTAACAGACAGCCTGTAGATGTTCATAGAAATCCTCGACTTCGCTGTCGTCACAGTCTGATGTTGGGGCATAAACCTGGATGATGGTGATGTTGGAAGAGGCAGCTCTCTGATGGAGGGTAATGAGTCTACTGGAGACTGGGCAGCAACCCATGACAGTGGCTAGAATGTCTTTGTGGACCAAGAATCTAACGCCTTGTTCGTGCCTGTTATCTCTCCTGCTGAAATAAAGCTTGTGGCCTTTGTCAGCCTTTCCAGCGCAGTTCACTGATACCTAAGATGTTCCATCAATAGTGGTCCAGCTCGTGGGCCAGTTTTTCTAATTTTCCCTCCACATTTAGGGTCCTGAAATTCCAGGTTCCTATGACGATGTTGTCTCTTGTGCGTATCATGTTAAGTTGTCCATTAATAGCACACTTATCACCTCCATCCTGGTGGCCAATGGAAGGCTCGGTCCTTGGTAACCGGGGCGACCACTGATCCGGTATGGAGTGAGTGGTTCTTTTCATCATGCAGTGTGTCTTGGGCAAGAAAAACCTGGCAGTCTTCTCCATGCTGTTGGCCACAGCTGAAATCCACGAGTACAGTGTGGCTCGCCTTGGCCCCGAGCACGTTGAACCTGGCCGGTGACTTCTGTGTAGAAGACTTTCACCCAGTGATGCCATGCTGACAACACCCCTATTAGTCGCCTCTTACGATACACCTGGAAACGTTGGGTCTATTCTATTCAGTGCCCGAACCCACAGGATTTTGCGTAAAACAAAACCTCCCCACGCCAAGAGAGACAAGACGTCTATGCCACTGAAAGTCGCCGACAACTCTAAAGCTGCCATCGTGGACAGAGATAAGCTGATCCAGCTCCAGGAAGCTGATAGCACTTTAAACAAATACAGGAACCGCCAAGACCACGTGACCAAAGGCAGTGGTACGGTCTATTTCGAGGTGAAGGCTAAGATCCTGTACAGAATCTTCCAGCACCCGAGGGTCAACAAAGGGAAACCATACGTCAAGTTTTGGTACTGTTACCCCTAAGCGCCGAGTGATGGAAGTAGCTCACGACTCCATTATGGGAGCTCACCTAGGCATCAAGAAGACATCGGTCAGAATCCAGGCGGTGTTCTACTGACCAGGACTTCATGCGGACGTCAGTCGATTCTGACGATCATGTGACATTTGCCAGAAGACCATACCTCTAGGAAGGGTCCCTAAAGTGCCTATGGAGAGGATGCCTTTGATCGACCAACCTTTCAAGAGGGTGGCCTTAGACTTAATCAGCGAAATAAAACCTCCAAGTGAAGAAGGTCACTGATGAATACTAACTTTAGTGGACTATGCGACTCGGTACCCAGAAGTCATGCCTCTAAAGAAAATTGACACTGAAACTGTAGCAGAGGTGCTGGTGGAAATGTTCAGCAGATTTGGAGTGCCTGAGGAAATTCTGACAGACCTCGGGACACAGTTCGTCTCTGACTGGATGAAGGAGGTTAACAGACTGCTGAGCATCCGGCATTTGACTACGACTCCCTACCATCCAATGTTCAACGGGCTCGCTGAAGTCCACCCTGAAGAAACTGTGCAGCGAGCAGCCCAGACAGTGGCTACATCAACGCCTTACTGTTCGCCTACAGAGAAGTGCCACAGGAGTTCACCGGCTTTTCTCTGTTCGAGCTGTTGTTTTCGGAAGAACCATCAGAGGGCCGATGCACATCTTAAAAGAACTGTGGACGAAAGAAGTAGAGACCCCAGAGGTGAAGAACAGCTACCAGTACGTGTTTAAAGAAGCAGGGTTGCCAACCACTACGGAATTTCCGTAGTTTACTCCGGAAATGAATACGCGGTGTTACACTCGATATGATGTTGGTGTTTTCTATCAGTATTTGATTCAGCCCCAATGCTTGAATTCCTGATAGGTGTGTAACTCAGATTCGTTTATCCACGCAGCCTGCTCAATCAGCATACAAGTCACAGAGTCGACGTATAAAGTTTTCCACTTTTATTCAGCACACATCAACAACTGCATACAATCGCTTTCCACTTTCAACTTTTACTTTCCAACTCACTATCAACAACTTCTTCAAAACAGTGCGGCCCATAAATATATAACCTCTCTCTCTCTCTTCCCGAACAATTTAGAACACGGTAGACTAGAATGACGCACTACAGCCAATCCAATAAAAGATCGTCATCTCTGACTTACATCATACATATTTCTTCTCCTTCCGGGAATGTTCTCATACTTCGATATTTATCGGGAAGTTTCCATCGATAGTAAATACTGAAATCTAGAGAATTCTCCAATAATATCGACTAACGAAAATTATCAACGTTATACAAAGCCTCTCCTAACAACAATGCAAACTCAAATCAAAGGTAAATAAACTCCATTATTGAATACTTTGCAAAACGAAACGATTAGATCTATCGTGCGCGTTTCAGACATACTTTTGTTCGCGTTTCAACGTAACATAACCCCCCACTCAAGAAGAAATTTACCCAATTTCTTTCAACAACGTTGAAACGTAATGCACAAACAAAGTACAGAATTAAAACTTATTTCAGACTGTCTCATTTACTGTCAATGTTCTCAGTTTATATACACAGAGCTAGAGTCCATGTTTTTCATCCGCAAGACTGTCTGCAGCGTTTCCCATTACGCACATATGTGCGTAATTCACGCATAAAAATCGGAAGATGACGCAAAGATTTTGATTAAGAGGGTCCCACGGACGCACACGTTGTTGCGCCCAGCGAAAGTGTCGTACCCAGAGCTGCCAACCACTACGGAATTTCCGTAGTTTACTCCGGAAATGAATACCCGGCAAATCGAAAATTTACTACGGAAAGTCAATTTTCGACGATAGTATTACAGTTTTAACGAGTTTTATTGAGCGCCTGTGCCTCCCGTAGCACCTCAAGGTCACGGTCATTCGGTTTACGTGCACGGAGTAATAGATCACGCTCCCAGTGCATGTTAGGAAATTCGACCAATCACCGTGAAGTGGTTTTGCAAACGGCCAATCGCTGCACAAAACCTCGACCTTTCTGTGACACTTTCGTTTCCGGGTCACTTCTACACTGCGAGAAGAAAAGTTTGTGTGCGGCTTATTTTGAATCCGTGATGCCAAAAAGAAAGAAAACTAGCGATGAAAGCCCAGAAAAAAAGAAGAGGACAGCAAATCAAGAGTACAGGAAAGAGTATTCTGAAAAATTTCCGTGCATCACTGCGTCATCGAGATCAAAACACAGCGTGTATTGTACAGCGTGCTTGGCAGATTTTAGCATACAACATGGCGGCTTCCACGATGTGACGCGACACGTGAATGGCAATCGTCACAAAAGTCGTTGCCCTGATCCAGAAAAGTTAGTCCCTGTTCAGTCTGTAGCCACCTTCTTCCAGCCCGATATGGATCTCTCAATAATTCGTGCGGAAACACTCTTCACGACCTTCGTTGCAGAGCACAATTTGCCTGCGTCGGTAGCAGATCACTTCAGTAAGTTAGTGAAGGCAATGTTCCCGGACTCCCAAGTTGCCAAGAGCTTTGCATGTGAAAGTGCAAGGCTGCCACCAGATTGGGCCTTGCTAAAGACTAGACATGTTCCCAGAGAGAGAATAGAGCAAGTTCAGTAAATGTGGAGTATTGTATGAAGTGTGTCATCTTTCCTTGCAACTGTGCTTGTTTAGTAGTGTGTGTGTATATGCATGTCTTCGTTAAAAAAAAAAAAAAAAAAAGCGAGGACGTATGGATACTGAAAATGTCATAAAACTGCTGAAATTCAGAATTTTTGCTACTGAAAACTTTTTTTGGGGTTGGCAGCTCTGTGTACCCCCACGTTATCACAGTGGACATCGCTCACACACACACACACACACACACACACACACACACACACCGGCATAGAGTTCTTGTGCTGTTTATTGACTGGTCAGCTGATATTGCACTATAAGACATTGTATAAGCACTACACTTTATCTTATTGACTTTAGTCACATTTGTATGCACACATGGAAGGGACCCTCAGAATTTTTAAAAGGACCCTCAAAATTTTCAACAGAGGGTCCCTTGGACCCCTTGATTTGAAGCTTGTGGGAAACACTGGTCTGGATACTGTCAATGTTCACACTTTATCTACATAGAGTCAATGTTCTTTCGTCCGCCGGGAAACGACGCCCTCGTCCGTTACCGTCGTCATCGGCCCAGGGTCAAAGACGATGATCACGTGGGCTTTCCTGGAATCAGTGCATCCTCCATTGTCTCCTTCTTCCGTCGGATGTCCGACGCAGTCGACGTCAGCTCCCAGGATGCACTCGGTGGGTCTCACGATCAGGTTGGCTTCTTGAAGATGGTGGAACAGCTCCCTCAAGGTCTGCAGATGCTCTTCCCAGGCGCGAGTGTGGACTAGTAGGTCGTCCCAGTAACACACGACGTTGTCCATCCCATTGAGCATCTTCCTCATTCCTCTCTTCAGGGTAGCTCCGCTGTTGACCATGCCAAAGGGCATCCTAAGGCACTCGTACGTCCCATCAGGAGTTATAAAAGCAGTTTTTGGTATGTCCTGTTGACGCACGGGGACTTGCCAATAACCCTTGCTGAGGTCAATCTTTGAGAAGATTTTACTCCCCGATAGTTGGCGGAAGAGGTCTGCTGCGGTAGGCTTCGGCTCAGGGTCGAAGACGGTGATCTTATTAACCTTCCTGTAGTCGATGCATACTCTGTTGCTCCCGTCCTTCTTCTTCACGACCACGACAGGGGGCGCGTAGGGGGAACTGGACTCCCTGATGATGCCCATCTTCAGCATCTCATCGATGTCTTTCTTCAAGGATTCACGGGCCATGAAAGGGATCGGGAATGGTTTGGATCGAACAGGGATATTCGAAGTGAGGTGGACTTCATGTTCGACCAAAGTCGTAGAGCCTGGGACACCATTGAAGCTATGGGGAAACTCGCCCATAAGGTCCTTGAGCTCCAACTTTTGACCTTCCGTCAAGCTCGGTCCTAGCTTAACATCATTGGTGCCTTCTTTGCTATGGAAGTCTCCCAGTTCCAACAGTTCCTTGCTGTCGAAGCTATTGTCGATCTCAGTTGCTGTTGCTGCATGCACAATCTCTGATGGCCTTTCCACGTACAGCTTAAGGAGGTTGGCGTGGTATATCTTGGAATGCTGGCCGACCTTCACCTTATAGTCGTTGATCCCCACCACGGTCTCCACTTCGTACGGGCCTTTCCACTGCATCAGCAACTTATTATGATCAGTAGGTAGCAGCACCAGCACTTTGTTGCCAGGTTTGAACTTCCTGTTCACAGCCCTACGATCATAGTAGTGCTTTCCACAGTCCTGGGACTTCTTCAGGTTTTCTCTGGCTATCTCGAGAGTCTGCTCCAGCTTCTCTCGTAACTCAAACACGTACTGGTAACTGTTCTTCACCTCTGGGGTGTCCACTTCCTTCGTCCACAGTTCTTTCAGGATGTGCATCGGCCCTCGGATGGTTCTTCCGTACAGTAGCTCGAACGGAGAAAAGCCGGTGGACTCCTGCGGTACTTCTCTGTAGGCGAAAAGTAAGGCATTGATATAGCGATGCCATTGTCTGGGCTGCTCGCTGCACAGTTTCTTCAGGGTGGACTTCAGCGTAGCATTGAACTTCTCGACAAGCCCGTTGCACATTGGATGGTAGGGTGTCGTAGTCAGATGCCGGATGCTCAGCAGTCTGTTGACCTCCTTCATACAGTCAGAGATGAACTGTGTCCCGAGGTCTGTCAGAATTTCTTCAGGCACTCCAAGTCTACTGAACATGTCCACCAGTGCCTCTGCTACAGTTTCAGTGTCAATCTTCTTCAGTGGCACTGCTTCTGGGTACCGAGTTGCATAGTCCACTAAAGTTAGTACCCACCGATGACCTTCTTCACTCGGAGGTCTTATTTCGCCGATTAAGTCTAAGGCCACCCTCTTGAAAGGTCAGTCGATCAGAGGCATCCTCTGCATACGCACTTTCGGGACCCTTCCTCGAGGTATGGTCTTCTGGCAAATGTCACATGATCGGCAGAAACGGCTGACGTCCGCATGAAGTCCTGGCCAGTAGAACACCGCCTGGATTCTGTCTGACGTCTTCTTGATGCCTAGGTGACCTCCCATGATGGAGTCGTGAGCTACTTCCATCACTTGGCGCCTTAGGGGTAACGGTACTAAGACTTGACGTAGTGGTTTCCCTCAGTTGACCCTCGGGTGCTGGAAGATTCTGTACAGGATCTTAGCCTTCACCTCGAAATAGACCGTACCACTGCCTTTGGTCACGTGGTCTTGGCGGTTCCTGTATTTGTTTAAAGTGCTATCAGCTTCCTGGAGCTGGATCAGCTTATCTCTGTCCACGATGGCAGCTTTAGAGTTGTCGGCGACTTTCAGTGGCATAGACGTCTTGTCTCTCTTGGCGTGGGCCATGGTAGTAACAGCACTGACGATCTCTGGTCGGCAGGGCTGAGCCGGAGTAGCCACATTATCCCGTAGCAGCTCTGTAAGGTCTCCATCGGGAAATGGCAATGGATCCTCCTCTACAACTTCGACACGTTGGGTTGAGGCAGGACTCCACTCTGGATCGGGGTCGTCGGGTCGTCTCCCGCCGTCGATATTCCCGATCATCAAATCATACAGCGGCTTCTTCAGGCAAACCGCTTCGACTTCGCCTATGTAGAAAGGGGTGTTGACATGAATTTTTGCAACTGGCGCTTTCACACATTTGCTGTCGGCCATGAGTGTCCATTTAGAATCGCCAGTGAATTGTTCTTTAGCGATTAGGTCTTCTCTGACGATGACCCCACTGCAGCCAGTCTCTTAAAACAGTTACTTCATGATTTCCGACGCGTCCCTTGGAAACAGGCATGTTCTGGACGGTCACAGCTGCGCTAGCGACGACGGGGATGGATTTCCCGTTGGCAAGGAGGAGTTGGCCATCAGTCATGCACTCTTGCACGTCCGCAGGGGTAGCTGTGCGCTCGGTCTCACTCGGAAGAATGACGCTCCCACCGCACACTTGATGGTCAGATCTACTGGTTTGCCGTAGATTGGAGAACCGCCTCTGCCGGTTGCCCGCCGCTGAATTGTCCGTACTGCTCCGCTGTCCGCTACTTTTGTTTTGAGGACAGTTAGCCGCTCTGTGGTCTGTAGCGTTGCAGGTGAAACAGCCTCTTGAATGCCCTTCCCTAGGAGGTGGCGTGGAGTCCGTCTGTCTCTGGCTCGTCTGGCTCCCTGGATCTGGTTCCCATGGTTTGCAGTTTTCTGAAATGGCTTCGTTGCCTTGGGTGGCCCCAGCGTTTTCCCATGAGCGATGAGATATCTTTCAGCAGCCTCAGTCACATCTTTAAGCGTCTGCAGCTTTTGTACTTCTAAGTGGGTCGCTAGGTCCTTGTGACAGGCATTGAGAAATTGTTCCTTCACGATCAGGTCATGGAGACTGTCGTAAGACTTCCTTTCGCCTGATAATTCCACCCACTTGTGTAGATATGACGACAGGCGCTCCACAAACTGCTTTGGCGTCTCGTCTGACTTAGGCCGGCATTCACGGATGCGTTTACGGTAGCCCTTCTCTGTAAAGTTGTAGCACTGCAATAGGGCCTCTTTCAAGACGTCGTAGTCTTTAGCGTCATCGTCCGACAATCTGGTGTAGACGTCGAGTGCTTGCCCCGTCAGAAGTGCACTTAGTCGAATCGCCCAGTCTTGAGGTTGCCAGTTAGAGCTTTTGGCAAACCTTTAAAATCTCGCCAAATAACTGTCAATCTGGTCCTTCCCGTCAACAAACGCTGGCAATTTTGGAGCTTTTTTGTCACTGATAACTTGTGGCGCATGCTGCTGTTGTTGGATACGCGCCATTTCTAGCTGGAACTGACGCTCAGCTTCTCTTTCTTCACGCTTCCGCTCATCTTCTCTTTCTTCATGCTGTCGCTGCTCTTCTCTTTCTTCACGCCGCTCTTTTCTTTCTTCACGGCAACGTTGTTCTTCTAATTTTCTTTCTTCACGGCGACGCTGCTCTTCTAATTCTTGTTCTTGTATTCTCTCCTGGGATTTGACGTACTCCGTCAGCTGTTTCCCTTTTAGATTCAGTTCAACCCCTTTCTGCCAGAAGTCAGCCATCTTGATGCTTCTGGAAAGTTCTATTCTGGAAAGTTCTTTTTCTGGAAAGTTCTTTTTCTGGAAAGTTCTTGACTGTGCTGCACCCTTCTAGACTGTTCTAGAACAGCACGCTTTCTGCAGTAGCGCTGATGCTTGTCACTAGTCGCCTTCGCTGACGCAGGCCCCGCTGTCCTCGTCGTATGTGACGCTGCACCACGCTGGTGTTGATGTACACGCTCCTGTGCTGAAGTAGACGCGACGTCCGCTCGTCGCTCTCTCTAATACTGGCGATGTAGCTCCGAGACTGTCCCTCGACGTAGTCTTGCGGCAGCCACGTAGTCCCGATCTGTTGTTCGCTCACAAAGCAACTCTTCAGCGACTACACGCCCTTGCAGTCAACCCGAACCTATCGGTGATGTAGTCCCGGTGTGTTGGCCCCTCTCGACGCAACTCGTTGGCAACTACCCTCGATGACTGCCTCTCGTAACGTTGACTCGCTTGTTGCAGCAGTTGAACCCTTGGCTATGACGTGGATCCTGGCTTGGCCCCCAAAATGTTACACTCGATATGATGTTGGTGTTTTCTATCAGTATTTGATTCAGCCCCGATGCTTGAATTCCTGATTGGTGTGTAACTCAGATTCGTTTATCCACGCAGCCTGCTCAATCAGCATACAAGTCACAGAGTCGACGTATAAAGTTTTCCACTTTTATTCAGCACACATCAACAACTGCATACAATCGCTTTCCACTTTCAACTTTTACTCTCCAACTCACTATCAACAACTTCTTCAAAACAGTGCGGCCCATAAATATATAACCTCTCTCTCTCTTCCCGAACAATTTAGAACACGGTAGACTAGAATGACGCACTACAGCCAATCCAATAAAAGATCGTCATCTCTGACTTACGTCATACATATTTCTTCTCCTTCCGGGAATGTTCTCATACTTCGATATTTATCGGGAAGTTTCCATCGATAGTAAATACTGAAATCTAGAGAATTCTCCAATAATATCGACTAACGAAAATTATCAACGTTATACAAAGCCTCTCCTAACAACAATGCAAACTCAAATCAAAGGTAAATAAACTCCATTATTGAATACTTTGCAAAACGAAACGATTAGATCTACCGTGCGCGTTTCAGACATACTTTCGTTCGCGTTTCAACGTAACACGCGGCTACGGAGCTACGCAAATCAAAAATTTACTACGGAAAGTCATTTTTCGTCGATAGTATTAGTTTTAACGAGTTTTATTGAGCGCTTGTGCCTCCCATAGCACCTCAAGGTCACGGTCATTCGGTTTACGTGCACGGTGTAATAGATCACGCTCCCAGTGCATGTTAGGAAATTCGACCAATCACCGTGAAGTGGTTTTCCCAACGGCCAATCGGTGCACAAAACCTCGACCTTTCTGTGACACTTTCGTTTCCAGGTCACATTCTACAGCGCGAGAAGAAAAGTTTGTGTGCGGAGTATTTTGAATCCATGATGCCAAAAAGAAAGAAAACTAGCGATGAAAGCCCAGAAAAAAAGAAGAGGACAGCAAATCAAGAGTACAGGAAAGAGTATTCTGAAAAATTTCTGTGCATCACTGCGTCATCAAGATCACACAATGTGACGCGACACGTGAATGGCAACAACAAAACAAACGTCGTTGCCCTGATCCAGAAAAGTTAGTCCCTGTTTAGGCGGTAGCCACCTTCTTCAAGCCCGATATGGATCTCTCAATAATTCGTGCGGAAACACTCTTCACGACCTTCGTTGCAGACTGTGTATGCATGTCTTCGTTTTAAAAAAATGCGAGGACGTATGGCTACGGAAAAAGTCATAAAACTACTGAAATTCAGAATTTTTACTACTGAAAACTTTTGGGGGGTTGGCAACTCTGAAGAAGAGAAGCTGGAGCAGACTCTCGAGATAGCCAGAGAAAATCTGAAGAAATCCCAGGACTGTGGAAAGCACTACTATGATCGTAGGGCTGTGAACAGGAAGTTCAAACCTGGCAACAAAGTGCTGGTGCTGCTACCTACCGATCACAATAAGTTGCTGATGCAGTGGAAAGGCCCGTACGAGGTGGAGAACGTGGTGGGGATCAACGACTATAAGGTGAAGGTCGGCCAGCATACCAAGACATACCACGCCAACCTCCTTAAGCTGTACGTGGAAAGGCCATCAGAGACTGTACATGCAGCAACAGCAGCTGAGATCGACGACAACTTTGATAGAGAGGAACTATTGGAACTGGGAGACTTCCACAGCAAAGAAGGCATCAATGATGTTAAGCTAGGACCAAGCTTGACGGAAGGTCAAAAGAAGGAGCTCAAGGACATGGGTGAGTTTCCACATAACTTCAGCAATGTCCCAGGCTCTACGACATTGGTCGAACATGAAGTCCACCTCACTTCAAATATTCCCGTTCGATCCAAACCCTTCCTGATCCCTTTCAAGGCCCGTGAATCCTTGAAGAAAGACATCGATGAGATGCTGAGGATGGGCATTATCAGGTAGTCCAGTTCTCCTACGCGTTCCCTGTCGTGGTCATGAAGAAGAAGGACGGGAGCAACAGAGTATGCATCGACTACAGGAAGGTTAACAAGATTCGACCCTGAGCCGATGCCTACTGCAGCAGACCTCTTCCAACAATTATCGGGGAGTAAAATCTCAAAGATTGACCTCAGCAAGGGTTATTGGCAAGTCCCCGTGCATCAACAAGACATACCAAAGACTGCTTTTATAACTCCTGATGGGACGTACGAGAGCCTAAGGATGCCCTTTGGCATGGTCAACAGCGGAGCTACCCTGAAGAGAGGAATGAGGAAGATGCTCAAAGGAATGGACAACGTCGTGTGTTACTGGGATGACCAGCTAGTCTACACCCACACCTGGGAAGAGCATCTGCAGACCTTCAGGGAGCTGTTTCACCGTCTAACAGAAACTAACCTGACCATGAGACCCAGTAAGTGCATTCTGGGAACTGACAATGTCGACTTTATCGGCCATTCGCTGAAAGAAGGACAAAAGGGGCTTCTGCTAGAAAATGCCACCAAGATTCTGAACGCTCCACGTCCCAAACAAAGAAACAAGTGCGGTCTTTCTTGGGATTGTCTGGGTATTATAGGGAGTTTGTACCGAACTACTCAGCCATCACAGCACCTTTGTCGGACCTGGTGCGGAAAGGCTGTCCTAACCAAGTGCAGTGGGGACCGTCTCAGGAGAAAGCATACCAGACTGTGCGCGACCTCCTTTCGAAGGATCCGTTGCTACGTCTTGCTGACACTTCCAAGTAATTCGTCTTAAGAACAGACGCAGCGGACGAAGGCATCAGCGCCATACTGATGCAAGAATACGAAGGGAAACTATTTTCTGTCATTTACGCCAGCAAGAAACTGTCCAGGGTTGAGAAAAACTACTCGACCATGGAGAAAGAATGCCTTGCCATCATATGGGGAATCCAGAAGTTCAAACTGTACCTTCAAGGAGTGAAGTTCGTGCTACAGACTGATCACAAGCCGCTAACCTATTTGAACTCTGCCAAGTTTGTGAACAGTCGCATCATGAGATGGGCTATGTACTTGCAGAACTTTAACATGCGAGTAGAATCTATTAAAGGATCAGACAATGTTGGTGCGGACTTTAATTTTCAGCAGAGTGTGTGAGTAAAGAATACTGACAGTATCCAGACAGACTGAAATAAGTTTTAATTCTGGACTTTGTTTGTGCATTGCGTCTCAACGGTGTTGAAATAAATTAAGTACATTTCTTCTTGTGTAGGGGGTTATGTTATGTTTACGACACGCACGATAGTACGTGTGAGAAGCGCACGATAGATCTGATCGTTTTGTTTTGCAAAGCATGCAATAATAGAGAGTATTTATCTTTGATTTGATTTTGCGTTGTTGTTAGAAGAAGCTTTGTATAACGTTGGTAATTTTAGTTGGTCGATATTATTCAAGAATTTTCTAGAGTTTATTATTGATCGAAGCGTGTGAATAAATCTAGTGGTACGAGACGCTTCCATCCTAAATAAGGTTATATGACGTAAGATGTATCAGACAATGGGTCCCGACAGGAAGTCCTCTCCAGGATCGCACAAACAACTGCTGCCCTGACAAGGTTGAAGACCATTTGGAAAGACAGGACCATCAGTCTACATTCCAAAGTAAGACAGCTGCGTTCCCTTGTCATCTCCATCTTCCTATATGCTTGCAAAGCAGGGACCCTCACAGTAGATCTCCAACGAAGAATACAAAGCATGGAGATGAGGTGCTATAGAAGACTTCTGGGCATTTCCTATACCCAACACATCACCAACGACGAAGTCCGACAGACCATCACACAAGCCATTGGACAACACGATAACCTGCTCACAGTGGTGAAGAAATGGAAACTCCGATGGTATGGCCATGTCACCAGATCATCAGGCCTTGCAAAGACTATTCTGCAAGGGTGCAAGGAGGTAGAAGAAGAGGGAGACCGAAAAAGAGGTGGAGGACAACATTCGAGAATGGACTGGTTTGACACTGAGCGAAGCCATCAGGGCTGCTGAGGACAGAGAAAGATGGAGTATGCTGGTTAAACGATCATATGTGGTGCCCCTACGACCTCAGGGTTACGGGACAGGATAGGATAGGATAGGACGTAAGACAGTGATGACGAAGTTTATTCTGATTGGTTATATTTGTGTCACGCTCGAACATTTGAACATTCTCTTGAGTATAAAGAGACTATATATGTACCGCACTGTTTCAGTTGAGAAAATCATCATATGTCTCCTCTCTGAAAATCCTTATCGGGAAGAGAGGGGACTATAAACTGATTTTTAAAAAAATAAAAATAAAATAAAGTTGAGAAAGAGAGAAAGTGGAAAAAGCGATTAAGCGATTGTATGCAGTTGTTGATGTACGCTGAATAAAGTTGGAAAACTTCATACGACGACTCCTGCCTTGTTGCTGAGTGAACAGGTTGCGTGGATAAACGATGATGATAAAGAAAAAGAGCACCTCAGAGGGAGCTGATGACTACCGAAAAATCAACAATGACATCCAAAAAGGCATGCGCACAGCAAAGGAGAACTGGATAGAAGAGCAATGCCAGGAAATAGAGAACAGTCTGAACAAGAACAACAGCAAAAAGGCCTACCACACTGCGGCTGTGAAGTGAAACAGACCATGGTCTCCAAGATCCAAAACAAGTCTGGCATATGCCTTACAGAAGAAAAAGCAGTCTTGGATAGATGGACAAAGTACTGCTCTGACCTTTACAACCACACACCAAATGGAGACCAATCAGTTCTAGCATGTCCCCAGAACAGAGAAGAGGAAGAAACCCTCCCAATTATCCGAGAAAAAGTTTAGGCAGCAGTGCAATCACTAAAGAAGGGGAAGTCAGCGGGAATGGACAAACATACCTGCGGAATTGCTGCCAGCCGAAGGGGAAGCGATGATTGACGCTCTCACCATTATCTGTAACAAGATCTGAGCAGTGTGGGGAGTGGCGTACACTATGGACCCAGTCGCTTGTCATCACTCTTCCCAAAAAGGGTAATCTTCAGGAGTATGAAAATTATCGCACCATCAGCCTCATCAGCCATCCCAGCAAGGTCCTCCTGAAAATAATACTCAACAGGTTGAAACCCCAAGCTGAACAATTCATAGCTGAAGAACAAGCAGGATTCAAGGCAAGGCGAAGTACCACTAAACATATTTTCAACCTCAGAATAATCTGCTAGAAATACCTACAGCACCAACAACATCTATATCATGTGTTTGTAGACTTCAAGAAAGCATTTGGCCGAATCTGGCATGCAGCTCTGTGGGCAACCATGAGAGTGTACAACATCAGCCCTAAAATTATTGGTCATGCAGAGATCCATGACCTCCACACACAACTTGTTTCTGAGGGTAAAAAGATAGTTTTTATGTGGGTACCTAGTCGCATGGGCATCCAGGCAATATTGCAGTGGACAAAGCGACTAAAGAAGCTCTGCATCTAGATTTACCAGAGATTTTTCAGTTTGTTCCATACTCTGACCTGCGTTGTATGACTGGATCTTATTGTAAATGGCTGTGGCAGACTGAATGGTCTAAGCAAATCAATTACAAATTATTAAAAATTCTTCCAGATTTGTCTGCTTTTCCTAAGTTTGCATCCACCAGCAAAGAAGAAACTGTTTAGGCTCGCCTTCATATTGGACATACTTATGTCGCCCATAGTTTCCTTCTAAAAGGAGAAGAACCATCATGGGCCCTTGCATGTGACAAATCCTTTTCCGTTCGCCATTTTATGTCTGAATGTGCTGATCTGGTTGATGAAAGAGAAAGATGTTTTGGTTCAATACCTTTTAATGAGATTTTTAAAGTATGCAATAGTCAAAACCTGTTTCAGTTTTTACATGATGTTGGTTTGTTTTATCGCATTTAAGTCATATCATCTTGTTTTGTATTCTTGGTTGGATTTTATTAGTTAGACTGACTTTATTTACATCTTTTATAATAATTTAAATGTTAACAGTTTAGTCTGATTTTACTTAATTTTGTGTGATCCTGATTCGGCTAGCTTGGCAGTCCGCTAGACCCTATAAGCACTGAATATCTATTGAAGTCGTCAAAAGCCTGTATGACAAGGCTACTAGTGCAGTCCTCCACAACAGCGCTATAGGGAACTGGTTCAGAACAACAATCGGTGTGCATCAATGATGCCTACTCTCTCCAACACTCTTTAACATCTTCCTAGAGCGCATCATGTCAGATGCCCTTGCAGATCACGAAGGCACAGTCAGCTTAGGGGGTAGAGCAATCTCCAACCTCCGTTTTGCAGATGACATGGCTGGATTGGCTGGAGAAAAACAAGAACTTGAACAGCTTGTACAGAGGCTTGACACCACTTCCAGAGCCTATGGAATGGAAATAAGTGCAGAGAAGACCAAAATGATGACTAACAACACCAAAGGCATCAACATGGACATCAGAATCCAAGGCCAATCCCTCAACACAGTGCAGTGCATAGCTTCAAATATTTAGGACCATTGTATCAGACGATGGGTCCAGACAGGAAGTCCTCTCCAGGATCGCACAAACAACTGCTGCCCTGACAAGGTTGAAGCCCATTTGGAAAGACAGGACCATTAGTCTACATTCCAAGGTAAGGCTGCTGAGCTCCCTTGTCATCTCCATCTTACTATACGCTTGCGAAAAATGGAACCTCACAGCAGATGTACAGTTAAGAATACAAAGCATGGAGATGAGGTGCTACAGAAGACTTCTGGGCATTTCATATACCCAGGAGAAGTCCAACAACGAAGTCCAACAGACCATCACACAAGCCATTAGACAACATGACGACATGTTCACAGTGGTGAAGAAACTGAAATTCCGATGGTATGACCACTTCACCAGAGCATCAGGCCTTGCAAAAACCATCATGCAAGGCATGGTGCAAGGAGACAGAAAAAGAGGTGGGATTACGTTCGAGAATGGACTGGTTTGACACTGAACGAAGCCATGAGGGTTGCTGGGTTGTTGTTGTTGCATCAATTTTTATTTATCAGATTAACGTAAGTTGTACTGATACCTTGCTGGGAACAGAGAAGGATGGAGTACGCTGGTTAAACGATCATCTGTGGTGCTCCAACGACCTTTGAGTTTCGAGATAGGATAGGAATAGGATCTTGAGCAGATGGTTTTTATTCCCAAATTATATTATCATCAATTTGCTCAAACAGATTTTAATAATATCAAGTAATTTGAGAATGGCACTCTTAGTATTCGTTTCGTTACCGGCGTGGCTTTGAAGTTTTAAAATGAACCATTTGAGAATTCCTGTTCCGGTCACTGAGCTTAATACTAGTATTCAGCTCAGTGGTTCCGGTATATGTGTGTCTTCTTGTCATCATCAACATGCCGTTTCGGAAATTGAAACCGAATGACAAAGCTCTTGTGAGAGATTTAGACAAGAAAGGAAGTGTGAAAAACTGTTGGAGTTGGAAGTGTGTGGAGAAGTCAATGAAACTTTCTTTTTCAACCCAACCTTGCACCGCATGTACATTCATGAGCAAGTGGTTGAAACTTGAATAGAGTTGAGAGACTGCAATTCAGAACATTTACATTTTCAACATTTTGTTCTTATTAATTTTAGTAAATTTCTTTTATAATTATATGAAGTACTAAATAATGCCATCTGCTTATGTTCAAATGTACACTCAACCAACCATTGGCACAGCTTCAGTGTTTGACTCTGGTTATAAGTGATTGGCAAAAAAACAATGTGCTACTTTTCACAGCTCAGGTTGTCAGGAGAGTGATAATTTTTCAATTAGAAATATGAAAAACCTTCAGTTTCAGGGGGCTTTTCCCCCTGAATCCCCACAAGGGGTTTTACCCGATCCAACTGGAGGCTTACGTCGGCCCCCCCCCCAGATCTCCGCTAAATTTTCAGTTAATTTCAGTATTCTCAAATCTCATGCCTGATGATAGATCTATCTCTATATCAATAAGGCACACATAGTATGCAAATTTGGTCAAACTCACTTCAAGGTCAATGTCATTGGAACTAGTTCAAAGCCAGTCCTATTGGTACTTTGAAGAGACCTTGACCCTGGCCTAATGAGAAATATAAAGCCCAAATTTGTTGTATTTAGACATTTAGGTAGGTAGGTATATATATAGATAGTCATTGTTTATAAAGTCCAGCGGACTGCAAAGAGCAGAATCAAGACCACAACTGATCTGTATAAAAGATCTGCTGAAACAACCCTAATGGTAACACTGAAGGCACTCCACCACAACCGGTCACTAATAAAGGCATCCCATGCAGGGGACACTGAGGCTTTGCTCTAATTTATCGAGCCCTCATTTACAAAATCGAATATAAACATCATTATAAAATATTAACAAAACAAAATTATTATTATCATTTGTACAGCACCTTTCCTCATTAGAGCTCATAGTTCTTTACAGAAGAAACTAAATTATCTAGCAGTACAGAAAATATTTAGACATCAACTTCTAATGTAGGTAAAATACATCTACCATACATTTTCCAGAATGGATCCAAACTTTTGAAAAATTACATTTTAAAAATTTAAAAAATACAAACAAATTTACTTACATTCTTGTAACGTAGGGATATTTGGATGGGTGCCTGTTTATAATAGTTAAGTGAATGCAAAATATAATTGACTCCTAGATCAAAATAAAGTGTGTGTGCAAGTCTCTCTGTTAACTACCACACCCACAAATTCACAGATTCTCAATAACACAGGCAAACACCAACACAAATATACATTATTATTATTATTATTATTGAGGATTTTTATAGCGCACTTATCTCGCCCTACTTGACCAGACTCTAGGCGCTGGCTGATACAGGATCTAACTCAAACCGCCCGAGACACCCACCCGCAGCCTTTGGGTGCATGGTCTGACGCCCGGACAACTGAGTACTATACTGGCCAGCCAGGGATGGGGAGAAGGACCAAGTGCATGCTGGGTGTGTTCTTGTTACCGGCACTCACCCGTCTAGGACATGAGCGTCAGGATCTTTAAAGTCCGTTATGATGGAATGTATGCGACACACAGACTAGACCTAGGTTTATACTCTCATCCGAAGGAGTAGGAAACGGGAGTAAAGTGTCTTTCCCAGGGAACACAATGGCCTGGACAGGGCTCGAACCCGGGACCTTCAGATCCGCAAGCCAAAGCACTACCATTAGACCACCGTACCTCTCAATACTTTATACTACAAACCACAATATTTTACAGCAATCTTCCACACCAATCCTTTTACAGTAATCTTTTTACACTAATCTTTGACACCTCACTGTCCAGTTTAACTGTCTGTGGAACTCAAACAGCCAGCATTCGCATGTCCTGAGCCAAAATAAACACAAAACTCGTTATCGTTACCTGTGGTAACTCAGGGAGTCCGTGCACAAGTAAACCTGGTTGAATCGTTGATGTTGTAGACAGGCAGAAAGACGAACAGTTGAGGATGTAGACAGACAGATGAACGTGCGCCTGCCCTATCTGTCTAAGGTAGCAATGGTGCCTTGGTCAGGTATGAGGAGTACGGCTGACCCCGAAGCCTCTCGAGTCGTCCTTTCTCCGTTGTCCGAGACAAATATATATATATATAAAATTTAATATAAATTCTCTCCAAATGGCTAGCACCGTACAGCAACCATTAAGGAACAAGGAATAAAAACAAGCCAAGTTAATTTAAACAAGAAAAATAATTATCCTGCATATATATATATATATATATATATATATATATATATATATATATATATATATATATATATATATATATATATATATATATATATATATATATATATATATATATATACGTCAATGCTCTAGCTTATATAAAATCCTATTGTTCTTTGTTTCATCCTAGCTTACCTCCCTTAGTTTCTTCACTTTTTCAATTCCATTCCATATGTGATTGTTTCTTTCCTTCTCAGACAATGTTATCCATATCCATGTATAATTATTTCATGAATGAAAATTACTATCAAACATGCTCACACCTTCCATTAATATTACATTATCTACCACTCTATAACTATTACTAATATTATTACATCAATGGAAATTATATTCCATCTTAGTGGACAACAGTTCACCACCTCTCAACACAGTAACTCCAATGCAAAAATATACACAATCATGAAAAATATTATAAATACCTGTAATCTTTACAGCACAATATCCAATTTTAGAAATAAAATCCACCGAACCTATGCTCCATGATAAGTTCTTGATGTTTTCTACCTCTTCAATATTCACAACAAGCTTTTCTGTTTTTTCTTTCTTATATCTTTTTTTTCCTGGCCTGACAAACTGACTCTACAACCTTACACCTTAGAACACAACACTCGAGTGACTACAATTTCCCCTCCTGCCAGCTATTCATTATTCCATTGGTTCAACAATTTCGGCCAATGAAAATAATAACATAAAATATATTTATTCAAAAAATTAACTCGCACTCTAAAAATAGAAATACTACTGAGCCGGAAAATTCACATTCTCTACAATTCTACTTAAAAACATTATCCACAAATACACCCAAACATTTTATCATATTCTCACATTGTTCCTCATGCAGAATGCCCCACTTGTAACAAAAACAATAACATTGCTACAATATATTCTTTATTAAAATATTATATATTATTATGGTTAGTGACCATTTGGCAGACCGCTGTTCATAGGCAGCACTGTCAGGCTATGGCTAAAAATAACCCTTGTTCCATCCCGTATTGCTGGCTGAACTGATTGTAGCCAGTACCGAGACGCTGGCTGTCCATAGCGTAACCTATCCAACTGCCTTTAGTAGTTTGTGGAGCTTATAATAGTAGTTTGTGGAGCTTATAATTATTTTAGCCAAACCCATTGCCGCAAGCTAGCCAGACCTTAACAAACCGCTTTCTCTTACGATTTTGTTGTACATTTTAGAAATACATGAAAGTAGTCCCGCACGCTATTAAAAACTACTTTTGCTCGCTACATAAGTATTTTATGCCTAACAAAAATTACTGCTGAAACTGAATGTATTTTAAAAGCTTATCCACTATTTACTATACACTAGAGAGCCCAAACAAACGAGAATACATTTAAAACCTCATTTAAAACAGCACATTTTTTTACAAGACATGAGGCAATGCAAATAAAACCTTTTTTAAAAAAATAAAATAACATGCCAAATTACTACAATTTACAAGGAAAAAACACATTTCAAAGTACAACAATTTACAAGATAGCAACACAACAGTTTGGGTTTTTTCAATTCATTTCATTTCGTTGGATAGATTAACGCCCCCAGACACCTTCACATATGAGGGAACTCCTTTTTTTAAATGGAGACAGGCATTCACTTTATAAAGAGAGAGAGAGAGAGAGAGAGACACTACACACACAACTGATACACACACAGTACACACATACACATAAACTACAATCAAAGGGTAAATACAGTTCAATTTTAAAGGACTTCACAAAACAAAGCTAAAAACAAATGAGGCATAACAAGTTAAGAATAGAAAGAAAGAAAAAAACACAACAAAACACATTAAAGACGAAGCATACACGTGGTAATGAAGTGCGGTAACATTCCGGGCTTGGCTGCATGCAGCGAAGATCTGTAGGAGGCCGGCAACAATGATGTTCCTGTGGCCAGCATTAGCATGCGCGTTTCATTAATTCGCTGCAATTACAGAGGCCAGCAACCAAACACAAGAAGGTATTTATAAATATTGACCACATCACCAGAAAGTTAAAACTTTGTACTAAGTGACTTCAAATGATCTGCATGTGTAATTAAAACATGGCTATACACTCGAAAATCGGTCCAATTTAAGTCAGCTCATAGTGCAGGAAGGATAGCTACAAACGTCAAATCCAATTAAATATAGCACATACTACGTTGTCTTCGTAATTGTAGTTTGCGCAAAGCTTAGATATGAAAGTAACTAAATAAATGCAAAAGATAACCACAATAACATGGACATTCCACATAAAACGGTCACTTTTTGAGCGTACAATTACAGAGCATGAGCAAGACACATTCTGTTTGCTCTGTGAGCAAATAGATAGTGTGCTTGCTTTGAGCAAGGCAGTGGCCTTGCGTGGTTAAAAATAGCTTGCTGCTGCTGGCATAGAGTTCACTTTTACACAAGGCTGTTTCAGCCGTGCAGAAAGCGTCCAATATCCCCAAGCTGACCCAACAGACCTCATACACAAGTGAGGAGTTTTGGGAGTGTTTTCAAGATAAAAGGCAGGTGACTGGTCTAGCGAAGAAGATGGTAGATTAATAGAGCAGAGAAGGAACCAGAAAGAACAAATGTGAATGACAGAAACCGTGGCAATTTAAAGCTCTAAATTTCCACAAAGTATATAAGATAAGATAAGATAAGAATATTTATTTACCAAGTAAAAAAAAACGTTACTATATACTATATATATATATATACAGAAACCTGCGGCACCCCAATATATTTAGAGTTAATAGCTTGATCTTCCATATATGTGATATTTTTTGCATTGAAGGTCAATGTCATTTTAGGCCTTACAAAAACAGTTAAAAACTTGGTCTGCATTGGTGGAATGGCTCTATTTGACTCAATCATATGCAACAACACCGAGTTATTTGATCATACATGAGCATCATAGGTCACATGAAGGTCAAGGTCATCCCAAGGTTGTTGTTTTTTTTAAGCATAATACAGCATTTCTTGTTGTTTATTCGATCGAACATGATGAGTGTATTTGGAGCCAGAGGCCAAGGTCATCTCAAGGTCAAGAGCATAATTATAAAGATCGAAGTCGTTATTACTTTCATTTTAATTTCAGTTTTTCGTTTCTTTTTGTTTTTTTTCTGGCCACTCATTTTTATATTGAATATGGCAAGTTCCATAAGGAGCACGTGAGCCACATGGGGTTTGCCATTGTAGTTGTTGAATTTCTTTGATTATAATGATAGTAAATGATGATGTACTTTTCTATAGTGCCATTTACACTAGGTGCATGTTATTTATTTATTTTATTTTATTTTAAAAGCCAGGGATGTTTCTTGGGAAGGTGGATTCTCAGATATGGTATCTGCTCTACAACAAGACACACTACAACACTGATGGCATGTTTGGCAGGTTAGTTCGTATTATTATTATTATTATTTTCATAGTCACATGCATGCTAATCACCATAATCCCATTTTTAACATTGAACTTTTTTCTTTTAAATTTTGTTTTGGACTCCTATGCGTGCAGCAATGTGAGACTATGTACTCACTCTCACCCCATCCACCCACCCACCCCAGAAATAAATATTTTTAAGATTTTTGGCCCTTCTGCGAGAGATAAGTCTTACATAATATAAAAAAGTTATATCTGGCAAATCTTTAAAGTGGCTAATTACTAAGGTTTTGAATTCTCCCCTTACCAGCGGAAAGCTGCAGTTTTCATTTCCAATTTATAATACTGGATGGTATAAACAATCAAACACGCTTAAAACGAAGTTCAGGGAATATTTTTTTAATATTCATTATACCCGAAGTTTGTTGTACTTGTAGTAGAAGGTTATTGTTTGAATTGTGTTTTTAATAATAATAATAATAATAATTTTTTGTATAGTGCAAAACCAAACTTAAAGCTTGCTCTAAACGCTCGCAGGCATAAACACCCGGCAAGGATAAATATGTAAACAAGGTGTTAAAACATTATGATATAAAACAGTTAAACATTGTAAGAAATAATACATCACCACATCTAACAAGGATAAATATTTCAACAATACGGTATAACATTATGAGATGAAACATTTTGAACATAGTAAGAAACAATAACAAACATCTCATCTAAGTATAAAAAGGCATGTTTAAACAGAGACGCAGTGTTACATGCTTTTATTATTAGATAAATTCAGCCCAGATGCTTGAATCTTGATATGTGTAACTCCAGTTTGTTTATCAACGCAGCCTGTTCACTCAGTAACAAGGAAGTTGTATAAAATGTTATTCTAAAACTTTATTCAGCAAACATCAACACATTGTCATATAAAATTTTCCAACTTGATTCAGCAAACATCAATAACTGCATACAAGATCGCTTTCTGAAAATGACTACAAAATCACTTTTTACAAGCAGGGTGCGTTACGTAAATATAGTTTATCATAACAATCCCGAAAAGCTTTGAACATTCCAGAATGACGCAATAACACCAATCAAAATTAAACTCATCACCGGAACTACGCACTGTCACATGATGTTTAAGAATCTACATGATTCGACCAGCTATCACTAGAAATACCTGGAACATTCAATCAATAAGCAAGTAATTCCAGAAAATTCTTAACGATACAACAACAATATTGATCGACAAAAATTATCAACATAATAAAAAACATTTTTTTAGCAAACGGCACAATATCAAATCAAAGGTAAATGCGCTGTATTAGTGCATGCCTTGCAACAGAAAACGTTCGGAACTATCGTGCACGTCTCAATTATAACTCACCCATACATGCACGCATTCACACACACACACACACACACACACACACGCACACACACACACAGATGGACATCAGCATGAAGAATAAATAATGAAGCAATAATAACAATTAATAGCTCAAAGTAAAAAGTAGCACTTAGTGACACAGGGAAAAGAAGTACTATGACAGTAATAAAAGCAGTATTAAAAAGCCCTATATCAGAATTTATTTTATATATCAGAGTAACATTTAACTAAATCTATTTAAAACTATTTAAAAGCCATACAATGCCAACCTCAATAACAATAAAAAGATGTGTGCACACAAAAGACAATGATGGAACACAAACATACACACACACATTTTGTATTCGTTATACAAATCATGTCTCTAAAATGAGTCTTTGATGTAAGATTTACACGTCAAGCTGTATTCTTCTCATGTTGTGGCAAAAGGGTTGGTTATAGAAGGTTTTTGCAAGATGAAGAGGAGGGGAGATAGAGAGAGACTTTAGACTTTAAACATTTATTACAATGACAACATGCTACAAGGATAATAATTATAAGCTTACAGCTTATTCTTACAATTAGGCATCCATGCAAATATCTCAAGAGAGAGTGATTTAGCACCCTGGTCTTGAAAGTGTGAGGTGTATTTGTCTACCTGGGTATGCCCATCCAAGTACATGTGCTTATATTGTTTTCTGTGGAAGTGTCCATGAGAGAGAGAGAGAGAGAGAGAGAGAGAGAGAGAGAGAGAGAGAGAGAGAGAGAGAGAGAGAGTTTTTCTTTCTAAGTTAAAGTGCACTTAGATGTTTCTTGTTTTCTCACTGTATTATTGTTTTAGTGCAATATTGTTCTTTTAAGCATATATTAATGTACCTTCCTTGGAGTGTGTGTGTGTGTGTGTATTCTATATAATTGGCTTGTCTATCATATACAAATGTCCATTTTTGACATTTTTTTTTCTGTGTGATTGTGTCCAGTGTTGCTAAAGTATTATGAAGTGGTTTGTGTGTGAGTGATATATGACTGTAGGAATGATGATATTTACCTGTGGTGTGAATGTGTGTGTTTGTGGCTGTTTACCAACATCGGGGCAATTTTCAGTATGCAAAGTGACTGGGGCGGTTTTCAATATGCAAAACTGTTTTTTGGCTGAATAATCTGTATTCTGAGAGAAATTGCTTAACGTTGATAATTGAATTTCAAATTCCTTAGTTATATGAGCTTTTTTGTTCTTGTTTGGATGCGCTCCCACATGCGATATTATTTCAAGTTCTCTATCAGAGTAAGCTCAATTAATTTCATTTTGCCGACATGTGTTTATTCTACTTTAACCCTTGCCACTCGCAAGTACCGTTCAGGCCCCCGAGCTCAATGCCTTTGTTTTCTTACAAGGACTGTTCAGTCCCGTGATCTAGTCTTACGCATCGCAACTGTCTAGCAAAGGTCAACCACAATGCACCGCTTGGAAATTTATCGCGGAAAGACTTATTTATTTATTTATTTTATTTAATCGTTCTTATATAGCGCTTTTCCAGCTCAAGATCTGCTCAAGGCGCTGGCCGATACAGGATCTAACTCAAGCCGCCCGAGACGCCCACCCGCAGCCTTTGGGCGCATGGTCTGACGCCCAGACAACTGAGCACAATCCTGGGCAGCCAGGGATGGGGGAGAAGGACCTAGGTGCATACTGGGTGTGTTCTTGTCACCGGCACTCACCCGTCTAGGACATGAGCGTCAGGATCTTTAAAGTCCGTTATGATGGAATGTATGCGGCACAGACTAGACCTCGGTTTATACTCTCATCCGAAGGAGTAGGACTTCCATTTCCGGTTTAGTTTTTCGCTAGATCTACACTGTGGAAGTCTTTTCATGGCGAATAAGAGACGAGGGAGGAGGGGGGAGTTGATGGGTGATGAGGTGGGTGGTGGTGGTGGTCTGAATCAAAACAAAATAAATGGAGAAATGACGATGATGATGATAGGAGGCAAGATCAGAAACATTTAAGGAAGAGATGAGTTTTCGAGTTGGATTTGAATGTAGCTATGTTTGGAGAGCTAAGAAGAGAGAGGGGAAGAGAGTTCCAAGCTGAAGGGCCAAGCACTGAGAAAGATCGACAGCCAGCAGAGGAGAGTTTGTAGCTCGGTATGTGAAGCATGAGGGTGTCGGAGGAAGAACGAAGATTTCTAGAAGGCTTGAATGTTCTGGGTGAGGTAGGAAGGGGTAAGCCATGGACGCACTTGTAACAGAAAATAGCGATTTTGTAGATAATTTATGAGACACTGGAAGCCAGTGGAGTGAATGTAGAAGGGGAGTGATATGATCAGATTTTTTTCTTTTTGAGAACCAAACGTGCAGCTGAGTTCTGAACACGTTGGAGCAGATAAATAGAAGAAGAAGAAAGTCCAGCCAGGAGAGAGTTACAGTAGTCTAAGTGTGACAAAACAAGAGAGGAAATGAGTTTGACAGTAGCATCAGTGGTCAGAAGTTTGCGGACAAGGCCTATTCTACGGAGATGAAAGTTGCATGTTTGACAGGTTTTGCGTATGAATTCAGACATGGAGAGGATGTTGTCAAGGACACCAAGGTTTTTGACAGAAGATGACATAGGAAGAGAGGTGGTTGTTGATGCAGACAGATTGAAAGCGATCAGTTAGGTAAGAGCGGAACCAGCTAAGGGCACTATCTTTTATTCCAAAAGAGTTCTGGAGACGCTGAAGGAGGATGGACTGATCAACAGTGTCAAAAGCAGCTGAGATATTGAGAAGGGTCAACAAAAAGGTTTTACCAGAGTCAGTGGCAGAGAGGATGTCATTCACGATGTGAAGAAGAGCTGATTCAGTGGAGCAGAGGTGCCTACCATACGCGCTGGCGCGTATTTTTACGAATTTTCAACATAAAATATGACAATACGAGCAATTCCTTTAAAATACGCATTTCCGTGGTGTACCAAAAAAAAAATTTTTTTTTTCGCACCGATTTTACAGTGGAGTCCGGGTATAACGAATCTCAAGGGGGGGAATTTCAGGTTCGTTACAAGCGGGATTCGCTGTAGAGATTTGTACTGTAAACGGAAGTACACACCGGTGATGAGTACACATCACAACATACAGTACGTAGATCGATCTAGGCCTACGAAGTTTATCAACAATGACTTCATTCAAGGCTATTTATAGCAGCCAATGACAGTTACAACTTCAATGCCTGGTTGACTTATGTACGAACTGGCATGCTTCTGCTGCTGTTCGCTATTGGCGATGAGCCAATTGAGGCAAAGTATTCCAAGGGAATACACAAAGGGTTTGTTACAAGCGAAGATTCGTTATTTGCCTAGCTGGATTTGTTCGCTATAGGAAGGGATTAAATAGTAAGACAAAGAAGGGAGTGTGTCGGGAAATGGATGGTAGTACGCTAATCGCGGGTGTTCGTTATTCCAAGGTTCGTTATAGGTGGACTCCACTGTATATATATTCCGATCTGCTATTTTCTTTACTTGCTGACCCTAGAGCGCATGCACAAAAGTGAAATCTCATGCGTGAGAGGTAGTCACCCGTAGTGCGAGACTTTGTATCGGCCATTGTGCTAAACATGGTGTCGCGAAAGCGTTTACACGAGAGTGACGATTAAGAAAAGCGAGATAAGGTTGCAAGTAAGCAAAAAGCGTGACAACATTTACGCAAATACCATGAACGTTTTTGAGGAATAAATCGAATTTTCAAAAGGAGTTCATTATGCTCACTTCAACAAAGAGTTTAGCATTGCTCTGCATACCATACGACATTCAGCGACACTTAGATTAGGTATTACGGACGAACATTTTATTTTGGTTCAGGAGGTTTTATTTTATTTTTATTATATGGTACAAACCTTTAGAAGATTAAAAAAATTTAAATTGTTAAAATCAGTCAATATTAAGGCACTCATTTAACTGTTCAAAGCGGGTAACTGTCACGTAAAAATAAAACGCGTTTTTCCCAAAAGTGTCTTAGGTGTCTAACAAAGTGGATAAAAAGGCACTGTATTTACACAACAAAATGCAGAACACTCTAGTATGCTCAGAAAACAAAAAGTTTTGCCAGTTTTAGCAGAATATACAAAAAAAAGATGCATTTATATATATTCATAATTCATATTAATTGTTGGACAATATGAAGATCTTTTGGGGGGTTATGGGGTAAAATACAACACAAAAAATAATATATTAGTGTACATTTGTGACCATAACTTGTTGAGTTCTATATTATTTTGTTTTATGAGAGGATTAAAATGGTGAGCTGGAGTTTGTATGAATTGATGTTTTGTGAATGTGTCAGTTTTCATGACAATAATTCTTTGATCAAATGTTGCGAGTTGCGCGAAATCTGACATTACACAAAATACACATTTTTCATGCAGCAGTACACAAATGGTCAGACGGGGGTAGGCACCTCTGGTGGAGTGGTCAGGACAATAGGCAGACTGGAACTGGCAGAACAAGTTGTTGGGAGACAGATGATGGTTGAGCTGTTTCAGGACAACCTTCTCAAGAAGTTTGGATAGGAAAGGAAGATTAGAGACAGGGTGCGGTAGTTTTTCAAATCTTCTGGGTCGAGGTTTGATTTTTTCAGTAGTGGCCGCACGATGGCGGACTTGAAACGGGCGGGAACAGAACTAGATTGCAAACAGGAATTGACTGTGTTCGTGATGGCAGGAAGGAGGTCGGTGATACAGTCTTTGAAAAGGGAGGTAGGGATGGGATCAGACTCGCACGTCTTGAACGACTAGGTGCTGAGGATCTCGGCAACCTCGGACTCAGAAACAGATTGAAAAGAGAGGAAAGGTACGCCAGTGAAATGTGGATCAGGAGGACAAGACTGACAGGGAGTGTCGTCAAGAATTTTGCGAAGGGTTGCTATTTTTGAAGTAAAGAAGTCTGAAAAGAAAGAGGGCAGTTCTGGTAGTGGAATTTTGGATGGAAAAGGGGAAGTGTGGGAGTTGCCCAGAAGTTCGTTCATAGTGGAATAAAGTTCTTTGGAGGAAGCAGAGGTTTCTATTTTATTGTTATAGTAGCTGTCACGTCACCCGAATGGGCTAGTGACTTCGGCTCAAAACAACGAGTGGAGGGATACACACTCAAACTAAAAAAACTAACACATATGCTAGACGGACATTTACACTTTTATTCCACACACAACCACACAGGTGAATGGGGAATCTAACCCAGTTTCAACCCTTATCCTGACCCACAACCCCAACAATTAACAAACAATTACCTCCCTTGTCTAATCCCTAACCCCTGACACTGTACACAAGATGCAAACACAATCAAGATATTATAACAGGAAAATAAATACGCAGTAGTAACAATTGAAGGCTTAAGTGTATGACGCAAAACCTTGAAGAAATTTATTTATTAAATAGTATATACTTTATGCTCAGATTAACTGTCCGATCCCCAACACAGGTCTAAATAAATCGTCTGAAAGTGTTACTTTAAGAAAATTCACCAACGCAAGCAACCTAATGCAGACTGTAGAAAGTCACTGTTTATATATGATTAAGTGTGTGTATGTACATATAATTGAGGGTGTAATGTAAAGCCCTGTGCACTGCGACCCAAGTAAAAGTGGTCCCCAAGCACGTCGTCTTGCCTCCTCCTGCAGGTGGAAGTAGAGGTGGAACGGAGTAAGCAGCACGGAGTACGTAGAATGGAGAACGGAGTATGAAGTTGAAGAACAGAAGTATGAAGTCGGAGACCAGAAGTAGAAGTAGTGGAACCAAGGCGAGTAGAGCCAATGTAGAAGTAGCAGCAAACTAGGAGTAGCAGAAATAGCAGTCGAAAACGTAGTGGATATCATACGTAGAAATCAAAGACGTAGTAGACATAGACGTAGTAGAAATCAAAGTAGATATCGAAGTATACAACGTAGGCCCAATCTGGTCAACAAATAAACTGTCTTAGAAACTATCTCAACATGTAAAACAATACATGGGAAATAACTCCTTCCGCCATCTTGACCTGTTTATGCATCATAACATTTCATAATCATTCCATGAACATCCCATGAACATGGTTATTTACACAAATATAAATGCATATTATAATTGAATTTCTAATCAACAATTTTGTCTCATCCTCTCTCTCATATTCATCACCCCCCTACCATTTCATAAATGTGTAACACAACGTCACCCTTGACCTAATTTCTATCACTCTTACTTTCATCACCCCTATGGCATACTATAATACATCGTCACCCCTCGCTCTCTCATATTATCTCCCCTCTCTCTTGCTATAATAACAACATCAACAACTTTATTCCATTTGACATTTTCAACAAGAAAATCATATAAAAATGCTACCTATCAAAATGTAACCCTTTCCCCCTCATTCATCATCATTCATGTACGCATGCTCGGAGTGAACAGCCACTAAAGAACTAGAATACTGGGCATCAACTCACCTTCAGTTTCCCGGCCTGTGAAGCACAGATACACACAACACCATGACACAACACAATACAACACAATCTGTGGAGAGTAGGTGGTTCGTTACTGTCTTATTATGATTTACCAGGATACCCTAACATGAAAGGTTAGTTCTTGGGAGGCTTCTAAACAAAGAGTACACACCCTTAGGACGTCACTCTACACAGCACTGTGGCAGCAAAAGTCCTCCTCAATTACTATAAAGTTACTTTTCTATAATAATTGCCACAACTTATTGGTCATTCTTGTCCGTTTTAAGGCACAAGACTTTGGGTGGTTTCAAACACAAAACACAGCCCTTAGAAACGAACCCTACACATATCCTATGATAGTGGAAGTTACAGTCTCTCCAATAGTCTATCCACTCTGCCACTTCTGCCACTTTTCCCCAGTCTACAGTTCAAGGCACCAAGCTCCGTTCAGCTATTTCCGCTATAGGGCTATGCATAATGCACGTGAAACACCTAACTGACTTGCACTATGCATTCTAAAACGCTGATTCAATCTTTGCACATTGCACTCTCAGAAATATGAAACTATGTACAACCTGACACAGCATAAAATTAGCGTGCGTCTAAACTCGTGTCATCACAGTAGCGTATTTTGCACAGATAGCTTTGCGTACATCATGTTTGTGCTTCTGATAGGTCTGTTTGTGGACTGTAAGTTTGGAAGACCTGCCACCTGCGCTCGGCCCTACGCCGCTCCCGTTTGACCATGCCGATCTTGGGAGAAAACCACGGCGCAGATGGACGGTCAGAGATGAGACGAGATGAAGAAGGAGTGTGTTTGTTAAGAAGATGGCTGAGAGTAGCGTTAAAAAAAGAAGCAGGTTCAGAATCAGGAGGTGCAGAAGAAAGGAGGATAGCCTCAGAGGAGAAGTTTTTCTTGTCAATGGTTTTTAGGTTACGGAGGGTGACTGAGCGTTTTTTCTTTTGAGGAGGAGAAAGGCAGAGAGAGCAGAGGACAGCGTAGTGGTCAGACTCAAGATCTTGTGAAACAATGATTTCAGAAAGAATGTTGTTGGATTGTCTAGCAATTACCCAGTCGATGATGTGATCCAGAGTGAGGGAAAGTGGGGTTGATAACAAATTGTGAGAGGCTATGGATATGCAAGTTCTGACAAATGCGCTTTGTTTCCCAGTGATCAGCTTGGTCAAAGTGGATATTGATGTCACCAAGAATGATAAGTTTGCCAGGTTTGGAAGAGTACAGGTCCAGAAAGGATTCAAATTCTTCGTGAAACATGACAGGCTTGAGTTTGTTTTTTTAGGTGGGAGGGGGACGATATATACAGACAAAGGTGATGGTTTGGCTATAAAGGCTGAGGGTGGCCTCAGCAAACTCAAAGGAGTCGTGGGTGAAAGGCAGCTGTTGTGAGAAAGTGACATGAAGAGAGTTTCTGTAGATGATGCAAATACCACCGCCCCTGGATGGCCGAGGGAAGGAACAGAGGGAAAAACTAGGAGGGGTGAGGGAATGGATGATGGGCTCGTCGCCAACAGGTCTAAGCCAGGTCTCAGTAAGAAAAATAATATCAACGTTTCTTTCAACAACAAAATCACAAATTTCATCAGCACAAATATCTTGTAGAACAGAATGTGCATTAAACGAACAAACGGGTTTTTATCAGTAATAAACAGTTTATCCAATAACGGAGACTGCTGTGGAGGTTCAGTTTGTGTTGGGATGCAGGCGACTGAAAGAATTACAAAAATGTAAAGGCATAGTCGGATTCACTTGTGGCAGGTGAAGGAGCATCATTGGGGACAGACAGCAGCGATGGAGGAGTATTGTCAACTGTAGGATGAAGCAGAGGCAGGCATGGAGTGGATCTCAGAGAAGACAGTGGCAGTGGTGGAGAGTCACTCATGGAGGGCGGCAGCAGCGAAGCGCAACAGAAGTCAGGCAGCAGAGGTAGTGGAAGAGTGCTACAAGAGTTTGTGACACGGTTCGTGGGGGATAGAACGGGTATGGCAGGCGACTTTGTGGAACAACCTGGAAATGGCAGCTCCGAAAGCCAGCCTGGGAATGGCTGATTAGATGGAGGTGAAGGCAGCACTGAAAGACAGCCTGGGAATGGGTGGATAGACAGAGGCAGCCCTGAAGGACAGCCTGGAAACGGCTGGGTAGGCGGAGGTGGAGGCAGCCCTGAAAGACAGCCTGGGAACGGCTGGGTAGACAGAGGCAGCCCCGAATGACAGACTGGGTAGACGAGGTGGAGGCAGCCCCGAATGACAGCCTGGGAACGCCTGGGTAGATGGAGGCAGCCTTGAAGGACAGCCTTGCATCAGCTGGGTAGACAGAGGCAGCCCCGAAGGACAGCCGAGGAACGGCTGGTTAGACAAAGGCAGCCCCGAAGGACAGCCTGGGAACGGCTGGGTAGGTGGCGATGTAGGCAGCCCTGAAGAACAGCCTGGGAACGGTTGGGCAGGCGGAGATGAATGCAGCCCAGAAGGACCGCTAGTAGGGTGTGCGGGATGTGAAGATAGCTGCAAGTTGTGCCACAAGTGGTGCAAGAGGCCAGCCCAAACACCTCGCTGAGTAGGCGGTCGCGTGAGAATGCCCAGCTCCTGCACTCTATAGACCTCAGGTGGTATGCGCCTGTTACGTTGAAACGCGAAGGATAGTATGTTTGAAGCGCGCACGATAGATCTAATCGTTTCGTTTTGCAAAGTATTCAATAATAGAGTGTATTTACCTTTGATTTGTGTTTGCATTGTGGTTAGAGGAAGCTTTGTATAACGTTGATGATTTTCGTTAGTCGATATTATTGGAGAATTCTCTAGATCTGCGTGTTTACGGTCGATCGAAGATTCCCGATAAATGTAGATGTGTGAGAACATTCCTGGAACGTGAAGAAAGATGTATGACGTAAGACAGTGATGACGAAGTATAGAGCGATTGGTCAAATTGCGTCATAAGCGATTGTTCCAAGGTGTTCTGGAAAAGAGAGAGGCTATATAATTATGTGCCGCACTGTTTTGAGAGAGTGTTGATAGTGAGTTGGAAAGTAAAAAGTTGAGAGTGGAAAAGCGATTGTATGCAGTTGTTGATGTGTGCTGAATAAAAGTGGAAAACTTCATACGTCGACTCTGTGACTTGTACGCTGATTGAACGGGTTGCGTGGATAAACGAATCTGAGCTACACTCATCAGTACTTCAGCATTGGGGCTGAATCAACTACTGATAAAGAAAAACACCAACATCATATCGAGTGTAACAGCGCCGATTGACACACTTCTCACCAGTGGAACGCAAATGTCTGGAATGCATTGTTGGACAAAAGAGGTCACTCAAGGCCACAAGGCCAAAGACTAGAATTAATAAAACAAGTCTTCTTATGCTACATGTGTTTGTTCATGGCAGTGAGATTTCAAATCACAACAAGGAGTACATTACTTTTTCTGGGTCACTGGGTCACTTCAAGTATGTTAAAGAAGCAGTCTGATTCTCACAGATTGAGTGAGTAAAATTCCCTCGGCTAAGCACTAATCACTGATTGAAGGCTAATTTGTACTTAGCTAAAGTGAAAACAAGTGTTCATGTTAATTTTGAATCAGTGTTATTATGTATTATCATTTATGTTGTCTTCTGCTAAATGTTGTGGTGCTTCACGGGAATTCGGAATGTTGAGCCTTCTTATCAATAGATCACCGACTGATTACACAGCGAGCCATCCAGCTTTCGACTTATCACTGTGTGTTCTACTAGGCCTACATAGCTTGTATAGCCGTAGCATGCATTACTCAGTTCCAGCGCCAGGGAAGAAAGGAAGGGAGAAATGTGATGAAGAGGATGGATGGCCATGATCGACGGGATGGTTATAGCTCTGGCAAGTTATTTTTAGCTCCAGCTGAGAGTACGTGCGAAGGAATACGTACAGTGCTTCATGTTCAACATTCAAATTGTTGTACAGTTTTCTGTGAAGACCAGACTAATGGCCAAAGTAAATAAAAAAAAATTAATCAAAGTACACCACTCTCTGCAGCACAATAAGACTGACAAACTAGTACCACTTTTGGAGTGCACCACAGCACGGTGTCGAGCTGAGAAGTGCTGCGAGCAAGTGGGCTTGAAGTGGACTGACAGATTTATAAGAATGCTAAAAATATCTTCATGCAAGCATGCTTAGGCCAAAAAAACACAATTACAATTCAAAATGAGGATTTACACCTGTTTTAATCGTGATGAAAAATACAACCAGATGTTGAATTTTCACACTTGTGAAGTTGGTACAGAAAATGAACACCAAAAATACAAAGACAACAGTTTCATGTTTTTACATATGTCCGGTTTATAACTTTTTTTTAAAGGGCTATTAAGCACAGAGTTGACAAAACAAGTTGTTATTAACCCTTAGCCTTCTGACAGGTTTTTCCTGCTCTGTGCTAAAGAAAATTTTAACTTACGATTAAAAACACACATGCCTTATTATATATGTAATTGTTGCTACACCTAGATATATAAAATATATATCAAATAAAAGGAAATTGAATAAAGATTCTAAAAAACAGACACAAAAAAGTGTAAGATTGTTGGTTAGTACAATTATGGGGTGGAAAGTTAGGGGCATGAGCAAATAAATTCACTCTCACTCAACTGCACACCCATTCTTGAAGTCATACGCAAAGAATTGCAAAATAGAAATAAGATTTATTACCAAAAATTATGTGAACCAAAATGGACTGTAATCACAGCCTGATAAATACAGAAATAGTCTGTAAAAGGCAAATAATATTATTATAGATCTAGTGAAAATAACAAAGTTTTTTTTCACCTACCGTCGTCTGCTAAAGATTGTAGGCGGTGATCTTCTTCTTCGTGTGAATCGTAATCACTCCCTCCAGCCTCCGTCAAATAAACATCATCACCCGCATCAAAATCTTCATCCCCACTATCATCATCACCCCTTGGGGTCATGAGCAATCTTGCCACTGTAGATTGTTCTAACCTATAAATGGAAAAGTGAAAGCCCCAGTTGAAAACCTGTCTTGACTTTGTAGGCAAGACTGATTCACTGCGGCAACAGTTGGAGTGCCGGGGGCTTCAGTATAAATAGTATCCCCACTTTCTGGAAATTTAGTGCTTTAAATTCCCACTGTCGCTGTCTTCCTCATTTGCTCTTTCCCATTCCTGATCTGTCCTATCACTCTGCTATACTATCTTCTTCTTCGCTAGATTAATGACCTACCTTTTTTCTTGAAAACTCTTCCTGGACAAGACTCCTTGTTTGTGTATGAGGTCTGTTGGATCAGCTTGGGAGTGTTGGATGCTTTCTGCCGGGTGGTCACTAGGGCTTCCTATGATGTTATTATTTAGCAATATAGGCATTTTATATGTATGTGTTTTGTTGATGATTTATAATGATGTTTGTATTCTATTTTGTTTTTGTAACCAGGGGTTCGAGTAGTTGGGGTAAAGCCTCAGCCGTCCCTTGCGTGGGATGTCTTTATTGTAAAGTGACTGGCCGGTGGAGGGCATTCAATTTTCCCACTAGGGTTGTTTCAGCAGATTTTTTATGCGGATCGGGGGTTGTCCGGTCCTCATTTGGCTCGGAAGAGTCCGCTGGACCTAAAGCAACAATCAATCAATCAATCAATCACTATCATCATCAAAGTTTTCTTCCTGAAACATTTGCGCCACCTCTTCTGCCGTATATGTTCTGCGTGCCATGATGGCGACGAACGAGGCGGAAAATTTCGCCAGCAACAAGTGCTTCGACAAGTGTTTTTTGTTTGAAAATTACCTCTAAACCAAAAGATTTTCCTTTCCAAAACATTACAGTTGAAGGGAAACAACTTTTGTTTCATAATCATGACCAAGGATTTATTTTAATAAACGCTTTTACCTCCCTTATACTATCGCTGTACAACGTACGGATACATCGCTTTAGGATGGCGTTAAACACACCATGCTACGTACGTTGACAGCGCAGCCTAAAGGTTAAAAGCACAAGGTATGCTGAGCTTAAAGAAAATAAAATTACTAAAATGGAAGGAAAAAAATGAGGAAGATATCAGTAGGCATACCTGTCTTCTTCGTTTAGAAAAAAAGACAAACTAAGAAGACAGGTAGGCCCACTGATTGTCAAAAGAAACAAAGTAGAAAGAAATTGTACAGTGTTAAGCAACTTTACTAAGTTAATGTCAATGGGTAAAGAAGACACCAAAGTTGCTAACACTGTTTCTACTTCCTGCTTATTTTAACGATCAGTAGGTCTACCTGTTTTCTTCGTTTGTCTCTTCTTTCTTTTGCTGGGAACAGCAACAATTGGCAACTCCTGATCTAAATCACTCTTTACTGAACTCTCAGAACTGACCGACAGACCATCTGTCAGTCAGTTCTGCGAGTTCTGCTGATTCGTGGGAATGTGTTCGCGCCAGCAGGCTGCAGTCTTGGCACGATGGACCTCAGGTGAAAACCGAGGGGAATCAGGCTGATCTCGAAGTTTTCACAGGGGCATATGGGCCCAAAAGAGTAGTTAATATTTCTTTGTACAAGCACACAAATTTATTGACATCCTCAGAAAAGTTTATGACTCTGCAGCACTTGGATCATGACAGAAGGACTCTACATTCACTTTGGTGAGGTTCCTCACACGAATCTTCTTCTTAGATGCTGGGGATCAAGCCATGTTGGTTTCAAACATCACAAGAAAGTGATAAATGACCACTGACTGAATTGAAGCTGACAGATAGGACCTAGAAACCGACCAATCTAGAATGTGCCTCTTGCGATGGGTAGGTGTATCAACATTGAGTAGGACTAGCAGAGTCAAACAATTGAGTCAAACACTAAAAGTATGGTCAGACGAATAGATAGCTCTCTCTTTACACCATTCAACACTGGGGGGAGGGGAGGGGGAGGAGGAGAGGGAAGAAAGGAGAGAGTGTGGATGAGAGTAATGAGTTATTACAATTAATCTGCACTTGGAGAGGGTACTCTGCTACTATATTATAGATGTTTTTCTGGATTTGCAGGTCAATGCAATATGACTTCCAGGCTATGTGTCCTGTTCCAGATGTTGCCCCAAGTGCTGGACCTCGATCTTTGAATGTGGTCAGTTCTTTCTCTTTTCCATTATTATGAGCTCTTTGATAAAGAGTTATTATCAAAGAGCTCATAATCTGTTGTGAAAGGTTATTATATCAGAGATGGGAATTGCCACCGCACCCCTTCCAATTAAAAAAAAATTATATAAAAGATATAAAGAAGATATTGTTGCAGTTCCATTTATTTCGGTACAAAGTGCAGTGGCAATTTCGGCAAAAGTAAGAGATCTATTTTTTTTTTCATTTATTTAATAATTATTATATAGCACTTTTCCAGGACAGTTCAAGGGGCTGGCCAATACATAATCTTAACTTGAGCAACTGTTACGTTGAAACGCGAATGGTAGTACGTCGGAAACGCGCACGATAGATCTAATCGTTTCGATTTGCAAAGTATTCAATAATAGAGTTTATTTACCTTTGATTTGAGTTTGCATTGTTGTTAGGAGAGGCTTTGTATAACGTTGATAATTTGCGTTAGTCGATATTGTTGTAGAATTTTCTGGATCTGCGTGTTTACTCTCGATAGAAATTTCCCGGAACATGTCGAAGCAAGAAGACGTTCCGGAAGGAGAAGAAAATATGTATGACGTAAGACAGTAATGACGAAGTTAGAAGCGATTGGTTAAATTGCGTCAAACGAGATTGATCCAGGTTATTCGGGAGTATCAAGAGACTATTTAAGTGCCGCGCTGTTTCAAAAAGAGAGTGAAGTTGTTGATAGTGAATTGGAAAGTAAATTTGAGAGTGGAAAGGCGATTGAGCGATTGTATGCAGTTGTTGATGTGTGCTGAATAAAAGTGGAAAACTTCAAGTTCATACGTCGACTTTGTGACTTGTATGCTGCTTGAGCAGGCTGCGTGGATAAACGAATCTGAGTTACACGCTATCAGGAATTCAGCATTGGGGCTGAATCAGATACTGATAAAGAAAAACACCATCATCGAACTGAGTGTAACAGCAACTCAATACAAAAACTCGGTATATAGAGATTGTGATAAGTTCAACACAATGTCTTTTCAAAATTTGCGGTATGATGAAAGTTGACGGATCTGACGTAAAAATCAAATGGAGGTGAATGCAACATGTCAGTCACTTATATTTTGTTTTTGAGCAGGATTAGGTTCTTTGGTCATTAAAACAAGAACAAAACAGAACAAAAATACGGTCAGTTGGACGCCAAATCTGTATACCTGTGCAACAGATTTTGACCACACGTCGTACAAACATTATCTAGATTAATGGCCTGCCACCTGCCTCATCATATTTGCTCGGCCACAAAGAACCATTTTGTTGAAAAACATGTTGTGCTGAATATCAAAAACAGTTAGATCTATTTTGATTATATTTGGTTTATGGTACTTCAAACTATGATTCATTATTTAGTATTGGTTATTGTTGTTCAATCGGTCAGCCTGTCCCTCTTTTTTTGTTTAAAACACACTTTTTGCATTATATCAAGAATAACACAAATCTGCCTACCCTTCCATAATCTTCCTTAATTTTACAAAATTTTACCCTCCATTACGGGAGTACGAAATTTTATGCAAAATTACGGAGAAGAAAAACTACGCAATTTTTAGAGCCATGTATACTTGTTAAATTGCTAGGCCTAGAAGCCGACAGAGTAACCGCCCTTACATGAGAGCAACTGTTTCGCGAGTTTTGGCTGGATGTCATGAACCAATGAAAATGCCCGAACGTGACGAGCTTAGATTGCTGCGCCGGTCTTGAATGGAGTGGAGAAAGTTCTAATCAGGCTAAAGTTGCACGTTTACATGAGACAGACGACGAATCAGAAGAGTCTGAGTGTGTAGAGATTGCTCAAGTGCAGAAGAAGAAGAAAAAGCTGCAGTTGCAAGTATTTTTTTCAGATTACACGAGGACGGCCTTGTCTTGTGGCTTCAAAAAAATATGGCCCAAAATACGTGTACTTTTCTGTGTGCGACTCCGACTTCTCATTTGGGCATGGGGGAGCAAACAACTGTAAGCGGCATGTGTCTGGAAAATTGCACAAAGACCGTGCTGCCAGTGTTCCCAGTCAATAGATTACATCGTTGTTTACCAAGGTGAACGTGACTAGCCAGCAGACTCACACACGGAACATTCCTATCCTATCCTATCCTATCCTGTCCCATAACCCGAAGGTCGTAGGGGCACCACAGATGATCGCTTAACCAGCATACTCCATCTTTCTCTGTCCTCAGCAGCCCTCATGGCTTCGCTCAGTGTCAAACCAGTCCATTCTCGAATGTTGTCCTCCCACCTCTTTTTCGGTCTCCCCCTTCTTCTACCTCCTTGCACTGTGCCTTGCAGAATGGTCTTTGCAAGGCCTGATGATCTGGTGACGTGGCCATACCATCGGAGTTTCCGTTTCTTCACCACTGTGAGCAGGTCATCGTGTTGTCCAATGGCTTGTGTGATGGTCTGTCGGACTTCAACGTTGGTGATGTGTTGGGTATAGGAAATGCACAGAAGTCTTCTGTAGCACCTCATCTCCATGCTTTGTATTCTTCGTTGGAGATCTGCTGTGAGGGTCCATGCTTCGCAAGCATATAGGAAGATGGAGATGACCAGAGAGCGCAGCAGTCTTACTTTGGAATGTAGACTGATGGTTCTGTCTTTCCAAATGGGCTTCAACCTTGTCAGGGCAGCAGTTGTTTGTGCGATCCTGGAGAGGACTTCCTGTCGAGACCCATTGTCTGACACAATGGCTCCTAAATATTTGAAGCTGTGCACTGTGTTGAGGGATTGGCCTTGTACTTTGATGTCCGTGTTGATGCCATTGGTGTTGTTGGTCATCAGTTTGGTCTTCTCTGCACTTATTTCCATTCCATAAGCTCTGGAGGTGGTGTCAAGCCTCTGTACAAGCTGTTCAAGTTCTTGTTCCTCTCCAGCCAATCCATCAATATCATCCGCAAAACGAAGATTGGAGATTGCTCTGCCCCCTATGCTGACTGTGCCTTCGTGGTCTGCAAGGGCATCTGACATGATGCGCTCTAGGAAGATGTTGAAGAGTGTTGGGGAGAGTAGGCATCCTTGACGCACACCGATTGTTGTTCTGAACCAGTTCCCGATGACGCTGTTATGGAGGACTGCACTGGTAGCCTTGTCATACAGGCTTTTGATGACTTCTATAATTTTAGGGCTGATGTTGTACACTTTCATGGTTGCCCATAGAGCTGCATGCCAGATTCGGTCAAATGCCTTCTTGAAGTCTATGAACACATGATATAGATGTTGTTGGTGCTGTAGGTATTTCTCACAGATTATTCTGAGGTTGAAAATCTGTTCAGTGGTACTTCGCCCTGCCATGAATCCTGCTTGTTCTTCAGCTATGATTTGTTCAGCTTGTGGTTTCATCCTGTTGAGTATTATTTTCAGGAGGACCTTGCTGGGATGGCTGATGAGGCTGATGGTGCGGTAATTTTCACACTCCTGAAGGTTACCTTTTTTGGGAAGAGTGATGACAAGCGACTGGGTCCATGGTGTAGGCCATTTCCCACTCTGCCAGATCTTGTTACAGATAATGGTGAGAGCATCAGTCATCGCTTCTCCTCCTGCTTGTAGCAGTTCCGCTGGTATGTTGTCCACTCCCGCTGACTTCCCTTTCTTCAGCGATTGCACTGCTGCCTCAACTTCTTCCCGGAGAATTGGGAGGATTTCTTCTTCTTCTCTGCTCTCGGGACATGCTAGAACTGATGGGTCTCCATTTGGTGTATGGTTGTAAAGGTCAGAGCAGTACTCTGTCCATCTGTCCAAGACTTCTTGTTCTTCTGTAAGGCAAATGCCAGACTTGCTTTGGATAGTGGAGACTTTGGGCTGTTTAACACTTGTCAGCCGCTTCACAGTCTGGTAGGCCTTCTTGCTGTTGTTCTTGTTCAGATTGTTCTCTATTTCCTGGCATTGATCTTCTATCCAGTTCTCCTTTGCTGTGCGCATGCCTTTTCGGATGTCATTGTTGATTTTTCGGTAGACATCAGCTCCCTGTGAGGTGTTCTTTTTCTTTTTTAACTCTCTTCGTTTATCACACAGATCCAAAAGTTCAGGTGTGATCCACGGCTTCTTCTTTGGTCGGTGCTTGCCAAGGATCTCAGTGGCGGCATCTGTTACAGCTGAGTTGAAGGTATTGGTCATGGTGTTGACATCTACTTCGCCTGCCCCCAAAATAAGCAGTGGTGCAAATTTCCCTCCAATTGTGGCCTGAAATATTTTTGCCACCTCCGGGTCTTGCAGTTTGTCCAGGTCGAACTTCAGCCTAGTGCACTTTGCTGTATTTACTCTCTTCAAATGGAGCCGGAAAGACATCATCACGAGATCGTGGTCACTTCCAATGTCTGCTCCTGGAAAAGTGCGTGTCCTGCCAATGTTGATGCTTGATCTGAAGCGTTTCTTGACCATGATGTAGTCGATCTGGTTGTGATGTTCCCCGCCGGGACTGTGCCATGTCCATCGTCTGGATTTTTTGTGGAGACCAAGCGTGTTTGCCAGTACCAGATTGTTGTATCTGGCAAACTCCAATAGCCTCAGACCCCTGTCATTTGTCTCGTTGTTGCAGTGGGGTCCGCATGTGTCTCCCCAGTTGTGGTGCGCATCTTGGCCAACCTTGGCATTCCAGTCGCCTTGCACTATGACTATGTCCTTCTTCGGCACTTGGTCAAGGGCCGCCTGTATATTTTCATAAAAATCCTCCACTTCGCTGTCTTCATAGTCTGATGTTGGAGCATAGGCCTGGATGATGGTAATGTTGAAAGGGGTTGCTCTCAGACGGATGGTAATGAGTCTACTGGAGACTGGGCGGCAACCCATGACAGTGGCTAGAATGTTCTTGTGGACCAAGAATCCAACGCCGTGTTCGTGCCTGTCATCTCTACCGCTGAAATAGAGCTTGTGGCCTTTGTCAGTCGTTGTTTCACCTAGGCCTTTCCAGCGCAGTTCGCTGATACCTAGAACGTTCCATCGATAGTGGTCCAGCTCGTGGGCCAGTTCTTCTAATTTTCCTTCCGCAGTTAGGGTCCTGACATTCCAGGTTCCTATGACGATGTTGTTTCTCGTGCGGATCTTGCTAATTTGTCCATCAGTAGCATACTTTTCACCTCCGTCCTGGTGGCCAACGGAAGGCGCGGTCCTTGTGTAGCCGGGCGACGACCGATCCGGCATGGAATTAGTGGATAGCCTCATCATGTGTTGTGTCTTGGGCAAAAAAAGACCTGGCAGGGCCCAATCCTCTCCAGGCTGTTGGCCACAGCCGAAATCCACGAATACAGTGTGGCTCGCCTTGGCCCTGAGCACGTGGTCGTTGAACCTGTAGTAACGTGAGGTTCCTCCGCCCTGGCCGGTGCCTTCTGTGTAGAAGACTTTCGCCCAGTGATGCCGTGCTAACATCACCCCTGTTAGTCGCCTCTTACGACACGCCGGGAAACGTTGGGTCTATTCTATTTGCCCGAACCCACAGAGCACACGGAACATTACCAATGATGAAAGACTGATGTGTGGGCTGCTGTATGAGAATAATCTGTCTCTCAGTTCGGCTGATTAAAGACGCACTCGACTCAAAAATAAAAATTTGCTCAGCGATGCAGTTTGGTGAACTATAAATTATGTTATCTTTCTTTCTTTTTTTTTATGCTTTTTTGATTTTTAATTAATATTTTTCTGAAAATTGCACATTTTAACTTTCGCTTTTGGCACCAAAGCGGAAGTGACGTTATAAGTGTGTAAGTCAAAATGGAAGCGATGGTTGAGGAGAGTGCACCGAAAATAAATATTAAAAAGAAATCAGACAGGTTACAGCTATGCTGTTGCTCAATGTGCACACACGCACGCAGACGATGTGAGTAAGATGCTTTCCCATCGGACAAAAAGAAGCAGCGTGTGTGGATAAATTTTGTTAAAACGTGCAGAGCAGATTTCACCCTAACAACTAACACGCATATGCTCAAAACATTTTGAGCCTCACTGCTACCCCATCGGATATGCTCTGCGAGAAGGCCTTGGATTAACAGTGCAAAAACGAAAATTGCTCGATGATGCCTTCCCTACGATACAAAAGCATGAGCTTTCACGGCCAACAATGTCAACAGGGAAGAAATTAGCACAGAGTAAGCTAATGAACAAGACCAAGCCTGCCGGGGCGTCTACATTCACTAACACAATAACACTTGTAACACAAACAGCCACTGTGTCACTTGTGTACACACTCTAGCTATTCCCACGACTAACATTTTGGAAAGTGTCAGTACTACACCTACTACAACTATTGCAAGCATAATTACCCCCATCAGCGTTCCCTTACCAGGCTTTTCTCTGCTGGGTACTTCAAATTCAACTTTTTATTGACTCCAAGTACATTTGACAACATACTAGAGAATTTGCTTCGGGCATAGAAAGAAAAGAAAAAAACACACATACAAACCCGTAAAAAAAACACAAAAGAAAACACCCCCCCACACACACAGACATTTACGCAACATTGACTCACACACCATAAACAAAGATGAATGAGGTTAATACTATTGAATAATACTACTACTACTAATAAAAGCTAGTTTAAATCGCAACATATTGGTGTCTAAAAGCTCAGTCTCAGAACATTTCAATACATGTAAAACCCTAAAACAGTAGAAGGAAATAATAATAGCAATAATAATAACAACAATAATAAAGTACATATATGCACAGTGTATCATCCTGTTTAATGCGCACTGAGACACTTTACCAATACTCTGAGACAATTAAGTAGATTTAGCATAACATTTTATAAGACTAAAAACACAAGCATCTACAGGTGTCGACAGTTTCAGTTATCAAATACAGGTATAGATGTAGGTATAAAGACACCATGACAATAAAAAAATAATGATGATAAGAGCACTACTACATGATACACTTGGTCACATTACTACAACATGTGGGTTATGGGGTGGGTAGACCTGCTTTTGTAAAGAGAGAGCGTGCCAGGGTAAGTTTGCAAGAGTTTGTTTTGTACAACAGTTATTGTTGTTGTTGTTTTTAAAGTTTTATTATAAACTGCAACATTCAGGTTAGGTTGCATTATTGTGCCAACCACATATATATAAAAATATAAATTATATATATATATATATATATTGCATGGTCAGTCATATTATTAAATATTATTACAGTTCTTTGGCAATTTTATCCTGATGAATACTGTACAATCACAGCTGTAATAGTGTATAAACTCAAATAATGTTTTTTGAATGATATAATATAAAATAAAAAGATTACACTATCTTTCAGTCAGTACAGCTTCTCAGCTGTTGCTTGAAATGATGAATACAGATGATACTTGATAGCCTATTGGTTTGGATTAACATATTGCACTAAAACGATTATATATTTAGGCCTATAACTTATAAGCTATACTATGCTTTCTTGTATTATTATAGATTTATTATTATGTGGATGCACACAATATGATTGTGACTATACCTTATAACAGTGTTCAGTAGACTAGATGAGAAGTCCTATGGATTTTAACATTGTACAGTACACAAGTTTTAGATAGCCTACATGTGCATAATAAATGATGTAATTATTATTATTAAAGCATCCAATAGGCCTAGCTAACATTTAACTTTTTCTACTTTACAACAGTACCAGTCAAGGAATTATTTTCTGTCAAATTAAAACTTGAACAAATTGTTCATTGTTACAATGTACACAGGTGCAAATCACTTTATTTAAAGTAAAATAGTACTTCCAATTGTTTTAGAAAGTACAAAATCTATTCTGGCCTTTTCTGTCTCTCCTTAGGAGTTATCCATTTGTGAAACATAATGTATGTATGTTATGTTTTCAGTGCAGTTCAATACATAATTTTAGATAATACTTTAACAGATCTGTGCTTGAAAAAATCATGGTATCTTACAACTGCAATTAAAAAAGCGGCCTAAACAACAAAGTTTATTTTATTAGAGGCATGTTCGGTAGGCCTACTAGTACTATAACCTATTTCCAATATGAGCACCGAATTATTGAGTTTTCGTAGCCTATTAAAATATATTTAGGCTAGGCCTGTGCTTACTTTAATTACTTTGTAGGTTTATTTATTCAGTAAGCATACATGATACACCACAATTTACTGACTATTATACTTTGTAGGTTTATTTATTCAGTAGGCATACATGATACACCACAATTTACTGACTATTATACGATTAGCCTATAATACAGGAGTGAGATTTAGCGGTCGCCCGAGCGACTTAAAACCGGCTCGGGCGACCTCACTTTATAGTTGAGCCAGCCCGCCTGGCGACCTAAAAATAAATAATACTACTTGCAGACTTTTAGAAGCTCGGTCCGAAGCGAGAGCGTTTTTAGGTCACTGTTCGTCTGCTACGAGTATGAAGCATACGCGAGGGTTATTTCCCTTTGCCTACTTCCCTTTTGCGCCAAGCGCGCTGTCTGCTTTGTTTGTGAGAAAGACACTGCTACAAATTACGTGTATTGTCCAGGTGACGGTTGTTGATCCGAAAATGTGGAACTTTATTTCTGGGGTCAACGAACCCCCGCCAAAGAAGGTGAATTCTAGTTTGGAGAAGAAAGAGCGTCACAAAGAGTATGAATCGAAGAGAAAAAGACATTTTCAGACTGCATGGCTGAAACGTTCAGATGGCGAAGATCGATCTTGGCTCATTTTCGATAAAGAAGTTGGTCTAATGCACTGTACACATTGCCGTAAATACGCGATTGTCGGGCTGCCTAAAAACCATGCGGGCTACCTCACTTTACTTCCTAGCTAGCCCGGCGGGCTAGTTAGTCTCCTGGGTTAAATCTCACCCCTGTAATATATACTAATATAGGCTATTCTTTTACAATGATTTTTGATGAATAGGCTCTTTAGTTAACACTAAATTTTAGCAGGTACACCATGGACTCTATATGTATTATATAGTGTCCATGATTACACCCATCACAGAATAATCGGCTTATTACATTTTGTTGCAGAAATTATTATTAATAATGAATATTATAAAATATCAACTCACTGTGATTGTTAGTTACATACGTTATGGTTACATACGTTATGATTGTAAATAAATTAGTAGGCCTATTTATTAGTCGGTACTGTAGAGTCTATTAGTACTTGTAGAAGTAGCAAAATCGTTTGCCCAAGTAACAATGCGGTCCGGCTGAGACGAGCTCGACAGTGGTTCATATTGATATGGCCTAATATCACCTCTTATACTGAAAGTGGTAGTAACATATCTTCAAAATCACTGGGCCTGATGGCATTGATGGTAGACTTGTCAAGGCCTGCGGCGACGAACTCGCCCCAGTGTTCTGTGATATTTTTAATCAGTCACTACAAACTCAAGTGGTACCGCAATTGTGGAAAGAGGCAATGATCTGTCCCGTTCCAAAAAGGTCCAGCCCCTCTACCCTGAATGATTATAGGCCCATAGCCCTTACTTCTGTCTTGATGAAGTGCTTTGAGAGACTGGTACTGTCTAAACTGAAGGTGGAAGCACAGCCGTCCCTCGACCCCTTGCAGTTCGCCTATAGGCAGAACAGGGGTGTTGAGGATGCTGTGATAACTCTGTTACACCGTGCACACTCCCACCTGGAAGACGGCGGCGCGTACGTCCGCATTCTCTATGCTGATTTTTCATCGGCTTTTAACACCATCCAGCCTCATATTCTTGCTCAAAAACTTCAAACCATGAACATCAACCCTTTTCTTACCCTTTGGGTCACAGACTTCCTCACTAACCGAACACAGACAGTGTGCATTAAAGCCCCCCCCTCCGCCACTTTCATCACCATCATCGTCTTCGTCATCACCGACGTCATCACTATTATCATCTGCAGCAGTTGCAGCTACATCATCATCCTCATCATCCTCATCATCATCAGCAGCAGCAGCAGCAGCAGCATCCCACTGTATCTCCTCTGTCAAGGTCATCAACACAGGTGCGCCACAGGGTACTGTGATAGCCCCCTTTGTCTTTACCCTTTACACAAACAACTGCCAAATTTCCAGAGATGACACACATATTATCAAATTTTCTGATGATGCTGCTGTTGTCGACCTTTCAGACTCTGTGACATGTTACGAGCAAAGTGTCAACTCTTTTGTCAACTGGTGTGATAGGAACCATCTTGAACTGAATGTCAAAAAGACTAAAGAAATGGTTGTGGACTTTAGGCGGAATGGGACAGATTTGCCGGCACTCTTGTTAAAGGGAGAAGAGGTAGAAAGAGTAGACACCTATAGATATCTTAGCATTCTCATTGACGATAAATTAAAGTTCACAGCTAACGCTGAGGCAGTGTTCAAGAAGTGCAGACAGAGGATGTATATGTTGTACAAACTGCGTTCACTGATGGTGTCGCAAAGAATTTTGCAGCAGTGCTATACTGCTTTCATTGAGTCTGTGTTAACATTTTCATTCATCTGTTTCTATCAGTCTCTTAATCTCAAAAACCAAAATTCTCTTAACAGTATCTCCAGAACATGTAGCAAGATTGTAGGCAGAAATCTCCCCCGTCTCTGTGATCTGTTCCAAACAAGGGCCCTGAGCAAGGCCATGTGCATCATTAAAGACCCCACCCACCCCCTGTGCCCCCTCTTTCAGTGTCTTCCGTCCGGGGTTCGACTCAGGACAATGCAATGCCGAACAGTTCGCTTCAGTTCCACTTTCATCCCTACTGCAATTACCCTTTTCAATTCAACCAACAAACGCTGATGGCTCTGCTCAGGACACCTCACCACCCTCAAATTAATAACCCCATCATTTATTTTTATCTGATTAATTGCTTTTACAATCAAACTTGTATGTTTTACTTTACTACCCACATGTCCATTGATAATTATTGTGTTTGTAAGTGTGAGTGTATTACCTTATTTGTCAAGGACTGTTTGGTATTTTTTATCTCGTTGTTATAGTTGTTTATGATGTGTTCTGTGTGGATGAGTGCACGGCAGCAGTGATGAGTGGGCAAATGTAGTGCGTGAGTGTGTTGTAACTGCGCGAGGCTTTTATGACTGAAATAATAGTGCCTATTCTTTAGTCCTACTTCTTACCTGTAATATTTTTACCTGCAAGAGGCGTTCGCTCAATCAATGCATAGTTAAATTATGTACGGATGATGTGCGTACGGATCCTATGCTTTCTGAACCTCTTATATCAGTCTGTGTCTTATTATTGTTCATTATAACTGTCTTGTTGTGTGGAGCCATAATATAATATAATGTGATGAGACTTGTACAATATTTCCATTCCTGTGGTAATAAAGATGTGTTGAATTGAATTGAATTGCTTTCCCATGACAAATTTAATATTTCATCGTCGTCTTCTTCTTTCTTGGACGAGAACACGTTTCTCTCAACGGGCATCAAACGGGCATGTTGACAAAGTAGGAAAGTTGGATTGCACACACGTGACGTCACAACCTGCGTTCCCGGTAGCACTGCTGTTTAATCTTGGGCTAAAATGTTAAACTTTGGTGACTAATATCTCGAAAACCGTAAATAATTTTGTAATAAACAAAAGACAGTTTTTGCTTATTTTAGTTAGATGTATCCAAATATAAAATAAAAATTTTTGGGTCGGGTAGTCCTTAAAGATTGTAGACAAAGTAAAAAGGATGTTTCCATACTCTTTAATTGCTAAAGGTAAGAAACCTACCTACTGAAGAAGCTGCCTCTCCAGGACGCACTACTGCGACATGCCCTCATAGTGGACCCAGCCATGCAGATGCAGGCAAATCCTGATGATCTCAGGTACTTCATCAACAAGTACACTTGCTTTCTTCACCAGGGTATTGCAGCAGAAACTGTAGAGGAGGAATTTGCCTCTTACCAACTGGCAGATGTGGCTACCTCAAAGCCAGCTCTGAGAGGGTGAATGTATTCTGGGCAGGGGTGAAGCAGCAGCACCCAGAACTTAGAAACCTGGCCCAGGTGATGATAAGGGTGTGCACCATCCCACACAGTAGTGCTGCATGCGAGAGAATCTTCAGTTGTGTGAAGAACCTGACTGACCAGAGGTCCAACCTGAATCTGGACACTCTTGAGGTTTTGCTGGTCCTCAGATCTTGCCCTGAAGACACCAGATATCTCAGGCCAGAAGAGATGGACCATCTCAAGAGTGCCTACTCCAGGCAGCTGGCACAATATAAGGAGCAGTTTTTAAAAAATGCAAAATTTGTATAGTATACAGTCTTTTACAGTGTGGTCGATTTTAACTGTAATTAAATGAAACTTACAATGTGCTATTGTTGTTGGTAAAGTAAAAGTGTTCACAGTTACAAGTCCTTATTTTGACAGCAGATGAAACTTTGCAGACTTTGAATTTACGTGTGGCTATTCCTGTGAATTACACATCTCTATCATGAAAATGACATTTGAATCGATCACCTGTAGTGTAAATAAAACTCCTGTGGAACAGTTATCCTTCATCTCAACCAGGCCAGTGATCTGCAGGTTTATCTTTTGTTGCATGCCATGGTCTCTCATGACACTAATTAATCATTTTAAAATCTGCTTGATATTGTTTCCTTCTTTTTGTTATCCTTTTAAAAACTGTTTTTGTGTGCTTTTTAAGTAGTAAAAGTGCCGTGAATTTTGTTACGTTGAAACGCGCATGATGGTGCGTGTGAAATGCGCACGATATTATGTGTGAAGCGCGCGCGATAGATCTGTTCGTTTTATTTTGCAAAGCATGCAATAATAGAGTGTATTGCCCCCACGGGCTCGGCTCCGCGCGCCGGGGGTGGACCCCATGCCTCTCTCTGGCTGGGTGACAAAGTTGCCTACCCCTTTTTCTTCTCTTTTGTCTTGTTTCTGTCTTATTGGTCCTTTCACCTATATTCTCTTCACCCTTAAATTCTCCCAGTGTACTATGCAGTTTTGACTCCCTTTCTTCTGCCTTACCGGACTTTCCCTGTCTTCTTTTTCCCCATCATTCCTTCTTTTTCTACCCTTCTTTTTCTCTGTGGCCTTCTCTTGGCCCCCTGCGTTTGCCGTGCAGGGCAACCCGTGTCGGGGGAGAATGGGATCCTGGAGGTTGAGGTCACTGAGGGACTGCGGTCCCTCACACTAACACACCTCTTTGGCCCGGACTTCTCCTAGACGGGAGGCTGGCGTGGCCCGTGTCAGTCAAGCGGCTGGTCGTGTATTGCCCTAGCTCTGCTAGAAGGCTGCGGCTCATGGGTCAAACTTGAACAAAACCGTAGTGGCAGTGCGGGATTGTCTGGGTGTATATCCCCCCTGTAGCCCTGATGCGCTCCCTTGCTGGATTTTCCGCTTGGACGCATCCCCTTGTTGGACTCCGTGGTGGGTGGGGAGCAGGGGGGATGAATTCTTACTTTAAAATCATGGCTTCTACTAATAAAAGACGACTACGTGATGACGGACCGGACTCGGACACGGACAGTGATATGGACATACGACAGAAAGCTTGTGCATCGGGGGTGGATGGGGCCTGGCCTCGTTTTTTGGTTGTGGAGGGGACGGATTCGGCTCTGCCACTAGGCAAGCTGTCCCCGTTTGCCATTCACAAAGGTTTTCAATCCATTTCAACGGTTGGTTTCAAAGATGTGAGAAAACTTAGATATGGGGCCTATCTGGTGGAGTGCTCAACCAAACGGGCATCGGATTGTCTGCTAAAGAGGAATTTGACCGTCTTTGTTGACAGACAAATCAAAGTTTCTGTACATGGACGGTTGAATTCCTCCAAGGGAGTCATCCGATGCCAGGACTTGATTGAAATGTCCGAGTTAGAAATCCGTGAAGAGCTCTCCAGCCAGGGGGTCACAGCTGTACAGAGGGTATATGTCACCAAGGGATCCAAACGTATCCCAACCAATACTCTTTTTGTAACTTTTGCGATGGCCAAGTTGCCGGAGTCAATCAGAGTGGGATATCTCAGAGTGAAGGTTACCCCTTTCACACTTTCGTCTTGCGATGCTACCGCTGCCAAAGGTTTGGCCACGGTAGCAAGTCCTGCAAAAACAAAGAAACTTGCAGAGAGTGCGCCAAAGACAAACATGACGATGAATGCAAAGACCCCATATGCTGTGTCAATTGCGCGGGGCAGCACTCTTCCAGCTCCAAAGACTGCCCTCAGTGGCAGCTGGAGCTTGAAATTCAAAAGATACGGGCCACTGAGGGGTGCTCCTTCGGGGATGCCAGAAAGAAAGTGCTGGAAAAGAGACCCATTCCTTTAGAAAGATCCTTTGCGTCGGTGGCAGGTTCCACGCCTCTTGTGGAGTCTCCTACACATCGGGCGATGGAAACCTGTATGAATAAGATGAGTCAGATCTTGGAAGCGTTATGCAAACGAATGGATAGCCTCGAGAAAATGCTCACAGCGTTTAGTCAGAGGGGGGTCTCTCCAGCCCCATTGAACACATTGGAGAACGTGCAGACGGCCACGTCAAAAACCGTCACTCCAAGCACGCAGACGGCCGTGCCAAAAGCCGTCACACCGCGAAGGAGGTTATGCCTCAGGCCGCCGCACCATCGGCAGGTTTTAGCGATCGGGCAGTCGCAGAGGCGGCCAAAATTTTAGTTGCTCAACAGAGGAACGTCAGAGGAGGAGAGGGAAAGGTTGGAAGGGGTGAGAGAGAGAAGGAAGATATAAAATCTGGTGCTGGGGAGAAGGGGAGAAAGTCCGCTGGCAGTTCGGGTTCCGGGGCTTTGACAAAAAATCAAAGGCCCGGACCCCTTTCTTCCAAGCACCATCAGCCTCTCGAAACGGAGAACCGTTTTGGGGGGTTGATGGAACATGAAGAGATGGACGAGGGTCCAAAAGATAAAGAGACGTAATTGTGCTCTCGGAGATGAAAATTTTAGCATTCTTTTACTTCATTTTTATGTCCATTTTACAATGGAACATCCGAGGGATAAGGGCAAATTATGAGGAGCCTCTGCTGTCTGCTGACAGAGCATCGACCTGAAGTGTTGGCCCTTCAGGAGACTCTCCTGTCAGAGAAACAGATTATAAATATTACTGATTATTCGTCTATTGATTGTCTATCTTCTAGAGGCGTTTCACTCTTTATTGATAGAAACGTCCCCTTTAACCCAATTTCACTGAATACAAGTTTACCCGCAGTTGCAGCTAGAGTATCTTTTTTTAAATCCCTCACAGTTTGTTCTATATATTTGACCCCATCCATAACTGTAAACAAAAATGACCTTGAGAATTTGATTCAACAGTTACCTATCCCTTTTTTGTTGTTGGGAGATTTTAATGGCCGCTCTCCCCTGTGGGGTAGCGATCGTACCGATTCTCAGGGTAAAATAATTGATGACATTTTAGACGCGTTAAACATAGTAACTTTGAACGAGGGTGCTCCTACTTTTTCCTGTTCAAGAACTGCTTCTTTGTCCCACATTGATATATCGATCTGTGATCCCTCCTTACTTTTGGATTTTAAATGGACAGTTTTAGAAGATCTCCATGGCAGCGACCATTTTCCGGTTTTATTAAAACATGATTCAGACAACCTTGAGCAAACTCATGGCAGGTGGAAACTGAAACAAGCTAACTGGAGTCTGTTTTCTAACCTGTCTGAGGTTCAGTTACGTACTAAGGAACAAGAATTTTCCAATGTCATAGATCCAGTACAGCTTTACACTGTCATAGTTATTAACAGTGCCAAGGAGTCCATTCCGCAAACTTCGTCAAACTCTCACACGCTTAAAAAACCCTGGTTTGACGATGAATGTAGAAAACTTCAGTAAGCTCGTAAAAAAGCTTTAAGAACTATGTTTTTACACCCAAGCACTGAAAATAAACAAAACCACCATTGGTGGTCCAACGTTTGCGAGCGCAATGCCGACAGCTCTTCAAACGAAAGAGAAGAGAATCGTGGAGAGGTTTCTGCTCCACGCTTAATTCGAAAGCGAAACTGTCGAAGGTGTGGAAAGTAGTCCGCAAACTCGAAAATAGAAGTAACAAACAGATGAGCCCATGCCTTACTGTGCAGGGTGACGTAACCGGAGATAAAAAATTAGTAGCTGATCTTTTGGCTTCTTCTTTTGCTGCTAATTCTTCCTCTGAAAATTATTCTGTCCCTTTTCAAACAGTTAAAACCCGTAAAGAAAAACAACAGTTAAATTTTACCTCCGATAATTCTGAAGATTACAACATTCCGTTTTCATTAGTCGAGCTTGACGATGCAATTAACAAAAGTGCAGATTCAGCAGTTGGACCGGATGATGTATATTATCAATTTCTCAGACATTTAACAAGGTACTCACGGTCTCAACTGCTGGACATCTTCAATCAGCTCTGGATCACTGGCACCTTTCCTCCCTCCTGGAGAAAGGCCATTATTGTACCCATCCCTAAACCTGGCAAAGACCATACTAACCCGACAAACTATAGACCAATAGCCTTAACGTCTTGCTTATGCAAGACGCTAGAAAGAATGGTTTATTCTCGTTTACTGTGGTATCTAGAAACAAATAATATTTTATCCAATACTCAGTGTGGCTTTCGAAGTGGTCGAAGTACTGTTGACCACCTGGTGCGACTGGAAACTTTTATCCGTAACGCGTTCGTCCAGGATGAACATGTCGTTGCCATCATGTTTGATTTGGAAAAAGCCTATGATACCACATGGAAATATGGCATTCTTTCAGATTTACAAGAAATGGGTTTGAAGGGACATTTACCTCTGTTTATATCCAATTTTCTAACGGACAGACTCTTTCAGGTTAAGGTTGGGGGATCTTTGTCAGATATGAGGGAACAGGAGATGGGAGTGCCTCAGGGTAGCATCTTGTCTCCCTTGCTGTTTAATATTAAAATAAATAATATTGTTCGTTCCGTTAAACGGGGAATTGACAATTCTTTGTTGACGATTTTGCGTTAGTAGCCAAAGGTAAAACTTTGGCATCTGCAGAACGTCAGCTACAGTTATGTGTCAAGGCCGTTGAAGACTGGGTTTTACAAAATGGTTTTAAATTTTCTGAAGCAAAAACTGAATGTATTCACTTTTCCAAGCACCGGGGAATTATTCAAGACCCTACTATTCTCCTCAATAAAACTCCAATAAAGGCGGTCCAACAAGTCAAATTTTTGGGTGTTATTTTTTATCAAAAGCTATCTTTCATTCCTCATCTGAAAATTTTGAAAACTAAATGTCAACAGGCCTGCAATTTGCTCAAGGTTATCAGTGGTACAGACTGGGGTGCTGACAAGAAAACTTTATTGCTGTTATATCGTTCTTTAATTAGATCCAAGTTAGACTATGGTTGCATTGTTTATGGTTCTGCTAGAAAATCTTATCTTAAAATGTTAGATCCAGTTGCTCATCAGGCATTACGCATTGCTTTGGGTGCTTTTCGCACCTCCCCTTGTGAAAGCCTTTACGTGGAAGCTAACGAACCCCCGCTGGAGCTGAGACGTACAAAATTGTCAATGAATTACTATTTAAAATTAAAAACTGATCCTATGAACCCTGCTTATGACTGTGTTTTCAACCCAGATTTTGTTCAGAAATTTGAAGCCAAACCTAACACAATTCTTCCGTTTGGCATCAGAATGCAAGCTCATTTGGTAAAAGCAGGCATTGATGTTGCTTCCATCAACGACGATGAACTTCGGACTGAAGCTCCCCCATGGAAATTATGTATCCCAAACATTAATTGGCAGTTGACCGCTTTCCTTAAAAACAATACATCCGAAACCGTATATAACCAACTTTATTTAGAACAGTGTGCTTTATACCCAGGATATGAAAAACTTTTTACAGACGGGTCAAAGGAAGGAGATTCAGTTGCTGCTGCGTCGGTCTCTGGGAGACACTTAGACCAGCCTTTGCAACAGCGTTTACCTGATTTTTGTTCTGTTTATACAGCTGAGCTCAAGGCAAGTCATTTAGCTCTGAAACAAGTTTATCAATCCAAAAGAACCTCATTTTTAATCATGTCTGATTCATTGTCAGCACTTCAGGCTCTTTTCCACGAGAAAGATATCACACCCTTTTCTGGCAGAGATCCATGACCTCCATACACAACTTGTTTCTGAGGGTAAAAAGATAGTTTTTATGTGGGTCCCTGGTCACATGGGCATCCGCGGCAATATTGCAGTAGACAGGGTGGCTAAAGATGCTCTGCATCTCGATTTCCCTCCAGAGATTTTCCAGTTTGTGCCCTACTCTGACCTACGTTGTATGACTGGATCTTATTGTAAACGACTGTGGCAGACTGACTGGTCTAACCATGTCAACAACAAATTATTTCAAATTCTTCCCGATTTGTCCACTTCTTTGCCTAACTTTAAATTGCATCCACTCGCAAAGAAGAAACAGTGTTATCTCGCCTTCATATTGGGCATACTTATGTCACCCACAGTTTCCTTTTAAAAGGAGAAGAACCACCATGGTGCTTTGCATGTGATAAATCTTTTTCCGTTCGCCATTTCATGTCTGAGTGTGCTGATCTGATTGAGGAAAGAGAAACATATTTTGGTTCAATACCTTTCAAAGAGATTTTTAAAGTATGTAATGGTCAACATCTGTTTCAATTTTTACATGATGTTGGTTTGTTTTATCGCATATAAATCATATCGACATGTTTTGTTTAGTTTGGATTTTATTGATAGGACTGAATTTAGTGGTTTGATTGAAGAAAGATATATTTTTAATACATCAGTTTTAAAGAAGACTCTAACAGACGTGTCATGTGAAAGTTTGTTTGTGTATTTAAGAGTAACAGGTTTGTTTTTTAAGATTTGAATCATTTTATAATATTTTAAGATAACGTCTCTCTGGTCCTGATTTGGCTCGGAAGAGTCCGCTGGACCTAAAGCAATAATCTTGTCTTGTATTTACCTTTGATTTGAGTTTGCATTGTGGTTAAAAGAAGCTTTGTATAACGTTGATAATTTTCGTTAGTCGATATTATTGGAGAATTCTCTAGATCTGCTTGTTTACTATCGATCGAAGTTTCGGGATATTTGAGAACATTCTTTTAACAGAAAGGAAGGTTGTATGACGTAAAACAGTGATGACGAAGTTAATTCTGATTGGTTGAGGTGTGTCACGTTGGGGGGTTTTCTTGCTCTTTCTGGAGTTTAGAGAGACTCTATATATATATAGTGCCGCACTGTTTAGAAAGGTGGTTTTTTATAGTGAGTTGGAAAGTAAAAAGTTGAGGAGAGTGAAAAGGCGATTCTATGCAGTTGTTGATGTGTGCTGAATAAAAGTGGAAAACTTCATACGACGACTCCGTGTCCTGTTGCTGAGTGAGCAGGCTGCGTGGATAAACGAATCTGAGCTACACTCATCAGTACTTCAGCATTGGGGCTGAATCAACTACTGATACAGAAAAACACCACCATCGAACGAGTGTAACATTTTGGGGGCCAAGCTGCGATTCACGCCATAGCCAAGGGTTCAACTGCTACAACAAGCGAGTCAACGTTACGAGAGGCAGTCATCGAGGGTAGCCGCCAACAAGTTGCGTCGGGAGGGGCCAACATACTGGGACTACATCCGATAGATTCGGGTTGACTGCAAGGGCGTGTAGTCGCTGAAGAGTTGCTTCGTGAGCGAACAACAGATCGGGACTACGTGGCTGCCGCAAGACTACGTCGAGGGACAGTCTCGGCGCTACATTGCCAGTATTAGAGAGAGCGACGAGCGGACATCGCGTCTACTTCAGCACAGGAGCGTATATACATCAACACCAGCGTGGTGCAGCGTCGCATACGACGAGGACAGCGGGGCCTGCGTCAGCGAAGGCGACTAGTGACAAGCATCAGCGCTACTGCAGAAAGCGTGCTGTTCTAGAACAGTCTAGAAAGGTACAGCACAGTCAAGAACTTTCCAGAAAAAGAACTTTCCAGAAAAGAACTTTCCAGAAAAGCATCAAGATGGCTGATTTCTGGCAGAAAGGGGTTGAACTAAATCAAAAGGCAAACAGCTGACGGAGTACGTCAAATTCCAGGAGAGAATATTGCGTGAAGAAAGAGAAGAACAGCGTCGCCGTGAAGAAAGAGAAATTGAACAGCAGCGGCAAGAAAAAGAAGAGCAACGACGTCGTGAAGAAAGAGAAATAGAGGAGCAGCGACGCCGAGAAGAAAAGGAAGAACAGCGTCAACGGGAAGAAAGAGAAGAGCAACGTCGCCAAGGAGAAAGAGAGTTCGAGCTGAAGCGTCTTGAAGGTGAGCGTCAGTACCAGCTAGAGTTGGCGCGTATTCAAAACAATCAGCATGCGCCACAAGTCATCAGCGACAACAAGGCTCCAAAATTGCCAGCGTTCGTCGACGGGAAGGACCAGATCGACAGTTATCTGGCGAGATTTGAAAGGTTCGCCGAAAGCTCTAACTGGCAACCTCAAGACTGGGCGATTCGACTAAGTGCACTTCTGACGGGGCAAGCGCTCGACGTCTACACCAGATTGTCGAACAATGACGACAAAAACTACGACGTCTTGAAAGAGGCCCTTTTGCATTGCTACAGCTTTACAAAGAAGGGCTACCGTAAACGCTTCCGTGAGTGCCGGCCTTTGTCAGACGAGACACCAAAGCAATTTGTGGAGCGCCTGTCGTCATACTTACACAAGTGGGTGGAACTATCAGGCAAAGGGAAGTCTTACGATAGTCTCCATGACCTGATCATGAAGGAGCAATTCCTCAATGCCTGTCACAAGGACCTGGCGACCCACTTAGAATTACAGAAGCTGCAGACGCTTAATGATGTGACCGAGGTTGCTGAAAGATATCTCCTCGCTCACGGGAAAACATAGGGGCCACCCAAGGCGACGAAACCATTTCAGAAGACTGGAAACCATGAGAACCAGATCCAGGGTGGTCAGGCGAGCCAGAGACAGACGGACTCCACGCCACCTCCCAGGGAAGGGCATTCAAGAGGCTGTTTCACTTGCAACGCTACAGACCACAGAGCGGCTAACTGTCCTCAAAACAAAAGTAGCGGACAGCGGAGCAGTATGGACAATGCAGCGGCGGGCAACCGGCAGAGGCGGTTCTCCAATCAACGGCATACCAGTAGATCTGACCATCAAGTGTGCGGCGGGAGCGTCATTCTTCCGAGTGAGACCAAGCGCACAGCTACTCCTGCGGACGTGCAAGAGTACTTGACTGATGGCCAACTTCTCCTTGCCAACAGGAAATCCATCCCCGTCGTTGCCAGCGCAGCTGTGACCGTCCAGAACATGCCTGTTTCCAAGGGACGCGTCGGAAATCATGAAGTGACTGTCCTAAGAACCTCTGGCTGCAGTGGGGTCATCGTCAGAGAAGACCTAATCGCTAAAGAACAATTCACTGGCGATTCAAAATGGACACTCATGGCCGACAGCAAATGTGTGAAAGCGCCAGTTGCTAAGATTCAAGTCAGCACCCCTTTCTACATAGGCGAAGTAGAAGCGGTTTGCCTGAAGAAGCCGCTATACGATTTGATGATCGGGAACATCGACGGCGCGAGACGACCCGACGACCCCGATTCAGAATGGAGTCCTGCCTCAACCCAACGTGGCGAAGTTGTGGAAGAGGATCCATTGCCGTTTCCTGATGGAGACCTTACAGAGCTGCTAGGGGACAATGTGGCTACTCCGGCTCAGCCCTGCCGACCAGAGATCGTCGGTGCTGTCACTACCAGGGCCCAGGCCAAGAGAGACAAGACGACTACGCCACTGAAGGTCGCCGGCAACTCCAAAGCTGCCATCGTGGACAGAGATAAACTGATCCAGCTCCAGGAAGCTGATAGCACTTTAAACAAGTACAGGAACCGCCAAGACCACGTGACCAAAGGCAGTGGCGCGGTCTATTTTGAGGTGAAAGCCAAGATCCTGTACCGAATCTTCCAGCACCCGAGGGTCAACGGAGGGAAACCACTACGTCAAGTATTGGTACCATTACCCCTAAGGCGCCAGGTGATGGAAGTAGCGCATGACTCGATCATGGGAGGTCACCTGGGTATCAAGAAGACGTCGGATAGAATCCAGGCGGTGTTCTACTGGCCAGGACTTCATGCGGACGTCAGCCGTTTCTGCCGATCATGTGACATTTGCCAGATACCTCGAGGAAGGGTTCCTAAAGTGCCTATGCAGAGGATGCCTCTGATCGACCGACCTTTCAAGAGGGTGGCCTTGGATTTAATCGGCGAAATAAAACCTCAGAGTGAAGAAGGTCATCGGTGGGTACTGACTTTAGTGGACTATGCGACTCGGTACCCAGAAGCAGTGCCACTGAAGATGATTGACATTGAAACTGTAGCAGAGGCACTGGTGGACATGTTCAGCAGACTTGGAGTGCCCGAAGAAATCCTGACAGACCTCTGGACGCAGTTCGTCTCTGACTGCATGAAGGAGGTCAACAGACTGCTGAGCATCCGGCATTTGACTACGACACCCTACCATCCAATGTGCAATGGGCTCGTCGAGAAGTTCAATGCTACGCTGAAATCCACCCTGAAGAAACTATGCAGCGAGCAGCCCAGACAATGGCATCGCTACATCAACGCTTTACTGTTCGCCTACAGAGAAGTACCACAGGAGTCCACCGGCTTCTCTCCGTTCGAGCTGCTGTACGGAAGAACCATCCGAGGGCCGATGCACATCCTGAAAGAACTGTGGACGAAAGAAGTAGAGATCCCAGAGGTGAAGAACATCTACCAGTACGTGTTTGAGCTATGGGAGAAGCTTGAGCAGACTCTCGAGATAGCCAGAGAAAACCTGAAGAAGTCCCAAGACTGTGGAAAGCACTACTATGACCGTAGGGCTGTAAACAGGAAGTTCAAACCTGGCAACAAAGTGCTGATGCTGCTACCTACTGATCATAATAAGTTGCTGATGCAGTGGAAAGGCCTGTACGAAGTGGAGACCGTGGTGGGGATCAACGACTACAAGGTGAAGGTCGGCCAGCACTCCAAGATATTCCACGCCAACCTCCTTAAGCAGTATGTGGAAAGGCCATCAGAGACTGTACATGCAGCAACAGCAGCTGAGATAGACAGCTTTGACAGTGAGGAACTGTTGGAACTGGGAGATTTCCATAGCAAAAAAGGCATCGATGATGTTAAGCTAGTAGGACCAAGCTTGACGGAAGGTCAGAAGATGGAGCTCAAGGACCTTATGGGCGAGTTTCCCCGTAACTTCAGCGATGTCCCAGGCTCTACAACTTTGGTCGAACATGAAGTCCACCTTACTTCAGATATCCCTGTTCGATCCAAACCCTTCCCGATCCCTTTCAAGGCCCGTGAAACCTTGAAGAAAGACATCGATGAGATGCTGAAGATGGGCATCATCAGGGAGTCCAGTTCCCCCTACGCATCCCCTGTCGTGGTCGTGAAAAAGAAGGACAGGAGCAACAGAGTATGCATCGACTACAGGAAGGTTAATAAGATCACCGTCTTCGACCCCGAGCCGATGCCTACTGCAGCAGACCTCTTCCGCCAATTATCAGGGAGTAAAGTCTTTTCAAAGATTGACCTCAGCAAGGGTTATTGGCAAGTCCCCGTGCGTCAACAGGACATACCAAAGACTGCTTTTATAACTCCTGATGGGACGTACGAGTGCCTAAGGATGCCCTTTGGCATGGTCAACAGCGGCGGAGCTACGCTGAAGAGAGGGATGAGGAAGATGCTCAAAGGAATGGACAATGTCGTGTGTTACTGGGACGACCTGCTAGTCCACACCCAGACCTGGAGGGAGCATCTGCAGACCTTGAGGAAGCTGTTTCACCATCTTCAAGAAGCCAACCTGACTGTGAGACCCAGTAAGTGCATTCTGGGAACTGACAATGTTGACTTTATCAGACATTCGCTGAAAGAAGGACAAAAGGGGCTTCTGCTAGAAAACGTCACCAAGATTCTGAACGCTCCACGTCCCCAAACAAAGAAGCAGGTGCGATCTTTCCTGGGATTGGCTGGGTATTATAGGGAGTTCGTACCGAACTACTCAGCCATCACAGCACCTTTGTCGGACCTGTTGCTGAAAGGCTGTCCAAACCAAGTGCAGTGGGGACCGTCTCAGGAGAAGGCATACCAGACTGTGCGCGACCTCCTTTCGAAGGATCTAGTGCTACGACTGCCTGACACTTCCAAGGAATTTGTCTTAAGAACAGACGCAGCGGACGAAGGCATCGGAGCCATACTGATGCAAGAACACGAAGGGAAACTATTTCCAGTTAGTTACGCCAGCAAGAAACTGTCCAGGGCTGAGAAAAATTACTCGACCATGGAGAAAGAGTGCCTTGCCATCAAATGGGGAATCCGGAAGTTCGAACTATACCTTCAAGGAGTGAAGTTAGTGCTACAGACTGATCACAAGCCGCTAACCTACTTGAACTCTGCCAAGTTTTTGAACAGTCGCATCATGAGATGGGCTATGTACTTGCAGAACTTTAACATGCGAGTAGAATCTATTAAAGGATCAGACAATGTTGGTGCGGACTTCCTCAGCAGAGTGTGTGAGTAAAGAACATTGACTATGTGGATGAACTGAGAACATTGGCAATATCCAGACAGAGCTGAAGATGAAAACCATTGACTCTGTGTGGATGGACTGGGCACATTGACAGTGTTCAGACAGACGGAAATAAGTTTTAATTCTGGACTTTGTGCATTACGTTTCAACGTTGTTGAAAGAAATTAAGTAAATTTCTTCTTGAGTGGGGGGTTATGTTACGTTGAAATGCGCATGATGGTGCGTGTGAAATGCGCACGATATTATGTGTGAAGCGCGCGCGATAGATCTGTTCGTTTTATTTTGCAAAGCATGCAGTAATAGAGTGTATTTACCTTTGATTTGAGTTTGCATTGTGGTTAAAAGAAGCTTTGTATAACGTTGATAATTTTCGTTAGTCGATATTATTGGAGAATTCTCTAGATCTGCTTGTTTACTATCAATCGAAGTTTCGGGATATTTGAGAACATTCTTTTAACAGAAAGGAAGGTTGTATGACGTAAAACAGTGATGACGAAGTTAATTCTGATTGGTTGAGGTGTGTCACGTTGGGGGGTTTTCTCGCTCTTTCTGGAGTTTAGAGAGACTCTATATATATAGTGCCGCACTGTTTAAAAAGGTGGTTTTTTATAGTGAGTTGGAAAGTAAAAAGTTGAGGAGAGTGAAAAGGCGATTGTATGCAGTTGTTGATGTGTGCTGAATAAAAGTGGAAAACTTCATACGACGACTCCGTGTCTTGTTGCTGAGTGAGCAGGCAGTGTGGATAAACGAATCTGAGCTACACTCATCAGTACTTCAGCATTGGGGCTGAATCAACTACTGATACAGAAAAACACCACCATTGAATGAGTGTAACAAATTTATTCATGCCTTGGTTGTTCAGAAACACCGCGTATCCTCATGTCCGTAGAATTACTGAATTAAAATACAAAATTACTTAAATTCACTGGGAAGGCTACTGATCAGTAAAGCATGAGGTAGGCAGGTCTGAATTAACAATGAAAATTCACCATTTTTACTTTGTGGATACTTTAACTACTGCTAAGCATGTTACATCATACATATTTTCTCAGTAGTCAGTCCTTGTACTTCACCATTTTCTAAACATGCTTTGTGCGGCATCTCAAAATTAACTGATCCGATTTTAAAATTTTTTAGTTTGCAGATACTTCAGATCGTGGCCAATAATTCCATTTTTTACTTTTCTTTTGTTAGGATAAAAGCAAATCAGAACATTGCCAATAAAATAAACTCTTTTGAAAATGCTTATTTTTCCACTATGTGTGTGGACATCTGGATATAATTTGAATGGCTTGCCACCATGTTTAAAATTATGGTTCATTGTGCCTCTGACATAAACATCAAGACCACTTTGCAGGACACATTGTTTTGCATGTGTATCAAATTTAGAATTTTTATTGTGTTCAAAATCAGGGATATTCAGGAAGTTTAAAAGATGTCGCTTTGTTTTGCAAATCTGTGCAAGAGTCCTAAATAGTCCAAAAATGACTTATTAAAAAATGTCCACCCATCCTTCTGTCTGTCCGCTGTCCGCCATATGTCTGTGCAAAAACTTTAAAGTGGCTAAATACTCAGAACCTATTTCAATAATCACAACCAAACTTGGTAAGATGGTGTATACCCATGAGCTCTCTTAATTAATAAATGATAAGTGAATGAATAACTTGATTTCAGGATCATGGTCATCAATTGTTACTTTTAAAAATGACAATTTTACATTTCACATTTTTTTCTTGGTTATTAATATTGGACTTGTGATTCCTTGATGCATGATAGGTATTAATGAGACACACTCTGTATAAATTTGGTCAACCTCACTTCATGATCAATGTCATTGGAGCTGTCCAAAGCCTGTTAGTATAGGTACTTTGTAGTGACCTTGACTCTAAACTATGAGAGATAGAAGTCCAAACTTGTATTTAGAGAAGTTGGAGGAGAAGGAGGAAGAGGAGGATTATGAAGATACTATTTTAAAGATAATGACGGTTATGTCCCAGGCGGGTTGCAAATTACAAAAATATGATTGAGGTTTAGATGATGTGCAACGTGGCTTTGCCGTCAGCAGCTCTTGTTTCGTTTTGCATTGATCTTGAAGGTCAAGGTCATTTTATGTATTGCAAAAACATACATGCACACAGTGGTGAAGAAACGGTAATTCCGCTGGTATGGTCATGTCGCCAGAGCATCAGGTCTTGCAAAGACCATCCTGCAAGGCACAATGCAAGGTGGCAGAAGAAGAGGGAGAACGAAAAAGAAGTGGGAGGGCAGCATTCGATAAAGGACTGGCATGACACTGAGCAAAGCCATGAGGGTTGTTGAGGACAGAGAAAGATGGAGTACGCTGATTAAATGATCATCTGTTGTGCCCCAATGGTGGGTTACGGGATAGGATAGGATAGGAAAAACATTTTTAAAAACATATATAGGCCATCGTACAATGGAATGGCTGTTTATTTAACCCATAGTATGCAACAACATGGGGTTATTTGATCAGACATGCATAGGGTAATGTGAGGGTCAATGTAACTAAAGGTAAAGGTCATCCCATGTTCAACATTTTTTTTTTTTGCCTAATACAACAATTTTTTAAGTTTGTTTTTTCTAATCCTACTTTCTCCCAAACTGTTTGAGGGATTGGTTCAAGTTTGGTATATGCTTAGACTTTACCTATGCTTCAGATGTAAAACCAAACTTATGTAAATCAAGTGACATAATCATGATGATGTAACCTTTTAATGTTATAAATTTTTTGGGTACATTTCCTTTTTTATTTTAACTTTTTTAACTGTATATGTAATTAGAGTCTGGACATGCAAAACTTGCAAGTGGATGAATATTTTAGAACCTATTTGAACAATCACAACCAAACTTGGTAAAATGGTGTATATCCATGAGACCTCATAAATGATCCGTGAATGAATGACTTCACTTCAAAGTCAAGGCCACAAGGTCAACAAATTTTAACAGTTTTTCAATTTTTTTCTTTTTTGTAAAAGTTATTAATATTGAACATGATTCTTTGATGCAACATAGATATCAATGAAATACACCTCCTATGCACATTTGGTCAACCTTACTCCAAGGTCAAAGTCACGAGATGTGCAGTTAGTATAGGTACTTTAAGCAGGCATGCTACTTTTCCGGGAATTCCCGGAATTCCGGGAGATCGAGTTTTGGGCCCCGGTGGCGTTCCGGGTGATTGAGAAAGGGTAGGGTTCTATATGCCACGGGACCTATATGCCACGGGACCTATATGCCACAGGCCCTATATGCCACGTGCTGTTATTGTTACGGGACCTATATGCCACGGGACCTATATGCCACGGGACCTATATGCCACAGGCCCTATATGCCACAGGCCCTATATGCCACAGGCCCTATATGCCACGTGCTGTTATTGTTGTTGTTGTTGTTGTTGTTGGTGGTGGTGGTGGTGGTGGTGGTGGTGGTGAACCTTTATTTCCACAGGTTTGGCGACCTAAATACCATTTAGGTAGCCAATCACTGTGAAATGGCTACCTAGTATTTTGTACGGCTACCTATAATGTGAATGTCTACTTAACCATATTTATGAACTGCTACTTAATTTTGAACATATTTTTACGACAGGCGATCTGAATGTGAATGGTTACCTGCCTGTGAAATGGCGACTTAAGCAGTTCACCACCACGGCTACCTATTACGTGAAATGTTACTTGATGGTGACATGGCTACCTAATATGCTATGTTGTTAAATTGACATGAAACATTTTGTTAAAAAAACATTGACCAGCTAATAAATAACCTTACAGCCATTAGTACATAGTTTTATAGTACATTTCAGTTGTATTCTGGGAGAGCCGACAAATATTACAATACATATATAACTCATGGATGATTTGCAGTGTGCAAATTTCAAGGTAAAAGCGCGTTTTAAAGAGAAATAAGCGAATGTGGCATATAGGTCCCGTGGCATATAGGGCCTGTGGCATATAGGGCCCGTGGCATATAGGTCCCGTGGCATATAGGTCCCGTGGCATATAGGGTACCTCCCATTGAGAAATCTCCGGGAGTATTAAAAAAAATCTGTGTCGAAAAGAAAGAATTGCAAGCATTCTTATCACGGTAGGCGATATTAGCAGGATTCGTCTGCTAGACCGGCATGACAGTCAATTTTAACGATCATATCAAAGCGGCATTGTGATTGGCTAGCTAAATTTATCTCACCAATCAGATTGCTTCTCTCTTACGTGATTCGCTCTGTGTTATAGCGTAGGAGGCCAGTTGTTTCCGTTTTCGTCCCCAATATGCCATATGGTGTTGGGGGACGTTAATTTTACCCAACGTTTCCGTTTGATTTTTCTGGATCTGGATAGCCCGCCTGTGGATGTTGATTGGCGGGTGCGCCACAGAAGCCGATGACGACTATCAACGTGACGTTTTAGGGTGTGCGCATCTAAGAAAAATCTTTAACAGTAATATTTACACTTCAGCTGGTCTTCTTGCTGCTGTACCTAGCGGTTTTAACCGTCCGTTTGCCCAGATGTAGGCAATGGGTACACTGACTGTTTAAAAGGTTATAATCCAAACGGTTAAAAACTTGATAAAAACACAGGGTTGTTCACACTGGTTTCTGCCGCCCTAACGCTGCTGAGAAGGCGTTGGGCGTGGGCATGGTGACGGTGATATCGTCGAGGTTGTTCCACTCGATCACTGTCTTGACAAAGAACGAGCCTCTGTACTGCTCTGTCTTGGAGGGAGGAGCCTTGAAACAGTTATTGTTGGTTGCCTGTCTCTGTATAATATTCTGGCTCACGTACCCGTCGTACGCTGTGGGTTTGACTCTACGTCGAGTGCCGCTCACAGGAGTGAGGAAGGAATCAGGGGGTAGGGCGGGGACAAGACCATTGGCGATCTTGTAGAGCATCGTCAGCCGGAGTTGCTGGCGACGTTCCTGGAGTGTGGAAAGTTTGAGGTACTCAAGCATCCTGCCAATGCATCCTGGGTCCCTGGACTTGTAGTCCTTGGTAATGAACCTCGCAGCCAGGCGTTGGATGCGTTCAAGTCTCTCAATGTCTTGTTTGTAGTAGGGATCCCATACCACCGACCCATACTCAAGGGTGGACCTAACAAGAGCGATGTAGGCAAGGCGACGGCACTCTTGTGGGCAGTTCCGAAGGTTCCGGCGTAGGAAGCCAAGTGTAGATCCTGCCCTCTTGCATAGGCTGGTGATGTGTGGTCCCCATTTGACCATCTTCACCACGTGTGGTGCACGATTCTGTTTTTTTTTAAAGTTTGATAATGTATGAAAGCGTTTTTGTGATGATAAATACTACTAATAGTAGCATAGCTTCAAAATGTTTGGAACCGACATTGTGATTAGAAACACGGTAGAAACGCTGAAAAATGAGGCCAAAAAAGCACACTTGAAATTTTACAAAAAGCAATCGAAGAAAACATGACTTCTTCTTCTTCTTCTTCCGTATATGCCCACAATCAATTTTGATTATTATGGCACTTTTTACCAAGGTGCATGCTGGGTGTTTTCTTGTTACCGGCACTCACCCGTCTAGGACATGAGCGTCAGGATCTTTAAAGTCCGTTATGATGGAATGTATGCGACACAGACTAGACCTCGGTTTATACTCTCATCCGAACTTTGTAAAAAGAACACTTTTAAACTCAAGCTTAGTTTATTTTGTTCACTCTTCTGAGGACTGATGTTATTTCTAAATGACAGACTATAATAAAATAATGTTAACAGACATGTAGGCCTACCAGTGTCATTTCTTGTATACAGTTTAAACTAAAATGAGTTGGTTTTTTTCGTCTTTGTTGATTGCTTTTTCGTCTCTCAAAAAGTGCTCAGAATGTGCCAGATTGCACAGATTTTAATCTTTTAAAAAAAAATTCCGGAGGAGCATGCACCCGGACCCCCCTAGGGGGCTCGCCTGCTTTGCAGGCTCGCTCTCGGGGCTCTGCTAATCCTTCCAAAATTTTCCTGGAAAACTAAATTTTCAGAGTAGCATGCCTGTTTAAGTGACCTTGACCTAAATATGAGAGATATAAAGTTCAATCTTGTTGTTTCTGATATGATAAATCGATCTTTCAAATGTTTCGATTTTGTGTTGATCTTGAAGGTCAAGGTCGTTTTAGGCCTTGCAAAACATACAAAAAATAGATCTGACAGTAGAATGGCTTATTTAACCCATTGTATGCAACAGCATTGGGTTATTTGATCAGACATGCATGAAGGTCAAGGTCGTTTTAGACCTTGCAAAAACTTACAAAAAATAGGTTATTGCTCAGTGGAATTACTCTATTTAACTCATAATATGCAACAACATTGGGTTAATTGATCATACATAAGCATGAAAGGTCACGTGAAGGTCAAAGTCATCCCAAGGTCAAGGTCACTGAAGGTCAAGGTCATCCCAAGGTCATAGTTTTTTGGGAATAATACAATTTTTGCTGTAGTTTATTTGATATTACATGAGGATATTTGGAACCAGAAGTCAATGTCATCTCAAGGTCGATTATAGAAAGATCAAAGTCGGTATTTGCATTTGAACTCTTTCCCTGCCAGGCATGTTTCCACGTTTGTGCCAAACATTTCTCTGGCACCGGAAAGAAAGTTCAGTACCTTAGGCATTTAACTCTTTCCCTGCCAGGCATGTTTCCCCGTTTGTGCCAGACATTTCTCTGGCACCGGAAAGAAAGTTCAGTACCTTAGGCATTTAAGCTACTGTTCTTTCAATAATAGTTGTTAAATAAACATATTTCATATCAATTTAAAGGTAAAAGAGTGAAGAATAAGAGAAAACCCCACAAAAATGTTAATTTGATTATGTTATTGAAATATGTGTTTTGAAAGCATGTTGATCTTTTTGAAATGATAAAATAAAATAAAAATATTTCTACATAACACAGTGATAAAAAAAATCTGGAGGAATAATTCCAATCACTGAATCAGCTTCACACACCAGAAAGAAAATTTATTTAGGATCAAAATACACTTTACAGTTTGAAATTATATTGATTATTACAGCAGAGTTTGACACACTGTTGATTGTGCCCATCACAATGCTTAGTAAAATGCACAAAAACACTCTAAAAACGAATCAATTTGAAGAAAAAACGTGCATGTCGATCGAGAATGAAAGTAGAAAGAGTTATCTCTCTTTGGTTAAAATAAAACTTGGATTGGACTGCGCAAAAAACCGGAACGAAACGGAATACTGAAATCGACGATATATCGTCGATTGGCACAAACATGGCGGCTCAGATCGACGATATATCGTCGATTGGCAGGGAAAGAGTTAATGCCACTGTTTCTTTTTTTTTCCTTTGCAGTCATTTTCATGTTAAAATTGCGAGTTTCATAATGAGCATGTGAGTCATATGGGCTTTGCCCTTCTAGTTTTATTTTATGTTATCGTTCTTATATAGCACTCTTCCAGCTCAAGAGCTGCTGAAGGTAAAGCTAGGTGGCAGTCTTAGGCACATCATCTATAGCCTCAATCATATTTTTGTAACTATAGCAACCTGCCTGGGACATAACCGCCAGTATCTTTAAAATAGTATCTTCATAATCCTCCTCTTCCTCCTTCTCCTCCAACTTCATCTCCCTTTTTATCATGCTTCTTTATTGTCTGAAATACAGTGTGTTTGTATGTGAGACAGCATGCGAGAGGGAACTCTGCACCCTTTATGGTCCAGCACTTGTTGCTTCATTAATTTTTTCCTTGCGCTTTTTATAATGGTCAGCACTTTGTTATTATTATTATTATTAGTAGTAGTAGTAGTAGTAATATTATTATTAATATAACAATGTACCTTTTCAGCATTTCTTGCATTCTCTTGTGTTATTGATTCACATTTCTTTTCTATTGTCATTTCAGCCTAGTTTGACCATGTTGTTTGAGATGCTGACTACAGGATGGTGGGCCAATAAGGTATCTTGGTAAGAACTTTCGCAAATATTTATTCCTTACTGTACATCACTTTCAAAATGTTAAAAACTATAACTTTATGATGAATCAGGGTAAGCAAATTTGAATGAAATTTTGACTTGAATGGATAGCAATGTTAGTCTTTGTTCAGTCTATGTATATATTTCCCCAAAACATTTGATCGATAACAAACAAGTAATTCCAGGAAACTGTAAACACTGCTACAACAATATTGACTGACAAAAACCACCAACATTATGCAAAAACACTTTCAGAGTCATTATTGCACCATCAACCTCATCAGCCATCCCAGCAAGGTCCTCCTGAAAATAATACTCAACAGGTTGAAACCCCAAACTGAACAAATCATAGCTGAAGAACAAGCAGGATTCAGGGCAGGGCAAAGTACCACCGAACAGATTTGACCTCAGAATAATCTGCGAAAAATAATACAGCATCAACATCATCTATAGCATGTGTTCGTGGACATAAAGAAGGTGTTTGACCGAGTCTGACATGCAGCTCTGTGGGCAACCATGAGAGTGTACAACATCAGCCCTAAAATTATTGAAGTCATCAAAAGCCTGTATGACAAGGCTACCAGTGCAGTTCTCCAACAGCGCCATCAGAAACTGGTTCAGAACAACAATCGGTGTGTGTCAAGAATGCCTACTCTCTCCAACACTCTTCAACATCTTTCTAGAGTGCATCATGTCAGATGCCCTTGCAGACCACGAAGGTGTTACGTTGAAACGCGAACGAAAGTATGTCGGAAGCGTGTACGATAGATCTAATCGTTTCGATTTGCAAAGTATTCAATAATGGAGTTTATTTACCTTTGATTTGGGTTTGCATTGTTGTTGGGAGTGGTTTTGTATAACGTTGATGATTTTTGTTGGTCGATATTGTTGTAGAATCTTCTGGATCTGTTTGTTTACTATCGATCGAAGTTTCTTGATGGTCGTAGATAATGGAGAACATTCTTTTGGCAGGAAGAGAGAAGTATGACGTAAGTCAGTGATGACGATCTTTAGTTCGATTGGTGGCAGTACGTCATTTCTACCATGTACCCAATTGTTCCAGAAAAGAGAGAGGTTATTTAATCGTGTGCCGAGTTGCTGTTGGGAGATAGTAAAGTTGTTGATAGTGATTTGGAAAGTTGCTGTGAAAGCTGTTGAGTTGAATTGAGAATTGTATGCAGTTGTTGATGTGTGCTGAATAAAAGTGGAAAACTTCATACGTCGACTTTGTGACTTGTATGCTGTTTGGACGGGCTGTGTGAATAAACGAATCTGAGTTACACAACTATCAGGAATTCAAGCATCGGGGCTGAATCAGATACTGATAGAAAACACCAACATCGAACTGAGTGTAACAGAAGGCACAGTCAGCATAGGGAGTAGAGCAATCTCCAACTTTCGTTTTGCAGATAACATTGATGGATTGGCTGGAGAGGAACAAAAACTTGAACAGCTAGTACAGAGGCTTGACACCACCTCCAGAGCCTATGGAATGGAAATAAGTGCAAGGAAGACCAAAAAGTTGATCAACAACATCAATGGCATCAACATCATAGTCCAAGTCCAATCCCTCAACACAGTTCATAGCTTCAAATATTTAGGAGCCATTGTATCAGATAATGGGTCCCGACAGGAAGTCCTCTCCAGGATCGCACAAACAACTGCTGCCCTGGCAAGGTTGAAGTTCATTTGGAAAGACAAGGCCATCAGTCTACATTCCAAGGTAAGGCTGCTGTGCTCCCTTGTCATCTCCATCTTCCTATACGCTTGCGAAACATGGACCCTCACAGCAGATCTATAACGAAGAATACAAAGCATGGAGATGAGGTGCTACAGAAGACTTCTGGACATTACCTATACGCAGCACATCACCAACGACGAAGTCCGACTGACCATCACACAAGCCTTTGGACAACATGATGACCTGCTCACAGTGGTGAAGAAATGGAAACTCCGATGATATGGTCACGTCACCAGATCATCAGGCTTTGCAAAGACCATCCTGCAAGGCACAGTGCAAGTAGGTAGAAGAAGAGGGAGACAGAAAAAGAGATGGGAGGACAACATTCGAGAATGGACTGGCTCGACACTGAGCGAAGTCATGAGGGTTGCTGAGGACAAAGATGGAGTACACTGGTTAAATGATCATCTGTGGTGCCCCAACAACCTCAGAGTTATAGGATAGGATAGGAACTTGTGCTATGAACAAAATGAATATACACTGTATATATTTTAATTCCTTTTTGCTCTTTTATGTTCAGGGCTTATACCAGCTTCAATATTTACAAGTAAGTTTATTTACACATTACACATTTTAAGCAGCTTTTTTTATGACTTCATATATATGCAAGTGAGAATGCTGTAGATATATTGTACAAATATAACATGATGTTATCAACTGAGTCAAGTATTATTATTATTATTATTATTATTATTATTATTATTATTATTATTATTATTATATTTTATTGCTGTAGAAATGCAGAATAATCAGGAGATAATTTCTCTTTTCAGCTGGATATTTGGTGATGATGCCATGGGAGTGCATGGTATGTACAATCGTTCATTAACTGCAGATATTTTAATTCCTTTGTGGGGAGACATTGCTTTATTTCAGCTTGATTGTTGGTTGGAAAACTGCAGTGTGATTGAATTGAAACTTATACTAATGGTCAGTACTTACCTCATACTAATATATATACTAATATATGACTGTGTGCCAAAAGGTGAGCTCAGAAAGTGGACAGTAGGCCTTAAAAATCAATCATGTATTTTGTCCATTCTTTTTGTGCTGTCAGATTGCTTTCAGTGTCTGTCATGTGTGTGCCAAATTAAAATATAATAACAAAACTAATTATTGAGAAAATAGGCTTTGAACATGAAAATGTGCGGTATGTCGCTCATCAGGTATTACGACATGAACAAGGAATTTGCTATATAAATCAAATGACTAGGACTGATTACTACTATGACAAATGTGTGTCTAGACCACCTCTTTGTACCATAGAATTTATTTCTTTCAAATATTGTTTTCCAATGCAGTGAGCAGTGCTTTGAAGTTTGTGTTGTAATACCTGATGAGCGACACAAACAAAACTTTTCAGATTTTGCTGTAAATTCACAACTAAAGCAGGACAGAGTTTTATGATGCTGAATGACTCAACCATACACAGGGAATGCACAGAAAACAAATATTTATTTATTATTATCATTATATTAGGATTTTTTAATTTTATTTACATTATACAACAGACAATGTTATAAGTGTCGCGCATAAGAATTACACAATGTACCTGTGATAAATCTAGTGGAAGACGCTAATGATGTGGATTGTGTACTGAAATTTCACACCACTGTCCTTTACACCTTATTGAAAACGAATGTTTTTCCTTTTGGGCCATGTATTGCTCGGTCAACAGACGAAATAACTTGGAATAGTACCCAGAAAAGCCGCAAAAGTTTGCCCTCAATGTCGCTCGTAATATTGCTACAAAGTCATGTGGAGAAGAAAACCTTCTTTCAAACTTTTCTCAGCCCCGTTTTGGACTTTTATTTTTAATCTTCAGTGACAGTGGCCCCCTACTGTCTTACACTTTAATAATCTGTTTCTCAAAAGAAAACGATAAACGAGCCTTCTTTATTGTATTAAATTATACAAACATGTCATAAGTTTGCGTCCCTCGTCAGATTCGAATATTGGTTGTGTCTCTCGTAAGAAAATAAAAAAAGTGACGACATAACTTTCGTTTCTTCGCGCACCGAACCCCGTGGTAAAACAATGGCGATTGAACAGGAAGAACGTGTCACGTGATGCACTTAACGAGAAATAAGAAGTGAAAATATTCAATTTTAATTTTAAACCGAAAATATGGTAGATTTGGTCGCTCGTAAGATCTTACGCCAATTTCTGACTGTGAAGTTCAGCCTATATTATTCAGTAAATCGGCTCGACCGTTACAATTTAATATTACCGTGTTCAAACTGGGTTTGAGACTAAGCTAATCTCGCAGTTTCACGTCTCGGCGTAAAATACAATAAGAGTGAAGCAGACGAAAAGTTTTGTCGTTTCTCTTACGACACAAACAACGAGCAACACATCGGAATTGACCTGTCCAGTTTTCATTAAATTATGAAGTGTGGCTTTTGAGGTTGATATGACGTGTGCACTAGTGTTTTTACTGCATATTGGCAGTAATTATTGAACGTTTTATAGTGACAGTGTTCTGTGCTGTCAAGTTTGCTGACCATGGGGTCGACTTGTCCGTTTTTGAGGGCTGGTTTTACGACCAGATTTCGTCATCAAAGACCGACAGCGCTCAAACTATTGGCAGTTTGAGTCTGAATTTATCTCAGTTATCTCTCCAACCATTCTTCCATTCACACAATTCACGAAATCCACCATCAGCAATTTTATTCACAAAACTTTGACAAAACTTTCAACCAACCCATTCCATGCGCACCTTTTGGCACTCAGTCATATATTTATTTATATAATATATATTTGGCCATAAGCCAAATCAGCTCCTTTCGCCACTATCTTACAGTCACTGCCACCAAAACCATAGTCTGCGCTCTTGTCCTTTCTCGTCTTGACTATTGCAACTCTCTCCTCGCTGGCTCCCCAAAACGCATCATTGACAAAAGGTTCAGAACTCGGCAGCTAGACTAGTATTCCGAGCAAAGAAACGCGATCACATCACACCGCTACTACATTCCCTTCACTGGCTTCCTGTGCAAGCACTCATAGAGTACAAACTGTTCTATGTCACAACAGATTCTTGTCCTTCCTACCTTGCTGATCTACTGTTTGTCTACTCTCCTTCACGCACTTTAAGATCTTCTGCTGACACTCGCACACTCAAGGTTCCTTCACCCGCACTAAGACATACGGCCAACGTGCATTCGCTTACTTTGCACCCAAGCAGTGGAATTCCCTTCCCTCCCATATCCGCAACATACAATCAACACAGGCATTCAAAAAGGCCCTTAAAACCCACCTCTTCAAACTGCATTATTCAGACTGACTTGTATCCCGCTGCCATTCTCTCCTCTTTTGTTTCTGTCTGATCCGTAAGTGTGTATACGGCTGTAAATATTTATACTGTTTTCCTTTCCTGGGTCTATATAAATAGCTGTGAATAAGTTTTTGCACAAGTATATCAACTAACAAGTTAGTATCTCGTATTGCCCCCAGTCGACGTGCGGTGGTCCCGTTGCCCGTGGTTTTAGCCACAAGCTGAGACGGGGGTATTCCAAACCTAAAAATAGAATAGAGAATTCTGGGAAATCTGTTCAAGGGAAGTAACTGTTTGTTTGTTTTTATTGTCTTCTTCATGAAAATGATAAGACAAAAAAAAGGGGGATTGATCTTACATAGTTACAAACTGCAGTACATGAAGAAAGAAATACATAGGGGCGTTCAGAGTTAATACTTATGCATCATATAAACTGGCCAATTGAAGAAGATATGAACACTTTTGCCAATTGAATACAAATTTCAAAGCTAATTTATCATATTTTTGCTAAATTTCTAGGCAATGTATCGTGCATAGAGTCACATTGATATAATACATGTTTCAAAGAAAAATTTTCTTTGCACACACACACAACGTTTTTACAATATTTGGTTCTCACAGAATTCATATAAATTCGGTAGGCCATGCAAGTAACAGATGGGAAGTAACTGATAACTAGCTACGGTTGCAGTCATGGTCGCCATTTCTCGCGAAGATGTGCTGGCTGAAATTAAACGAAAGTTGGGGGAGGAACTGCATATTTCTGGTAGTGAACAAAGGCTTTGCTCAATTATCGAAGGAGAACACGATGGATTTAAAGAAACATGCACACATGTATGTGAGCTCAGTGCAGGCGATTGTGAGTCTCAGTGAACGATTGTTCGCCATTGTCATTGATTCAGCTGCTCAGATCGCTTCGATGTGATGGTTCATTTATCGCTTGAATCACACTGTATAATGCACATGCAAGTTCTGTCAAAAATATGATGATTTGTTTGATTCCGTACCGATTGGAAGGTGGGGTGGAAAAATTCAATCATGGTGATGATCAATCCTATTTTGCAATGGTGGTTAGGCCTACTTTATTGTGTATGGTCACGGGTACTTACCTTTTGTAGTTTGTGTGCTTTTTGTTCTGTCGGCCTTGAGTGTTTGCGTCGCCTTGGCTCGTTGTACTTTGTTGTGGTCTCGCTCTCTTTTGATTTTTGAAAGCAAATTCAAATTGCATTGTTATCCAGCAGCATGCGAGGTCAAATTAGACGAATTCAGATCCAACCAATCTTCTTGTGACGCCATTTTGCGTGTGTCTCGTGTGCCATGCACCAATCGCGAAGGGTCCTGCCGACGTCATTTCAGAAAAGGATTTCCCTACCCATAATTCCCCTGGGTTTTGAAGTTTCACAAAAATTATTTTAGGCCGACGACGCTCTGTGGAGCGCAAAGCATGTAAAAAGAAGCAACTGGTTGTACGCGCATGTCGACATAGAAGGGAGATACTAACTTGTTAGTTGATATACTTGTGTTTTTTGCTATTCTATTTTTGTCATTTTTGTACATAGTTGTAAATAGTTCTTATTTTTACTGTTCCGTCTTTTGGTGTATCGTAACAAAAGCGATGTTTGATCGAGTGCGTGTAGTTTTATGTAATGACTATGTAAAGCGCGGTGAGTCTGGTCGTAGGCTGGAGTACCCGTTATATAAAAACCCATTATTATTATTATTATTATTATTATTATTATTATTATTATTATTATTATATAAAGAACAAGCATTTGGCTACATTTAAAGAATGATATAAGTTTGGGGCAAAGGTGTATGCACTGATAGACACAATAAGGATAAAAAATATTGAACAGTGATTCAAGTGAAATAGACAAATACAGAATAATGTTGACATCCTATACCAGAACTGATTCTAAAGATGGATCTTAAAAAATATGTCTGCTGTTTTAGATCAGGTATAGATAGCCGAGCTTTTGCAATTCATGATTTCTGGGATAGATAGCATATAGTTGCCATTTTAAAAATGACATTAGAGAAAGCATAAGTTTTGTTTTCTAAAATGATTTCTTATAAGATAGCTTTTGTTCTTGCAATCAAAAATTTATTATTTCTTACTACATAGCATAGTTTATGCAATCTAAAATGAATTATTTCTTAATTGGATAGCATAGCTTTTGCAATCTAATGTGAATTATTTATTTAATTTCTAGTTGGTATGGTTTATTTAGTGCTAAATTATAGTCTTGTGGATTGTTGATGAACTGGTTTTTATATTTTCCAGCACAAGATGATGAGAATAAAGAGGAGGAATGTGTGATGGCAACACAGCAGTTTTACCTGCGTTCTAAAGATGCTAGCGTTACAGAAATTATCAACTGTGTGGATGGCGGTAACAGGTCAGCTCTAATATTGTTCTGTTCTTACTCAGAGCAGTTTTTACTCCATATTCTGTTTCCTCAAATCCCTATTCTCCTTATCCACATCTCTCTCTGTCTCTCTGTCTCTGTCTCTCTCTCTCTCTCTCTCTCTCTCTCTCTCTCTCTCTCTCTCTCTCTCTCTCTCTCTCTCTCACACACACACACAATTTCCTCTTTGGGGTACATGGATGCACAAATACATGGAGATTTATTGAAAGAAGTGAAAATATATCAAGAGACAAATAAAACACTAAGTATTGTATTTGGTAGTCTTACTATGTTTCCAGTAAATCTAGTAGGAAATATAAAATATTGGCAGTCAGCTTTCCGACGCTCTCAATCTGCTAAAGAAAATCTTAAGAATGTAGCAGTAGTTAGTTATTGTTATAGGGTCCAGTGGACTGCAAAGAGCCAAATCAGGAGCACAATGTAGCACTATTTGAAGCACTAAAGTTAAAACAACTTGGTATGGAAATTACACAAGTGTATTTGAAACTTTATTTAATCTTATCTTATACCAAATACGATAATATTCCAACTACGCACAGGCAAGTAGTTTTGATTTCGTATTTCAAGTCAACCTTTAGGAATTTTAGGACAAAAGGCCACTCTTTGGAAAGCCAGGTTTCCCTCTTTCTATAGATGGTTAGTTTTTGTTATACTGCTTCTGATTGGCTGTCAAAAAGACAGAAAAATAATGGCATGTTCAGAATGATCACTTTAAAATACAGCAGAATAACCCAGCAGTGTTGAAGTAAATAGCGATGGATAACTTGAATTTTGGACAAAATAAACTAGTGAAATTAAAAGAAGATTGCGTGAGTGTAATCATGCATTGACTGAAACTGTGAGAATTTAGGCTTATATTCATGGTAACAGTGACCGGAAATGAACCCCGCCAAAGCTTCCTTCAAACTTCTTTTTCACAATTTTATGATCTCTAGCGGTCAAATTCTTGACTGTTATTGCAAAATTAACTTTACAAACAGAGCTTTAGGTTGTGTATTTTTTGCTGCTAGAAAGATGCTTTGACAAGTTATGTAGAGAAAACTCGTATTCAGGTCTCATTTAAGATTGTTGAGATGCACTGCTTCAACTTCGTTTTCAAATGCCTGTAGACTGGGAAGTTTTGAAGCATCAGAGAAAAAGAATAGCACAGATTCTCATTGGCATAATATTTTTTCAATGCTGGTTTTGACTGCATGGATATAGCATTACATGCATATAGCAGTGTGAGTTTATTACGTGGTCAACTTCTCTTCCCCCCCCCCCTTCCACCCACCCCCTCTTAAAATAAAAAGAAAGAAATAAAATAAAAGTTAAAAGATTTTTGTTAAATCTTTATAAGATGAGTCCTAAAAAGTAAAAAAAACAAACATTATTTTCCTCTGTTAAAATTTTTTTTTGGTCTTTCCGTTCGTTTATCTGTCAACCATCTGGTGCTGCACTCCATCTGTAAATAATAATATTGGAAGTTATATACCAGACTTGCATACCATAGATTCGTTTGCCTTATTCATACACAATTTAGCCTTGGAGCATGGTCGGTCTAGTCAGCTTGCTAAAAATAACGTTTTTATTGGGGGGTTTTGTGTTTTTTTTGGTTTAATCCAATTAAAAGATGTGTAGTTAATTATTTTTCCCGAGGTAGTGCATGCGCACATATTGTAAGTTCGCCACGCATGTGTTTCTGTTTCCTCCCTTCTGTGTACTAGCGTGAAAAATGAAGTGAGTCTGTGATGCAGGCCATTCTTTTAATCCAAATAAAGATCATTTTAAGATGAACTAAAAGCTAAACAGTGAGCCAGAAAGAAATTTTTTTTGAAAGTCTACAACAAAAGGTGGCCTTGTCTGAGTATATCTCCGAAAGGGTAAGATTTTCCTTCCTGCAGTTTATGCAAAATCAACTTCACTGTTGCACATGGCGGTTGCAACAACTGCAAAAACTCGTCATATCATCAAAACCACATGAAAAGTTTGAAGAAGCTGCTAAAGGCCGCCTGTCCATCAAAAGACTTTTTCAGGTGCAGACGAAAGCCACTGGTGCCAAATACATGCATACATTGTAACCTGAAGTGTGTGTGAGGTATTGCTTATGTGAAAGAAACTTTGTTCAGGGTGGAGAATTGTCCGCGGATTTCCGCGGAAGGCATTTGCATTTCCGAGAAAAAAATATTGAGTTCCGAGTGTGAGAAGCTGAGGGGCTACCCTTTACTGGGCATAGCGGCCAAAAGCGGCCGAAGGTCTAAACAGGCAAAACGTCCAAAAGCGTCCGTATCAACCATGTGGTTATATTCTCGCGTTGTTTGAAAGATTGCGAGACTTCCGGCAATTGACTTCCGGTTTATTCTGTTTATGAAAACATTCAACTGCATTTCCACAAGTTTTCTCTGTGATGCGTTCGTTTTTTCTAGTTTTTTTTCAAATTTTCTTGTGTGTGTGTCTGAAATGGATGGTTTGGATTCTTCGACTGATGAAGAGGAGTTTACAGGCTTCCATTTATCAGACAATAAAGTGAGAGAAATGGACTTGGAATCGGAGGAAGAGATCGGTACTGACATGATTAGACAATTAGTGTCAGTAGTGTGCATGCATACGATCTTTCAGACTGGCATGAAAGTTAAGAAGAGGAGGGGGCTTGTTTGGACTTTTTAAAACTTTTTTTTTATACACATGGAGTAATAAAAAACAAGACATGACAAGAGAAGTATAAAAAGGTAGATAATCAAAAGAGAATTTATTTCTGTTCATTTTGCATTTTATTTCATTTAAATCTATACACTAGTCACTAAACCTAAGATGTGGTGTTTTTCCTAAATATCTCTAAAATTATAAAAATTCTTGCCTGTTTACAGCTAAAAAATAGACAAACGTGTGCCAGTAAAATTGGAAATGTGGAGTTTGTGTTTAACAGTGGTGGACCTCAAACTTTGTTAGGCCTACAAATCAAGATTCTTAACTTTTTTGAAAGACATGTGCATAAAACAATCTTTTTTTGTTGTTGTTGTTTCTATTCATGTTTACTTTGTGCTTTTTGCTTTCAGGAGAGGCCCTAAATTACTTTCAAAATTGCATAAATTCATTTTCTTCCAGGGGGCGAATACCGGGGCTTGGCCCCTGAGCCCCGGCCAGATTTCAGAGATTTCTTGATTCAGTTGTTCTCCACCCTGTTTGTTTCCCCTTTCCTGCAAAACGTTGACCTAAACTTTTCACCTGTCCTTTTATTTTTGTCTCGCATGCATAGCAATTTGAGTCTATGTACTCACCCTTCCTCAAATTTTTTTCCAGATTTGTGCAAATCTGTGTCCTAAATAGTCCAAAAATTACATTGAAAATAAAATTCCATCCCATCTATCCCATACCTCATCTTTCTGTGCAAAAACTTAAATGGCTAAATACTCAAAACTTATTTCAACTGTCGCAACCAAACTTGGTAAGATGGTGTATGCCAATGAGACCTCATAAGTGATAAGTGAATTAATTACTTCATGTCAAGATCAAAAGGTCAACAAATATTAGTCAAAAATGACAATTTTTCACAAAATTTAACTTTTTTTTGTCTAGGTTATTAATATTGAACATGATTCTTTGATGCATGATTGATGTACTCCAAGGTAAAGGTCAGTGGAGCTGTCCAAAGTCAATTAGTATAGTTACTTTGAAGTGACCTTGACCAAAAACTATGAGAGATTTAAAGTACAAACTTGTTTTATTAGATGATAGATTGATCTTTCATATATGTTCAGTTTTTTTAATTGATCTTGAAGGTTGTCATTTTATGCCTTTACAAACATACAAAAATAGGTCATCATTCAGTGGTATGGCTGTTTATTTAACCCATAGTATAAAACAATATTGGGTTATTTGATCAGACATGCATGATTGAGAGATCACGTGAAGGTCAAAGTCATGTCAAGGTCATCCCAAGGTCATCGTTTTTTGACATAATAAACTTTTGCTGTAGTCTATTTGATAGTACATGAGTGTATTTGGAGCCAGAGGTCAAGACCATCTCAAGATCAAGAGCATGAAAGTTAAATATTACTTTGCATTATAATTAGGGGTGTTCGGTTTTACCGGTTTTCCTGTTAAAATCGGTTCGACTTTCTTACGGTTCGGTAAACCGGTTTGGCCTTAAAAAACCGGAAAACTGCGGTTTTTCTAAGGGACATCACTCGTTCCGTAAAGCACTAGCAAAATTGCAGAAACAGAGAAATTCGTAGCGAACACGCGTGGGAAAGCTGACATTTGGAGATTCTTTCTCCTGCGAGAGACAGAAGCAGGAAAGGTTGATCATAATACCGGTTACTGTAAAGAGTGTAAGGCAAGTATTAAACTTGGCGGTGGCACTTCAAATCTGAATGCACACATTCGCCGACACCACCCTTTGCTGCTGCTGAAGCCAGCCAAGCCTGCGGGCCCTGCACCCAATAGATCTTACCCACAAGTCCTACATGCTAGATCTAGTCCGTGTACCAGCAGCGCTGACGCTGACGTGAGCATTGTGACTGAAGGAGGTGCCAGTACAAGTAAAGGCGACACAAAACAAATGACAATCAGTGAAGCACTCAAAAAGAAGCAGGTATATCCAGCTAACTCCAGATTCCACCAACGGTTTCACAAACTCAAAATTGAAAAGCACACTCCCAAATCACAGGCGCTTGTATCAGGACACGCGAGCGCCTATGCCTGTGACGCGTCTCCCTTTGGTTATCTATAATACATAACCAAAGGGAGACGCGTCACAGGCATAGGCGCTCGCGTGTCCTGATACAAGCGCCTGTGTCCCAAATCTACCCACAGTGGAGGAGGGAAATAGCCTCTGAGTTAAGTAGCTAGCGACATAAATTCCAAAAAACAAATTCAATACAGAGCTTATTTCCCTTGCTTACTACGCGCCTTTACCCGGGGTAACCATTTGTAACTTCTAGCCAGTTAACCGGTTTTAAACCGCGGTTTTATATTGGAAAAACCGGTTAAAAACCGGTTTGAGAAATCGTACCGGTTCCACCCTCTAATTATAATGCCACTATTCCATTTTGTGGAGGGGTAAGGGGGGGGGGGGGGGAATGGGGAGTGCACTCATTTTTATAATAAATATTGTGATTTCCATAAGGAGCATGCCAGTCATATGGGGTTTGCCCTTCTAGTTACACTTTGTAATATCATTTGCTTAGTGAGCATGCATTGTCAATATTAATATGTAACAAGAAGACAAAAAGTCAGTTACGCAAAAATCTGGTTAAAACTTCAAAAATCTGATTTTGAGCTGCCTGTACTGTCAACAGGTTTTTCAGGTATACGTCTCATATACATGCTTTTCCCCAAATCACCAATCAGGCTCAAAGCTTACAGGTTTCATCCACTCTCACACACACAACAAACACATATATCACTCAAACATCTGGCGTAAATGCATGGAAATAGAAGACTGAAAGGAAATCGAATTTTTATTTGTGACACGTTTTTTTATTGATTGCATCCAATACTATTATTGAAAGAAGGGAGGAAACCGGAATACCCGGAGAAAACCCTCTGTGACCTCAATAGTCTTGTACCGAAGTCCCATACGTTCACCCTTCCAGGAATTGAAACCGCAACCTTCAACATAGGAGACAGCGGCTAATCAACTGCGCCATGCGGCCACACCAATGGGCTTACATCTGTGCAAAACTGCAAATGATTTAATATCTCATAACCTATTTAACCTATCAAAACTCAACTTGGTAAGATGGTGAGACCTCATAAATGATCAGTGAATGAATGACTTCACTTCAAGGTCAAGATCACAGGGTCAACAAATGTTAATAAAAAAATAAACAGGATTTTTTACAAAAATTAACTTTTTTCCTAAGTTATTAATATTAAACTTATGATTCTTTGATGCATAGATATTAATAAGACACATACTATGCAACTTTGGTCAACCTCGCTCCAAGGTCAAGGTTACTAGAGCTGTCCAAAGTCGGTTTGTATATTTGAAGTGACCTTGATTTTGAACTATGACAAATATCAAGTCTTAACTTGTTGTATTTAGAGATGAATATATGTTCCTTTTTTTTAGTTGACCTTGAAGGTCAAGGTCATTTTAGGCCTTGTAAAAACTCTCAAAAATTGGTCATCGTGCAGTGGAATGGCTACATATTTAACCCCTAGTATGCAACAAAATTGGGTTATTTGATCATGCATGAGCATGATAGGTCGATGTCAAGGTCACTGAAGTTTAAGGTCATCCCAAGGTCACTGTTTTTGTGTGTGTGCATAATACAACTTACTTTGTTTTTTAATTCCTCTGTTTCATTTCATTTTGTCTGGACACTCATTTTCATGTTAAATATTGCAATTTCCTTAAGAATCGTGTTTGTCATATGGGCTTTGTCCTTCTAGTTCTTAATAGAAAGAAAAATAATTTCTTAATAACTGATACGCTTATACTCTGCAGTAGAAATTTATTTTCTTTGTGATAACTGTTGATGAAATTGACTTGCATTTATTGCTATTTGAATGTTCATGATCTGCAATAGAATTCTAAATACAATTTTATTGTTTCCTACTTACACATGTGAATAGCCCCTTTCACTTCAAAGTATGCCAGCATATACTTTGAACAAGTGAAGAGAAAATAAACATTTTAACCACAGCTATCACAACCACTTTAAAATCAGCTGATTTTACCCACTGAGCTTATGAATATTAGTGTTGGCTCACACACTGCCTTTTGGGTAGGCCTTCATGGTAAGATGTTAACGTTTAACTGCTAATGGAAATTCACTGTTAAACCATTCATTAGGCAAATCTGGCATCAGATCATACAAATTTACAAACAATTCTAGCTTGAATTAAAAATAACTGGGTAAAACTGTACATTTCTAACAGGTAAACTCATTTTCTACATCAAAAGGGTTATATACCTAAGTAATATTAAACAGCTAATGTTTCAAGCTTTCCAATTTTTGTCTAGCAAAAAAAGCTGAAAAGCTGTCATAATGACAATGGTGAAGTCTTAAATTACCACAGTTGAATGATGAGTTATTAAAAAGTTATAAAAAGTCCATGAAGACTAGCGAGAAATTAGGCATGTTCATGTATATCCACATAGTGTAAAATTGAGTTGTATTTGATTAAAAATGAATGAATGTACTATTCATTACAGAATGGTGACAACACGTCCAATTGACAAGACCAACTTGCTGCTGATTGTGGCACACGCCAAACGAAGATGTATCCACCCAGACCCAGAATTCAACAAACCCATGTCTCAAGAAGCCTTCAGAGTGGATAAAAATGAGGAGAGAGACCTAATCTGCAGTTTGTCCAAACACCCGTATAAGCGCTTTAAATCATACCAATGCTATGACCATGATGCCAATGTGAGTTAAATAACTTTTAATATCGTTTAGAATAAGTGTGAGTTATAACTATTATCCCCTTGAGTGCCTAAGTAAATATCTCTATTGGTAATGCTGGAACAAAATGTTGCTTTCTTCAGTATGATCTTATAACTGTATTTCAGTTAAATATGTGTGGAATTGTTTAGGGAATACAGTAAACACCACCTTTACTGGCCACTGGTTATAATTGCCACACTTATACTGGCATAGCAAACTATTTTCCTTCCAAAGGCTTTATTTGCCATTACTAAAATCTCCTCGGTTATAGTGGCCACCGCTTGTAGTGGCCACTACTTTTTTTGTCCCAAAAGCATTTTTTCTCCTGATGTAGTGGCCAGCCATAGAGAAGGACTGTTTGTATCTAGTATTTGTGGAAGCTTTGTTTTTAAAAAGGTAATACCTACGTTTTTGATCTAGTTTGTTAGACAGGCACCCCCGTTGGGGTGCCGGGGGTTCCAGTATAAATAGTATCCCCACTTTCTGGAAATTTAGTGCTTTAAATTCCCACTGTCGCTGTCTTCCTCATTTGCTCTTTCCCATTCCTGCTGTCCTATCACTCTGCTATACTATCTTCTTCTTTGCTAGATCAATGACCTACCTTTTTTCTTGAAAACTCTTCCTGGACAAGACTCCTTGTTTGTGTATGGGGTCTGTTGGATCAGCGTGGGAGTATTGGACGCTTTCTGCCGGGTGGTCACTGGGGCTTCCTATGATGTTATTATTTAGCAATATAGGCATTTTATATGTATGTGTTTTGTTGATAATTTATAATGATGTTTGTATTCTATTTTGTTTTTGTAACCGGGGGTTCGAGTAGTTGGGGTAAAGCCTCAGCCGTCCCCTGCGTGGGATGTCTTTATTGTAAAGTGACTGGCCGGTGGAGGGCATTCAGTTTTCCCACTAGGGTTGTTTCAGCAGATCTTTTATGCGGATCGGGGGTTGTCCGGTCCTGATTTGGCTCGGAAGAGTCCGCTGGACCTAAAGCAACAATCAATCAATCAATTGTTCAGGGCTTCCAATCTTCCGCCGTTCGGCGAATTTCCGCCATTTAAAAAAAAATTCAGCCGAAAAATTTTAAAGTTCCGCCGTAGAAAACTGCCGAGGTAAAAATTTCATAGGGGCTCCAAAATATCCGTAACACAGTCTCAGTTTGGTTGATCTGTAATTGGCTGGTTTCGAAGACTGGAAACGGATCATCGTTCTGTTTGCGAATAGGCAAAAATGGCGGGTCGAATTTTTGTTCAACGCGGCCAAAAGTTTGACGATGTTTCTTGCAAAAACAAGTGGAGATGGGACTGGATGGAGGTGGAGGTAGAAGAAGAAAAATTGAGTCAACATATCCGAAAGATTCCACGTGTCGGACACGCGTTTTGCGTCTTGTGCTCGAACGAAATCAATTACGGATCAAAAGGCAGGATTGCACTTGAAAATCACCTCAAGACAAATCAACACAAAAAGGCATCGAAAAGTATTGAAGGGAACTTCACCATTTCAGTTTAGATATTCAGTTTATTTTGCTGTTTATATTGCTGGCAAATGCAAGTTTTTTGTTTTGTTTTTATTAAAGTTTATTTTTTTCTATCTTTCTTTTTTCTTTCTTTGATTCTTTTTCATAAGTGATTGCGAGGAGAAGAGGTACTGCAGACTGCTTGAACAGGCTGTAATAATGTAATGATAAATTTAGCTGTTAAAGGTATTTTAAATGCAGTTTCTCGCTAGTTTCGCCCTAATTATTCTCTATTCATGTGAGACCTTACATCAAACCTTTTGTAAATCACTTTTCTTTCTTCTGCTTCACTCTCACTAATAAAATTGTTTCTTTTATAGCAGACAGTGTTGTGACAGTGTTTGAGGTCGTGCGCTCGTGACCTCGTCACTCGGTCATTTTCCTCCTTTTTTATCTCAGACCATTGGAAGCCCTGATTGTTAGACAGGCAGACAAAACAGAAGAACAAACGCAAACTCATACACATGCAAAAGATATACAGTGGAACCTCCAGTATACGACCGTCCAAAATCTGATAAAAAACGGTCTTATAATAGAGGTGGTCTTATACCGGAAACAAGGGATGAGGGGGGGGGAGGGGAGGGGAGGGTCAGGCTCGGAGGGGTATGTAGTCATAATTTTCACACTCACCAGCATGTTTTCTCTGACAAAGAAAACTCTAAAACATGTTTTATTTTTAGCTTTGTCTTTTATTCACATCTTCAAAAATAGAAAACAGTCGTGTCTTCAGACACTTTTAACAGGGAAAAACTTTCTCTCTGCCAAACTCAAAACTTTCCTCTTGCGCAAAGCCATTTTGACAAACCAGTACAGCGTAGGCGAGTAATGTCCCTTACTTGCGAACCGGAAATAGCAGACAACAGCAGGCGTACACCAACATGAGAGAAAAAACAAAAGTTACAGACAATAAATTAACTGATATCTCTTTTAAATTGCCTAAGACGGTCATATAAAGTGCTTAAGACACGGTCGCTGGTCGCATAAATGAGGTTGTCGCATACCAGAGGTCATTTATTATTGGAAGTGAATCCGTCAGAAGTTTTCAGGTCACATAACGGAGGTTTCACTGTATTAACAAAAACATTAAAATACTCAAAAAGAGGTAAAACACACTTCACACACACAAACACACCCACACACACACGCACACACACCTCACACACACGCACACATTTCACAAACACAAACATATAGCACACACCCCCACCCACCTCCTCCTTCAAAACTGACAGGTGTCATGCACTGTAAACCGAGCTTTGTTTTTGCACCATGAGTACACTACACCTATTCTATCCTATCCCGTAACTCGAAGGTCGTAAGGGCACCACATACGATCGTTTAACCAACGTACTCCATCTTTCTCTGTCCTCAGCAACACTGATGGTTTCGCTCAGTGTCAAACCAGTCCATTCTCGAATGTTGTCCTCCCACCTCTTTTTCGGTCTCCCTCTTCTTCTACCTCCTTGCACTGTGCCTTGCAGGATGGTCTTTGCAAGACCTGATGATCTGGTGATGTACCCATACCATCGGAGTTTCCGTTTTTTCACCACTGTGAGCAGGTCATCGTGTTGTCCAGTGTGATGGTCTGTCAGACTTCGTCGTTGGTGATGTGCTGGGTATAGGAAATGCCCAGAAGTCTTCTGTAGCACCTCGTCTCCATGCTTTGTATTCTTCGTTGTAGATCTGCTGTGAGGGCCCATGTTTCACAAGCATATAGGAAGATAGAGATGACAAGGGAGCGTAGCAATCTTATCTTGGAATGTAGGCTGATGGTCCTGTCTTTCCAAATTGGATTCAACCTTACCAGGGCAGCAGTTGTTTGTGCGATCCTGGAGAGGACTTCCTGTCGGGACCCACTGTCTGATAAAATGGCTCCTAAATATTTGAAGCTATGCACTGTGTTGAGGGATTGGCCTTGGACTTTGATGTCTGTGTTGCCATTGGTGTTGTTGGTCATCATTTTGGTCTGCAAATATTTCCATTCCATAGGCTCTGGAGGTGGTGTCAAGCCTCTGTACCAGCTGTTCAAGTTTTTGTTCCTCTCCAGACAATCCATCAATGTCATCTGCAAAACAAAGTTTGGAGATTACTCTACCCCCTATGCTTACTGTGCCTTCGTGATCTGCAAGGCCATCTGGCATGATGCGCTCTAGGAAGAGGTTGAATAGTGTTGGAGAGAGAAGGCATCCTTGACGCACACCGATTGTTGTTCTGAACCAGTTTCCGATGGCGCTGTTATGGAGGACTGCACTGGTAGCCTTGTCATACAGGCTTTTGATGACTTCACTACACATACACTTACATTTATTGAAGTACTTACACCAGCTTCCCCACACATACATGCTTATCCAAGGCACACACAAACATACACACACATACTTGGGCAGACACCATTATTTGGACTTTCCTCTATCGCCACATACATTCTGTGGACAATGGGTCGTGCTACGACCCCCTTTTTAAGTACCAAAAAAAAATACACACACCCTAACTCCGGGCCCCTTCTCTTTCAACCTTCCTCCGCTCCATGAATCTCCTTTTTTCTCTTGCTCACTTGCTCACTTGCTCACTCCCTCTCCTTGTCTTACTCCCCAATTACCCCCTCACTCTCTCTCTCTCTTTCTCTCTCTCTCTCACTCTCTTCCCCCCCCCCTCACACACCCCAATATATAACCAAACTTGAATTGACCGGTTCTAAAACCTCTTTCTTCTTCTTCTCCTTTACTCTCACTTTTTTTCTTTCTCCCCCTCCCTCTCCATCATCAGTTTTCTCCCTTCTCTCCCCCTTCTCTCTCTCTCTCTCTCTCTCTCTCTCTCTCTCTCAAAAGCCCCAGAAATTGCAATACATTTTGCATTAACCTTTTCTCTGCTTTTTTCATTTTATTTTGATGGCCACAATCTTGGATGATTACTCTGCCACACTGGGGAGGGGGGGGGGTGCATAAAGAAGGTCAGTTGTTATAGGAGGAAAAGTACATATAGTTGAGAGTAAGGCAATGGGAAATCTACTCTGTGTGGGTTTTATCAGCAGGCTACTACTTTGCTGCTAACTTATTTTGCATGCTGTATGCTAGAAATTGCTAATATGCAAAATTTGCATTTCTGTCACTACTGTTTTTGTTTTTGCTATAGACCTTACTCTATTCAAAATAAACCAAGAAAATTGTGTATCCGTGAAAAGGAATACAGATTTAATTTCTGCTACAGATTGAAGAGCAAATTATAAAATTTGTGTGTCTGTACGAAAATGTGAAAATCAATTTTTGCAAAACCTTTTTTTTTTCCCAATCTTGTTGTGACAGTGGGTCTATTGTTGCCGGGCTCTGCACAATGGAATGCTATTACCCACTTGTCTTTAGTTGATGGGGATCGCTAGTAAATCTCCCTGTGACTCAACTTAATACATTTATAAGTTTAGCTCGGTCTGTGTTTAGGCTATATATAAGCGACAAACATTCTGCTAAGTCCGTGGTCCACTGGAATCTCCACTCTTATTCCTATACATATGTAAATATAAATCATGGCTAACTACACACATAGAGAAATAATTAATATTATACACATTCTCTGGTACAACCACTGGTCTGCAAGAATACATATAGGCTAAACAACAGAGGTTCCGTAGGGACTACGTCATGGCGTCGAAACCGGTCGTGTTCGCCATGTGGCCACGCAAAGCCTAACCAACACTCCCAACTCCAAACATGGCAAACTTCACAAACATAATTCAACAATAATATCAATACATCACGATGAAACAAAAGACAGTTCATTTATCTTTTTGACAATGTCAGGCTCTGGCTAACTAGGTTGAATAGAATTTCACCAGTTCCTGTTGTTAGTCGTCAGTGGAGAGATCTCTTAGAGCCGAGCTCTTTACTCTAGGCCAGTTGATCAGCGAATGCCCCTCTATCTCTGTGGTCAGCAGGAAGAGCGGGAAACTAAAACTACAAGAGTTGCCACCTACCTGGGGTAGGCGGGACTACTGCCTATACGTAAGTGGGATGAGGTCATTGCCTACCCGGGCGAGCGTCAGCATAGAGATGTGTAGCCTACAGCAGACTTCTGTCGTCACATTTCTCTACTAATTGTTGTTGTTGTTGTTGCATCAATTTTTATTCATCAGATTAAAATAAGTTGTACTGATAAATTCTCTACTAAGGTTACAGCTGACTAAGTAAGGCAAGAACTTAAAAGTGCTGTGTAAATCTAGTCTCTTATCCAGAGGTGCCAACTCCTACGGTTTTCCCGTAGTAATTTACAAAAAAAAAGAAAAACTACAGAATTACGGATTTGCCGAAATAATTAAGGAAAAAAATTGGGCAGTTGAAATTTTTTTTACATTTATCTTTCACACCTAGCGCAACGGTCGAGGCACTGACAGTGCAGAACTGATCGCTGATGTACAAGCCACGTCACAAGTTAATCAGCCAATCAGAAAATTTATATTGTTCACTTCCGCTGCTTAAACTAAAGTCTGATGAAAGTTTACGTTTTGTGGGATTTCTCTGCCACTGTATTTTACTTTCTTTACAAGAATCATGAGTGCTAGGGGTGCAGGACGGCCAAGCAGTAGTGATCCATCAGCATCTGCACCTGGGGCCAAGTCAAGTTGTGAGCGTTTTAGATCCACCTATGAATTTCCCTGCATTAAGCCTTCTAGCGTTTCAAATTCTTACGCAAGATGTACAATATGTGAGTCAAATTTTTCGGTAGCCAATGGTGGGTATGACGATGTTTTCCGGCATACAAAGTGCAGGATCAGCCCTAAAAGGAGCAACACAGTTGACGAGTTATTTTAGTGCAAAGAAAGATGACGAAAGTGTCAGTGACAATGACTTCCGTGGACGATGGGAAGCAGAACCCTGCCTGCAATCTTGACTCTTAAATCCAGAGCAACTTGTCCCTTCTATGACAATGTCCTAAGTGACCGTCTCCTTAAGAAATGCAAATCAGCAACATCTCAACAGTTGACCAAAGAATAATTTCTAGAGGGCCACATTGCTGTAAATAATTTGCTCTGTGTGTATGAACATGTTTTGAAGCTGTTACACTGAATGAACAAGCAGTATAATGGGAAGCAAGACAGTGTCAAGTGTGTGTTTGTGTTGAAATCATTAATCAACATTTCTGCCAAAAGAGACTTTGTGAATTTTTTAAAACTTTTATTTGGTTATGTAAACTTTTTGATATTTGTTTGTATAACATGGGTATTAAATTCCATTGGCTTCTCGCTGTGCACCTTAAGCAATGTATACTACTGAAACATTTTAAAAACTACTGAACATTTTTGTAATTACTACTGAAAAACCACAGAGGGGGTTGGCACCTTGGTCCTAATTTGGCTTGGAAGAGTCCGCTGGACCTAAAGCAATAATAATGTAATGTAATGTAATGTAAAGGTTGGCACCTCTGCTTATCACACTTGTTCCTGACTGGAAAAATAAAATACATATACAATCATGCATGTTTACTTGATTTACAAACTCAGCAATGTTACAATGTTTTAACATTTCATGGGATAACTTCATTCAACATCAAACAAAAAGAAAAGAAAGACACTGACCGTATTACTAATTCTCCCAAAATTATCTCTTGGTCAGTTATTGAATCTCTGCCACTACCACTGTCACAAGATGTAGATGTAGAGTCAGAATTTACAGGTTCAAAATCAGAATCATAGTTTCTATCTCCATCTGTTACACTCCGTTTGATGATGGTGTTTTTCTTTATCAGTATTTGATTCAGCCCCGATGCTGAAGTCCTGATAAGGTGTAACTCAGATTCGTTTATTCACACAGCCTGCTCAATCAGCATACAAGTCACAAAGTCGACGTATGAAGTTTTCCGCTTTTATTCAGCACACATCAACAACTGCATACAATTCTCAACTCAACAACTTTCAAATTTACTTTCCAGCTTCACTATCAACAACAATCTCTCTCTAACAACAGTGCGGCACACAATTTTATAATCTCTCTCTCTTCCGGAAAGATTTCGAATACAGTAGAAATGACGCACTGCCACCAATCGAATAAAAGATCGTCATCACTGACTTACGTCATTCATCTCTCCACACATACCCCGAACCTTCTCTTACTTCGACAATCATCCCGAAACTTCGATCGATAGTAAACAAGGAGATCCAGAGTATTCTCTAACAATATCGACCAACGAAAATTATCCACGTTATACAAAGCCTCTCCTAACAACAATGCAAACTCAAATCAAAGGTAAATAAACTCCATTATTGAATACTTTGCAAAACGAAACGATTAGATCTATCGTGCGCGCTTCCGACGTACTACCATTCACGTTTCAACGTAACATAACCCCCCCACTCAAGAAGAAATTTACCCAATTTCTTTCAACAACGTTGAAACGTAATGCACAAACAAAGTTCAGAATTAAAACTTATTTCAGACTGTCTGAACACTGTCAATGTTCTCAGCTCATTCACACAGAGTCAATGTTCTTCCATCCGCAAGTCTATCTGGATATTGTCGATGTTCACAGTTCATCCACACAGTCAATGTTCTTTACTCACACACTCTGCTGAGGAAGTCCGCACCAACATTGTCTGATCCTTTGATAGATTCTACTCGCATGTTAAAGTTCTGCAAGTACATAGCCCATCTCATGATTCGACTGTTCACAAACTTGGCAGAGTTCAAGTAAGTTAGCGGCTTGTGATCAGTCTGTAACACGAACTTCACTCCTTGAAGGTACAGTTCGAACTTCCGGATTCCCCATATGATGGCAAGGCACTCTTTCTCCATGGTCGAGTAATTTTTCTCAGCCCTGGACAGCTTCTTGCTGGCGTAACTGACCGGAAATAGTTTCCCTTCGTATTCTTGCATCAGTATGGCGCCGATGCCTTCGTCCGCTGCGTCTGTTCTTAAGACGAATTCTTTGGAAGAGTCAGGCAGTCGTAGCACCGGATCCTTCGAAAGGAGGTCGCGCACGGTCTGGTATGCCCTCTCCTGAGACGGTCCCCACTGCACTTGGTTTGGACAGCCTTTCCGCACCAGGTCCGACAAGGGTGCTGTGATGGCGGAGTAGTTTGGTACAAACTCCCTGTAGTATCCAGCCAACCCCAGGAAAGATCGCACCTGCTTCTTGGTTTGGGGACGTGGAGCGTTCAGAATCTTGGTGACGTTTTCTAGTAGAAGCCCCTTCTGTCCTTCTTTCAGCGAATGGCCGATAAAGTCTACGTTGTCAGTCCCCAGAATGCACTTACTGGGTCTCACGGTCAGGTTGGCTTCTGTGAGACGGTGAAACAGCTCCCTCAAGGTCTGCAGATGCTCTTCCCAGGTGCGAGTGTGGACTAGCAGGTCGTCCCAGTAACACACGACATTGTCCATCCCTTTGAGCATCTTCTTCATCCCTCTCTTCAGGGTAGCTCCGCTGTTGACCATGCCAAAGGGCATCCTTAGGCACTCGTACGTCCCATCAGGGGTTATAAAAGCAGTCTTTGGTATGTCTTGTTGACGCACGGGGACTTGCCAATAACCTTTGCTGAGGTCAATCTTTGAGAAGATTCTACTCCCCGATAATTGGCGGAAGAGGTCTGCTGCGGTAGGCATCGGCTCAGGGTCGAAGACGGTGATCTTATTAACCTTCCTGTAGTCGATGCATACTCGGTTGCTCCCGTCCTTCTTCTTCACGACCACGACAGGGGACGCATAGGGGGAACTGGACTCCCTGATGATGCCCATCTTCAGCATCTCATCGATGTCTTTCTTCAAGGATTCACGGGCCTTGAAAGGGATAGGGAAGGGCTTGGATCGAACAGGGATATTCGAAGTGAGGTGGACTTCGTGTTCGACCAAAGTTGTAGAGCCAGGGACATCGCTGAAGTTGTGGGGAAACTCGCCCATAAGGTCCTTGAGCTCCAACCTTTGACCTTCCGTCAAGCTCGGTCCTAGCTTAACATCATCGATGCCTTCTTTGCTGTGGAAGTCTCCCAGTTCCAACAGTTCTTCGCTGTCAAAGCTGTCGTCGGTCACAGCTGCTGTGGCTGCGTGCACAGTCTCTGTTGGCCTTTCCACGTACAGCTTAAGGAGGTTGGCGTGGTATATCTTGGAATGCTGGCCGACCTTCACCTTGTAGTCGTTGATCCCCACCACGGTCTCCACTTCGTACGGGCCTTTCCACTGCATCAGCAACTTATTATGATCAGTAGGTAGCAGCACCAGCACTTTGTTGCCAGGTTTAAACTTCCTGTTCACAGCCCTACGATCATAGTAGTGCTTTCCACAGTCCTGGGATTTCTTCAGGTTTTCTCTGGCTATCTCAAAAGTCTGCTCCAGCTTCTCCCGTAGCTCAAACACGTACTGGTAGCTGTTCTTCACCTCTGGGGTGTCTACTTCTTTCGTCCACAGTTCTTTCAGGATGTGCATCGGCCCTCGGATGGTTCTTCCGTACAACAGCTCGAACGGAGAAAAGCCGGTGGACTCCTGCGGTACTTCTCTGTAGGCGAAAAGTAAGGCGTTGATATAGCGATGCCATTGTCTGGGCTGCTCGCTGCACAGTTTCTTCAGGGTAGACTTCAACGTAGCATTGAACTTTTCGACAAGCCCGTTGCACATCGGATGGTAGGGTGTCGTAGTCAAATGCCGGATGCTCAGCAGTCTGTTGACCTCCTTCATGCAGTCAGAGACGAACTGCGTCCCGAGGTCTGTCAGAATTTCTTCAGGCACTCCAAGTCTACTGAACATGTCCACCAGTGCCTCCGCTACAGTTTCAGTGTCAATCTTCTTCAAAGGCACTGCTTCTGGGTACCGAGTCGCATTGTCCACTAAAGTCGGTAGCCATCGATGACCTTCTTCACTCGGAGGTCTTATTTCGCCGATTAAGTCTAAGGCCACCCTCTTGAAAGGTCGGTCGATCAGAGGCATCCTCTGCATAGGCACTTTTGGGACCCTTCCTCGAGGTATGGTCTTCTGGCAAATGTCACATGATCGGCAGAAACGGCTGACGTCCGCATGAAGCCCTGGCCAGTAGAACACCGCCTGGATTCTGTCTGACGTCTTCCTGATGCCTAGGTGACCTCCCATGATAGAGTCATGAGCTACTTCCATCACTTGGCGCCTTAGAGGTAACGGTACCAATACTTGACGTAGTGGTTTCCCTCCGTTGACCCTCGGGTGCTGGAAGATTCGATACAGGATCTTGGCCTTCACCTCAAAATAGACCGTACCACTGCCTTTGGTCACGTGGTCTTGGCGGTTCCTGTACTTGTTTAAAGTGCTATCAGCTTCCTGGAGCTGGATCAGCTTATCTCTGTCCACGATGGCAGCTTTGGAGTTGTCGGCGACCTTCAGTGGCGTAGACATCTTGTCTCTCTTGGCCTGGGCCCTGGTAGTAACAGCACCGACGATCTCTGGTCGGCAGGGCTGAGCCGGAGTAGCCACATTATCCCGTAACAGCTCTGAAAGGTCTCCATCGGGAAATGGCAATGGATCCTCCTCCACAACTTCGACGCGTTGGGTTGAGGCAGGACTCCACTCTGGATCGGGGTCGTCGGGTCGTCTCGCGCCGTCGATATTCCCGATCATCAAATCGTATAGCGGCTTCTTCAGGCAAACCGCTTCGACTTCGCCTATGTAGAAAGGAGTGCTGACTTGAATTTTCGCAACTGGCGCTCTCACATATTTGCTGTCGGCCATAAGTGTCCATTTAGAATCGCCAGTGAACTGTTCTTTAGCGATTAGGTCTTCTCTGACGATGACCCCACTACAGCCAGAGTCTCTTAAGACAGTCACTTCATGATTTCCGACGCGTCCCTTTGAAACAGGCATGTTCTGGATGGTCACAGCTGCGCTGGCGACGACGGGGATGGATTTTCCGTTGGCAAGGAGAAGTTGGCCATCGGTCATGCACTCTTGCACGTCCGCAGGAGTAGCTGTGCGCTTGGTCTCACTCGGAAGAATGACGCTCCCGCCGCACACTTGATGGTCAGATCTACTGGTTTGCCGTTGATTGGAGAACCGCCTCTGCCGGTTGCCCGCCGCTGCGTTGTCCGTACTGCTCCGCTGTCCACTACTTTTGTTTTGAGGACAATTAGCCGCCCTGTGGTCTGTAGCGTTGCAGGTGAAACAGTCTCTTGAATGCCCTTCCCTGGGAGGAGGCGTGGAGTCCGTCTGTCTCTGGCTCGTCTGGCTCCCTTGGACCTGGTTCCCATGGTTTGCAGTCTTCTGAAAATGTTTCGTCGCGCTGGGTGGCCCCAGGGTTTTCCCATGAGCGATAAGATATCTTTCAGCAGCCTCAGTCACATCTTTAAGCGTCTGCAGCTTTTGTTCTTCTAAGTGGGTCGCTAGGTCCTTGTGACAGGCATTGAGAAATTGTTCCTTCACGATCAGGTCATGGAGACTGTCGTAAGACTTCATTTCGCCTGATAACTCCACCCACTTGTGTAGATATGACGACAGGCGCTCCACAAACTGCTTTGGCGTCTCGTCTGACTTAGGTCGGCATTCACGGAAGCGTTTACGGTAGCCCTTCTCTGTAAAGTTGTAGCACTGCAATAGGGCCTCTTTCAAGACGTCGTAGTCTTTAGCGTCATCGTCCGACAATCTGGTGTAGACGTCGAGTGCTTGCCCAGTCAGAAGTGCACTTAGTCGAATCGCCCAGTCTTGAGGTTGCCAGTTAGAGCTTTTGGCAAACCTTTCAAATCTCGCCAAATAACTGTCGATCTGGTCCTTCCCGTCGACAAACGCTGGCAATTTTGGAGCCTTGTTGTCACTGATAACTTGTGGCGCATGCTGATTGTTTTGGATACGCGCCAACTCTAGCTGGTACTGACGCTCACCTTCAAGACGCTTCAGCTCGAACTCTCTTTCTTCACGGCGACGTTGCTCTTCTTTTTCTTGCCGCTGCTGTTCAATTTCTAGACGCTTCTGTTCTAGTTCTAGTTCTTTTTCTAGACGCTTCTCTTCTAACTCTATTTCTTCTCGGCGACGCTGTTCTTCCTTTTCTAGACGCTTCTCTTCTAATTCTCGTTCTTGTATTCTCTCCTGGGACTTGACGTACTCCGTCAGCTGTTTGCCTTTGAGATTCAGTGCAATCCCTTTCTGCCAGAAGTCAGCCATCTTGATGCTTCTGGAAAGTTCTTTTCTGGAAAGTTCTTGACTGTGCTGTACCTTTCTAGACTGTTCTAGAACAGCACGCTTTCTGCAGTAGCGCTGATGCTTGTCACTAGTCGCCTTCGCTGACGCAGGCACCGCTGTCCTCGTCGTATGCGACGCTGCACCACGCTGGTGTTGATGTACACGCTCCTGTGCTGAAGTAGACGCGACGTCCGCTCGTCGCTCTCTCTAATACTGGCGATGTAGCTCCGAGACTGTCCCTCGACGTAGTCCTGCGGCAGCCACGTAGTCCCGCTCTGTTGTTCGCTCACGAAGCAACTCTCAGCGACTACACGCCCTTGCAGTCAACCCGAATCTATCGGTGATGTAGTCCCAGTATGTTGGCCCCTCTCGACGCAACTCGTTGGCGGCTACCCTCGATGACTGCCTCTCGTAACGTTGACTCGCTTGTTGTAGCAGTTGAACCCTTGGCTATGGCGTGAATCGCGGCTTGACCCCCAAAATGTTACACTCCGTTTGATGATGGTGTTTTTCTTTATCAGTATTTGATTCAGCCCCGATGCTGAAGTCCTGATAAGGTGTAACTCAGATTCGTTTATTCACACAGCCTGCTCAATCAGCATACAAGTCACAAAGTCGACGTATGAAGTTTTCCGCTTTTATTAGCACACATCAACAACTGCATACAATTCTCAACTCAACAACTTTCAAATTTACTTTCCAGCTTCACTATCAACAACAATCTCTCTCTAACAACAGTGCGGCACACAATTTTATAATCTCTCTCTCTTCCGGAAAGATTTCGAATACAGTAGAAATGACGCACTGCCACCAATCGAATAAAAGATCGTCATCACTGACTTACGTCATTCATCTCTCCACACATACCCCGAACCTTCTCTTACTTCGACAATCATCCCGAAACTTTGATCGATAGTAAACAAGGAGATCCAGAGTATTCTCTAACAATATCGACCAACGAAAATTATCCACGTTATACAAAGCCTCTCCTAACAACAATGCAAACTCAAATCAAAGGTAAATAAACTCCATTATTGAATACTTTGCAAAACGAAACGATTAGATCTATCGTGCGCGCTTCCGACGTACTACCATTCACGTTTCAACGTAACACCATCAAATCTTCTTCACCACTATAATTGCCTCGCAATATTTCAACAAGAACATCTTCAAGAGGCAAACTGTGTCGAACAGCCATGTTTTGTCATAATCAAACGTGTGATTTTTGCAACCATAAAACCTGGTCTTTGTCAATTGAAAACATAGGCCTATTCCTGTGCTTTCAGAGAGGAAAGAGACATCTCAAGAGATTGCACTGTACAATGACATTGATGTTGGCATTTTTGACACATGTTATTCAATTATTAACTTTAAAAACATAAAAGAAATGCATGCATGCACCCACCCTGTAGGCATGAACACATAAACACACCCAAAATACCACAACCACACCATAGAGGTACACAACAACACTGCATGTTTTTGTGCTTGCAGTAAAAAATTTAAAAAAAAACACATCGGATATACTGAGGTGCCAACCAGGGGTGGAATTCATGGCCAGTTAAATTATAGGCGATGGTTAACGTTACCAACATTGGTTTTGTAACCAACAATGGTATCGTTAACCATCGTTTAGCAGATCGGTATTCATGAGCGAGTGTCCACGCATTGTTACTTAACCAAGGCTATTTTTGGGCTGTGCGGGAATATCCGTAAGGGGGCATAATTCAAGCAGCTGTTTTCCTTCTTTCGTCAACAAAATAGGCCTATAACCCATCGGAATCGTGCAGCCGCACGATTAAAGTCTGGCAATGGTGGCGTGATTAGCAAGCCTACCGACAGCATGCTGGATATCATAGTGAGCAAGGAGAGCGAGCTTTTTGTTGGGGTGAAAGGAGAGAAATCACTTTTGATCACTTTGTAGTTTGTAATGTTAGGCCTACATTTTGTTTTTAGACTGAGGTGTCAATTTCTGCCGTTTCTGGGTAGTTTGGAACTTGAAATGTTGTCTTTATTTCGTAGGGTTGCATTACCCTACGAGTATAAACTATACAGATACACAATAAGCCTACACATCACCAGTCAAAATCCAACAACAATATTTTAATAATAATAATATTAACCCGTTTTATTAATATGACAGATTATTAAAGGTGCCAGAGGCATAAAAACAAAGAGTGAGACACACATGTAAAAGTGGTGACAAAACGCCTTGCCGATCACACAGTTTCAGTCTGTCTACCGCGTTCGTTAACGTGATGATGTCATGCCGACGAAAACGAAATTTTGATACCAGTTCCACATCATCAAATTTGTCAAGTGGATTACTTCTGTCGCGAAATACTCTCTCTCTCCTCGGAGCTCGTCTCTGTCGAAGTTGCCACCAAACGATGGCCGCCATTTTTAACCAGTGTTCCATTGGTTATCGGGTGGTGCCCCCTCCGTTAAAATAACCATGGTTAGCAACCGTCGTTAACTCTGCTAAGGCCTCATGAATTTAAAATTTCCAGCTTAACCAACGTCGTTAATTTTACCAACATTGGTTAAGCCTTAACCAACGGTCATGAATACCACCCCAGTACTGATTCCTATCCTATCCTATCCCATAACTCAGAGGTCGTAGGGGCACCACATATGATCGTTTAACCAGCGTACTCCATCTTTCCCTGTCCTCAGCAACCCTGATTGTTTCGCTCAGTGTCAAACCAGTCCATTCTCGAATGTTGTCCTCCCACCTCTTTTTCGGTCTCCCTCTTCTTCTACCTCCTTGCACTGTGCCTTGCAGGATGGTCTTTGCAAGACCTGATGATCTGGTGATGTACCCATACCATCGGAGTTTCCGTTTTTTCACCACTGTGAGCAGGTCATCGTGTTGTCCAATGGCTTGTGTGATGGTCTGTCGGACTTCGTCGTTGGTGATGTGATGGGTAACCCCTTGGGGTCATGATCAATCTTGCCACTGTAGATTGTTCTAACCTATAAAGGGAACAGTGAAAGCCCCAGTTGAAAACCTGTCTTGCCTTTGTAGGCATGACAGATTCACTGCGGCAACAGTACCCCCGTTGGAGTGCCGGGGGTTTCAGTATAAATAGTATCCCCACTTTATGGAAATTTAGTGCTTTAAATTCCCACTGTTGCTATCTTCCTCATATACTCTCTCCCATTCCTGCTCTGTCCTATCACTCTGCTATACTATCTTCTTCTTAATGACCTACCTTTTTTCTTGAAAACTCTTCCTGGACAAGACTCCTTGTTTGTGTATGAGGTCTGTTGGATCAGTTTCGGAGTGTTGGACGCTTTCTGCTGGGTGGTCACTAGGGCTTCCTATGATGTTAGTATTTAGCAATATAGGCATTTTATATGTATATGTTTCGTTGATGATCTGGTAGCCTTGTCATACAGGCTTTTGATGACTTCAATAATTTTAGGGCTGATGTTGTACACTCTCATGGTTGCCCACAGAGCTGCATGCCAGACTCGGTCAAACGCCTTTTTGAAGTCTACGAACACATGATATAGATGTTGTTGTTGCTGTAGGTATTTCTCACAGATTATTCTGAGGTTCAAAATCTGTTCAGTTGTACTTCGCCCTGCCCTGAATCCTGCTTGCTCTTCAGCTATGATTTGTTCAGCTTGGGGTTTCAACCTGTTGAGTATTATTTTGAGGAGGACCTTGCTGGGATGGCTGATGAGGCTGATGGTGCTGTAATTTTTACATTCCTCAATGAATGAGTACAGATTGACCGTATATAATCCGGAGAAGTGAATTAAATACAGAAATACGGTAGCTTGTATAAGAATTCGGAGGAGAAGTTGCCGATTGTTTATCTTTGCCAGCGGTGCTTCTGTACCGGTTTCTGGTCTCAGAATAGTACTCATGCACTCACTGAACATCGCTGTGTGCCTGCGGTATTTTCCTCTACACTTTTTGATTTATGACTGTACACTAATAAATCACGTGATGAAAACTGAATCAAGCACGCGTGTGTTTCTTACCCAACCGCTAGACCCAAATCAAAAACGTGATCCATTTGTCCAATGAAAACACTATTCTTAGCCTTTCAGGGTGAAGACTATAATGGAGGGAACTCGTACAGATCTATTTTTAGACTGACGTCAACTGGGGTTAGGGTAGGGTTGGTTTAGTTTTACCCTATCCTTATCCCTATCTTAGGGACCTTACCCTATCCTACCCCTACCCTAACAATAGTATAAAAATAGACCTGTACGAATTCCCTCCATAATAGTCTTCACCGTCTTTTGGAGTGTTTCAAAATCGCGAAAATGGCAGGAAGTGGTAGACCCAGAAAAAGAAAGGCTGCAAGTCGGATGACAAAGTCGATTACTCATCAAAGAAAACAAAGCCTGCAACTAAACGGCTGCAAGATTTTCTGCATTCATACACAGAAGCACATCCATGCATCATTGCATCGAAACTGTCAACAAAATACGCACGATGTATTGTTTGTGGCTTCGATTTTTTTTATAAGTCATGGTGGCTTTGACGATGTTGCCAGGCATGTTGCATCTGCAAAGCTTACTTACTGTCCAAGATCATACTGAGGATTCTCCTGATCCCTGTGTCCAACTGTTCATGTGAAAGGGTCTTTTCTCTGGTTAGAAAATAATAAAACTGACTTTAGAGGGACTATGGGAAGTAAGACACTGAATGCCATGCTGCAGTTGAAATCAAGAAATTCAAATATTGACTGCTACAAAACAAAACTCTCTCCAACACTTCTGAAAAAGGCACTGCTAAGTCCTTGAAACAATAGAACTGTTTTGTTGCTGACATTGCTTTTATTGGAAAGACTATCAGTATAATTCATTCTAAGTAAAACAAGTGTAGTGTTCAACAAGCTGATTTTCATGGTGAATTTAGAGGACTGAAAATAGCCAGCTATTTCAGAGGTAAGCCTGTCATTATAATGTCATAGGCTGGGTTTTGCGAGAAAAAAAATACTAACAAGTGTTAAAAAATACTGACAAACGGGTCCGGAAATACTGACAAGAAAATTAGGGGGTTGGCAACTCTGGATATAGCGGCCACTTTGGTTTCAGCTACAGGTATAACTGATGTTTAGTATATAATGGCCAGGTATACCGGTCAACCAAACCGTTTCCCCTGAGCGGCCACTGTAGCTGGTGTTTACTGTACATTGAAACTGGAGTGTGTTTGTTCATATCCACAGGAGGATGACAGTAAGTGTGGAGCATCCTCCATACTTTGCAACAAGCTTCTAGCGCCCATCGCTACCCTCATCACCATTGCTGTCGTCTGCCTGCTCAATGATGACCATCGGTGATCCTCCTTCGCAATGTGTCTGTCTGTGACCTGCACCTCCCTATGACCTCCACCCGTGATCTTTGTCCTGTTTTGTAATATGAGTGAGAAATGTCTATAAGCGACTGATTTTTCAAAGAGGAATGGTAACAACAGCAAATTTAGTGCTAGAAAACGATTTCATGGTGACGAATTTTGTGAAGTAAGCATAATTCCAACCAATAGTATCATAGGAAAATATATGGTCTTGATTCCTGGTGCATGAATAAACACCATGTAAGTTGGACATTCCTTTTACGTAATCAGAGCATTTACTTAACTTATCAGTTATTTAGTGGTCATGCTAGCACTTTGTTTTGTATCAGGCAAAAAGCGTCCACTATCACATAAATTTGTGTCCAGTCAAGAAAAAGTGTATATACAAATTTTGCAGAACTCCTAACTCCTATATAGAAAGGAACTTTGAAGGTCTTCAGCTGGCACCCACACGCTGGGTCACTGCCAGGTGGTGCAGGCTAGTCCAACATCAAATAAATACTGTGCAGAAGTGTTTGATACTGTTATTCATATTGGCATCACTCTTAGGAAAGAACTGAATCATTTTGACTGTGACAAGGAGATTGCTAAGGATCATGTTGGACAAAACTGCTAGCAGATTGACGGAGGTGATGACTATGTTCTTGGTCAAATTCTCATCCTTTCCTGACTGGATCCTACATATCTTGATCATGCATGTGCAATACTATTTACTTTGAATTAACATATTTCACCGCTATTTGTTAATTAACTGAATTCCAAAAGAGAACTGAACCCCAAGAAGTTCACAAATATTTTGAAGTGGCTTTTATAAAGATTTAAAAATGTCTTTTTTGCTCACATGCATAGCAGTGTTAGTCTATGTACACACACCCCCCCCCCACTCCCCAGTTCATCCTCCTCCTTTCACCCCCCAAAAAATCCAGATATCTGTGCGAAACGAGTCCTAAATAGTCCAAAAATAACATTTTTTTTAAAAATGTGTCCCTCCGTCTGTCTGTTGTCTGTCTTTGCAAAACTTGCTAGTGGATTAATATCTCAGAACCTATTTTAACTATCACAACCAAACGGTAAGATGGTGTATAACTATGAGACCTCATAAATGGTCAGTGGATGATTGACTTCACTTCAAGGTCAAGGGTTAACAAATGTTGGTTAAAAAATGACAATTTTTCACCAAATTTCACTTTTTTTTCTACATTATTAATATTGAACATAATTCTTTGAATGATGCATGATAGATATCAATGAGACACACATAGTATACAATTTGGGTCTCTCACTCTAAGGTCAAGGTCAGTGGAGCTGTCCAAAATCAGTATAGGTACTTTGAAGTGACCTTGACCTTAAACTATGAAAGATATAAAGTCCAAACTAAATACAAGTATCATCTCTAATGATAGATTGATCTTTCATATTTTTTTTCCATTTTTGCGTTGATATTGAAGGTTAAGGTCATTTTAAGCCGTGCAAAAACATACCAAAAAATAGGTCATTGTACAGTGGAATGGCTGTTTATTTAACCCAGTGGGCAACATCAGTGGGATATTTGATCAGCCATGCATAAGAGGTCATGTGAGGGTCAAAGTCATCCCAAGGTCTTTTTTAAACATAACAAAGCTTTTGTTGGAGTTTATGAGTGGAGCCAGAAGTCATTGTCATCTCAAGGTCAAGGGGATAGAAAGATCAAAGTCGATATTACTTTGCATTTTAATGCCACTGTTTCATTTTGTTTTTTTCTGGGCACTTTTCATGTTAAATTTTATGAGTTCTATAAGGAGCATGTGAATCATGGTCTTTGTCCTTCTAGTTTTTGTTGATGAATCACTATGATTGTGTAGTGTTCAACTGAAGAGAAGAAACCGTTTTGATTTTGAATTGAATTCAAGCCATTTGAGAAGTCTTATTCAATTAAACTGAGAAACTGAGAAAGCTTGAACTTTTCAAGGAGATAATTGTATGGATGGCAATATCAGCAGTATGCAGATAATCAATTTGTTCATACATTTATAATGCAAAGTTGTATGAAGAGAAAAATGTGGAAAAGTTGTTTCTATGACAATTTTTTTTTCTGTAGGTATAATTTTGCCTGAGAGAAGGCAACATGGAATTTTGTTAGATTTCTATTTCTTTGATATTTTTGTTGTTGGTGTGTTAATGTTATCTGTATATTCCTAAGTGTATTTACTTAACAGTTCTCCACATCGTTCCTAACTCCCATCTCCCCTAATTGCCCGTATATCTACACGCTTTGATTTGGATTTGTCAATCAACAACTTCTTTCAATAATACATTTTCGCTGCAACAACAAAAACTGTTTGGGTGAATAGATCTAGAAAATTGTGAAAATGCGGTTCAATTTATTGTTTTTTCACAACATGATATTAGGTTTTAGCAGTCTTTTCAATCAGACTGATACTATAAAACCATCATTGTTGAGCAACAGTGCAGATACATGCCACTATAAAACAAATAAATGTGGATAATTGACTACATTTTAAATGTTACTGGTTTCTTTACCTTTAACCTATTTTTCCAATTGCTTACTGATTTTACAGTATATATTTGCTCACATGAGTACAGCAATGTTAGTCTGTGTGTTAGTCCCTCACACCCCCATCCTATATCTCACCCCATCTCCTCCTCCCGTGGGGGTTTCAGTATAAATAGTATCCCCACTTTCTGGAAATGTAATGCTTTTAATCCCCACTGTCGCTGTCTTTTCTCTTTTGTTCTTTCTTATTCCTACTCTGTTCTATCAATCTACTATACTATGTTCTTCTTCGTGAGACCAGTCACCTACTTTTTTTCTTGAAAACTCTTCCGGGACAAAACTCCACATTTGTGTGTGAGGTCTGTTGGATCAGCTTGAGAATATTGGACGTTTTCTGTCAAATGGTCACTGGGGCTTCCTTTGATGTTATTATTTAGCAATGTAGGCATTTTATATGTATATGTTTTCTTGATATTTTATAATGATGTTTGTATTCTATTTTGTTTTTGTTCGATAAATTAGAGAATAGCCTCCTGCGTGGGATGTATTTATTGTAAAGTAACCGGCTGGTGGAGTGCCTTCAGTGTTACCACTAGGGTTGTTTCGGCAGATCTTTTATGCGGATCAGGGGTGAGTCCTCTTTCAGTGAAGTTGTGGTCTTGATTTTGTGGTCCTGATTCAGCTCTTTGCAGTCCGCTAAACCAATCGTGGATAATAATTACTACGACATGACTAACACTTACTATAAGCTCCCTTAAACACAATGCATTATATGGTTCATTGACATTGTTGATTTGAGTCATTTGACTAGTATCGTTAAATTAGATTATTCCAGTATTTGGTTCAGTTAATTTTTAATGTAGCCTGTTCATAAAATGTTCACACAACAGAGACACAGTTTTGCACATATTAATTGTTGTCATGAGTGTTCACTGTGATAGCCTATAGTGTGAGAGCGTGATAGTTTTAAATAGTGTGAGAGTGTATAAAGTCAACTTTATTTCATAAGAGTGTTTAGTGTTTGGTAGGGTAACTAGTGCATACATATTTTGGTGTGAAATTGTACCCAGCAAACCAGCCCGATCGGGGCCCCACTCGCGCCGCGTAGGGCATCCTGACTTATGTCTGGCTATAGTAGGGACCCACATAGCCCTACAAAAACCCGATGCGTAGCGGAGTCCAGAAATGTGGATGTGTAACGATTCGCCCTCCCGTGTGCCGCCCGATTCTGCCCCACCACAAAGCCACGCTGCGCACACGCTAACATAGGCCTACTGTCGCTTCTCATTGGCTAAACTGTCTGTGGAATGTTTCGTCTGCTTAACATTTGCTGAGGCGTACGTATGTGAAAAATATTTATACAAAATCAATTCAGCAAGATATAATTATTTAATTGTGCTTATAATTCTTAATTTTTATCATACAATATGTAAAATATTGTTAAAGTGTTTCTTTTAACTATTGTATTTATTTATACATTTTAAGCCAAGGGTAAATTTCAGATCGGGCTGCCCGAAATTGTGGTTAGCTGGGTACGTAGCTATCAGTTAGTTTGGATGAATACAAGTGTGAATTACATTGACATTTGTAAATGGTTCCCCCCGTGGGGTGCCAGGGGTGTCTGTATAAATAGTATCCCCACTTTCAGGAAATTTAGTGCTTAAAATTTCCACTGTCATTGTCTTTCTCCTTTGTTCTTTCTCATTCCTATTCTATTCTATCAATCTACTATACTTCTTCACTAGACCAGTCACCTACCTTTTTATTGAAAACTCTTCCAAAACTCATTTGTGTATAGGGTCTGTTAAGTCAGCTTGGAAGTATTGGACGCTTTCTGCCAAATGGTCGCTAGGGCTTCCTATGATATTATTATTTAGCAATGTAGGCATTTTATATGTATGTGTTTTGATGATATTTTATAATGATGTTTATATTCTGTTTTGTTTTTGTAAACGGGGTTTGATAAATTAGAGTATAGCCTCAGTGTCCCCTGCGTAGAATTCCTTTATTGTAAAGTAACCGGCTGGTGGAGTGCCTTCAGTGTTGCCACTAGGGTTGTTTCAACAGATCTTTTATACAGATCAGAAGTGAATCCTCTTTCAACCAAGTTGTGGTCCTAATTCGGCTCTTTGCAGTCCACTGGACCCTGTGAGCAATGAATTACTAAGTTTTAAATGGTACCAAAACGTGTGCTGGCATAGCCTTCTTCTTTTTGTGTTACAGTGTTTAATTGTTGATTGAATCATATTGTTTGATTTAAAGTGACTGGATTTTTAAAGTCTGGTTGGTTGAATTATGTTTTCTGATTTTTGGTGACTGTTTGACGTTGGTTTACTGTGTGATTGAATCCATCCCCATTTGTGTGCAATTTTAAAATGTTTTGGGTTCATTTCTGTATCCGCGTGTCCACATATGCTTCCTTTTTTTTTTTTTTTTTTTTTTTTGAACATTCACTAATTCATGGCAAAAGTTTTCTACACAGAAGTCGCCAGATAATTAAGTCGACTAAAAGGCATAGGTGCAGAACAGCACTGAAGTGATGCCCTGTTATGGTAATATCATATTGCAAGCAAAACAACACAGTGAGACACAGATGTATCCACCCTTGCGCTGTGGTATGAATATGCATCTTTTTGTTTTTGATTGATGTTGCCTATCCAAATGTTTATGTTGCTGGTCTCATTTTGAAACACATTCATCTATGATTTATAATTGCTCTGTTCTGTGTGTATGCCCACATGCACATGGTGATATTATTCCATGCGATGTTAAATCATGCATTGTTTTCATGTGCAGTTTGAAAAGTTAAATATGACATCCCAGTTATGGATCCCACATTTATTTGGCTTGTTTTTTGTTGTGACAAAAGTGTTAAATCTCAGTTGTTCTTTCCTTTAAAATGTTTCTTTGAAACTTTCCCTGAAGTAGGGACATGTTAATTTTTACTGCTTGCTGACTTGATGATTAAAAACATTAACTGGATTGTTGATAAAATTGCTGATTATTAAGATCCAAACAAATTATTGTAAGTCTTGGCCAATTCTGTCATAAACTTTAAATTTATTTTTACCATTAATAGTTATTTTACTTAAGAGAATGCTTTCTATCTTCCTCTACCCACCCCACCCCCCACCCACCTGCTCCCCAACCCCTGAAATTTGAAAGTTCAAACTTTAAAAGTAAGTGCTCAATAATAAACATTTTTTAATCCAGAAATTTGATCACTAAACCTATTGAGCTTAGTGAAAATGTAGAATATAATAAACTATATGGAAGAAAATTACATTATTTATAAATAGGGATTTTGGAAGCAAATGATTTTCGTTGTGAAGGTGATTCCGCACTACTTTCTGTCTGTGGTGTCAGCAGTTTATGCTGTCATTAGTATGCAAAGGTAAAAAGTTCACGAAAACCCATGAAGTGATTTCGTTAAAAAGGACTTTCCCTCAAAGTTGACCATGGGTATATTTGCTTATTACATCGCTTGTATGACGTGATATGATTTTGTGTAAGAGACAACCATTTTGGATGTGAAAATGGAGATTGACACTAGTTTTGAGACTTAAAACGTAGTTTGAAGCAAAGTACTAGAAGTAGGTCAAGTCTGTCTGCTATATATTGGTGTAAGAATTATCGGAGTCACGGGCTGTACAAAATGAAAGCATGTCAAACAACAAAGTGGGGTTTTCTAAAAAAGGCTAATACCAAAGAAAGCTGTTTTAATTTTCTCTTAGTTTTTTGTTGTTATTGTTAATTTGTCATGACACCATCGATGTTTTGATATCAATGTTTCACCCCAGCAAAATTTGATGACTAACATACAGGACAATGCTACTTCATTGATCTCACATGGAGCAATTACAATCACAGCACATATAACATATTTACAAATTTTACACACTTACACACACACACACACACAATGCATTTCTAAACAAACAACATAAATAGTTAACTAAACAGTTGTAGAAGTAAAGCAATAAAACTAGATCACACTCAGATCATATCATAAATGACAAAATTGCCCTCTCAGAATATTTAAAAAGAATGCACTGAAAGAACTAATAATTATTTTTAACAATATCTTCGTCCATCCCCTATCTGCCACCTTGCCCTCGCCCCTCCCACTTCCATTTCCACCCACATACATATACTCAAACACAAACGCTGAATACTCCAATAAATCTGAGCCATGCAAATGCAGTATCACTACTAATGACTTTAAAATGTTACTAAAGCTTTCGAAAACAATAAAAACACGGGCACATGCACATATACACCCATGAATGCAAGCAAAGAAGGTACCTGCTTCTTATTACAAATACAAATCACGCATATCTTTAATAAAGCAAGATCATTATGACATATGCACTAGCTACAATGGTAGCCATGCCACATATTGCTCAACTCCCAAACAGCCACACATAGTGACTGACACTATAACTGTATGCATTCACACTCCCACACATTATTCCAATGCATAAAAGCATAAGACATTCATGGACAGACTGAGTCTGTAATGTTGTCAATTATAATGATTTCATGCAAATGTGATTAGGTATTGGCATAATTTAAGTGACTGGCATTATTCAAAATGCACAAACAATATTAATAATTTTGCATATTTATTTTATAAATGTAATAATAATTCTATTGTCCATCAATGCAACCACCCCTTGGGGTCATGAGCAATCTTGCCACTGTAGATTGTTCTAACCTATAAAGGGAAAAGTGAAAGCCCCAGTTGATAACCTGTCTTGCCTTTGTAGGCATGACTGATTCACTGCGGCAACAGTACCCCCGTTGGAGTGCTGGGGGTTTCAGTATAAATAGTATCCTCACTTTCTGGAAATTTAGTGCTTTAAATTCCCACTGTCGCTGTCTTCCTCATTTGCTCTTTCCCATTCCTGATCTGTCCTATCACTCTGCTATACTATCTTCTTCTTCGCTAGATCAATGACCTACCTTTTTTCTTGAAAACTCTTCCTGGACAAGACTCCTTGTTTGTGTATGAGGTCTGTTGGATCAGCTTGGGAGTGTTGGACGCTTTCTGCCGGGTGGTCACTAGGGCTTCCTATGATGTTATTATTTAGCACTATAGGCATTTTATATGTATGTGTTTTGTTGATGATTTATAATGATGTTTGTATTCTATTTTGTTTTTGTAACCGGGGGTTCGAGTAGTTGGGGTAAAGCCTCAGCCATCCCCTGCGTGGGATGTCTTTATTGTAAAGTGACTGGCCGGTGGAGGGCATTCAATTTTCCCACTAGGGTTGTTTCGGCAGATCTTTTATGCAGATCGGGGGTTGTCCGGTCCTGATTTGGCTCGGAAGAGTCCGCTGGACCTAAAGCAACAATCAATCAATCAATCAATCAATGCAACCTCTTCGTCCAATAACCCTTAAACCATTTTTGTTTTAACTTTTAAATGCAGAATCAGCTTGAAGTTTAAAAAAAACAACTTTGATTGTAGTTTCTGTTGTATGACGTTTGATTAGTGCCATAATCCAGTTTATTTTGTAGATTAGTGTGAGACAAAAAATGCGATTTTTTTTTTTCCCAAGCAGTAAGATTTTGTATGTTTTCATAACGAAATGTATTATGTATGTTTATCCTCTACCATCATTTCTAAATTACCCCCGTTGGAGTGCCAGTGTTTTCTGTATAAATAGTATCCCCACTTTGTGGAAATTAAGTGCTTTAAATTACCACCGTTTCTTTTATTCTCATTTGTTCTTTCTTATTTTATCAATCTGTCCTTTCAATCTACTCGTTTTTTCTTGAAATCTCTACCAACACTCCTCATTTGTGTTGGGTCAGCTTGGGGATATTGGACGCTTTCTGCCAAATGGTCACTAGGGCTTTCTATGGTATTATTAGCAATTTATGCATGTTATATGTTTGTGTTTTATTAATATTTTGTAATGATGTTTCTATTTAATTTTGTTTTGTAAACGAGGTTTGATAAATTAGAGTACCACCTCAGTGTCCTCTGCCTGGGATGCCTTTATTGTAAAGGCTTGTGGAGTGCCTTCAGTGTTACCAATAGGGTTGTTTCAGCAGATCTTTTATACAGATCAGCGGTGAGTCCTCTTTCAACCGAGGTAGTCTTGATTCAGCTCTTTGCAGTCCTCTGGACCATATAAACGACTAACTCATTCCTAAATTGAGCTGTTGGAAGTATTTTGAAGGTGCAATATGGTTTTTAATGGTTTAGCTTAAGTGCAATATATTTTTGGTGATATTTAAAGTTATTTATTACAGATGTGAAGACTGAAAAATGTACTTTCACCCTCCTCCTCTCCACCCTTGTCTGTAAGTGTAACTTTTAGCTTCCACGAGTTTACATGTTTGGTGCAAATTTATTGCTACATTTCCGTTGGTTGATCTTGTTGCAGATAAAATTCCTTTTGCTTTCCTAGTTTGCATCATGCACATGTATAGCATCTATCATAATGTATCGTAAATGAATTATTACTTAAAGCATTTATTTAAAGTTTAATTATTTAAACACTTGCATGTGTGGTTTATATTAGCTTTTATTTATGTATAAATGATGATGTATTTCTTATTAAATTCAGTATTTATTTGACTCGCATGCTTGCAGCAATTTGAAAATGTACTCGCCCCAAAATAAATTTTAAAAATATAAATTTTTGCAAACATGTGCAATATGGGTTCTATATACAGTGGAACCTCCGGTATACGACCGTCCAAAATCTGAGAAAAAACGGTCTTATAATAGAGGTGGTCTTATACTGGAAACAAGGGGTAGGGTGGGGGGGGAGGGGGGTCAGGCTCGTAGGGGTATGTAGTCATAATTTTCACACTCACCAGCATGTATTCTCTGACAAAGGAAACTGTAAAACATGTTTCATTTTTAGCTTTGTCTTTTATTCACAACTTCAAAAATAGAAAACAGTCGAACCACTGCCAGACGCGTTCATCCAAGTCTGTCAGTGCAGAAGCTCTCAGTTTCGATGTTTCCCTTTTCGCCACTTACTCCACTCTCCCATCGTAGTTTCACAGATTCCTTATCCTTTATGATGAGCTGAATTTGGGTCTTCCCAACGTCTAAATTTCTTGCAATAGACAAACAACTCTCCCCATTTTCACTTCTTTCAATCACTTTCATTCTCTCTGCCAAACTCAAAACGTTCCTCTTGCGCGACGCCATTTTGACAGCCAGTGTAGGCGAGTAATGTCCCTTATTTGCGAACCGGAAATAGCAGACAACAGCAGGCGTACACTAACATGAGAGAAAAAACGAAAGGTACAGACAGCAAATTAACTGATATCTCTTTTAAATTGCCCTAAGACGGTCGTATAAAGGGCTTAAGACACGGTCGCTGGTCGCATAAACGAGGTTGTCGCATACCAGAGGTAATTTATTATTGGAAGTGAATCCGTCAGAAGTTTTCAGGTCACATAACGGAGGGAGTCGTATACCAGAGAGCCGGATACCGGAGGTTCCACTGTATTTTAAAGATGGCTTTGAAAAAAATGTCCGTCTGTCTGTCTGTCTGTCTTGCAAAACTTTAACATAGCTGTTTACCCAGAACCCATCTGGTCTATCATAGCCAAAACTTGTGACCCACATTGTGCATCAACATTGGTTTATTTGATCATAGCAGTCAGGTCAAAGTCAAGGTCACAAAAAAAAAACCATTTGCTATAGTTTATTTATCATACATGACTGGAGTCAATACATGTATTTTAATTTTAAAAAAATAAAAATCTTAATCCATCCTGGGAATTCTTTTTTTGGGGGGTGGGGGTGGGGGAGGGCTTGGGAGTAGTGGAGGGGAGTGTGGGAGGTTGTAGAATATTGTGAATAGGTTTCCTAATGGCCATGTGAGTCATGTGGGCTTTGCTCTTCAGGCTTCTAGTTCTGGTAGAATTCCATCCAATTTCTTGACAGTGTTAATATTAACTTTATATGCAATTGACCCATGCTATAATTTTGCTTATTCATGTTTTTTTAACATATGTCCTTGTTTGTTTTGACATCCTTGGTGAATTGATTTTGAAAAATATTTCTCAGTTTGAAGTTGTCGATGGCCTGTTTGTATCCTGTGCATTGTGCCTTGTCCTTTTGTATGCATGTTCGCACTCACTGTGATTCACTTCCTTAACATAGGCTCTTGTTTTGTCTGTACAAGATTGTGTTTCTTTCTTTCAAATAGTCATATCTATCCCCTCAAACCTCCACTTTTTATTAGCACCTACAGTTCCAGAAGTAAAATTGGTTTTCCTACTTTTAGAGGCGCGGAAAGCACTTGCCCAGTTGTCAATTTTAAGTAAATATTCTGCAGATGAACTAAAACTGTCAAACTTGCCAACGTTTTTTTCTTGCTCTTCCTTTTTCTCATAGCTGACAATACTATTGTCAAGATTTACGGTCGTCCATCATGTACAGAGAATGTTAGCTTTATTGAGTGTGAAATTGTTAACAGGCATGGCTAATTGTTTGTTCTGGGTCACTAGTCGGAAGGGCAAGTTGATTATTGTGGTTTCAATAAACTAAATTACGTTTCCTTAGGGGGGTCAGAAAATGACTAAATTCAACACATACAAGTAAAAAAGTAGTAATCAGCAGTGGAAGAAATTATAATCTTTTTTAATTGTATTGAAATGGATTAAACTTATTCTCTGAAATGTGACTGTCCTTCAGTCATATTGAACTGTATTATGCTAGGGAAGTAAATTTGATAAATATTAAGAATTGGACAAATTTTATATACAACTTTCGGGTTAGATTATGTGATGTCTTGTCCCAGTTCACCCCATTGGGGTGCTCAGGTTTTGTGTATAAATAGTATCCCCACTTTCAGGAAATTAAGTGATTTAAATTGCCACTGTTTCTGTCATTCTCATTTTTTCGTTCTCGTTCCTAATCTGTTCTATCAATCTACTATCTTCTTTGCTAGACCAGTCTCCAAACAGTCTTTTTTCTTGAAAACTCCCAAAACTCATTTTTGTATTGGGTCTGTTGGGTCAGCTTGGGGATATTGGACGCTTTCTGCCAAATGGTCACTAGGGCTTTCTATGGTAGTATTATTTAGCAATGTACTCATATAAAATGTCTACATTGTAGACATTTTATATGTATGTTTTTTATTACTATTTTATAATGATGTTTTTTTATATGTATATGTTTTGTTTTGTTGATGATTTGTAATGATGGTTGTATTCTATTTTGTTTTTATATGTATATGTTTTGTTGATAATTTATAATGATGTTTGTATTCTATTTTGTTTTTGTAAACGGGGGTTCGATAAATTAGAGTGCAGCCTCAGCATCCCCTGCGTGGGATGTCTTTATTGTAAAGTGACTGGCTGGTGGAGGGCATTCAGTTTTCCCACTAGGGTTGTTTCAGCAGATCTTTTATGCGGATTGGGGGTTGTCCGGTCCTGATTTGGCTCGGAAGAGTCTGCTGGACCTAAAGCAACAATTATGTAATGTAATGTAATTCTAATTTGTTTTTGTAAACGGGGATGCATGAGAAGCGTTTATTATAAAGTGACCAGCTGGTGGAGTGTCTTCAGTGTTACCATTATAGGGTCCAGTTGTTTCAGCAGATCTTTTATACGGATCAGGGAGTGATCCTCTTCCAACCAAGTTGTGGTCCTTATAAATAATGATAACTAACTTGTCCCAGTTTCATTAACACTTTCATTTTACTGCCCAGTTTTATTTACAATATTTATGGTACAAAATGTGCATTGTTTTTTTTTCATGTTACTAGTCATGTTTAGGTAGATATCGAAAACAACCAAATACCTTCTTGATGTTAATTATTTCTCTTCGTACAGTTTTGTGCATTTGGTAATATTTTTTCCCAACTTTTTGTAATTATTTTACGAAAATTATACATGTTTCAGTTTGATTTGTTAGTTTAAAATTAAAGTCAATTTCAATGTTCAATCGACCAGTGTGTGTATTTTTTGTTGTCACGAGTTTATCACTTTTCCACCTCAAGAACTTCCCGCTGTGGGATTGCAGGGGGTATCAGTATAAATAGTATCCCCACTTTCTCGAAATGTAGTGCTTTAAATTCCCACTATCGCTGTCTTTCCGGCACCTCTCATAAAAACTCGTGGGTATCGCCATTATAAATTAAAACGCGGTTATATGAAACCAAGTTCCGGTTTGGCTTGTTTTGCTTTTATCAAAGCTTGATGCGTGACTTTTAAATATGGCAAATTGCCGAAAACGACGATTGTTAGAGCCAGAAAACGAATGGGATAAGTATAAAAACGGTGGAGGAAGTACATGCTCAGTGAAAGAATGCAAAAAACAATCGTAGAGGCCTGTATTTGTGGCGACTTCGGAGGTGCGTCGATCATCGACAGAAAGTGAAACAGGACCTGAAAACTCTTGTAGTTTTCCATAGCTTCGCCGTCGCAACCTTCACAAAAAAACGAAGTAACTGACTATGTTAGGCTAGCGTTGCGGCCAAATGGGCTAAGGCGGGACTAACTTGCCTTGTCCACAAGCCAGAAACCATTGGCGCCTGCCAGGTGTGGGTTCAAGCCAGCATCTGGGCGTTATGTTTTTCCGAATATTTTTCAAAAATTCACAAATAATGTTAGGTAGGTAGGGTTTAGGCGCGCCACTGGCGATAGAAAGGGATAATAAACTGCAGCAAAAAAAAATAAAAATATGTGAGGGTACGATACAGGTGGCCAGTGACACATGTTATTATTCTTGAATATTTGGAAATAACTCACTAAAACACGCGGAGAAAAAAAAACGGAAGTATTTTTCATAGAGGGGATTCCCGTTGGTGCATAGGATAGCAGAAAAGTGTGAATATTCTCGCGTTGTTTGAAAGATTGCGAGACTTCCGACAATTGACTTCCAGTTTATTCTGTTGTGAAAACAATCGACTGCATTTCCACAAGTTTTCTCTTTGATGCGTTCGTTTTTGGTTTTTTTTTTAAAATTTTTTGTGTGCAAGTGTCTAGAATGGATGGTTTGGATTCTTCGACTGATGAGGGAGAGTTTACAGACTTCCATTTATTAGTAGCATGCACGCATCAGATCTTTCAGATGGGCAGGGAAGCGGTAGTGATTTTTTACGAAATCCTGCGAAATCTTACGAAATCCTACGAAATTCGGCAAAATCTTGCGAAATTCTTCAAAAAATTACAAAATTCTGCGAAATCCTACAAGTTATAATGCCCGGTATTGGTACGCAGGGTTCGTACAGGTCCTGGAAACTCCTGGAGAAAAAAGTTTTGTTTTCCAGGGCCCTTAAAACTCCTGGAAATTGGCATTGAGTCCTGGGAAAAAAAAAATTAACTCCTTATTTTTTCTGACTGCACAAAAATAAAATTGTGCTCATTTCATAAAATCTGGAAATTTCTGAGAAAAATAAAATTAATAATAAACATTGCACACAATTCGCCACAGCGCTTAGTTGTACTTTCACTTTTCCCAAAAGCCAAACTAGAGTTGCTCCCCTTTGTCACTTACTATTTCCGGCGCAAACGTAACATTGACATGCTTTGACAGATCGGTGTACTTTGCGATTTTAATAATAATAATAAACATTTATATAGCGCCCTTTCTAATGAAAGCTCAGAGCGCTTTACATTCACATAAACAATAACAATATAAAAACATGGTAAACAAAACATGCAGAATGTAATTACATAATATAAACACGCACGAACACACACACCTATACACACACACACACACACGCCAAGTTCAACACGAATTTAAATTGTGATGTCAGCAAAGGAACGTTTGAACAGATGGGTCTTGAGGCCAGAACGAAAGGCAGCAGATGTTTGGGAGGAATGGAGAGACATGGGAAGGGAGTTCCAGACGGTGGGAGCAGAAAATGAAAATGAGCGTTTGCCAAAGGACTTGTTCACTCGTGGAATGGAGAGATTTTGGGCAGAAGAAGATCGAAGGGTTCTAGAGGGTATGTAGGGGTTAACCATGGTTTTGAGATAAGAAGGGCCGGATGAAGAGAGACCATTGAAGCAGAGGCAAGCAATTTTGTACTCAATTCTCTGTTCAATGGGAAGCCAGTGTATAGGGATTTAAGATGAGGAGTTATATGGGCAGATTTTGGAATGCGAAGAATGAGACGGGCGGCATTATTTTGAATCTTTTGAAGTCTTTGCAATAGATAGTCCGGGCAACCACAGAAGAGAGAGTTACAATAGTCAAGCCGTGAGAGAATGAAAGCTGAGACAAGAGTTTGAGTTGCTTTTGCAGACAGAAAGTGACGGATGCTGTTGATTCGACGGAGTTCAAAATTTATTTTTCGGATTAGAGTTTGAATGTGAGCTTGCATTGTCAGGTGAGAGTCCAAAATCACGCCCAAGTTTTTGACAGAATCAGAAAACTGGACAACAGAGTTACCAACAACAAAGGAAGATGGAAGCTGAGATGTTATGCGAGGAGATGAAATAATTATGGCTTCTGTCTTTTCGTCATTAAGTTTCAATTTGTTGAACGTCATCCAAGACTTGACATCACAGATGCACTCTTGCATCGAATTTATTGTAATGCCAAGATCCTGTGGGTCACAAGGTTTATGAAGTTGTGTATCGTCCGCAAAGGAATGATGATTGACAGAGTGAGAATCGATGATGTCAGAAAGAGGGGATGTGTACAGAACAAAGAGGACAGGACCCAAAACCGATCCTTGCGGCACGCCACAGAGGATCGGAGCAGGATCAGAGCGGTCATTGTCAACGTAAACAGTTTGTTGTCTGTCAGTAATGTATGACGTGAGCCAGTCAAGAACTGTGCCACGAAGGCCAAAAGTGTGTTGCAGACGGTCAATGAGAATGGTGTGATCTATGGTGTCAAATGCTGACGAAAGGTCTAACAGAGCAAGAACAGAGAGTTTGCCTTGATCAAGGGAGAGGAGGAGATCATTAGTGATTTTAACAAGAGCAGTTTCTGTACTATGTCTAGGTCTGTAAGCGGATTGAAACTTTGAAACTTTTTGAAACTTTGAAACTTTTTTATTAGGGATAAAGATTTTAGACTAATGATACAGTCTAATCTTCCAATCTGTCCCTTAAGAAATTAACATAATAATAATTAACCTTTAACTTTAACTTGGAAATCACATCACTCACACACACACACATGCACACACAATCACACCAACATCTTCATCGTTATCTTTAAACAATTTTAGGCAACCATCCTTCCTCCCCATATCCTTCACCCTTATAATAATAATAATAATAATAATAATAATAATAATAATAATAATAATAATAATAAAGTAAATAAATAAATAAATAAATAAATACATGAATGACTGTGTTGTCATAGATGTTATTATACATCACTTTTATAATTAATTTTGCAGATGCCTACATATTTTACATTTGAAAGAAAACAGTGTGTCGCAATGTTTACACTCCAGAGGGAGAGAGTTCCATACACTAGCTCCATTAAACGATAGGCTATTTTTGTATAAATCAATGCGAGGGAGGGGTAGTTTATAATTATACAGTCTATGCCCATCAACTGGTTTAATAAAAAATGTATCAAGATATGCAGGTGTTTCTCCATGTGTGATTTTGAACATAAGGATAGCTGTATTAAATATAAATTGTTTTTGAAGTGGTAATATTCGGAGTTCTTGATATTTCTCAATAGTTGTAACATCTGTATTTATATTATAAGATTTATAAAGTATCTTGATTGCTCTTTTATGAAGACTATTTAGATGTTTAATTTGAGCATCACTGGCATTACACCAAATAATCGATGCATAATTAAAATGAGACATACAGTGGGCATAGAAAAAAGATTTTAATGCATCAGCCGTAACAAAATGTCTAAGTTTATTTAGGAGGAAAAGGTTTTTAGAAATTTTTTTACAGATATGGTTAACGTGTGACCGCCAGCTAAAATCATCATCGATGATTATGCCTAGCATTTTATGTTCATGAACTTGCTCAATACTGTACGACCCTAAGTTTAGATTAAGGGGAAAAGATCCATTTTGGCGTTTTTGTCGTGTAGTGAGAAGCATACTTTTGCTTTTATTAGGATTTAATTTCATTCTATTGATGCAACACCAGTTATCAATTTCATTTATGCTTATTTGAAGACTTTGCTCCACCTCCTGCAAATTTGTATTATGAGTATGGAGGGATGAATCATCAGCAAATAGTTCCAGATTAACATTTTGTGTGAGAAAAAGGGGCATGTCATTGATAAAGATACAGAATAAAATAGGACCAAGGATCGATCCTTGAGGAACTCCACAAGTTACATCACCAGAAGACGAAAAGGAACCATTAGTGTATACTGATTGGTGCCTGTTTGATAAATATGATTTAAAAAAATAATACAGATGCAGAATTTTGGAAATAGAATTTTAACTTATTTATTAAGATGTTATGGTTAATTAGGTCAAATGCCTTTTTAAGGTCAAGAAAAACTGCCCCTACAATGTCTTGCTTGTTTATAGCATCAAGCCAAACATCACAAATATGGGCGAGTGCTGTTTGACAAGAGTGTTTAGGTCTAAAGCCTGACTGAAAAGGATGAAAAAGAGCGTTATTTTCTAAATATTTCATAAGGTTAATGTGAATATGTCTTTCCAGGGGTTTAGATAGTACAGGCAAAATGGAAATTGGTCGAAAGTTGTCAAGAACTGAAGTATCACTTGTTTTAGGTAAAGGTATAACTTTAGCTTCCTTAAATATTGAAGGAAACTGACTTTGATCAATGCATAGATTATAGATGTATGTTAAAGGTTTAATGATACACCCTATTCATTTCGAGAGAAACCTCTGAAACTGTGTCTCGCCTAATTTGTGAATTCTTAATACTCTGCGATATTCCGCTGTGATATTTTGTATATTTTTCAGTTAATGTGAAGTGCTCAATCGACGAAAATGTGAATTCTATAGGCCATTTTATTCTCCCTAGTGGAGGAACCTGTAAAAACCTGTGTTTTCTTTTGTTTTGTCTGACCCGTTGCCTTCTGACAGCCATTTTTTCTGTGGACGCAGACAACAACACTTTTTATAATAATTCTACAACAATATCTTCTTTGGCCATGTGATTTTTATGAACACGAGTTTTTCATCTATCGTATTGTGTGGGTTTTTTTTATGTGAAGATCTTCGACAATGCTGAAAAACTCTGATTCGAATTATTTAGTTGATCCGTAGAACATTATGTACGTCATTATATACGTAAACTGCTTCTTGATGTCGTAAGTTCTCGACATTTTGTGTGGTCGAATTTGATATTATCTAGAACTCCTTTTTTCTAGTGATGTCATTACAAAGTGACGTAAAAATGTCAAGAGGGACTGCTTGTTTCTTTTGACAAAAGGTGTTTTTCACACGGATCGACAATAACAGAATGTGAATATTTGACTGTTATATTGCATGACTCACTATGTATTAAACAACATATCATCTGTAGCCACTGGGATGAGATGGCCCCTTCAACTAGGTCAAAAAAACACTAAAACATACTATCTTTTGAGAACGACACCTGCGCAATTGAAAGCATCACCAATACATTGGACCCAATACAAAACATTTTTGTAACTCAATAGGGGTCTTTCGGAACGGGTAAAAGTGAAAGTGATTGTGTGTTCGTTTCGTCCAACGAGAGGCACGCCGGGAGATTCTTACGCCGCGTTACGAAACGAAACGAACGTGTTTCTGTGCGCTTTCGATTCCAGCACCTAGTTTCGTTGTGATTTTATTGAGCACACACAGGGCAGGCCCAGAGGCAGAGCACTATTATGCCTACGTAAGGCTTCTTCTAACAAATCATGATTTGACACGAATGTAACGATTAGGTTGAACTTTAAAGATGGATTAGTGCTCTAACATTGAAGATATTTTACATTCTAGCTTCGAGTTTCATTTTTGTCACATAAAACAGTTTTTGGACTGCTGATTGGTGATACAGAATAGATAGATTCTAGACAGCCATGACGGCTTTTCAGTAGCTCGTTTGAAAATACGTTTTAAGTCTGAGACCGAGTTTAGATCCCCATTATTCCTTCTAAAATGGTTGAGTAATGTACTATATACAAATTCAAATCATTTTTGGACATTTTACAAACGATTTAATAACCAAAATGTACTCACTAACATTAGTTCATGGAAATCAGGTTTTCCACGAAGTTTTATTCCTTGTGGTAGGCAGACTTCGTGACCTTTCACCACGGGAAGTTAAAGCGTCACATAAATTGCTGACGTCACAACAATAAGTAGTCCCGATTCACATTCACTTTCACTTTCACCCGCTTTCGAAAGATCCCTAATATGAATATTTAGGTGTGTGGAGATATGTGCTGTATCAAAGGTATATTGGACAGTACAAGCCGAAAGGTGTGTCCAGTGATTGGACAAACTATGGTAAACTCCACTGCTATTATCCAGCAACGGAAGTCACTGACACTACCTCGGTACCCTCTGACCTTCAGCAGTCAACTATTGAATTAAGGGAAGCAAATTCCTTCCGCAAACTGCTGAAAATACACGTGTACTACACGACATGCAGAGTCTTAATCCAAGGTAAGGCCTGTCGAGAATGGGTGGAACATGAATTCAAAAGCCTGCAATCCATTGTTCACACTCTTGCAACAAGCAATGCAGAACCAGCGCAGGTTACTTTGGATGACATTCAACTACCTGATGCAACTACTGCCAAAGCCATCATGGACATGTCAGTTTCAAGAGCTGCTGATGACTTGTCATTGCTGTCATCCAAGTACAAGGTGCAGAACATAGAGGCTTCGCGCAGCGTCCAGGCTCTGCTCCTAGGTAGCAGTAGTGTTGTTTCACCTGTAAAGAACGAGATGACCGCTGGTCCTCGCGCACTACGTAATATGATGACCAGCTCAACCCTCCCAACTTTGCAGTTTGCTGTGGCTGTCAGCCCTAACCTATCCTTTTCTGATACGGCTGCTCCCGCATCATCTGATACCATTACCAGCCCTATCAAACTATCAGATGACGCTGCAGTCATAATGACACAGCTGATTGCAGATATTATTGCTGAAATGCCGAATGATGAGAACATGACCTCCGTGAAAGATTCCACTGACGGTACCCTAGCTGAAAATCCACCAAAACCAATTGAAGAAGTTGCACTCTCTAGCCCTCTCATTAAAACATCGGAGGATGCTATTCATTCAGCTACATCACCTCCTTCAATCGCCAACATCATCACAACGGAGGTGGGTGTACAAACGTCTGAACAATATATTCCAATAGAGGAATTCCAGCGAGTGATTGACAATCTCAGAGATGAAATATCGGCCCTCAAATCAGTGCTGCGCGAAACACGAAACAACTCCAAAATTGAATTAGATGACCTGAGAACCTTGGTCACTAATAATTCCATCACTTCATGTAAGCCTGTACTAACTAGCAACCGTCCATTGCGCGTGGACAAAAAGCGCATCCCTCAAATTTCACAACCTAACTCTTCCTGTCAGTCTTCTATGGCAGTCAAACGACCCACGCCAAAACCCCGAACGAAGTTTTATGTCACAAGCTGTCCACACCCCCAGCCTCAGGTTAAGCCCACAGAAACAAACAGCGAGATTTTGTCCGGCGGCACTGCTAAGAATGCTCACATTTCTGTGAATACCATCAACACTCATACAATGGACAAATCAGCAAGCCTTATACCTAGCTCTGAGCATAGAGATGGAATATCTACTGGAGACTGGCCACAAATAACAGAACTCCGATCAGATGTTAAAACACTTATCCTGGGCGATTCTGTTGTTGTTGGTTTACATGAAAACAAAATGTCCGTGGAAAATGAATCAACGCAAGTTCTCTCTGTGTCCGGACTAGATAGGTCCACACTTATGGACATGTTAAAAGGAACCGATGCCAGCAATGACCTCACTACCTTTGTATTGCATATTGGCATCAACGACTGCAAACGTGGCCACGTTTTAGGCAACAAAACCTGGCGAATGATAGTGTCTCAGTGCCGGAAGAACTTCCCAAAGGCAAGAATACTTCTGTCTACTATCCTCCCACAGCGTAACGGCTATGCTCACATCAACGAGTGCATTGATGAATCAAACCACTGCATGCGGAACGTATGTACAGAATTTGATGGAGTTGACGTCGTGGACAATGACTGTTCATTCTATACCTCCTTTGGCAAAGTGAAGACAGGATGGTTCAGGGACCAGATTCACCCCAACACTCGAGGTACCAGTGGCCTGGCTATCAATATCAAAAGGTCTTACTCCAAAACCGCCGATGTTATGCCATCCAAGATTCAGATTTCCAATCGTCCTCATGAGCAGATGTACTTAAAAAACCCACAGTATCGTGAATCCAATAATTCTACAACCATCGTTCAGTCTCCACCTGCTCGTGGACGAAGTCGAGATCCCATACAAACGGAAACAAGTCGTCCCCTGTATTCTTCAATCGTCAAGGGGTCATATCAACGCGATCACAACTTACGTGACCCAGCTCTAAAGCTGCAGACTCATGAAAAGAGCCCAAGGCCAGCACACGCTAATCGCCTTGGTCTTCAGCAACAGCCCTCTTTCATCAGTCATCAGCAGCGTCCACAGTCAGACAAACCTTTGGACCTTACTCGCCAAAGTCAGTCTACCCCTTTAAATGACCAGGAAAGAAAAGTTCTGTTCAGTTTCTTGTCTCGCTTTAATGTTGGAAACTAGACAGCTATTTAATCCCAGTGATGCCAGAGCACAACGTTTTATTAGAATAGTTTCTGTGTTATTTAGTTTCAGTGCTACTCTGCTAACAGCTTTATTGTACTACTTGGAATATTGCAGTGCGCTCAACATTATTATCAAATTGCTTGTACACTTCTTGGTGACAAATACCTATATCTATTCCACTGTTTTTCTGAGCTCAAGTGGAGTTTGAATTTAGTGATTTACAGTGTATAACATTATTCCAAATGCAAAATACACTTTGTGATATTCATTCATTCCTATAAATTATAATACACATTTTGAATTCTTTGGGATACTGTCGATATTTTATTTTTGAATTAGTTGATTATTAATTTCTTTGAATTTTCTTAAATACATTTCTTATTTTCTATTTCAAGTACTTGTTTGCTTTGACATATTCAGCAATAGTGAGATATTAATAACTTCTGAGCTCTAACGAGGTTTGTGTAGACTATACGGATTACCATCGTGAGCTCTAGCAAGGGTTGTTTGAAGAAACTATAAAATAATAAAGGATTGGTACTCATAAGGTGAAATAGGATTATTATATTAAAAATTTTTTTTTAAATTATTTTATTTTAAATGGAATCTAATATTTTATGTGGCCATGTCAACATTTACCATCTCTACAACAAACTTCATGACATTTGTTCTCTTTTGCAGCGTCACGGATGCCTACATATACTCGGTGTGACGGAAACTAAATTATGTGACTCGAAACATAGTTCAGAATCAGTATCGATACCACATTATAATTTTATAAGAAAGGATGCTAATTTTCCTGGACACACTGGAATTGGCGTCTACGTTCATAATAATTTAATTAACTTTGTCAAACGGAGAAATGATCTTGAACTCAAATGTATTGAATGCATCTGGCTGGAGGTTAGGCCACATACAAATAGACCTATTCTTATAGGATTCATGTACAGAAATCCTGCCAGCAATTGCGATTGGTTCAGTAATTTCTTACAAATGATGGACACAGTCAATGTTTGCAATTTAAACTTTATTATATTAGGGGACTTTAACATCAATCTTTTACAGTCTCAGTCACACTGGAACACAATAACAAACTTGCTTGGTATAACTCAGTTTATTCAAGAACCAACAAGAGTAACAGAAACAAATTCAACTCTTCTTGATCATATATACAGTAACAACAATAATATAATTTCTGCTGCTTTCACGTCTGACGTGGCTGTCAGCGATCATAAAGCCATTCTTTGCAAATGTTCATGCCATCTTCCAAAACCACAGTTAAAAGGACACACCTACATTATGTATAGAAACTTTAAGAATTTTGATAAGTCCGCATACTTACAGGACTTAAGTTTGATTAATTTCAACAATTTAAGAGCATATAATAACCCTAATGAAACAGCCGAAATATTTTTAAAACTATTACTTTCTGTGGTTGATGCACATGCTCCAATCCAGAGGAAGAGAGTAAAACATGCATCAGTTCCCACCTGGATGACAACTGAAATTAAAGCTGCCATGTCCTTGCGTGACAGACATAAAAAACAAAAACAGTTTGATCTGTATAAAAAGCAACGTAATAAAGTCCTTACCCTCGTAAGAAATGCAAAGAAAAAATATTTTCAAACTTTATTATCAACTGAAAACACTAATATCACTTGCATTTGGCAAGCAATGAACGCATTTTGCAAAAAATCTAGAACAAGAAAAACAAATCAATTTAATTTTTCTAATGATGAGTTTAATAAATATTTTATTTCATTAACTGACTCAATTCTTAAATCTAATACCGCAAGCACAAACACAGATGCAATATATGATAAGGTCAACCTGTTTTGTAGAAACAAACTTCACGAATCTGCCTCATTTATTATACCTCAGTTAACAGAACATGATGTAACTTCTCTAATATTAAAAATGAAAAATAAAAAGTCTATGGACATTTATAATCTAAATGCATTCATTATAAAATTGTCCTATAAAATAGGATTGAAGAGGATCAAGAAGGTTGTTTGAAGACAGGTGTGCATTGAGTTGAGAGAGAACAATTTTTTCGATGATTTTGGAAACAAAGGATAAATTTGATATAGGCCTGAAATTTTTTAGGTCATTTGGGTCGAGAGAAGGCTTTTTGAGAAGAGGCTTGACAAGAGCGGATTTGAAGACGTCAGGAAAAGAGCCAGATGTGAGAGAATTGTTGATGACTTGAGTGAGAGAAGGAAGGACTACATCCAGAAATTCAAAGAGGAGTGAGGTAGGGATGGGATCTAGGTCACAAGTTTTGGGAGCAGAGGCTTTGACGACCTTCAGGACGTCAGACTCTGTGACAGGAGAGAAAGAAGTGAAAGGTTCGCCCTGAAAGGGCTTGCCAAGAGAAAACGGAACAGAGGGCTGAGAGTCAAGTTCTTTTCTGAGTTTTTCAATCTTACTCACAAAGAAGTCGGAGAGAACACCGGGGAGACAAGAAGAGGGGTGTGTGGTGGGGAGCTGAGTGGTTTTTGTTCTGGCACAGAGACCATTTGTGATTTTATACAACTCTTTGCTAGACTGCGCTTCATCAATTTTGGTACAATAGAATAGGCTTTTGGCTTGGTGGACAAGAGCTGTAACAAACTGTTTTGCTTTCTGGTAAATTTGTTGGTGGACGGTAAGGCGAGTAGCTCGCCATTTTACAAAAGAAAATGCCAGGAGGAAAGTGTGTCTTTAATGACGCATGGATAAAAGAAGATCTGTACAAAGCATGGCTCCAAAAAGACCCAAAAAGCAGATATGCTGCATATTGCAGTGTTTGTTCCAAAACGTTTGATATTGGCAACATGGGAGAAAGTGCAGTCAAAAGTCACAGGCAAGGTAAGAAATTCTAATTTTATAATAAAGAATAAGATGATCTGATTTTAGTTTTATCTTATAAACGTTTATATTTTAATTAAAATTACATGTTCATGTTGGCAAAATGATTACAGTAACACACTTCCGGTTTTGCTACATAGGCCTACACTGCTACTTAGTTATTTTTTTTATTACTATTATATTATTACTAACAGTTAAAAGGGATATTTTAAGTAAAATCCCCTATCCTGTCCCGTAACCCGGAGGTCGTGGGGGCACCACAGATGATCGTTTAACCAGCATACTCCATCTTTCTCTGTCAAAATATTGTAATTTAAATTTTATTTTAGAAATTTTCTATTAATCCAGATTAAATCCAACAGTTTGATAGGTGATAGTTTTTGTGTGACAATTACAAGCAAAGATAGATCTGACCTCAGGGAAAAATAGCGTTTTATACATGAAAAAAATCCATTAATGGGCTTGTTTCATGCTTTTTATTCTAAAGTTAATCTGTAAGTATTACAGGTCTGCAAAAAAGTTAGATAAATATTAAATTAGTATAAAATCTGTATATTCCTAATTAGTAATTGCTTACATTTTTAAACAGGTGTGAAACACAAAAAAACATATTGCTGAGGGAAAGACAACAGTTGCCACTGTCAGTAGTTTTTTCAAGTCCCATGCATCATCAGTCAATGACACCACATCTGCCAAACCTGTCCCCTCTACATCATCTGCTGAGAGTGAGAATGGTCAACTTTCAAGTCATCAGCCATCTTTGAATGTTTGCACTGCAGATGTTTTAAAAGCTGAAATACTTTGGACATTGAAGTGCATTGATTCACACTACAGTTATAGTTCATGTACTGGAGTGAACAGCCTCTTCAGAGCTGTGTTTCCTGACAGCAGAATTTCTGCTGGATTTAACTGCAGTGAGAAAAAAGCATCTTATTTATGTGCCTTTGGACTTGGTCCATATTTTGCCACACAACTGTTGAAAAGCATCCAGTCTGCCCAAAGTTATGTTCTTTTGTTTGATGAAAGTGAAATGAGACCTGCCTACTCTCCCGCTTTTGGCGGGAGACTCACGCTTTTGAGGTCCTCAGCCTTACAAAGGTAATGAAGGGAATTCTCACCATTCCGCATTCAAACACCTTGTGAGAGGATTTTTGATCCCCTGTCTCCCGCTTTTACTCTGAGGGGGGGTAGGCAGGTCTGGGAAATGCAAGAGAAACAGCTAGATGTCTACATTCGATTTTGGGAAAAAGATTGTGTGGTCACAAAGTACTTTGACTTGAGCTTTATGGGGCATGCAACAGCAGCTGATCTCTTCAAGGAACTGAGACCTTTGGTGGTAAAGTTTGGTCATAGAAAGCTTCTTCAACTCTCTATGGATGGACCAAATGTGAACCTAGCACTGGCAGACCTGTTGAAGAAGGATATTGATGTCCATGCTACTTCTGTCAAGATGCTGGATATTGGTACATGTGGCCTCCATACACTGCATTATAACGATTTCCGGTCTGGTTGTTCTGCCACTCCATGGGACCTGGAAACCCTGCTGTCAGCTGCATGACTCCCCTGCAAGGAGAGAGGATTTTTTTGGTATCTCTGGAGCTACTCAGGCCCCATTAAAATATTGTCGCCACAGGTAAGTCCTTACTTAAAGCCTAGAAATATTAGTCCATGTATGCATTTATTGCAGTTAAAATCTTGTTGAAAAAAGCGGTCCTAATACGGCTCAATGTAGTCGGCTGGACCTTAAGCAATGAATAAACAAACAAATTGTTGAGAAAAAAAAAACCGAGTAGGCTACAATATGATTATGAACCATATTAAAAATGGGTAACAATGTTACACACAGCAACTAAGAAAAATACTAATTCCAAATTAGTGAATTAGTAATTATAAATCGATACATATTTTTAGCTCAATCTACAATGTTATTTCTTATGTTCTCAGATGGCTGGAGAACAAAGGGCCGGCCGAGAGATTACTCAACTTGCTGCCAAAGTTTGTGGCCTACTGCTCTGCAGTTAAGAACAAGAAATTGACTGAGCCATCATGCAAGTCTTTTAGGGATATTCTTCAGCATCTGGGAGATCCACTGATCAAATCAAAGTTTTTCGTTTCTGTAGCAAAGTCTGTGGAACCCTTCTTGACGTTGTACCAAACAGACCGACCCATGATACCATTTCTGGCAGAAGATTTGAAAGAGCTTATTACAGACCTGATGAAGAGGATTGTCAAAGACGATGTCATAGATGCCAACAAAGAAATTGTTTATCTTCTGGACATGAAAGACAAGGCTATATTAAAAGATCCAAGCAAAGTGGATGTTGGCTTTTTGGCAAGGCAAAGCATGCTGACCAAGAAAGCATCTGACAAGGCACGTTATTCATTTCGTATGGAGTGTAGAGACTTCATTCAGGCTATGCTTCAAAAGATCATGTCCAAGGCTCCTATCTGTAACAGCAGAAATAGTGACGACACAATGTAGAAAATTAGCTTAGCGCAAAATAGATACCATCGAATGAAACTGGACATTAATTCAACAGTTATCTAAAAGGCAGCGCACACATGGCAAATTAACTTCCTTGAGACAGTCACACCGCCAACCGCTCAAGATACCATCTAACAGACGGAGCGACCAAGAATTTTAAATAGCATACTTAAGACCAAACTGACCATAACGTCAACTGTGACCAGAGTCACTGAGACACTAAATAGCCTAGGCTCCGCGTAATCGTTATTGCATCCATTCCCCACTCTACTTCTGACATTCCACTTCAAGGATAATTATGCGTGTCCGGTGACTAGAGCAAGGGGGAGAAAATATGCATAATAAAATGATTAATCCCGTATATGCGAGATTAAAGAAAACAAGAGCTAAACGATTGGTCCGAAGACTACTGGGAACTCTTGCATACCCTTGGGGACCAAAAATCAGCTAGTCAGTCGCAAACGAACTGCCCAGCTGTGAGGGTCGACCAAAGGAACAAACTGCAGTGTCCGTCTATCTCCATCTCATCTAGAGAGTGCTAGAGACGTAAAAGACGATTTCAAGGGTCCCAGAGTCTACAAGTAAGATAACACTAGTAGTTTGATATGTGTATGTTTATTGTATATTGATTGCCATGTATTGATAATATGTTCTTGATATATATAGTTACAGAAACAGATTATTGTTTCTGAGACAGTATGCATGTGGACTGATGTATCTTAGCCTTAAGATTCGAATCGAATTATGCATATGGGAACCCTGCAGGTGTCTGATGCTATAGACCCTTTGCAGAGGAGACCGCACACTTATAGCTAACGAGAATATTGTAGCCAGAGCTCCGACTTTTACAGGTCGGCTCTGGGATCATAAGGTTTGTGGAGACGAACGCCTGACCTTCGCTCCCGTGGCACCAAAGGAGAACAATCAAGAGTCTACCTGGCCACGTCCGAACCCCACAGCTACAAGAGCGACCCGACTCACCGCCAGAGCAGCTAAGTCACCCACAAATGAACTGAGTCCTACCCTCGAGAAACCTAGAAAACCACTAAAACATTTAGTAAACTACGAACAGTGAAAATCGTAACCGCAGTTAGCACAGGATGAAGAAAACCTGCTAAAGAACTTTCCCAGCACTTTGAACTATATTAATTATTAAATTACCGGTTAATGCAGAAATGTTAAAGTTTGTGTTGAATATATAAAAAGTGAAATCACATAAATACGACTGGTGTCATTCTATTTGTATTGTTGTGTAGCTATTAGTTTTCTTCTCTCGAGACATAATAATCTAGTCTTTTCATTAGTCATCACCGGTTCTCAAGTTGAGCCAAATGATACTAAAACTCCCGAGAACAAATATAAATTTTATGTGACCAAAGTGCCGTGATCTGTCTCTCACACAACTTTCGGAATTCTGGTAAAAGAACGATCGATAGTGGTAGCACATCGCCCATCTATCAATAAGTCTTACCCCCTAGTAAGATAAACGTATCTTCCCCAGAATATCATCACACTATCAAGCAGATCCTTATTAGGTGTCTGTCATGGCTGAACCCAAAGAAAATGGCTGCTACAGAACGCTCAGCAATTACAGAAAGGGATGAGCTGCTTGTACGAACACTACAAATCATGGCAGAAGCTGGTTGGGTGAAAAGAGAAAGCTGTGATGCTGTCATTAAACAGTACTCAAAGTTCTGTGAATCTCTCCTTGTAATCGATGACAGTGATTGTTTCAAAGAGTTTAATCACAAGAAAGAAACCCAGAGAGTTGATTTGCTGTTGCAGAAACACATGAGCAAGCACACAGAGTTGTGGAATGTGGCCCAGCAGCTTCTGTTGCTCTCTCATGGTCAAGCTTCAGTTGAGAGGGGGTTCAGTGTACACAAACAGACTACAGATGAGAACCTGATGAAAGAAAGCCTCAAGGCAAGGAGGCTTATTCTGCAGGCTGTCCGTGAAGCTGGTGATGCTGCCAAGGTGGTTATAGACAAAGAAATGCTATCTTATGCATCGTCTGCACGAGCAAAGTACCAAAATTATCTGGAAAGTCAGAAGCAACAGGATGTGAGCAGACGAGCTGGAGAGAAAAGAAAAGCAGAAGAAGAAGAACTTTCATGCCTGAAAAAAAGGCTTAGTTTGATTCATGATGCTACATGCTTGGAGAATTCTGCAGACCAAAAAGCCAAAGATGCACAAGCTCAGAGGAAATTTGATCTTTTCGTGGAGTCTAATACTCTGAGGGACAAGGCAAAAGAGCTGAAGAAGGATGCTGAGGAGTTAGGCAGATTAATTTCAAAAAAGGAGTCTGAAATGAAAGTGAATTGAAAAAAAAATCAGATTTTTAGATGAATGACAGTTTATATTATATAAAATCCGATTTAAAAAAAAATAGAACTTGACTTCAGTTGTGTGATTATACTAATACTTTTATAGATCTATAATTATGAAGTGAATTGAAAAAAAAATTAAATTTTCCGATGAAAGACTGTTAATAATATAAATTATCGACATGTTTAAAAAAAGACTATTGAAATCATGTAATTATACCACTACAGTAAACAATTTCGAATTGCTATTAATTATCAGTGGTAAGATTATTTTCATTGTCATTAGCTTTTAACGGGTCCTGGAAATAAAAAAATATATTCCTGGAAAACTCCTGGAATTCTGTGGCAATTTTTCTGTACGAACTCTGGTACGATATCGCCTTATTGGATCCATTCAAACCGGATCTTCTGTTCCGGCTGCTTCCGGCTATTGTGTCTTTAGCTCGGAAAATTCTAGCATCACGATTCCTAGGAAAGACAGCCCACCAAAATGTGCTGTGTGTACACTAACGATAAAAGATGCATGCACTTGCTCTGCAATATCAGTCCTTGGGTTTTCGCTGAAGAAGATAATTAAATCGAAAATTTTAGAGCCTGACAAAAGGAGTTTGTTGTTTTATTTCTTAACGCTGAAACAATGAAAAGTACTGAAATTAAATTGTTTTGCAGTTGTACAGAGTATAATGTACTCAGGTTCTGCGAGGTAGAATGCTTTCTTAATCTAATTTCAGTCAATATAAAATTTTCAACAATAAAAATTCCATTTTCTTTCCGTCTTCCAATAGCGATCTCCCTGCCTTTACACCACCTGTTTGAGTGATGGATGTTTATTTGGTGTGTGTGAGGGTGGATGAGACAGGTGAGCGTGTATGTTGGTATAGATCGCCGCGCTTTGAGCCTGATTGATTTGGGGAAAGGCGTGTATATAGCATCCTGTATTATTATTATTATTATTATTATTATTATTATTATTATTATTATTATTATTATTATTATTATTATTATTATTAAATTTAAAATTGCTATGCACACAAAACTCTTGTATCTATTCTTTTTTGAATAGATACACTTGAGTCTATGTACTTGCCCCCCTCCTCCCGCTCTCTCTCTCCCTCCCCTACAAAAAGTGAAATGAGTCCTAAGTTAAGTAGTATATAAATGATATCCAAAATAAATTATCGTTTGTCTGTCTGTCCATGCATCTGTGAACAATCTTGACGTAGAACCTATTTTACAACCAAAAATGGTAGGATAGTGTATATCCACAATAGCTCCCCCCCAAAATAATTAATGAAAACTATAAAACTTAAAAAACAACAACATATTGTGTATTTATATATTTGGGATTGCATACCCACAATAGCTCAAAAACATTTGTCTGGGATTGCATGATCTTACCTTAAGGTCAAGTTAACAGGATCAAGAAATGTTAGTCAAGATGGGTCATTGTGCAGTGGAATGATTCTATAATTCACCAACATTGTGAATAACATTGGTTTATAAATTTAATTATGCATAACCTAAACATTCACCGGACCTCTGAAGCTTATGATAAGCTTCAGAGGTCCGGTGAATGTTTAGGTCATCCTAAGATCCAGGTTTCCCCCGTGGGGGTGCCGGTGGTTTCTGTATAAATAGCACGCATAAGATCTTTTAGATGGGCAGGGAAGCGGTAGTGATTTTTTACGAAATCCTGCGAAATCCTACAAAAATTCTGCGAAATCCTACAAGTTATAATGCCCGGTATTGGTACGATATCGCCTTATTGGATCCATTCAAACCAGATCTTCTGTTCCGGCTGCTTCCGGCTATTGTGTCTTAGGCTCGGAAAATTCTAGCATCACGATTCCTAGGAAAGACAGCCCACCAAAATGTGCTAGAAGAGGAGGAGGCTTGTTTGGACTTTTTAAAACTTTTTTTTTTTCAGTTTTTGTAAACACATGGAGTAATAAAACACAAGACATGACAAGAGAAGAATAAAACGGTATATAATCAAAAAAGAATTTATTTCTGTTCATTTTGCATTTTATTTCATTTAAATCCATGTACTAATACCTAAGATGTGGTGTTTTTAATAACGTACTCCGAAATATCTCTAAAATTATAAGACTTCTTGCCTTAAAGGTCAACATCATTGAAACATAAAACTGAGCACAAAATATCTACATAATAAAAGAAGTCACATGCCAAACAAATTTTTTCCGAAAAATACTGCCTTTTTTTAATATTTAATAAAATCTACTTCGAATAAACTTTTGCACCTTCGAAAAGCCCGCTCACGTGACCACATGGCTCGTGACGTCAAATGCTGTAGACAATATAGAGTCCGATAGTGCCCCTTCTCTACCAAAACGCAGGAAAACGAAGAGCAGTGGCCTAAATTGTGCCGTAGGAGGTTGTACAAACAAACAAGCGGATGGGTTAACATTGCATAGGTTTCCAAAAAACGAAGAAGTGCGAAATAAGTGGGTGAGATTCGTGCAGGAAAAGCGTGTAAACTTCGGTCCGAAGTACGGGACACCAACTGCGTCGTCAGCAATTTGCGCAAAACACTTCGCTGAAGACTGCTACCCCCCAAGTTTGGGATGAAAACAATACAGACATTAAAGCCTGGCTCTGTTCCAACGATCCAAAGTCCGTGTGCCATTGCAACAAGCGCCTCAACAACAGCAACAGTGATTCAAGTTACTAGTAGTAGGCCTACTAGTACTGCTTCAACTTCAACTAGTCACAGTGGCTACTACACATCCATCGTCTGCTATCAGTTTGCCGTGTGTCAGGAAAGTCAGAGGAGCTTTTCAGAAAAGGGAACGCAAGAGGGTATACATGTATACAACGTATAATTATTTGTTTATTATTACAATTAGTACTCGGGGGTCGAATTCGTTTCTAACAGAAGAGAGCACTGCTGTAACACGACAGATCGAGTGAAGAAACACTGCTTGTCTCGCTTGTAACTTCTTCGCAGTCGGCCATTGTATTCAGCTGCTGACGTCACTGCGAGGGGAGATCAGCAATAGCTGCGTTTTAGATTATTACTTCCCTTACCCTTAATTACAGGTAGGAAATCCCACTTTCAGTGATCGATATCTATTAAACGGTAGAGCTTTGCTTACCGAATTTTTTGCATCTGGTATTATTTAGTAAAGTTCTTTCAGCAGAAATTTTTTGACCGAGCACTGTGGTTGACCTTTAAAGTCTGCATTTGTCTACCTTGTGTTAAAGCCTGTATTTTGTGTCTATGTTGTGTTAAAGTCTGTATTTGTCTATGTTGTGTTGAAGTCTTGTTAATGCTTTTGTCTATGTTGTGTTAAAGTTTGCAATTGTCTCTGTTTATGTCCTGTTGAAGTTCACTTACAATGATTCTGCTCCTTCCCAAGTTAAGCAGGCTCTGATTGAGAGAGATCAAGCCACTTCTCGGGCCCAAATAAAACAGGTCCGTGTCAGCGTTAGGAGTGAGGTACTCGAATGTCAGGATGTCCTGAATAAAAACCAACAACTATTTTAAAAGAGGCAGAACAATTCGCAAAATAAAATATAATACATTATTGTCAGATTTAAACAAAAACACAACTAGAAAGACAAAGCCCTCATGGTTCACATGTACATTATAGAAAACTTAAATATTCTATGTGAAAATCAGTGCCTGGAAAAACTGAAAAAGAAAAGGTGGCATAATTGTATCTAACATCCATCATGCATCAAACAATTATAAGTTCAAAATAAATAACAGGGAAAAAAGTGAAATTCTGTGAAAACATTTTCACTTTTTGGATTAACATTTGCTGATCCGGTGACCTTGACCTCAAAGTGAGATAATTCATTCTCCGATCATTTTTGAGGTGTCAAAGATACACACCTTCCTAACAAAAAGTTTGGTTGTGATGGATGAAATAGGTTTTCGAGAAACTAAGCCATGTATACAAGTTTTGGATAAACAGAAAAAAAAAGTAATATAATATTTGGACTTTACAGATTTGCAAAATAACTGGATATTGTTTTTGTTGTTGTGAGAATATATACTCACATTGCTGGATGCATGTGAGGCTCAGACACACACATGCAGAAAGTTGTCCTTTTTTTTAAATATGTAGGAATATGTATTTAAATTTTTTTTTTAAAATCTATCTCCTACAATTACTAATAGAAAGCATATAAAGTAGTCTGCAAATTATGTATGTAAATACAAAAAATAAATTGCACCATGGAGAGCAGTTAGGAAAATACTTTCACTACACTTCATTTAACGGTTTAGAAAGAAAGGAAATCTCATTGCAGAGGCCGAATGAGAGATACCATTTTTATATGCAATGGAAAAGCTCCGTGAAAACATTAATTCAATTCTCGAACAAAAGGCATTATTGTTCATCATATAGCAATTATCTGTACTCACACAAAATATACAGAAAGAAAGCAAGAAAGAAAGAAAGAAAGAAAGAAAGAAAAAAGAAGGAAAGAAACTCAGGGAGAAAGAAAGAAAGAACGAAAAAAAAAAAGACATAAACTGATAAAGAACAAAAGAAAGACAGATAGAAAGAAAGGAAAATAGAAAAAAGAAAGAAAGAATATTTTGTTTTTACTACATTATAAGCATATAAATATGAAGAAGCTTGATAAGGTCTGAAAACTAGATACCATTGGGTCATCATCAGCTGCTGTGAGCTGCATAATGCTGCTTCCTAGCTGTATCGTTTCATCCACCATCCTGTAGTACTGGCTATTTGGCAGGAATCTTGGACCGTTTATGTTTCGCAAAACAGTGACAGACACTGTGCCTGTGGCTGACTGCAGGGTAACTGATGACTGGCGTGTAGCTATCACGATCAGCTGTTATGATCAGAATCAGAATCAGAATAAAAAATCTATAACACAAATCAACAGCAAAACAAACTTGCTTTGGTGAAATAAAGTCCCTTAAAAACAATATTGAACAGGAATGTCCAATTTCTGTTTGTTCATTGATCAAGGAAGGGCCTGTCACAATAGCAGGATGCATTGAAACAAAAAAAAAAAACACTATACTGTAGTTATCCTATCCTATCCCATAACTCAGAGGTTGTTGAGGCACCACAGATGATCGTTTAACCAGCGTACTCAATCTTTCTCTGTCCTCAGCAATCCTGATGACTTCGCTCAGTGTCAATCCAGTGCATCCTCGAGTGTTGTCATCCCACCTCTTTTTTTTCGGTCTCCCTCTTCTTCTACCTCCTTGCACTGTGCCTTGCAGGATGGTCATCATCAGAAACATCATTTGCAAAAGCACTATCGTTGCTATAATTATCATAGCCCTCACTAATTACATTTGTTTGTTTGTATATTTGCCTATTGTTCACAGTTGGTATCTTTTTTTTTTCTATTATATCATTAAATTACATTATTATTATGAAATAGCTAGGAGTCTGAACGAGCCAACATAGGTCTAATAGCTAACAATAGGTGGGTACATCTGTCTGTTGGTCAGTAATATATCATATCTCAAGAACCACTGCAAAGATTTTGACATTTTAGAGGAACATTACCAAGTATTGCATCCAGCCTCCTGTGCCATCATATTTGCTTTACAGCAAAGGTAAAGGTTGCTGAAGTCAGCGGCAATCCATTTGTTCAAAACACATATTTGCCTTTTTTATCAAGAATAAGTGGACCAATTTTGATTATTATTACTATGCAGATACTTTAACCGCCACTCAAAATTAACACCTCTTAAAAATTCTGGTCTTCAGCTTCGTGTGTATCTGGAAATACATCCGAATATCTTGCCATCTTCTTCTTAAATAGGTTTGTAGCTCTAAAACAGCTTTTATAGATGGCACGGCTATAAGCATCATGAAATGAAAGGAAATAAAACCTAACAACATCAGAAACAACAGTTACAGTGTAAACTGCTCTCTTGGCGGGGTCCAAACGGAGGTCTCTGGCGACTCGGACGGTACCGGTGGGCGGCTCCACGCTGAAGAAGTCTTGGTCGTTATTGATGCCTATGAGCGTGAAGTTCACATTGTCCTGCAGAAAACAGAGCCATATTAAAATTAAGGCACACAGCAGAATTAAAACAAGCAGGCGCAAAGCAGCAGGAAAACAGCTCCATTACTAACTTTATTGAATTGAGAAAAGCTTGTGTGATCGCATTTATATTGTTCTGTCCTTTAATGGTGAATAGCTGGAACCTAGGATAAGGAGAGTGACTGAAGTTTCTTTGCATCACCAGGTAAAAAATCTTGAGAATTTGAATTCATTGGACAACAGGGTATCTTGACTTGCCTAATTTAACTGAACATACTTCACTATAATCATTATCTTTGGAGAACACATATCTTGCTGCCTGTATAGAGAATTGCTGTTCAGATTTCATAGGTATGATTGTGTTACATCAGTATTCTTTCCAGACGGTGATATGTCTGAACATGAAAATAGTGAGACACACACCGACATGCATACATACAAAATAACAGTCTCACACACCCACACACATGCACGCATGCATGCACACACACACACACCCCCACACACACACACACACACAAACAAAGATATACACAAACACACTCTCCACGAAAATGTCAAACCCATTCACAGAAATTCAATCCTGATGTCTTACCAGGGCAGCCGGCATTTAGGAACTTACATTAGGGGTGGTGTTCATGTCCACAACAAAAAAAACCACAGTCGAGTTCTCATTAATGGTGTTTTGATAGTTGTCGAAGACAAAGTGCAGGATAGATGGATCAACGTTGACCTGCACGGTCTTGGTACATAAAGAGCTCCTTGATGGAAATCCATTGTCCATGGCACTGACTGTTAGCTGAAACACCCAACAACCACACTTTCACTTAACTTAGGCGCCAAAAAAAATACAAAATTTTTTAAAAAACAGACAAAATCCAGACAAACATTAGATTACAATTTGTTGGAAAGTAGTATTTGCATGTTTTGTTTTTTTTTCTACAGGAACAAGCTCAGGATGCGCTTAAGATGAGAAATAATGCATGAAAAATGGGAAGAGTATAGAATGAGAGAGGAATCACAGCCTGAGAACAGTGGGCATATGAGTGTAAGGTGGGATGGAAAGAGGAAAATCAAAGATGATCTTACAATTGTAAAAAAAACAAATAATAATAATAAATTTTAAAAAAACACACACACAAAAACAAATCAGTTGTGAGAAAATGGGAACAAGAAACAACACCAAAAAAACAATAGCGAGTGTGTATCTGAGTTATAAAGACGATCAACATATGTGACCCGATTTCCCGAACGGGTACCAAAGCCGGCATCTGTGATTCTGTGCTAGGGCCCGATAAAGGTAGTTTAGGTCAATCTGGGTCAGTTTGACTTTTTTGCATTTTTGGTTAGCGTAGGCATTTATCTGTCTCCTATCAAAATATTAAGCCATATTTTAAGCTGTAAATATGAAAATAATGTCATTAATTGCATGTATTTAGCGGTAATTATTGCAAATAATGTCTAAAACAATGCTGTTTACAACGATATTTTTTAATAAACATCATATTATTTTGACAAATCTTTTCTCTGTATTGATAGATCTGATGTTTTTAAAGTGTTTGTGTGATTTCTAATAAAAATGAACTATGGTAACTAAGGAAAATGTTTGGCGGCCATTTTCTCAAAACTAGCTTTCTTACACCTTGTGCCTTTAAAGTGGAATAACTTCTTGAGTTTTTAACCTAGATCTATGGGTCATATATTAAAATAAAGGTATTTTCTTTTAGTTTCAGAAAATATATATTACTCTAAACCTAAAAATATCACCTTTGGTACCCCTTTGTTATGACGGGTCACATATGAGGTTTTCCATAGGATCAAAATATGAACATTTCTTACATCCTGGACAAATGAGATGTTTGCAGCAATAAAACAGCAAACAAAGGCAGTCAGTAAGAAAAAAAAGACTTCTCAAACCCTAACAGATAGGAAATCAAAACACGCAAGACTCCTTACAGCATAGGTGGATATGCTGGGGGACAGCGCCTTGATCAAGGTAAGAACACCAGTATCATAGTCCACAATGAAACTGTCCTTGGCAGATGGAGATCCTGTCAGCAAGTACTTCACGGTCTGTTAACAAAGAATCACACAATGTTGTTGCAAATAATATAGAACCTGAACAAAACAACAAACAAAATAAATAAATAACTACATGGGCAAAAGTGTGTGTGTGTGTGTGTGTGTGTGTGGGTGTGTGTGTGTGTGGGTGTGTGTGTGTTTGTGTGAGAATGCGTGTGCATGTCTGTGTGAGTGTGTGGTGTGCGTATCTGTGTGTGTGTGTGTGTGTGTGTATGTGTGTATTCTGATTTGGTATTTCATGTTTTGCTTTTCCTTTTTTTTTTTTAAATAAATTTATATTTTATTGTATAATTTTTTGTGCTGCTTTGCTGTAAAGCGGTGTGAGAAAGGGCACTGTACAAATGATAATAATAATAATAATAATAATAATAATAATAATAATTATTATTATTATTATTATTATTATTATTATTATTATTATGACTCGCATGCCTTTTAGGTAAAAAAGTACCCATATGAACCAGATGTGCACAGCTTTAGTGACTTTGTCCTTGGAATGGGGCTGACCAAAATTGCATGAATGAAGTGTCTCTTTGATATATATCATGCATCAAACAATCATGTCCACTATCAATAATGTGTGAACAAAAACTAACATTTGTTGACCATGTGACCTTGACCTTGAAGTGAAGTCATTCAATCACCAATAATTTTCAAGCTCTCATGGGTATACACCATTCTATAAAGTTTGATTGTGATAGATACAATAGGGGTTCTGAGTAATTATATCAAGTTAAAATGTTAAAGTCGGATGGACAGGTGGATGAACGGACGGATAGATTTACAGATATACTTTTTTTTTAAAATATCATTTTTGGACTATTTAGGACTCATTTTGCACAGATCTGCAAAAATCTTATAATTTTGATTTTCGGGCAAGAACATAAACTCAAATTGCTGCATGCATGCGAGCCAATAAACAAACAACCAAATTATAAATATATGCATTCTTTCATCGTGAACACAAGTTTTCGGAAGAGTACACACAATTTGTATGTAAGCCTGAAAAACATGAACCAACTGAAAGCACCGACTACCAACTACAACTCCTAATCATTATCATCATTCACATCAACACGTATTTCAACAATAAACTAGTCTTTGTAGAAAAAGCATAAAAAGTCTTCAGCACTCTCTTTGCTGATCTATATTCTTGCCAGCATATAAATTCAGCTTTCATAAATGAAAATCTGTTTCACCTGATTGGTGTCATTGTCGGTGGCTTGGAAGGTGCCAATGTGAGAGCCGGGGGACAGAGTGTAGTTGATGTTGACGTTCTCACCATTGTTCACACAGGCTGGATCGGCCAGATTGCGAACAAGGTTAATGACAACCACACTGGTGGCACTCTTGGCTGATCGACCACCATCCTTCACTTGCAGAACAAGCTGATGAAAAGAAATTTTTTTTTAAACTTGAGAAATAAGTAAAAGACCACACACAATGATAATACCAATACACCAGGAAAAAGGGTAGGCGAAAAACAAAAAACCGAAAACAGATAAAATACATGACCTTAGAATAAAGTTAAAACTGTAAACAAGGAACAGGGGGAGGAGAAAGATGAATCCAAAACTGAAACTGTTGCAATTATTGTGGACAAATTTTCCTCTGTCACACTATCCTATCTAGCCTATCCTATCCTGTAACTCGAAAGTCGTTGGAGCACCACAAATAATTGTTTAACCAGCTTACTCCATCTTTTTCTGTCCTCAGAAGCCCTCATGGCTTCACCCAGTGTCAAGGCAGTCCATTCTCGAATGTTGTTTTCACATCTCTTTTTCTGTCTCCTTCTTGTTCAGCCTTCCTGCACTGTGCCTTTCAGGATGGTCTTTGCAAGGCCTGATGCTCTGGTGAAGTGGCCATACCATCGGAGTTTTCTTTTCTTCACCACTGTGAGCAAGTCATCGTGTTGTCCAATGGCTTGTGTGATGGTCTGTTGGACTTTGTTGTTGGTGATGTGCTGGGTATAGGAAATGCCCAGAAGTCTTTTGCAGTACCTCATCTCCATACTTCATATTCATTGTTGTAGGTCTGCTGTGAAGGTCCATGTTTCGCAATAGTATAGAAGATGGATATTACATGGGAGCACAGCAATCTTATTTTGGCGTATAGACTGATGGTCATGTCTTTCCAAATGGGCTTCAACTTGTTAGGGCAGAAGTTGTTTGTGCAATCCTGGAGAAGACTTCCTGTCGAGACCCATTGTCTGATACGATTACTCCTAAATATTATGAGCTGTGCATCTTTGCAGATCATGAAGGCACAGTCAGCATAGGGGGTAGAGCAATCTCCAACCTCTGTTTTGCAGATGACATTGATGGATCGGCTGGAGAGGAACAAGAACTTGAACAGCTGGTACAGAGGCTTGACACCACCTCCTGAGCCTCAGGAATGAAAATTAGTGCAGAGAAGACCAAAATGATGATTAACAACACCAATGGCATCAACACGAACATCAAAGTCCAAGGCCAATCCCTCAGCTTCAAATATAATGGTGCTGTCACACTGTATAATGACATAACTGGTGTTTTGAACTGCCAACATAAATAAATTAAATAAATAATGAAATAATACAATCTTTAATTTTAAAAAAGATTTAAAAAAAACAAACAGAAAGAAATATGGGACACATACTGTGTATGAGAGGGAACTGTCTGCAGCCAAGTCTGCAGCACTGCGCACAATAATGTTGTTGCTGTTCCCCAACATGAAGAAGTTCTTGTCATTACGCCCATTGATGGAAACAGTCAGTTGGTTGAACTGGGTCTGTGAAGAATCAGAACAAAACCATTAACATATCGCATAATGTAACAAGACAGGACAGGATAAAGATTAAAGAGTCTCTCATCCAGAGTCCAGTCCAAATAAAGAGTTCGGGTTATCCCCTGCTATATGTTTATTTTTCGAAGATGTCAGATAACAATTGTAAAGAAAGATGAAAGATGAAACCCTGAAACACACAACATAAAATCCATGCTCACTACCAATCTCCATTCTGTTTCATTCTCACTATTCTCAAAAATATATCAATATTAATTCTATATTTATCACATTAATAACGGATTAAAATAATAAACATTAATAGGAAATAACTATAGACTATATTACAGAAAAGAGAATCCACAAAACAATTATTTTAAAAATGGCTACAGTGAACATGTTGATGCTCACTCATACTCAAGAAAATCCAATGACAATGAAAAGATATAATTATTGTCCCAATAAAAAAAGGTAATTATATTTTACAGTAATAACAATAATAATAATAATAACAACAATAATAATAATAATAATAATCTACATGTATGTTCTTCACATAGATGAAAATAGTTGATTTACCCTATTTGTGGAACAAGGGCTACACAATTCATAAAGAAGTCTTGCTTCTAATGTTATCATAGCAAAAGTCCAACAAATATCTCATTACAGAATATATATATCCTATTCAAAACTAGTGTTCAACTTTTTCCCAGCAATAAAAATAACCGGTTTATACAACTTACTAATATGAACAATACTCACAATATGATTAGAACAATAAAAATACAACCAAGAGAAATAACCAAGGTAGCTCAAAAATTATCTTAATCATACACTTTTTACTTCCCCCTTCCTCATCATCATCATCTCTCTCTCTCTATCTCTCTCTCTCTAATTACCACTAAGGCACATCAGACAAAATAAAGAAGAATAAAGGGAAATAACCCATTAAAAATACTGCTGGTAACATATACCCCTCTGATAAAAATGGCGTCCTCGACATTCAAAAAAGAAATTTCGCAAAGACTATGAAAAGAAAAACAAGATAACATTTCAAAACTCTTTCACCAAATTATATATCAAAAAGATTATCCGGACAACTTTGCGTTCTCCCGATGTCTACATGAATATTCCTAATAAAAATGTTCAATGTGAAAACTAATGAAAGTTACCCAATTTAAACTACAAAACAGAAAAATTTTATAAACCAAAAATTAAGAAGTAACAGACTTTTTGCTTTTGATTTTTCTGTCAACGTTCTGATGTACAATTAGTTAATGTCTCTATGCCTAGCACTCGATGGACTACTGCTTTAGCCATCCAATCGGGCATGTCTCTTAGTGAACTGGACTCTTTGATCAAGAACTGAACACCCTGGAACCATTCGGGTTGGCAAGAATTTAAAGTCATTAGGTAATCTCCTGACTTCATCCACGGTGGCTGCTGCTTGGCTCTCAGTGACCGACGAGGTGGAGGAATCGGAGCTGCCCAAACCCTGTCGTCGGCGTTGTCACTCTCATCACCATCGCCATCCGTATTAGCTACGTCACCCTCTGGTACAGGTTCCACAACCTGGTCTACAGGCTGCTGCAGACCTTCATCGCCTTCCGGCTCCTGGGTACCCGTCTGCTCTGTTGGCTGATCGGCAAGAGGCTCTGGCTCTTCGTGCTGATCTTCCTCCTGCATGTGGGCGTCCCCACTGGCATCAGTTGCAGAGTCACTCTCGGATGTAGTACGTACAACTACATCATCTTCTTCTTCTTCCTCGTGTTCTTCAGATTCAGATTTACGATCCAGTATCACCATTGGTTCTTCAATGCTGCTGTCAGTTTCTGTCCCTTGACTGCTGCTGCTGCTCCACTGCCTATGTTGCCTCCGGCGTCTGGCATGGAGTCTACTGGCGTCACCTCTCATTGGTTTCTCCTGCTCTGACACCATTCTCTCCACAGTATCACCCAGTGGCAACAACAGGTTGCGGTGCAGCGTTCTCCTCTTTCCAGTTTTGTCTTCCCTCTGCACCACAAAAACAGGAATGTCCTTGTTGGGTTGATCCAACACTACATAAGCACTTTCTTCCCACTTGTCAGCCAGCTTATGTTTGCCGTCGAAAGCGACGATCTTCACCAAGACTCGGTCACCGACTTCGACATTGGCATCTCTGGCCCGACGGTCATATTGTTTCTTCTGCTTGGCCCGTGCTTTGTCTGCTGCAGCAGTCGCCAATTCAAATGACCTATTCAGGCGTTTACGCAAGTCTGCTACATACTTGGTAAGTGGAATGCTGTCAGCTTCGCCTGTGTCGATACCAAACGCTATATCCACTGGAAGACGGGGATCACGGCCAAACATCAAGGCAAACGGTGAGAAACCAGTCGACTCATGCCGCGTGCAGTTATAGGCATGAACCAGTGGTCCGATGTGACTCTTCCAGTCTGCTTTCTGCTGTGGCTGCAGCGTTCCCAACATGGCGAGCAAGGTCCGATTAAACCCTCCGTCATCCCATTCCCCATCGGGTGATAAGGAGTGGTTCTAGACTTGACGCAGCCTGAGATGTCGCAGAGCTCTTTGATGGTTCGGCTTTCAAAATTGGCACCTTGGTCTGAATGCAGTCTCTTAGGCATGCCATAATGCACGATGAAGTGGTCAAACAGAGCCTGGGCCGTAGTGCGTGCCGTCAGATTATGTGTTGGAACTGCTTGGGCAAACCTCGTAAAGTGGTCCGTTATAACCAACACATGCTGGTAGCCGCCCTTGGATGTCTCCAGTGACAGATAGTCTATGCAGACCAATTCCAGTGGTTCAGTGGTTACCACGCTGACTAGTGGAGCCCGAGTGGCGGTCATCTTGCGGTGTCGACAGCGGGGACACTTCTCGATCCAGGTGTCTATATCTCTGGTCATACTTGACCAGAAGAACCTGTCTCTGACCAAGCTCAACGTGCGGTCTCGTCCTGGATGGCCGGAGTCGTCATGGAGACTGGTCAGTACTTGGCTGATGTAACGAGCCGGTAGCACCAACTGCTTTCTTGGCTGCTCACTGATGCAAGTGTTTCTGTACAGTATGCCATTCTCCAGCTCCATCTTCTGTACCCCTGCTGACTGACTGCTACTGCCAAGCCCGTCAATCCAGGCCTTCACCACAGAGTCTTGTCTCTGCGCTTTCTGGATGTCGCTCGCAGTGAAAGTTGTCAGGCTCTGACCCGCTGGCATGAAGTCGGTGTCAATGACATCTGCCGATGCCGCCAAACACTCCACGTAAGACACTGGTTGTTGACAGTTGCAAACGGCTCGGACCGACCCTGCTGGTACATGTAGGAGGGCATCTTCTGACTTCTGCAACTCCGGCAAGCGTGACAATGCATCAGCGTCGGCATTACTCATTCCTGGCCGGTACTTGATGTCAAAGTCAAAAGAAGCGAGTGCAGCCAACCAGCGATGACCAGTGGCGTCCAGACGAGCTGTCGTAAGCACATAGGTGAGAGGGTTGTTATCTGTGTATACAGTAAATGTATGGCCGTATAAGTAGTCTTTGAATTTTTCTGTTGCAGCCCACTTGAGAGCCAAAAATTCCAGTTTGTGAGCTGGATAGTTACGCTCACTCTTGTTCAGACCACGGCTGGCATAGGCAATCACTCTCTTGCCATTTTCCTGGTCTTGACACAGCACTGCTCCACACCCTGAACCACAGGCGTCAGTGTGAAGCTCGAATGGCCGTGTGTAGTCAGGAAAGCCTAGGATAGGAGGCGATGCCAGACGCTTCTTCATCTCCTCAAAGGCTGCCTGCTGTTCTGCGCCCCAGACCCACTTGACTGCTGCCAGAGAGGATTTCTTTCTTCCCTGCTTCTTTTCTTTTGGATTGGGCATGAGGTCAGTCAAAGGCTTGGCTATCTTGGAAAACCCTTGGACGAAGCGGCGATAATAGCCAGCAAAACCAAGAAACTTGCGGACCTCTTCCGGTGTCTGAGGTACTGGCCAGTTGACGACCTTTTCGCACTTTTCTGGGTCTGCTTCAATGCCTTGGGCAGAGACGATGTGGCCTACGTAGCGGACTTTCTCTTGGCAGAAGGAACACTTTTTAGGGTTGAGCTTCAAGCCGCACTCCTTCAGGCGAAGCAGGACTCGCTCAAGGCGCTCAAGGTGCTCAGTATGGAATATATCCGTATAATACAGAGTACCTTCTGCCTCATACATATAAAATAAACAAAGAGTGTTGGGAGGGTGTTTTAGTTTGTTCAATTGATGTTTTGTTTTAAATACAGTTCTTGGCCATGTCCTGGTTACAATGTACACTCAACCACTCAGTTCTGTGATCAATGCTTTCCAACATTTTATAATTTCTTTGCTGATGATTCTCAGTTGCATAATTCTGCTCCTCCTTTAGGAGTTCCTGCTCTTGCCCAGGACATGTCTGAGTACATCAGTTCCGTGGCCAGCTGGATGAGCACGAACAAACTGAACATGAACGACCAAAAGACAGAGCTCATCTTGATTGGTTCACAGAGCAGATTGCAGCAGACCTAAATTCACTCAATGTGTGTCTCAGATCATCAAATTGAATTTTCCATGTATGTCTGGAATCTAGGTGTGCATCTGGGTCAGAGCTGTCAATGGAGACACAAATAAATAGTCTGTGCAAAGCTCTGAACTTCCATCTCCGAAGACTGGGCAAAATACGCCAGTATCTTACTACTGATGCCACCAACAAGCTTGTTGTCTCGTTCATTCTTTCTCGATTTGATTACAGTATTTCACTTTTGGCTTGCCTTTCTGATAATAAACTTTCCAAACTTCAGTGCTAACAGAACAATGCTGCACGGCCTTGTCCTTCGTCAACCTCGTCATTCTAGTGCAACTTCCATACTGAAAACCTTACACTGGTTGCCTGTATACAAACCAGCTCAATTCCTATGTGAGCAGCACCGTTTAGTGCCTCCACATTTTGCTTGCTGCAGGCTATTTATAGCTTGCCTGCACCCTCCCTTCCAGTGAAAGGAAGCATCGGCGAAGCTATTTATAGCTAGCCTGGCTGACCTAACCTCAAAATCTAAAAAGCTTTGGTTGAGTCGCTGTGTGTAAAGGCTCACATCGATTACAAAGTTGCTTCTCTTTGCTTTCACTGCCTGCACACTGTTTCCTGTCCTTTCTATCTTTCACAACTTCTCTGCCCCTACCAAACTGCTCGATCAGTCCGTTCACAAGATGCAGCTCTCCTCTCAATTATTAGGTATTCGCTAGAGTCCTTTGGCAGGAGCTCTTTCTCTGTGTTTGCTCTCTTTGGAATTCTCTGCCCTCAAACCTCTGCCACTCCCAATCTCTTACCTTGTTTAGAAAGAACCTCAAAACCTACCTCTTTACCAAATACTTTTAGATCCAGAATAATCAGTGTGTGTGACTGAATAGTGGAATGCGTGTGTGTGCATGCGTGAATGTGGGTGTATGTGTATGTGTGTGTGTGTGTGTTCCATCAATGTCGTTTCTGTATTGTTCTTGGTTTAAATGCTTTACTGCCTGTACACGTCCTTTTATTGTTTACAGGGGTTTGGCTCTGTATGGTTTTTAATTAGGTTTAGTTATATGTTACCTTGGTTTATAAAATAAATTCTTACGAGTTAGGTAGGGTTTTTGAATACTTTTTTTTATTACTGTTATATTATTTCTTTTCCCCCTGTCACTAAGTTGTACTTTTTACTTTGAACTATTTTTATCATTGCTTTATTCTTAATGCCAATGTCTGCTTTGTTTGCGTGTGCATGTGTGAGTGTGTGTCTCTCTGTTTAAACATGCCTTTTAATACTAAGATGTGATGTTTGTTATTATTTCTTACGATGTTTAACGAGTTTTATCTCATAATGTTGTACCGTATTGATCAAATATTTATCCTTGTTAGATGTGATGTTTGTATTATTTCTTACATTGCTTAACTGTTTTGCCTCATAATGTTTTACCACATTGTTTAGATATTTATCATTGTGCGCGTATGTGTGTGTGTATGCGTGCAATCGCTTAGACGCCTTAGAGCAAGCTTTAAGTTTGGTTTTGCACTATAAAAAATAAATAATAATGGTTATTATTATTAAATAATTTTATTTCGTTATCCTCTCTATTGTCTTGTTATCTTCTTATTTGTGCCGTTTCATCATCATTTATCTGACCATCAAACTCACAGCAATGTCATTGTCAATGGCACTGAGCGAGAAGATCTCTTGGTTGACAGGAAAAGTCTCGAGAATCTCCACAGTGGCACTGTAGTTGGTCCCTGCTCCAGGGTTGGTGAACTGAGGGGTGAACATGTTGTAGTTCACACGAATAATCACCCTCTGGATGTCTCCTTTCCCTCCCTCATCGTAGGCCCTCACGACCAACTGTTCAAACAAAAGAGAAAACAATGTTAGATACAACTTACTGTAAACCTGCACAGGTAGACCATAAAAATAAGACTCAAAGAGCAAGCAAGAGAGGAAGAGAGAGTTTAAACAAGGAGGAGGGGAGGGGGGGGGGGGTAAGAACCAATAACAGATAAACATAAGAGAGAGAGCTAAGCTGGGAAAGGAGATAAAAAGAAAACAAAACACACTGGGTACTTACGTAGAAAATGGTAGCAGTTTCAGTGCTAATGGTCCTGTTGAGGGTGATCGCACCAGTCGCAGCGTTCATAATAAACAGGCCAGTGGCACTTTCACTCACAATTTGATAGCTCACATTGCTTGCATAGTTGGGCTGTAAAACAGACACAATACAAAACAATTAACAAAAATCAACATCTTTCTATCACAGTGGCTCAACCAAAGCTTTTCAGATTTTGAAGTTAGGTCAGCCAGGCTAGCTATAAATAGCTTCGCTAATACTTCCTTTCACTGGCAGGAGGGGTGCAGGCAAGCTATAAATAGCCCGCAGCATAAGAAACACAGAGGCACTGAAAAGTGCTGCTCACATAGGAACTGAGGCTGGTGCGCTATGTACAAACATGATATCAGTAACTGTCAATTGATTGATTGATTGATTTATTGTTGCTTTAGGTCCAGCGGACTCTTCCGAGCCAAATCAGGACCGGACAACCCCCGATCCGCATAAAAGATCTGCTGAAACAACCCCAGTGGGAAAATTGAATGCCCTCCAACGGCCAGTCACTTTACAATAAAGACATCCCACGCGGGGGACGGCTGAGGGTTGACCTCAACTACGCGAACACCCCGGTTACAAAAACAAAATAGAATACAAACATCATTATAAATCATCAAAAAAACACATACATATAAAATGCCTATAGTGCTAAATAGTACAATCATAGGAAGCCCTAGTGACCACCCGGCAGAAAGCGTCCAACACTCCCAAGCTGATCCAACAGACCTCATACACAAACAAGGAGTCTTGTCCAGGAAGAGTTTTCAAGAAAAAAGGTAGGTCATTGATCTAGCGAAGAAGAAGATAGTATAGCAGAGTGAAGGACAGAGCAGGAATAGGAAAGAGTAAATGAGGAAGACAGCGACAGTGGGAATTTAAAGCACTAAATTTCCATAAAGTGGGGATACTATTTATACTGAAAACCCCCGGCACTCCAACGGGGGTACTGTTGCCGCAGTGAATCTGTCTTGCCTATAAAGGAAAGACAGGTTTTCAACTGTGGCTTTCACTGTTCCCTTTATAGGTTTGAACAATCTACAGTGGCAAGATTGCTCATGACCCCAAGGGGTAGTAACTGTCAATAAGCTATCAACAAACTATCAACCTAAAATAATGTGTTGCAAGCAATATATATCCTAAACAAGTACATGTAGAAGAAAAGCATCCTATATTCATTAAATGAAACTTCAAAATATTAGATAATACTTCACCAAAAAAGGTTGACATTACAATACATGAGCTAAGGATATTATTTCAACTCACTCATACATACATCTCCAACTCCCACAAAAATACATAGACACACACATATTAAACATGTTCACAAGACCACTCTTCTCCCTCCACACACACACACACACACATGCACACACACACACACACCTACACCCACACACACACACAAGGACCATTTCTTCTAATACACACACTCGCTCTCCCTTCCTATACCACACAAACACCTCTCCAAACCTCACAGCAGCATTATACTTACGAAGTCAGCGTCAGTGGCTATAGTCCTGTTTGTGACCAGAGAGCCGGAAGTAGCAGTACGATCGATGGTGAAGTCGTAAGGAAGGTTCTGGAATATGGGGCGTTCTTTGTTGCGAGCCACGAAGATGGTGACGGTACACTGATTGATGGCATTCTTGGGAAATACCCCATTGTCTCGAGCAGTCAGGATGATCTGAAAGCAGAGTAATTCTCAGACAATCAAAAACAATTCCACATGACTAGAAATCGTTTTCCAAAACAAACAAAACTTTTCCAAACAACTACAACTAACAACATTTGGAGAAACAAAACACAAAGCAGAGAGTTCCTGCATGGTGGTGATTTCCCTTTCTTTCTTTGTTAAACCTTGAACCTAAATAAAAACTGTTGTCTATGTCATCTGATAGTATTGACCAATGAACAGAAAGATAAAAGTGTTCTTGCATGTTGGTTTTTCTTCCCCCATAAAAACTTGCTCCCCAATAAAATTTTGTTCTCTGCCAAATACAATTATTGATAAGAAAACAACAACAACAACGAAAACATCAAGACTGAAAATATTTAGGAGACTTTTGTTTGTTTTTTCTCCACTTCTGAAAGATGTTCACGACCAACATGACTAAAATCTAGCAATGTAGATGATTGGGCAGGCACAATAGATATTCAGACAGACAGACAGAAAGACATACCACTGAAGCATAAAGAGACTGTACCTGATATTGGCCATTGGAAGTAGAGGTGTCCAGAGACAGATCTCTGCTAGGGAAGATCTGGCTAGTGTCTGGATTAAAGCTGAAGAAAGCCAGGCTTCCAGTTGCTGAGTAAGTGATACGGTAGTTGTCAGCCTGCATAACAAAACCATTGAAGTCTTCAGTCAAGCAGTTACGAATCAATCAATCAATCAAACAAACAAATGAATAAACAATATCTACATTTTTTACTAAGACTGAACCAACTTTAAGAAATAAATCCAAAATACCACATCAATGTATCTAAATAAATTTGATTCGAACAGATTAAAATAACTCAACCATACATAAATAAACAATCTGATAATCAATGTATAACAAACTATAAAAAAGCAATAAGAAAGAAGGGAAAAAAAATCAATCAATTAAAACAGACGTTCAAAGAGACTGAGTTTATACACATTTTCTAGCATAAGTTGCAACAGTCGACCATTCAAACTCTTCCCCACAAATTCCCACTTTATCTTTCTCAAGTACTTGTTTTCACACACACGCACACAATTGCAAACACACAAACATCTACAAAAATACACTCATATAAGGAAACAAACATAACTGATTCTTCTACATTACAAAAGAAACAGTATAATAATTAGAATTAGTTGGGTTTTTTTTTAAAACAACTACTTACCGCTGTGTTCGGAGCACTATTGCGGTCTTCGTCAGTGGCGGGACAGTCACCTATCACACCACCTATTTCAGCATCTTCAGTAATGGTGTAAGTTCTAGTGTTCACATTGAACACAGGTGCGTTTCTGTTGTAGTCGACGATGAACCGAACCACAGCAACGTCAGTCAGTGGAGGATTGCCACTGTCCAGGGCTCTGACTAACAGCTGGATACAACCAGGTATTCATTTGATCAATCAATCAAACACCAAATATTATATGTTATCGGCATGTTGGCTTGGAATATGAGATATGTCCAACGAGATCTATTCAATGTTTCCACAAGCCAAAGTCTAATGAAACATTGAATCGATCGAGATGGATATATTTCATATTTTCCACATGCTGATAACATGATGAATATATTTCATATTTTCCACATGCTGATAACATTTATCTATAGATTTCATCGAATCAAAATATACAATACAAGATTATTGCTTTAGGTCCAGCGGACTTCAAAATATACAATGAGAAATTTGACAAAACAATAAATACATCAAAGCTGTTCATAGGCCTACGTCAAAGACCCCTTCACACAACACATTCCGAATAATGCAGCATAACAAAGTATTTCACACATTGGATAAGCTTGCAGCACATTTTAATTCTCAACAAACTTTCAAATTTCGCGTCTTCACATTATATTAACACTGAAATAATCTTGGCAGATGCAATCATTTTGACAAAAAGCAGCATTACACGTCAAATTGACAGTAGGCCTAGAGTGTCATACTAATTGGAAATTGATGACATTGACTACATCGCTATTAAAAAAAATGGCGGCACTTATGGAGAATGTGACAGAAATAAGAATTCTGACATTCTGTTGGCTTTATTGTTATGTTCACAGTATCTAAAATAAATATCAGCAAGACAGTTTTGTCCTCTGCACTAACCATAGATTTATGAACTGAATCAAAGGTGGCAGGTTCATGACATGCGGTTCGAACAATGTAGTCGTGTACTTTTGCTTTCGTTCGACAACGAAACAGATAATTATGTTACATTTTGATGTGCCATTATTAGCTCCTTCTAGTAATCCTTGTCAGGCATTAAAAATGCGTCTTCATCAATGGTTTCATCAGGCTGGTATTATAAAATCTATAAGCTCGTCTTCAATCCGAAAAGGATTGACTTTTCCCCTATAGGTTGACAACAATCGTAAGCAGTCCATGTAAATATTCTTATGACTTCCACATTCCAAGCTTTGCTAGAAACATTGCCATCTGTCATTGATCAAGTACCTCATGATATCAGTTTTAGGCACACTCTACTCGACCAATGAAAATATAAGACACTGGTGGAAATCGATACATATTATTTTATTAATTCAATTAATAATTTATTAATTTAGTTTTTTAGTGTAGAGAGACCATTGACAACTGAACAAGGCAAAGAGCCATAAGGGTTTGTTTGTGTAATATCTTACGTCAAACTTTACTCATTAATTTAGCCACATTCAGTTTCCAAAAGAATATGCCCTTCCCATGCAGTCTTTTGTATTTTGTTGTTGCCTTTTTGTTTGATTTTGGGTGGGGAATACATGGACACAAATACATGTACACATCAAATGCACATGCACACGCACGCAGCATGCACACACACACACACACACACACACATTCATGTCTTCTGGTAGTTTTGGCGACTGGTACTTTACACCCCACTTTTGGCGACTCTTTCAAATGAAGAGATATAGAAACCAAATCGCACATGTAGCTTACAAATGCACTCATTAAAACGTTTTTACACAAAAAAGTTAACATTATGTAATATTACAGAAAAAAATTAAAAACGGGAATTTTAGCACTTCTGACAACTGACTCCCTGTATTTTAGCTATTTTGGAGACAGTCGGCAAAACGTTAGAAATACGGTAACTTCATCTGAAACTTTTTGGCGCCAGTTTCAACAAAGAAGCTGAGAATAAGTCATGGTGTTGTCATCATATGTGCTAAAAAAAACAACTGAAAACTGGCGCCCGACTTCTGAAGATTTAAAACATAAATGTTTGTAGTACATCTGAAGACAGCTTTTTTTTTATTGCTGTACATTTGAAGACTCAAAAAATAAACAGACTGAGAAATAATATAAACCAAATTAGATCCGGTTTTAACTCCTTTTTGTGTCAAATATCATAAATTGACTGTCAATCTGGAGACACATGGGCACATTATGAAACTAAGTTTTGATGTCTTCAAAACGTAAAAACGACAATAAACTTTAATTATTATTGTTATTAGTTTCTCATATACCTTACTTTTAAAGCTAAGGTTACTCAATGAGGTGGTTGGCACAGGCAACACATGTATACTTCTTGTTGTGCTTTTGTACGTGAATATGTATGAATATTTAGGGGTTTGTCTTGGTTGGTAATGTAACCCCGTCTTTCCAATAGGAAACAACCCAGTTCATTCTTTTTGTGGGGGCGTTTTGTTTGTTGATGTAGTCATTTTTAGTATCTTGTGCTTTATGTAAAGCTACAACTATTTATTTCCAAAATAATGTTAATATTAATCCGTTTCAATTGATTCATAATTATATAATTTGTTTTATCTATTTATTTTCTAAGTAAAGGTACAGAAATATCTTGAGCTGTACTGAGCTTTGAAAAACATAAAAGGAATGTGACTGTTACAGGGCGGGGTGGATTTTTATTTAAATCATATTGAAGATTTGAACTGAGAAATACTGGACACCTTGCTGTTGTGTTTTGACTGATTGGAGGTATAATGAATAAATATATTGATTTTAGGAACTTACGTTTGTTCGCGGGAAATTTTGTTTGTGGGGGCGGGTGGTGCGGGGTGAGGAACTGTGTGCATGACGCAGGAATTCATCCTTTCCTCTGGTTTTCTATCCCTCTTTATAGAGAGAGAGAGAGAGAGAGAGAGAGAGAGAGAGAGAGAGAGAGAGAGAGAGAGAGAGAGAGAGAGAGAGAGAGAGAGAGAGAGAGAGAGAGAGATATGCGCACACATACACACATACACGATTTTCACATATAATACTGCAGTAAAATATTCTTGATCATGGATCCATTTATATGCGCACACACACATACACGATTTTCACATATAATACTGAAGTAAAATATTCTTGATCATGGATCCATTTATTTCCTCAAATTGTGAAATAAAGCAATAACAAACTTGAAGGCAAAGCCCATATGACTCGCATATGACTTGAGAAACCAATTGACAACATTCTACATGAAAAAGAGATATGTTAGTTACCTATTCATTCCAGACTTTGTTGATTATTATTATTTTCAACCTAACATAAAGAAATCTGGAGCTGCTATAAATAGACAAAACATGAGATCAGTCGCATGCCACAAAGGTTTTGGGTACCTACAATCATTGATTGTAGTCCCCTGTTAGACTTTAATCATTCCTCATACTTGTCTGCATAACAGCAAGTTTGTTAGTTAGCTACTTATTCCTTATTACAGGGTCTAGCGGGCTACATAAAGCCAAGCAGGACACACAAAGCAGGTCTAAACATTGGTCTATTGCTCACAAAATCATAAATATACATATAAAACACATATACAAGTACAAATTCACAATTATATGACCACCCTATCCCCAATGAATGAGTGAGTTAGTCATTGTTTAAAGGGTCCAGAGGACTGAAAAGAACTGAATCAGGACCACAACTTGGTTGACAGAGGGCTCACCCCTGATCCGTATAAAAGATCTGAAACAACCCTAATGGTAACAGGCCTCCCCTATACGCTTCCGTGTCCGGGGACGGTAATCTACTCAACGTAATGGTAACATTTCAGGCACTCCACCAGGCGGGTCACTGTACAATAAAGGCAACCCACGCAGGGGACACTGAGACTATACTCTAATTTATCAAACCCCTGTTTACAAAAACAAAATAGTTATTCATTGCTTAAAGGGTCCAGGGGACTGCAAAGAGCCGAATCAGGACCACAAAATCAAGACCACAACTTGGCTGAAAGAGGACTCGCCCCTAATCAGCATAAAAGATCTGCCGAAATAACCCTAGTGGTAACACTGAAGGCAATCCACCAGCCAGTCACTTTACAATAAAGACATCCCACGCAGGGGACGTTGAGTCTATACTCTAATTTACAAAAATAAAATAGAATACAAACATCATTATAAAATATCAACAAAACAAATACATATAAAATGCCTGCACTGCCAAATAATAATATCATAAAAAGCCCCAGTGACCACCTGGCAGAAAGCGTCCAATATTCCCAAGCTCACACACAAATGAAGAGTTTTGTCCCGGAAGTGTTTTCAAGAAAAAAGGTAGGTGACTAGTCTAGCGAAGAAGGAAGATAGTAGATTTAGAGAACGCAGAGCAGGAATGAAAAAAACAAAGGAGAAAGACTGCGACAGTGGGAATGTAAAGCACTAAATTTCCAGAAAGTGGGGATACTATATATACAGAAACTCCTGGCATCCCAACGGGGGGGGGGGGGGGGGGGGGGAGGTAGGTTACTGTTCTAGCAAATAAGATAGTAGATAGAACAGAGTAGGAATGAAAAAAACAAAGGAGAAGGACAGCGGAAGTGGGAATTTAAAACACTAGATTTCCAGAAAGTGGAGATACTATTTATACAGAATACCTCGGCAACCCCACCTATCCTATCCTGTCCCGTAACCCGAAGGTCGTAGGGGCACCACAGATGATCGTTTAACCAGCATACTCCATCTTTCTCAGTCCTCAGCAGCCCTGATGGCTTCGCTCAGTGTCAAACCAGTCCATTCTCGAATGTTGTCCTCCCACCTCTTTTTCGGTCTCCCTCTTCTTCTACCTCCTTGCACTGTGCCTTGCAGAATAGTCTTTCCAAGGCCTGATGATCTGGTGACGTGGCCATACCATCGGAGTTTCCGTTTCTTCACCACTGTTAGCAGGTCATCGTGTTGTCCAATGGCTTGTGTGATGGTCTGTCGGACTTCGTCGTTGGTGATGTGTTGGGTATAGGAAATGCCCAGAAGTCTTCTGTAGCACCTCATCTCCATGCTTTGTATTCTTCGTTGGAGATCTGCTGTGAGGGTCTATGCTTCGCAAGCATATAGGAAGATGGAGATGACAAGGGAGCGCAGCAGTCTTACTTTGGAATGTAGACGGATGGTCCTGTCTTTCCAAATGGGCTTCAACCTTGTCAGGGCAGCAGTTGTTTGTGCGATCCTGGAGAGGACTTCCTGTCGGGACCCATTGTCTAATACAATGGCTCCTAAATATTTGAAGCTATGCACTGTGTTGAGGGATTGGCCTTGGACTTTGATGTCCGTATTGATGCCATTGGTGTTGTTGGTCATCATTTTGGTCTTCTCTGCACTTATTTCCATTCCATAGGCTCTGGAGGTGGTGTCAAGCCTCTGTACCAGCTGTTCATGTTCTTGTTCCTCTCCAGCAAATCCATCAATGTCATCTGCAAAACGAAGATTGGAGATTGCTGTACCCCCTATGCTGACTGTGCCTTCATGGTCTGCATGAGCATCTGACATGCATGCGCTCTAGGAAGATGTTGAAGAGTGTTGGAGAGAGTAGGCATCCTTGACGCACACCGATTGTTGATCTGAACCAGTTCCCGATGGCGCTGTTGTGGAGGACTGCACTGGTAGCCTTGTCATACAGGCTTTTGATGACTTCAATAATTTTAGGGCTGATGTTGTACACTTTCATTGTTGCCCATAGAGCTGCATGCCAGACTCGGTCAAACGCCTTCTTGAAGTCTATGAACACATGATATAGATGTTGTTGGTGCTGTAGGTATTTCTCACAGATTATTCTGGGGTTGAAAATCTGCTCAGTGGTACTTCGCCCTGCCCTGAATCCTGCTTGTTCTTCAGCTATGATCTGTTCAGCTTGGGGTTTCAACCTGTTGAGTATTATTTTCAGGAGGACCTTGCTGGGATGGCTGATGAGGCTGATGGTCCGGTAATTTTCACACTCCTGAAGGTTACCTTTTTTGGGAAGAGTGATGACAAGCGACTGGGTCCATGATATAGGCCACTCCCCACTCTGCCAGATCTTGTTACAGATAATGGTGAGGGCATCAATCATCGCTTCTCCTCCTGCTTGTAGCAGTTCCGCGGGTATGTTGTCCACTCCCGCTGACTTCCCTTTCTTTAGCGCTTGCACTGCTGCCTCAACTTCTTCCCGGAGAATTGGGAGGATTTCTTCTTCTTCTCTGTTCTCGGGACATGCTAGAACTGATGGGTCTCCATTTGGTGTATGGTTGTAAAGGTCAGAGCAGTACTCTGTCCATCTGTCCAAGACTTCTTGTTCTTCTGTAAGGCATATGCCAGACTTGCTTTGGATCGTGGAGACTTTGGGCTGTTGACACTTCACTGTCTGGTAGGCCTTCTTGCTGTTGTCCTTGTTCAGACTGTTCTCTATTTCCTGGCATTGATCTTCTATCCAGTTCTCCTTTGCTGTGCGCATGCCTTTTCGGATGTCATTGTTGATTTTTCGGTAGACATCAGCTCCCTGTGAGGTGTTCTTTTTCTTTATCATCTCTCTTCGTTTATCACACAGATCCAAAAGTTCAGGTGTGATCCACGGCTTCTTCTTTGGTCGGTGCTTGCCAAGGATCTCAGTGGCAGCATCTGTCACAGCTGAGTTGAAGGTGGTGGTCATGGTGTTGACATCTACTTCACCAGCCCCCAAAATGAGCAGTGGTGCAAATTTCCCTCCAATTGTGGCCTGAAATAGTTCTGCCACCTCCGGGTCTTGCAGTTTGTCCAGGTTGAACTTCAGTCTAGTGCACTTTGCTGTATTTACTCTCTTCAAGTGGAGCCGGAAAGACCTCATCAAGAGATCATGGTCACTTCCGATGTCTGCTCCTGGAAAAGTGCGTGTCCTGCCAATGTTGATGCTTGATCTGAAGCGTTTCTTGACCATGATGTAGTCTATTTGGTTGTGATGCTCCCCGCCAGGACTGTGCCATGTCCATCGTCTGGAGTTTTTGTGGAGACCAAGCGTGTTTGCCAGTATCAAACCCCCGTTTACAAAAACAAAATAGTTATTCATTGCTATCCCCACGGGGGATAAAAAAATAATAATGAAAAAAAGGCATTCTTGCTAAGAAAATACATTGAACATAAAATGAAACAGCAAGAAACACAGAATTTGTTCATGTAACAGAATGCACTCTGCTTTTCATCTGCATACTATTTTTAGAGCTTTTGGGAATTGCCGCGATCACTCAGCTAAAATGAATAGAGCACTATGTTTCACAAATCTTGCGTAGTGCGTCATTAATTATCGTTCACTTTAACAAACAAAATATTAAAAAATAGCCATTCTTGCTAAATTAAAAAAAAAATGCAAATGAAATGAGACAGCAAAAAACACAGAATTTGTTGATGTTAGACATTATTAACTTCAACCTAAAATAAAGAAATCTGGAGCACAAAAATATGAGGTCAGTCGCATGCCACAAAAGATTTGGGTACCTACAATCATTGACTGTAGTGTCCTGTTAGACTTTAAACTTCTCTGCATAACAATTAGTAAGTTAGCTATTCATTCCTTACAGGGTCCAGCGGACTACACAGAGCCAAATCAGAATATTCACACAAAACGAGTCTAAACACTGGTCTATTTCTCACCAAATCATGAATGTTTCATTGCCTGTGTAAGCTTACATTATCAAATAGGACAAACTGTCTTTCCTAGACATTTGCGAAGTACATGGGAATGAAAATGTCCAGGAGGGGGTTTCTTGTATGGATGGTAAAAAGAGAGTTGCTCCTCCTGAGAATGTGGAACATGGGCAATTATCTATACAATCTTGATGTTTTGAAAAAACAAAAAGGACAGCTGATAGCGCAGGCCATTGAATGTATGGACAGATAAGCAGAAAGGAAGTTTGAGGCAACAGAGTGCCTGCCCCAATTTGCTTGTTGCCAGTCTTTTTTGCAGTGTCAGTAAAGTCTATGCACAGGGACTCATCACTAGTTTCAGTGAACACGGTGGCTCCCATTCTGTAAAGCCTGGCTTGACTGTAGCTGGAATCAGGTTCATTTTCGTAAACCATGGCTAAGCTGTCATTTGATTCAGTGCCACTTGAATCATTGGATGGAATAAAGTCACAATGCGATTTAGAGTGATTGTGCTGTCACAGACGTCATCAAACAAATCATCATGATCACTGTTATATCCGCTGCGGCAGTGCTCAGTGTTGGGAGTATTTGGCAGGTCCACTAGGTTGTCAGATTCCTGTCAACAGATTATAATACTGTGTTACTGTACATTATTATTTTGAAACATGACTATTAGCGATGAGAAATTATAGCAGGTTAATTAAATCAATAATTTCACCCGTCCGATTGACAGATCTAACAACTACAATTAACGGCTATTTTCATTAAAATGCATATCTAAATCAAAAGGCTACTTTCATTTAAATACATTTATCTAAATCAACAACAAACCAACAGAACAAATACAATTATGCTTTAAATCAAAATATAACTATGTGAATATTTATCAATTTATTACAATGACAATAAATGCAATGTATTCCATTGTAGCACGCAAAATACATGCACAATGCCCGAAATGGCGAATAAAAATCCAACCCTGAATCCAAGGGACGTATAGATTTAGTTGTTTGATTTTTGCGGCCAGTATGTTTGTTATCCCTTTAGAAAAATACCAATATGATGGAAGATTAAGATCCACCATTTCATTGCTCGCTTGGTTCGAGTAGCAGACAAGGAAATCCAATAAGGGTTGTCTTTTATTTTTGTTGCAAACGCGCCTATGTCTGCTAAATGTAGTATACCCATTCCGTGTTTCCGATTGCGCACTGCAGTGCGTATTTGACCCCAAAATAAAAAATGACGCAAAGTGGGGAGTCATTCTTGACGCACATGACTGTGTGCTGGAAGCAGACGACATGTCTCGAGATCCAATATCGACAACTCCTACTGCGACAAGCACTGTCTAGGCCTACAGATGTTCGACATATGCCTGAAACATCCACTTATACTGAACGCATGCATATTATGTCTTTCTACCCGTGACGACGTCCTTGTTAACTTTTCTATCTGTGGGGGTCAGGTGTGGGTAATGGAGCTTGGGTTGGTGGTGTATGTAAACACTATAAAAAGTAATCCTAATCAATAAAAGCCTAACAAAATTGATGTACACAGCTTATACTTCACATTTTGCTTTCGGAGTGCACTTTCGTAGGACTGGTGTGCCATTATCTTAAACTACCTGGGGCTAACCTGAAACTTCATAGCTTGGCACTGTTTTCCATCTTGAGCTAAATCGATCCATGTCAAAGTTCATTTGCCTTGTAGCGCTACACTCTAACAAGTACATTACTCACATGATCTGAGCCCTTATCAGGCATGGCAGACGATCCGAGCGACAGATGCCTGGGTGAAGCTCCCCGGTGAAAAGAAGACAGTGGAGGTCTCTGGGGGTTAGACAACGACGATGAGGACAGCTGTGGAGGTGGATGTAGTTGCTGTTGCTGCTGAAATGGGTTAGGAGAGGGCTGAGGCGGAGGCTGGGGCAGGTGCTGCTGACCCTAGTACCTCTGCTGTTGCTGCCTTCGATGGTGCAGAGTCTGAAACATGATCCTTTTTAAGATCAAACTACCTATTTAGGAATACAGAGAGAGAGAGAGAGAGAGAGAGAGAGAGAGAGAGAGGGGGGGGGGGGAGAAAGAGAGATATAGATACATTTTTCCCTGTTTTCTTATGACATAAATGTGACATAAAAATTATAAAGAAGGCGTGGCTTATATAATTTAAAAAAAATGTGCAGAATGATGCCGAAATAAACAAAGGCAACATTCTTATATCCTTTTGTTGTAATGTATCCACGGACTTAAAGAACACACACAGACCGTGAACATGGATGGACCACTGAACAATGAAAAGTCATTATATTTTTATCCAAAGTAATAGTCTGATTAAGCATTTGCAATAAATAATGATATTGCTACGTGGAATTAGGTCAAGCATATTTCTCAACCCCACTCTCAGCTCTGTTACGTCAGAGACGCGCACGATAGATCCGATCGTTTTGTTTTACAAAGCATGCAATAACAGTGTATTTACCTTTGATTTGATTTGGCGTTGTTGTTAGAAGAAGCTTTGTATGATGTTAATAATTTTGTTGGTCAATATTATTGGAGTTTTTTCTATAAAATTATCTTCACTACTCCAGTAAAAAAATTGTGCTAAATAGGCTACATGTAAGTCTATTCTTTGCCGTTTTATGCATTTACGTGGAAGTGTTGCAACTTGTAATTTTGTCAATCAAAACATTTGCCAGAATCTAATACACCCTTGTTCCTAGCTAAAAGTACATACTTGCTCTGCAAATTTCATATTATTGACGGTAAATTAACGGTAAAGGTGAAGGTAAAAGACTACTAATCCACCACAGTTTGGGTTTTCTTTTGCCAAGTCGGTCTCGGGTCTGCACCAATTAATCTTCTTCACTTCGATTCGTCAGGTGCTACATATAGTCATTTTCAGTTTAATATTTAATGAATCCTAAAAAGTCCTAAGCTGAAAACTGATAACATATGAAGAAATCAAAGTCCCAGCAAGAAGAAGTTTTACCTACCACACTGTTGGCATTTGTTTACAATGGCGCACTGACATATCTCGTGAAAATTCGTTGTCTCGTTGGCTAATCACGTCACGATGCAATCTGATTGGTCACGACATATACACACGAAGAGAGAGGGGCACTGGAATCAAGCAGGAGTGTAAAAGCCCAGGCTCAAAGTGTGTAAGTTATACACAATCCAACGTGGCAGATTATGCTTTTAGACGACACCACTGTTTTTTTGCATGCTTTCAACGTCGGTCGGCTAAACAGTGGTGAAAAACGCTATTTTGACCTTAAAAATTCTGGCGACCGTCGTCACAAAAACTGACGACGTCGTCACAAATCAGCGGTCGACAGAACGTGTGACTTTTACCTGAGTTCGTCGACAGAAGTCGCAGTTAACATGTACACACACACACACACACATACACGCACGCACACACCCACACAAGCATGCACAGATCAAAATTCACCCATACATACCAGGCATGCTACAGGCAAAATTAAGATTTCTCTGAAATTCTGTCGAGTGGCGCAGAAAATTTTTGAAAAGATGGTTAAAATCTAAGCATTCTAGTGCATTCTGAGCCTTATTTTATGGGGTCAGATCAGTTGTTTTTTTGGTACTAAAATGCTGTTGTTAGCTCTCCACAGCGCAACACATAATGAATTTATTTCAAACATCAGTTAAGCCTTGTATTAATCAAACATTCCTATTGACTGCAGACAAGAATGGTTTAAATACAATGACAAGACAAGGCTTTACCAATGCACATATTGTCCAAAACAGAGTTGTACCTTTACTACTTTATAGTCAAAAGGGTAGAATGAAAAATGCATGTTTACTTTTTCTAACTGAAAGCATATTTGTGTGAGACAAGCCTCAGGAAAAAAAATGAAACCAATAAACATTTAGTTGTTTTTGTTCTTGGTAGGTTTATTTCAGTAGTAGTCAGCAATCATTAAAGTAAATCAAACTGTTTATGCAACAAAATAAAAATGTACATGGGCCATTTCATGGTAATTGACATTTGGACACATTTAAAAAAAAAAAAAAATTCACGTTTCAGTATTAAAAAAAAAAATTCATGTGGTAACTGACATGACATCAGAGGATTGCATTAAACAACTTGATAGGCAAGGGAATGCTTCAAAAACAAAAAAATGATCATAACTTGGTTTCTAATAAAATAAGAAAAGAAAAAGCAGTGAAAAACCAAAAGTGGTTGTCGCGGAAATCCACGAAATCGCGGAAAAGTAGCATGCCTGCATACACCCACAACACCCATGTGAATATATACACACACATACACAGACACACACACACACACACACACACACACACTGCCACGCATTAAAGTGGGGTAGAAAAAAAGTGAAAATACTTACAGTGTAGAGTGTCTGAGTGCCAGCCAGGGTCACGCCAGTCTGAAGCCTGATCTCACCACTGTTTGCATCCACGCGGAACAGGTTGGAGGCATTTGTTTGGGAGGGATAGTAGATCTCGTAGCGCACTGCGTTGAAGGGCTGTTGCAAACACACACATCTGTCAGTCAATCACAGGTCAATTAATCAATCAATCAACATAAATTACAGTTTTGAACAGCCGTTTGATATTAAAGAAATTAAACAAGTTACCACATGCATTGGTAGCACAGACACTTCAAATGACATACAAAATTAGTCATTACATTACATTACATGACTATTGATTTAGGTCCAGCGAACTCTTCCGAGCCAAATCAGTACCGGACAACCCCAAATCCGCATAAAAGATCTGCTGAAACAACCCTAGTGGCAAAACTGAAAGCTCTCCACTAGCCAGTCACTTTACAATAAAGACATCACACGCAGGGGACGCTGAGGCTATACTCTAATTTATCGAACCCTCGTTTACAAAAACAAAATAGAATACAAACATCATTATAAATTTTCAACAAAAAACATACATATAAAATGCCTATATTGCTAAATAATAACATCATAGGAAGCCCTAGTGACCACCTGGCAGAAAGCGTCCAATATTCCCAAGCTGATCCAACAGACCTCACACACAAATAAGGAGTCTTGTCCCGGAAGAGTTTTCAAGAAAAAAGGTAGGAGACTGGTCTAGCGAAGAAGATGATAGTATAGCAGATTGATAGAACAGAGCAGGAATGAGAAAGAGCAACAGAGAAAGACAGCGACAGTGGGAATTTAAAGCACTAAATTTCCAGAAAGTGGGGATACTATTTATACTGAAACCCCCGTGTTACGTTGAAACGAACGAAAGTGTGTCTAAAGCGCGCACGATAGATCTAATCGTTTCGTTTTGCAAAGTATTCAATAATGGAGTTTATTTACCTTTGATTTGAGTTTGCATTGTTGTTAGGAGAGGCTTTGTATAACGTGGATAATTTTCGTTGGTCGATATTGTCGGAGAATACTCTGGATCTCCTTGTTTACTATCGATCGAAGTTTCGGGACGATTGTCGAAGAAAGAGAAGGTTCGGGGTATGTGTGGAGAGATGAATGACGTAAGTCAGTGATGACGATTTTTTATTCGATTGGTGGCAGTGCGTCATTTCTACGGTATTCGAAATCTTTCCGGAAAAGAGAGAGATTATAAAATTGGGTGCCGCACTGTTGTTGGGAGATAGAGAAGTTGTTGATGGAGAGTTGCTGTGAAAGTTGTTGAGTTGAGTTGAGAATTGTATGCAGTTGTTGGTGTGTGCTGAATAAAAAGTGGAAAACTTCATACGTCGACTTTGTGACTTGTATGCTGCTTGAGCGGGTTGCGTGAATAAACGAATCTGAGTTACACAACTATCAGGAATTCAAGCATCGGGGCTGAATCAGATACTGATAGAAAACTCCAACATCAAACTGAGTGTAACATTTTGGGGGTCAAGCCGCGATTCACGCCATAGCCAAGGGTTCAACTGCTACAACAAGCGAGTCAACGTTACGAGAGGCAGTCATCGAGGGTAGCCGCCATCAAGTTGCGTCGAGAGGGGCCAACGACTGGGACTACATCCGATAGGTTCGGGTTGACTGCAAGGGCGTGTAGTCGCTGAAGAGTTGCTTCGTGAGCGAACAACAGATCGGGACTACGTTGCTGCTGTAAGACTACGTCGAGGGACAGTCTCGGAGCTACATCGCCAGTGTTACAGAGAGCGGTGAGCGGACGTCGCGTCTACTTCAGCACAGGAGCGTATACATCAACACCAGCGTGGTGCAGCGTCGCATACGACGAGGACAGCGGGGCCTGCGTCAGCGAAGGCGACTAGTGACAAGCATCAGCGCTACTGCAGAAAGCGTGCTGTTCTAGAACAGTCTAGAAAGGTACAGCACAGTCAAGAACTTTCCAGAAAAAAAAAAAAGAACTCTACAGTCAAGAACTTTCTAGAAGAAGAACCTTCCAGAAAAGAACTTTCTAGAAAAGAACTTTCTTTAAAAGAACTTTCCAGAAGCATCAAGATGGCTGACTTCTGGCAGAAAGGGGTTGAACTGAATCTAAAAGGCAAGCAGCTGACGGAGTACGTCAAGTCCCAGGAGAGAATACGAGAAAGAGAATTGGAAGAGAAGCGTCTAGAAAAAGAAATAGAACTAGAACAGAAGCGTCTAGAAGTAGAAGAGCAGCGTCGCCGTGAAGAACGAGAATTAGAAGAGCAGCGTCGCCGTGAAGAAAGAGAATTAGAACAGAAGCGTCTAGAAATTGAACAGCAGCGGCAAGAAAAAGACAGAGAATTCGAGCTGAAGCGTCTTGAGTTCCAGCTAGAAATGGCGCGTATCCAGCAACAGCAGAATGCACCACAAGTTATCAGTGACAACAAAGCTCCAAAATTGCCAGCATTCGTCGACGGGAAGGACCAGATCGACAGCTATCTGGCGAGATTCGAAAGGTTCGCCGAAAGCTCCAATTGGCAACCTCGAGACTGGGCGATTCGACTAAGTGCACTTCTGACAGGGCAAGCGCTCGAAGTTTACACCAGACTGTCGAACGATTACGCCAAAAACTACGACGTCTTGAAAGAGGCCCTATTGCAGTGCTACAACTTTACAGAGAAGGGCTACCGTAAACGCTTCCGTGAATGCCGGCCTAAGTCAGACGAGACGCCAAAGCAGTTTGTGGAGCGCCTGTCGTCATATCTACACAAGTGGGTGGAGTTATCAGGCGAAAGCAAGTCTTACGACAGTCTCCATGACCTGATCGTGAAGGAACAATTTCTCAATGCCTGTCACAAGGACCTAGCGACCCACTTAGAAGAACAAAAGCTGCAGACGCTTAAAGATGTGACTGAGGCTGCTGAAAGATATCTCATCGCTCATGGGAAGACCCTGGGGCCACCCAGCGCGACGAAACATTTTCAGAAGACTGGAAACCATGTGAACCAGATCCAGGGGAGCCAGACGAACCAGAGACAGACGGACTCCACGCCTCCTCCCAGGGAAGGGCATTCAAGAGGCTGTTTCACTTGCAACGCTACAGACCACAGAGCGGCTAACTGTCCTCAAAACAAAAGTAGCGGACAGCGGAGCAGTACGGACAATGCAGCGGCGGGCAACCGACAGAGACGTTTCTCCAATCTACGGCAAACCAGTAGATCTGACCATCAAGTGTGCGGCGGGAGCGTCATTCTTCCGAGTGAGACCGAGCGCGCAGCTACTCCCGCGGACGTGCAAGAGTGCATAACCGATGGCCAACTTCTCCTTGCCAACGGGAAATCCATCCCCGTCGTCGCCAGCGCAGCTGTGACCGTACAGAACATGCCTGTTTCCAAGGGACGCGTCGGAAATCATGAAGTGACTGTTTTAAGAGACTCTGGCTGCAGTGGGGTCATCGTCAGAGAAGACCTAATCGCTAAAGAACAGTTCACTGGCGATTCAAAATGGACACTTATGGCCGACAGCAAATGTGTGAGAGCGCCAGTTGCGAAGATTCATGTCAACACCCCTTTCTACATAGGCGAAGTCGAAGCGGTTTGCCTGAAGAAGCCGCTGTACGATTTGATGATCGGGAATATCGACGGCGCGAGACGACCCGACGACCCCGATCCAGAGTGGAGTCCTGCCTCAACCCAACAAGTCGAAGTTGTGGAGGAGGATCCATTGCCGTTTCCCGATGGAGACCTTACAGAGCTGCTACGGGACAATGTGGTTACTCCGGCTCAGCCCTGCCGACCAGAGATCGTCGGTGCTGTTACTACCAGGGCCCAGGCCAAGAGAGACAAGACGTCTACGCCACTGAAGGTCGCCGACAACTCTAAAGCTGCCATCGTGGACAGAGATAAGCTGATCCAGCTCCAGGAAGCTGATAGTACTTTAAACAAGTACAGGAACCGCCAAGACCACGTGACCAAAGGCAGTGGTACGGTCTATTTCGAGGTGAAGGCCAAGATCCTGTACAGAATCTTCCAGCACCCGAGGGTCAACGGAGGGAAACCACTACGTCAAGTCTTGGTACCGTTACCCCTAAGGCGCCAGGTGATGGAAGTAGCACATGACTCAATCATGGGAGGTCACCTGGGTATCAAGAAGACGTCGGATAGAATCCAGGCGGTGTTCTACTGGCCAGGACTTCATGCGGACGTCAGCCGTTTCTGTCGATCATGTGACATTTGCCAGAAGACCATACCTCGAGGAAGGGTCCCTAAAGTGCCAATGCAGAGAATGCCTTTGATCGACCGACCTTTCAAGAGGGTGGCCTTAGACTTAATCGGCGAAATAAGACCTCCGAGTGAAGAAGGTCATCGATGGGTACTGACTTTAGTAGACTATGCGACTCGGTACCCAGAAGCAGTGCCTCTGAAGAAGATTGACACTGAAACTGTTGCAGAGGCGCTAGTGGACATGTTCAGTAGACTTGGAGTGCCCGAAGAAATTCTGACAGACCTCGGGACACAGTTCGTCTCTGACTGTATGAAGGAGGTCAACAGACTGCTGAGCATCCGGCATTTGACTACGACACCCTACCATCCGATGTGCAACGGGCTTGTCGAGAAGTTCAATGCTACGCTGAAGTCCACCCTGAAGAAACTGTGCAGCGAGCAGCCCAGACAATGGCATCGCTATATCAACGCCTTACTGTTCGCCTACAGAGAAGTGCCGCAGGAGTCCACCGGCTTTTCTCCGTTCAAGCTGCTGTACGGAAGAACCATCCGAGGGCCGATGCACATCCTGAAAGAACTGTGGACGAAAGAAGTAGACACCCCAGAGGTGAAGAACAGTTACCAGTACGTGTTTGAGCTACGGGAGAAGCTGGAGCAGACTCTCGAGATAGCCAGAGAAAACCTGAAGAAGTCCCAAGACTGTGGAAAGCACTACTATGATCGTAGGGCTGTGAGCAGGAAGTTCAAACCTGGCAACAAAGTGCTGGTGCTGCTACCTACCGATCATAATAAGTTGCTGATGCAGTGTAAAGGCCCGTACGAAGTGGAGACCGTGGTGGGGATCAACGACTACAAGGTGAAGGTCGGTCAGCATTCCAAGATATACCACGCCAACCTCCTTAAACTGTACGTGGAAAGGTCATCAGAGACTGTGTACGCAGCCACAGCAGCTGTGACCGACAACAGCTTTGACAGCGAAGAACTGTTGGAACTGGGAGACTTCCACAGCAAAGAAGGCATCGATGATGTTAAGCTAGGACCAAGCTTGACGGAAGGTCAAAAGATTGAGCTCAAGGACCTTATGGGCGAATTTCCCCATAGCTTCAGTGATGTCCCAGGCTCTACGACTTTGGTCGAACATGAAATCCACACCCAGACCTGGAAGGAGCATCTGCAGACCTCGAGGGAGCTGTTCCACCGTCCCGCAGAAGCCAACCTGACCGTGAGACCCAGCGAATGCATTCTGGGAGCTGACAACGTCGACTGCGTCGGACATCCGACGGAAGAAGAAGACAACGGAGGATTCACTGACTCCAGGAAAGCCCACGTGATCGTCGTCTTTGACCCTGGGCCGATGACAGCCGCAACTGACGAGGGCGTCGTTTCTTTGCGGATGGAAAAACATTGACTGTGTAGATGGAATGAGAACATTGACAATATCTAAACAGACTTGCAGATGAGAAACATTGACCTTGTGTGAATGAACTGTGAACATTGACAGTATCCAGAAAGACTTGCGGATGAAAAACATGGACTCTGTGTATATAAACTGAGAACATTGACAGTAAATGAGAAAGTCTGAAGTAAGTTTTAATTCTGTACATTGTTTGTGCATTACGTTTCAACGTTGTTGAAAGAAATTAGGTAAATTTCTTCTTGAGTGGGGGGTTATGTTACGTTGAAACGAACGAAAGTGTGTCTAAAGCGCGCACGATAGATCTAATCGTTTCGTTTTGCAAAGTATTCAATAATGGAGTTTATTTACCTTTGATTTGAGTTTGCATTGTTGTTAGGAGAGGCTTTGTATAACGTGGATAATTTTCGTTGGTCGATATTGTCGGAGAATACTCTGGATCTCCTTGTTTACTATCGATCGAAGTTTCGGGACGATTGTCGAAGAAAGAGAAGGTTCGGGGTATGTGTGGAGAGATGAATGACGTAAGTCAGTGATGACGATCTTTTATTCGATTGGTGGCAGTGCGTCATTTCTACGGTATTCGAAATCTTTTCGGAAAAGAGAGAGATTATAAAATTGGGTGCCGCACTGTTGTTGGGAGATAGAGAAGTTGTTGATGGAGAGTTGCTGTGAAAGTTGTTGAGTTGAGTTGAGAATTGTATGCAGTTGTTGGTGTGTGCTGAATAAAAAGTGGAAAACTTCATACGTCGACTTTGTGACTTGTATGCTGCTTGAGCGGGTTGCGTGAATAAACGAATCTGAGTTACACAACTATCAGGAATTCAAGCATCGGGGCTGAATCAGATACTGATAGAAAACTCCAACATCAAACTGAGTGTAACACCCCGGCATCCCAACAGGGGATACAAAATTAGTCAACAGACTTTTATTGCAGCATGCTTGATAATAATGATCAATAAATGAAAACAATATGGACTGTTGCTTGAGACAAGACTTTATACATTAAACAGAAGAAGTCAAGAAAAGCACACACAAAAGACCACTGGACTCACAGCAGGGTCAGTATCAGTGGCCAACACTCTTTGAAGAATGTTGTTCTCGGTGGCATTGGGATAAACGATGCTTTCGTATGTATCATTTACAAAGTTGGGTGGGTTGTTGTTGTGGGTGACATAGATGGTGCCAGTCAGGTTCACAGATTGCAGTGTTGGGAAACCACCATCTCGACCCCTCAGAACCAGCTGCAAATAAAAACAGAATATTGAACATAGACTGCAGAATCAAATCTTACTAAAAGAAAGTATGAGAAACAGAGGTAAAGTGGGTGAAAGACAGAGGGAAAGAGCAAAAGTGAGAGGCATAGAGACAAAGAGGAGAGAGAGAGAGAGAGAGAGAGAGAGAGACAGAGAGAGAGAGAGAGAGAGAGAGAGAGAGACAGACAGAACGAACGAGTTTATTCCATAAAAGGCCATAGCCCCTCTTGGAAGGGGTGTGTAAAAACAAATACAAACAAATCAACAAATTAATGAGCGGAAAGAAGGCATCAAAATATCAAGACCTGACAATTTCACGTAATTTAAAGGCTTTGTATATAAAAAAGCATAATTTTCGTACAACAACGTTATTAGTAGTAGTGAACAATAAAGATAGATGAAAAGCGCTTGGTGCTCTATAGTATTTAGCTGGAATAAATTCTTTTCTTAAATCATCCAGATTTGGGCAACAAAATACAAAGTGTAATTCATTATCTTCCGCTGTTTTACACAAAGGACATAGAAGATTATTTGGTGTATGAGGCCTGTACCTATAAAAGTGCACGAATAAATCAGATATACCAAACCTAAATTTTGTCATAATAAATGTTAAATATTTATCTAAACCAAGTTGCAAATATCTAGGAATACAATATGTGGAAGCACAAAATCTAGTGTACATACTAAAGCGATCACTTTCATTTACATGTTCATTCCAATTTTGCCATCTACAATCAATCAGTCGTTCTCTCAACAAACGTATAAAAACATTCACGTTTCCAACACCAAAACCGTTCTGTAGCAAAAATAAACGCACATTTGATACCCAATTTATTTTTCCTTTACTATCTAGATTATATAACATCAAATAGGCTTTATTAGGAAGTCTACTATTGTCCATCTGTAATAACTTAAACCAATAACGAATGCAATTAACACATGAATTAATAGTTATTGGGTATCTGTTCAGCTCTCTATAAATACAGTCATTGGGAGTACGCAAATCAACCCACAAAAACTTTTTCAAACCGTATAAATGTGTTTTTTCACAATAATTAGCAGCTTTATCTAATCCCCAGATTTCAGACCCATAAAGCATGATAGGTTGTATTTGTGCATCAAACAATTTAAGAAAAACATCAACAGAATGATTATTAAAAACCCTTAGTCTGGACATGATAGATAACAATGCTCTTTTGCCTTTACTAGCTAAATCACGACATGCAGAAACAAAACTAAGACGGGTTGAAAAATAAATTCCTAAATATTTATATACATTTACAATTGGCATTATTTCACTATTATAAACCCATCTTTCCCTGGCAGCCAAATATCCTCCTTTTCTGAAGACTACAATATTACTTTTCTCCAAATTAACTTTTAAATTAAGTGCACAAGCTGCTCTTTGCAAACTGTTTAACTGTGTTTGTAGACCTACAATAGATTCAGACAAGAGTACAACGTCATCAGCTAACAAGAGAATAAACAATTCAAAAGCTTCTAGTGAAAACGTTACACCATGCCGGCCATTACTAATAACTTCTAAGGTTAACTCATTGATAAATATCGAAAACAAAATTGGGCTACATATATCTCCTTGTTTCACTCCAAAATTACAATTAACACACTGAGTAAATTCACTACCACCACACATCACTCTCGCCTTAACTCTTAAGTACATGCTTTTTATGCAACGAAATATTTTCCCTTTAATACCATTCTTCAGTAATATAGGCCACAGTAAATTTCTGTTAATATTGTCAAAACATTTTTCAAAATCAATAAAAGCCACATAAAGTTTTCTATTTAAACAAAACTGTTTTTGAACACATGCAAGAAGGGTGTAGAGATGATCAACTGTAGAATAACCTTTTTTAAAGCCTGCCTGAAATTCCCCGGTGATATCATTTTCCTCAACCCATGACTGCAAGCGTTTATTAATAATAAAACCATACACTTTACTACTTATATTACATAGACTAATTCCACGGTAATTCCCTGGTTTATTTACATCTCCTTTTTTAAACAAAGGTAATATGATAGACTCGCACCAACTATCAGGATAAATACCGTTATCAAATAATTTATTTATAAATTTATGGAAAAAGGGGACAGCAAGTCTGGTTGCGTATTTTAACAATTCACCTATTAACCCGTCTGGCCCTGCAGCTTTTTTAGGTTTTAACTTCTGAAGCGCTAACAGTATCTCTTCCTCCGTTATAGGCCTATTTAAACTAGTCGGTCCTGATTTGGCTCGGAAGAGTCCGCTGGACCTAAAGCAATAATAAATCAATCAATCAATCATTTAAACTAGCTTCATCATCATCATCACCACCACTACCACTAGTGTTTAATTCCTCTGACTCAAACAGAAAATTATCTTTTTCAAGTAACATTTTAAAATGGTTAAACCATTCTTCAACAGAAATCTGGTTATCAATTCTTCTCTTTTTGGGAATAATATTATGAACAGTGTCCCAAAACTCTTTTTGATTATTTACAGACTCTACCAGTTTTCCTATCATCATCATATTAAAATTCTTCTTCTTGCAAAAAAGCAAGTTTTTATATTCTCTTCTTGTTTTACAATAGGCTGCCCGATCATAATCCTTTAACGTGCGGCGATATTTTTTCAGTAAAGCGCGCACACTTCTCCTCGTAATGCTACACTGCGCATCAAACCAGTCCTGCTGTTTCCCTCTCCCATTTACGCACACACGTTTCTTCATACAGGCTGATATTTCTGTAATACATTCATTAAATTTATTAAGTGCTAAATTTACATCCACATGAACTAATTCTAAAGCCTCATTTAACATCAAGCTAGCATTTTTACTAAGAGCAGCATCACTAAACTGAGCGGCGTTATTTAAATTCCAACAAAATTTCTCAATAAAAATTGACTTATTAGAGAGCGCTTTCGCACAATGATTTTCATTTGGAAAAAGAACAGACAAAGACACAGGCATATGCTTCGATTCTGATCTATCCAATACATTCAAAGAACAAGCATTACACAAAATAGCGAAAAGATCACAAGAAATTAGAAAATAATCAATAACACTGCTACCAAAGTCACAAATGTACGTGTAGTAACCTTCAAGGTCACCATGACACATACCATTTAATATAGACAGATTCAAAGAAGTACACATATTTAATAGCGATTTCCCAAAACTATTTAGTGTTTTATCCTGCGAACACCTTTTACCCAAAACCGACTCACTCTTATGTGATAACTTAAACAAATCTTGATCTTGATTAAAACGTTGAGAAATATTACTTGTTCTTGCATTGAGATCACCACAAACAATTGTAAATAGATCATTATCAAGAAAAATATCAGATATACAATTTTCTAAAGAGACAACACCATCTCCATCTACCCCTAAATAAGAATAAAAACGTGAACCTTCAGGTGGCGTATAAGAACAAACATACAAAACATCTTTAGATAATCCAAAAAGACTTTTATCCACAATAAATATGAGCGTATGTCCAATATTTACATCCAATTTTTTAACAAAAGTCACAAATTCATTTTTAATTAAACAGACAACACCTCCTGACGGTCTTCCATCATCTGAAAGCTTCACTGCGGGTAGAGAAAAGACAGTAAAGCCACGCTTTACAAAAACATCAAGATTTACATTATAAAGAAAAGTTTCCACCAAACAAACAAAGTCAAAAGTAGAAACAAAAGTAACAAAGTCAGGATCGAATAACTTCGACCACAAACCATCAACATTCCACGTCAAAAAAGAAAACCTTTTGCCGACATTTTCTTTATTTACACTATTTGCACAAACATCAGAAGCATCATCTAAACTGCCAGTACTAGGGGGTGTGGCTATAGACTCACTGTCATTGACCTCTGACCCAGCCGCACCAAAGAGAGATTCGTGGAGCATGCAGCAGCAAAAGGCTTGGCGAGGACAAACAGTACTCATGTTAGGCCTATATTCTAAACTGACAGTGCAATTGTCCTCATTACTAGTACGGTTGTACCCCAAACACTTGGCAGCGACAGGTAAATCAACACTGGATTTTAAAAAATCATGGCAATTTCCTTTATCTTAACAGTTTACACAATTACACAGTACATGCAGTTTTTGACAATGTGCGGGGCGGCCACAACCCTATTTCTGCCCCACCTCTCCCTCAACCACACTCATACCATCAGTCGCCAGAAAATATCTCTTTCCATCAATCATCAAGTGATCAAAAATCATTGACACATTTTGCCCAGTCGCTTTCTTCTCCTTCATAATGCTGGCCAGTTTCTTCCTGATTTCTCTGACTCCTTTGGAAAAATCCTCCCCAATGAATATAGTTGTCCCTTTCAGTTTCTGTTTAGCTTTTAAAATAGCAATCTTTTGTTTGTAGAAAGCAAACTTTGCAATGATGGGGGAGTTGGGGTGGGAGCCCACACGATGCACTCTATCAAAAACAATATCCTCAGCCAATTCCAATTTATCAGTACACAATTCTCTCAATCTCTCTTCACAGTCTTTGTTTGTTTCACCATTCTCTTTGTTCAGCCCATAAATCAACAAATTATTTCTTCTGGACCTGTTTTCTTGATCGTCTGATTGTTTTTCCAGGGTACTGACACAATTCATCAATTTCTCAACATGTTCTCTAAGCGAAACATTTTCTGTCTGCAAATCACTGACCTGTTCTTTTAGCTCGCTCATTTCTTCTTGTAATTTGCCAACGTTGTCTCTAATCGCTTGCATGTCCGCCTTCACATCGTCCAGTTTTCCGTTCACCGAGGTGTCCATGTCGTTCAACTTGACCATAATGTCGGCTAAAGACGGGTCGCTGGTTGAGATGTTTAGCTTGCACAGAGAGACAGAGAGACAGAGAGACAGAGAGAGACAGAGACAGAGAGAGAGACAGACAGATAGAGACAGACAGATAGAGACAGACAGAGACTGAGACAGAGAGACATTCTGGCAGACCATTAACATCTCTCTTTTCAACAGAGGGTTTCTATAAAAATAAAATAAAATAAAATAATGAAACGGCACAATCTGAAACTTACAGTGTAAAATGCAGGTTTATTTGGGTCAGATGTCAGAGGGTAGCGAACTTTGATCCCACAGGTGTTGACCCCATTAGTGCTGCCAGTGTTGCTGACCTCAAAGTAGCTCAGTGCCTCTGTACTGCCTATCAGCAAGCAGTCCACGTAGTTGTTTGGTGGCTGAAAAAAATAAAACATACATCACATGATATTATAACACAACAGCAACTAAATTGCTGCAAATGCACTTTTCCTGTGCAGTCAATTTATGTTAAAATATAAGGAAGTTTTACCAGTGGACATTTAGAAAATATAAATTAACACGAGCAGTGAGAGATAAGTCCACCCATTCAATGGTGGGGGGTAAAACAAAAAACTGTTAACAATTTATTTAAACAAAACTACTAAACAAAAAAAGTAGCAAAAACTGTATTTCAATACAGTGGAACCTCCGGTATACGACCGTCCAAAATCTGAGAAAAAACGGTCTTATAATAGAGGTGGTCTTATACCGGAAACAAGGGGTGGGGTGGGTGGGAAGGGGGTCAGGCTCGGAGGGGTATGTAGTCATAATTTTCACACTCACCAGCATGTATTCTCTGACAAAGGAAACTGTAAAACATGTTTCATTTTTAGCTTTGTCTTTTATTCACAACTTCAAAAATAGAAAACAGTCGAACCACTGCCAGACGCGTTCATCCAAGTCTGTCAGTGCAGAAGATCTCAGTTTCGATGTTTCCCTTTTCGTCACTTTCTCCACTCTCCCATCGTAGTTTCACAGATTCCTTATCCTTTATGATGAGCTGAATTTGGGTCTTCCCAACGTCTAAACGTCTTGCAATAGACAAACCACTCTCCCCATTTTCACTTCTTTCAATCACTTTCATTCTCTCTGCCAAACTCAAAACGTTGCTCTTGCGCGACGCAATTTTGACAGCCAGTGTAGGCGAGTAATGTCCATTATTTGCGAACCGGAAATAGCAGACAACAGCAGGCGTACACTAACATGAGAGAAAAAACGAAAGGTACAGACAGCAAATTAACTGATATCTCTTTTAAATTGCCCTAAGAAGGTGGTATAAAGGGCTTAAGACACGGTCGCTGGTCGCATAAACGAGGTTGTCGCATACCAGAGGTCATTTATTATTGGAAGTGAATCCGTCAGAAGTTTTCAGGTCACATAACGGAGGGAGTCGTATACCAGAGAGCCGGATACCGGAGGTTCCACTGTACTACCAATAGCATCACCAATACTCCGCATGATCCTATCCTATCCTGTAACCCGAAGGTCGTTGGGGCACCACAGATGATCGCTTAACCAGCGTACTCCATCTTTCTCTGTCTTCAGCAGCCCTCATGGCTTCGCTCAGTGTCAAGCCAGCCCTTTCTCGAATGTTGTCCTCCCACCTCTTTTTCTGTCTTCCTCTTCTTCTGCCTCCTTGTAACATGCCTTGCAGGATGGTATTTGCAAGGCCTGATGTTCTTGTAATGTGGCCATACAATCAGTTTTCCTTTCTTCACCACTGTGAGCATGTCATCATATTGTCCAATGGCTAGAGTGATGGTCTGATGGACTTTGTTATTGGTGATGTGCTGAGTATAGGAAATGCTCAGAAATCTTCTGTAGCACCTCATCTCCATGCTTTTTATTCTTCGTTGTAGATCTGCTGTGAGGATCCATGTTTCACAAGCATATAGGAAGATGGAGATGACAAGGGAGTGCAGCAGCCTTACCTTGGAAAGTAGATTGATGGTCTTGTCTTTCCAAATGGCCTTCAACCTGCGTCTGCGCCCTGAGATGCTGCCAGCATAAATATGTGTGCCTTACAAGTGGACATCATCATCATCATCAACAACCATGTCAGGGCAGCAGTTGTTTGTGCGATCCTGGTGAGGACTTCCTGTCGGGACCCATTGTCTGATACAATGACTCCTAATATTTGAAGCTATTCACTGTGTTGAGGGATTGGCCTTGGATTTTGATGTCCGTGTTGATGCCATTGGTGTTGTTTCTCATCATTTTGGTCTTTGCACGTATTTCCATTCCAAAGCCTCCAGAGGTGGTGTCAAGCTTCTGTACCAGCAGTTCAAGTTCTTGTTCCTCTCCAGCCAATCCATCAATGTCATCCGCAAAACGGAGGTTGAAGATTGCTCTCCCCCTATGCTGACTGTGCCTTTGTGATCTGCAAGAGCAACTGACATGATCTAGGAAGATTTTGAAGGGTGTAGAAGAGAGTAGGCATCCGATGGTGCTGTTGTGGAGGACTGCGCTGAAAGCCTTGTCATACAGGCTTTTGATGACTTTAATAATTTTAGGGCTGATGTTGTACACTCTCATGGTTGCTCACAGAGCTGCATGCCAGACTCGGTCAAAAGCCTTCTTGAAGTCTACAAACACATGATATAAATGTTGTTGATGCAGTAGGCATTTCTCGCAGATTATTCTGAGGTTGAAAATCTGTTCAGTGGTACTTCATCCTGCCCTGAATCCTGCTTGTTCTTCAGCTATGAATTGTTCAGCTTTGGGTTTCAACCTATTGAGTATTATTTTCAGGAGGACCTTGCTGAGATGGCTGATGAGTCTGATGGTACAATACTTTTCCTGAAGGTTACTCTTTTTGGGAAGACTGATGAAAAGTGACTGAGTCCATGTTGTAGGCCACTCCCCACTCTGCCAGATCTTGTTACAAATAATGGTGAGGGCGTCAATCATTGCTTCTCCTCCTGCTTGAAGCAATTCCCGCGGGTATGTTGTCCACTCCCGCTGACTTCCTCTTCTTCAGCAATTGCACTGCTGCCTCAACTTCTTCTTGCGGAATTGGGATAATTTTTTCTTCTTCTCTCTTAGTGGACATGCTAGAACTGAGGGGTCTCTGTGTGGCTGTAAAGGTCAGAGCAGTACTCTGTCCATCTATCCAAGAATTCTTGTTTTTCTGTAAGGCATATGCCAGACTTGCTTTGAATCATGGAGACCTTGGGCTGTTTAACATTTGTCAGCCGCTTCACAATCTGGTAGGCTTTCTTGCTGTTGTTCTTGTTCAGATTGTTCTCTATTTCCTGGCATTGATCCTCTCTTCATTTATTACACAGGTCCAAAAGTTCAGGTGTGATCCACGGTTTCTTCTTTGGGCAGTGCTTGACAAGGATCTCAGTGGCGGCATCTGTCCCAGCTGAGTTTAAGGAGGTGGTCATGGTGTTGCCATCTACTTCACCAGCTCCCAAAATGAGCAGTGGTGCAAATTTCCCTCCAATTATGGCTTGGAATATTTCTGCCACCTCCATGTCTTGCAGTTTGTCCAGGTCGAATTTCAGTGTGGTGCACTTTGCTGTGTTTACTTTCTTTAAGTGGAGCCAGAAAAACATCATTATGAGATCATCAGAGTTGCCAACCCCCCAAAAAGTTTTCAGTAGTAAAAATTCTGAATTTCAGTAGTTTTATGACATTTTCAGTAGCCATACGTCCTCACATTTTTTTTAACGAAGACATGCATACACAGCCTGCAACGAAGGTCGTGAAGAGTGTTTCCGCACGAATTATTGAGAGATCCATATCGGGCTTGAAGAAGGTGTCTACCGACTGAACAGCGACTAACTTTTCTGGATCAGGGCAACGACTTTTGTGACGGTTACCATTCACTTGTCGCGTCACATCGTGGAAGCCGCCATGTTGAATGCTAAAATTTGACAAGCACCTGTATAATACACGCTGTGTTTTGATCTCGATGACGCAGTGATGCACGGACATTTTTCAGAATATTCTTTCCTGTACTCTTGATTTGCTGTCCTCTTCTTTTTTTCTGGGCTTTCATCGCTAGTTTTCTTTCTTTTTGGCATCATGGATTCAAAATACGCCGCACACAAACTTTTTTTCTCGCGCTGTAGAACGTGACCCGGAAACGAAAGTGTCACAAAAAGGTCGAGGTTTTGTGCACCGATTGGCCGTTTGCAAAACCACTTCACGGTGATTGGTAGAATTTCCTAACATGCACTGGGAGCGTGATCTATTACACCGTGCACGTAAACCGAATGACCGTGACCTTGAAGTGCTAATGGGAGGCACAGGCGCTCAATAAAACTCGTTAAAACTGTTATATTATCGTCGAAAATTGACTTTCCGTAGTAAATTTTCGATTTCCGTAGCTCCGTAGCCGCGTATTCATTTCCGGAGTAAACTCCGGAAATTCCGTAGTGGTTGGCAACCCTGGATCATGGTCACTTCAGATGTCTGCTCCTGGAAAAGTACATGTCCTGCCAATGTTGATAATTGATCTGAAGCATGTCTTGACCATGATATAGTCAATCTGGTTGTGATCCTCCCAGCTGGGACTGTGCCATGTTCATCGTCTGGACTTTTTGTGGAGACCAAGCGTGTTTGCCAGTATAGAATTGTTGTATTTGGCAAACTCCTGTCATTTGTCTCGTTGTTGCAGTGGGGTCCACATGTGTTCCCCAGTTGTGGCGCGCATCTTGGCCAATCTTGGCATTCTAGTTGGAGCTCCTTGCTAATAACTGCCAGGGGTTCCTTCAACAATGAAAGGCAAACCTGGGATATGGATAATAGCAAACAAAGACTATCAGTCAGAAACTTCCAATGCCTTTGCAAAGTGTTTTTCCTTTCTCACTCACAGAAATGATGTCATTCCGGACTTCACGCCAAACTTGTGTAAAGAGTTGCAGATTGTTTCTCACACAGGACCCCAATTTTTACTAAATGGAAAGACAACAGTAAAAAAAGAGAAGAGAATGATCACTTTAACAAATTTACCTGCAGGTCAGCGTCACGGATAGTGACAGTGTAAAAGACTTGGCCAATACTCTGCGTCTCAGGGATGGTTTGATTGAAGGTCCCTAAGTCCCAGACTGGGATCTGGAAGTTGCGAATGACATAAACGTACACCAATGCATAGCCCTGTCGCCGAGGCAGGCTGTTGTCCTCAGCCAGCACTCTGACCTGCAAAGATAACACAGAAATTTAACAATCGCGTTGACATTTGAAAGGATGATAATGGTGAGGGTCTTTTAAGGGTGTGACCACCTGTAAGAGTCATCGAGATTTTGTAACAAGTAATTAATTATAATATTTATGTAGCCCTTTCCTAACAACTATTAGTCAAAGTGTCCATACTCATTCACTTACTCCCACACATACAAGTAAAGAAATGTACAAACATGGTAGATATGTTCCTGAAAGTTTGCTATGTCTAAATGTCCTAATTTTCATTTCTTGCTCATATCTATATATATATATATATATTTTTAAATCATCCCTTTAGATCATTGCCTCATAGCAAATTATTTTTCTAGTGTGGCATATAACAGTAGACTATTTGTGTGCTTTTTAGCTGTAAAGATATCAAATGTCATACTGGAACTGACACTTGAGAGTTTTATTCGAGGCCAATTCACCACAGCAGTACAAATCAATATGTTAGCACCTAAGATCAAACAAACTCACCAAGAAAACACTGGTAGGGGTGGTAGTCAAGCTAGCATTGAGCAGCATGCGTCCAGAGATGGCAGGATCCATTCTGAAGAAAAAGTCACTCCGCTTGTCGTAATCAGGCTCGATGGAGTACGTGATGATGTTGAATGCAGCCTGCAAGCACACACGTGCGACACACACACACACATACAAATGCGTGTACACACGCACACACACACACACACAAACACACTCACAAAAGTTATTTCGAAAAAAAAAACTCATGCTAAAGCTGAGCTATCATTACTTTTCATTTGTGTTTGTTTTTTTTGTTTGTTTATATTATTTTATTTAGTTTGTTTATTCTTTTTCTATATCTTCAACAAGACTATTGGCTATAGCATCAAACAGATTTTGCAGCCAATTAGGTGCAACAAATGCACACACATTTTTTTTTAAAAACTGGCAGCAGTTCTATACTTACAGGCAATTCCAGAGATAGCAATAATGGGAGTTAAACGCCCCATGTTTTTCTGACACCCTTTTATTGCCTTTTATGAGCTTTTTAAAAAGCGCTCCAAAACACTCTGGGAATCCGGCATTTGCTAAATATAATATATATTCGTATATCTTGCGTCTTTGGTTAAAACAAAAAAAATTACAACCCTTCTTTTTTAAAAAATACACTACATTATGGTTATAACATTACACATTAATATCTGCTGGAATGATCTTTTGTTTAACAAGATAGTCCCGAGTAAATAACGATAATGAAAAGATACCAACCAGTTTACCAGCATTTGAAAGATCCATTTTCTCCAATTCAATAGGTTTCATTTTTAAAAGAGATTTTGCAATCATAGCGTAAGCTGTATTTAAGCCCACTAAGACAACACTATGGTATCCAAGATTAACAATTGTTTGTTCATATGGTACACTCATTTTTATATATAATAAAAAAAATAATAATAAATTATTACTGCATTGAAAACACATCTAATGATGGCTTCAATGATGGAGATGATTCAATTTCTTTTTTTACAAGTGGTTTTGGGGGTTTCTGTTTATTTTTTCCTTGGCGGTATTTATATATTATGTACCCACTTGCACCCACTACACCAGCTATACATAAATAATATATGTTATTTGAAGATTGTACTGGTTGTATTGGTTGTATTGGTTCTTTGTTTGTTGTTAATGTTTGTTGCGTTATTGTTTCTTCTTTTGGTGATTCCTTTTTTGTTAATATGTTTGCTTTTGTTTGTTTGTTCCATCTATGTAACTTGTTAAATTCTGCTAACTTCTTTCCAGCTGCAATTCTTCCCAGACTCTTTTGTTTAGTGACTGTCACTGGGTTCTGTTGATTCTCCGAATTCTTCACCTCCATCTCCGTTTCCATCTCCTGATTGGAAGAGTCCATTTTTAATAGCAGAGAAATTTATGTGTTGAAAAGTAATTAGCCCGGCTGAAAATGGGGTCAACAAGCTTCCAAACTTATAATACAAATTTCTTGATGCCTCACTAATCCCATTAACAATAACTGGATCTTTAATCAAATCATCAAATAAATCATTCTCACAATCTAAAGTAACAAAGGCCGACACAGCTTTGGTATATAACTTCACAATCGAACGCCCTAAACTTTTAACCATTAAAGCGCCGAGAACTTTATCATATTTATTATGTAATATAATGATGTCTTCTGGCCTCAGTCTTTGCACTTGTTCAGTAGTTAAGTCAACACCGAGATAATACTTTGACTTTCCGGAAGCTACTAATGCAACCAGCCTGTCTCTTTTCTCATTGTCAACACCTGTAACTGTAACATTAATAGCTTCTTGCATTAACAAGTCATCACAATTCATTTTAAATACAAATAAAATAAAAAACTAAATTAAAAAATGGCTGGTGCTGCAATGGTGCTTGGTTCTGCTGCTGTAAATGCCTTAGCCTTTTCAGGATCAAATTATTTGTTTTCAAAACTGGACAGTAAAGAAGAATCAAAACGGCATAACTTAGCAATGGAAAAATTACAACAAGATCAGGCCGAATACGAGAAAAACAGACTAATGCAGCTTGATTTTGTTAATAAAAGATTGAAAGAAGAAGGTCATGCTGATAAAACATTCGAAGACGTTGATGAAGCTTTGCACCAATATTATTTATTCACCGGCACAACACTACCTTCATTAAAGCAGCCAATGTTATCTGATTACTACACACCTAACATTGCACCTACAATGTCAGAGACCGGAGAATTAATTTTAATTGTGTTTGGAATAACAGTAGTTTATTACCTCGTTAAACAAAAATATAAATCTAAATAAAATATGACTTCACGTTTGTCTAGATTATATTATTCTCAATCCGGATATTGGAAAGGGATGATGGCAGTTAATAAACTAGTAGAAAAGACCGGCTTGTCAGCAAACACAGTTAAACAATGGTTATCGAAGCAAGCTGTATGGCAAATCTATCTTCCACCCCCGAAGAAAATAATAAGACCAAAATTTGAAAACTCAAGACCAAATGACACACACCAAATAGATTTGTTATATCTTCCCCATGACAAAATATATAGAAAGAAATACAGGTATGCCCTTACTGTTATTGATATAGCTACCAGGTTTAAAGACGCGCATGCTCTTAGGACAAAAAATTCAGCTGAGGTCGCTCAAGCCTTAAATGCGATTTATTCAAGAGGGCCTCTAAGGTTCCCTAGACTTATTCAATGCGATGAAGGGTCTGAATTCAAAGGAGCTGTTAACCAGCTTTTGTTAAAACATAATGTAACTGTTAGAAGAGGAGTTGTTGGATTACACAGATCGCAGGGTATTGTAGAAAACTTTAATCGGCAACTGGCAGAAAGATTATTCACTTATCAGTATTCAAAGGAGTTGTTTACTGAAACCACTAATACAGAATGGGTTGTTAGGCTGCCTCGAGTTTTAAGGGAAATTAATTCAGAACCAACCAGAGTTACAGGATTAAAACCAGTTGAGGCTATTAAAAAGAAACAGATTGTTGTTACTGTTTCAAAGCCTGGTCAGCCGGATCTAACTTTGATGAACAAAACTGTTAGATACCTTTATCAGCCTGGAGAAGTTGCTAATGACACTAGAAGACGAGCTACAGACCCAATTTGGTCATTAAGCGTTTATGAAGTTGACAGAGCATTATCTACTGATCCGCCCGTATATTATTTAAGACCGAGAAGCGATCGTAGAACACCACAAAGAAATTTTGTAAAAGAAGAACTTCAGATTGTTCCACCAGACACAGAGCCATTAAGATTTTCTAATTAAGAAAATGTATAATAAAACCCTTTTACTACCATATACATTTTACTTCGAAAGATTGTGGGAAAATTTTATTTGTAAGATCCGCAAGGTTCAACTTTAAGTGAATTATAAAAGAACTTTAACTGAATTATAAAAGAACTTCCCTTCAACCTTTTTTTTTGACTTACCATTAGTTTACATGGAAACTAGTGACTTACATCTAACTTAATTAAGTCGACTTTTAAAAGAACTTATAACTTACAATAATTAAATTATAAAAAAAAACTTACTTACTTACATAAGTATTTTATAGCCAGTTGGTTGGTCAGTTTTTAATAATAGTTTAAAATGTCTGCCTTTCTTTAGTTGCTCTTTTAATTTAATTCTTTCCTCTTTTGATTCAATTACGTCATTTTCTTTTAAACAGTTATCAAAGCTGTCACGGTCTTTACAATAAAACAGGCAAACAAATTTCACTTGTTCTCTAAAATCCTTTAAAATCGAGTTATACTTCTGCGTGATTAGCCACACATTTATTCCCACATGACGCCCACTGAAAGCTAGCTTGCTCAATACGTTCCGTTTTAATACAATATCTTTTTCTGCACTGCAATCATCGATTAGAAAAAGAATATTACCCTCATTTTGAAACATATTGTAAAAATACGTTAAATGCTCATTGAGCTTGCCATTGGGATTTACAACAAAGATATTTTCATCTGTCCATACAAATGAACGTTCTAAGTAAGTTTTATTATATTGAACAGTCGGGCAAAAAATTACTATATAATCAAAGTGGCCTGCGTAATATTTTTCTAACAAATCCAGAACAAAGACGGTCTTTCCGCATGACGTCATGCCAACGATCATTCCGCAATGAGGATCACGAGGTAACAAAGAGGTCATTTTTAATATACTAAATCTTTTAATCTTCCATTTTCAATGTTTAGCTGAGCATCCGTAATTATATACATGTATACTGTAACTGATTCTGACCTAGCACTTGCTTCCCTATGCAATTCAATTGTTATACCATCTGTTCCATTTTCAATTCTTCTTCCAGATCCATGAAGTTCATTGGTGGGTATGGTTCGAAAGTCTAACCACAACGCAAACTTATTCACAAGATAATCTTGCAGTCGCGTGTCATGCAAATGAAGATCTTTAGAAATCAAATCCACAGTGTCAGTCCGTAATCTACCTCCACCCAAGATTTTCCTAATCTCATCAAACTGTTGAAATCCCATCATTCCATTCGCGAATAATTGATTAGGCTTACCCTCAATCACAACAGACGCTTTTGAAATATTAGGATTGATAAAATTTTCGCTGTCACGATTATAATTAGATTCTTTCACAAACAACAACAGTACACCTTTAAAACTTCGAGCAGGTGAATTTATGTTGATGGTCCAGAGTGCATCTAATAAATCTTTATTAAACTGTCTGTAGCGAACGATCCTATCATAATAAATTGCTAGTTTGTCATATTGGCCCCTTATCATCCTACTGAGTTCAGCGTGAGTGACCACTTCATATTCAAGCGCGATGTCTGTAATTGTATAGCTAGCATTATTGTTAGAATTACTACTTGAGAATCATCATTGAAAATAATTTCATAAGACAGCCTATCGTTAAATGAACCTTGATGAAATGGCAGATGACTGTGTAGCAGTTCAAAATCGAGTGGAAAATAAAACCTGTTTTTGTATACAGCAGCTAATGCATTGTCACCTTTGTTAGAAGCGACAGCATCGCCAGCTTTGATTCGAAGTTTCGCCACATTGGCGGCTTGAATCCCCTGACCAACTAAATCTTCCCTTTCATATTTACTCAGCCACAGATCTGTGTAACAAAACAAAACACCGGCGTCATCGATACTTTGGATTTCTCGCCCATCAAGTTTAATAACCATTCTTTTAATTATAGCTCTACCTAGATTGTTGACTATGGTTCTGTTAGGATCGTCGTCAGAATTCAGACTAATTTTAAATCCTAGTTTAGGACTGCCTGGAACTATTACATCATCAGGACCTAAATTTGGAAATCTTATGGTTAGTAGCTGATTAGGCTCTATGCTGCTTGGATTGTTTGTAATGATTATTGTGCTTTTCTCACCTTTAATGCCTAAAGGCGTCCTCAATCGGCGTGTAGGGTCTAACAAGTTTCCGTAGCTTTGCATTTTTAATGCGATAAAAAAAAAATTATATTTAAAATGGCAGAAGGCGGTGAAGCTCCGGATGAAGTGTTTAAACCTGATTTACCTAATGAAGACCATGACGTCACACTGCTTTCAATGGTAGGAGATGACATGAGCCAAACAAGACCAAGTATAGGAGAAGAATTACGTCAAGTAACTGAAACCCAAAAAGCCAGAAAAATCAATAAATTTTACAATTACATCGGGCGGGAGTTACCTGATTATGTTAGTCCCAGCGACTTCGAACTAGACAAAAATAATCACTTGTTTATAAACACTATTGTATCCGGTAAAAAAGTGAGAGTACAGTTAACTATGTCAAAGAATCCTGACAAATTTTATGCGTGGTCTACTTTGAAAACTAAACTCCCAGTGACTGTAATATGATCATTGGGGCTTTCCGATAATAGAGTGCCAGCGTTGCATCGCCAAGCAGTAGCTTCACTTCAACGAATAGATGCATCGTTACCAAATTCAGAAATAGAACTACAAGACTTAACTGACTTAACTGACTTAACTAGCTCTGCGTTACAAGTCAATACAGAATTAACAACCTTAAAAACCTTACAAACAAATGAGGACACCAATATTGATCAGGTTATGGAAACTATCAATGACACGCCATTATTGCCACTGCGTGAACTTCAAGGCTTAGATAAAGCTTTACAATCTGTGAGAGGGGAGACAATGATGAATTTAGCCAAGCTCGGTGAGCTCGACAAACATATAGAAAAACAAAAAAATAAACTAGCAGAAGCTGATGACGCCAACTTAAGCATTGAGGTAAAACAGATGATCCAAAAGAGGCTCGCAGACCTTTACACAGAACGAGCTGCAAGGCTAGAAGCCTTATCCATAAACAGAGAAAAATTAATAACTAATTTCGCCAGAATAAAAGAAACGGTGCATAAAATTTTACACGAAGACACTACACTTGCAGAAAGAATTCAAACACTGTTCAGAGAGCAAGGTGTTACAATATTTAGCATTCTTACAGCTGTTGGGATGACAATAAGCACACTAGTCTTAGCACTGACTAGAACCGTAGGCATCAGTGCCGGTGGACCTGGCGTACCTGGTGGACCTGGCGGCAGTCCGGTTAAAGACTGGATTAAAAAGACGTTACAAAGCATAGCTAACTTATTGAAACGCTTAGGTGACAAACTTGTAGACGCACTTCCAGGAATATAATATTAGGTTCTGTATTTTCATGGATATTTAATACTGCTTCTAAAGTTGTGGTTTGGGCATCTGAGCATCTGTGGTCTTTGTTTATAATAATATTACTCTGGCTACTTAAAATAGTAAATCCCAATTAACCCAGCAAACAATAAACCCCCTGTAAGCTCTAGACGCGAAACCCCATGATCAATTACCGGCAGGCCTGGCAGTTCCGGCAAGCTTGGTAAGCTCGGAAGTGGTGGCGAACTTAAAGGTTCATTATTAGGCCTAGCAGTAAATACCGTATTCGCCGTATTCACTGTATTCGCTGTATTTACTGCATTCGTTGTGTTCAATGTATTCAATGTATTTATTGTAGGATTGTAGCCTATATGAAATTGAGGGTCGGCAATCACTATATTGTTGTTGTAGTTTGATATAGTTCCTATCCTAAGCTGAAGGTCTGAAGGCAACATATACAGTCCTAAACCTATTACATAATCTACTTTCGATCTAGCATACTTTAAAGTGTCCTGATATCTTTTAATACTCGCGGGCAAATCTACTGCCGAATTAATAGAATCTTCAATGTTGGCTAGAAACTGCTTTTGTGCATCGAAGCTAGTTCCTTCCCCAATGATATTGCTTCGTGTTTCCGCTTGAGACCCTAGAATGCACCACGCATACGTACGAATAGATTCATTCAGCCTTTCCACCCCACTTTGGGTAAATCCGTTTGATGTGTCCAATATAAAAGTGCTGTATGCTGTACTTTGTTTTTGTCTGATATACAGTAAAGGAACCTGGCTGTTGTGGTTAAATGATGTAAATCCAGGTACGTAAGGCCCCGTGTATAAATTACCTACAGCGTATCTAAATAAAGTTCCCATTCCATGATTGAGGTCTAGTTTTTGTCTGAAGTCTGTTTTAGTATCAATTCCGAATTCATTGCACAACCTTTGATACGCTTTCTTGTCAAAGCCGTTGTTAAAGGGATTAAAGTTTTTTTCTGTAGGTAACGGAGCCTGAAGTTCAGACAACACCCGTCTCACTTGATAATACAAATGGAACAGATAAATAGACTTCAACATAGGATCTGGGTGATTAAGGTGATGAACGTAAGAAACTCCACAACCAGTTGTAGCGCATGACACGGCAAAATTAATTTGATTCTGAAAGAACTGCATACCCCCGTTGTTTAGCCATTGGTTAGCTAAAAAGTCGCTCGTAATTTCTGGGTTGAGGTAATGATCAAAAATATTATGGGGGATAGTATCAAAATGGACGTTGGCTGCCACAGCTATTGTCAGCTTGGTTAGGTCGACTGCTTTTTCGTAATAATAAGGCCCTGTAGTATACTTTGCAGCTTTGTTATATTTATAAGGTGCGTACATTTTTATTATATTAAAAAATATGTTTGTAACTTTCGAATCTGTAAAATCAGGTGTGCCCATTGAACTTCAGCATCCTATTGACAACAAAAACAGGGAGCTTAACGTAATCCTTCACGAAATATTCTACACGGTTAAATGGTTAAATATTAGTCATGATCTAAACAACAACTGGATAATGATTAATAAAAAAAGGCACCGTATTCCAACCGGCTATTATGACTTTTGTAGACTTACTGAAGAACTCTTTAAACCTCATTCGATTGAAGCAAAAATGAACCCTGCAAACTTAATAGTAACTTTAACTTTCAGTAAAAGCCAGCATAAAGACATTACCAGTGTCACACTTGCGCCAAAGCTGGCAGAAATATTAGGTTTCACTAGCCACGAATTATCTTTATCTGTTGACGCCAGCACTAGCGCCAGCACCGCCAGCAGTACTATGAAATTTATTGGAACAAAACCTATGAATTTGTTAATTAATAATAGATTGTTTGTGTACCTACCTCAACTGAAGACATCGGAAAACTTAGTAAACGGAACTCCTAGTACACTGCTAAGGATAATCTCAAATCAGAGAGAATCTTACTGCGATCCAGTTTCATTAAAATTTCTGCCTCAAAAACGCCCCTTAAGTCAGGACTATCATACTAGTTTCTGCTTCAAAATAACTAACCAAAACAACGAAATTGTAGACTTTGAAGATCTTACAATTATTCTTGAGATAAAATAAAGTTTAATTTTAAAATACAATGTCAATCGGCCCCCAAATTCCAGTAACCTGTCCTACCATTGAATTGAAAGACTTAGCAGACACAATCGACTTTGATGCTAGTGCTATTGTTGGGTCTATTTACGGTTTCGAATTTACACAAAATGGATATTATAAACGAGCGCTAGTGCCTGTAGTGCCGACAATACCTGAAGTGCCGCCAGTGCCGCCGCCAGAAAAACCGTCTATCGATCAGCTAAAGGACTTTAATGCCGGTAAAGTAGATCCCGATTTTAAGTATGCTATTACTAAACGAGAAAATACCTGGTCTTTAACACCTGTAGACACAGAATTAGATTGGCTTATTAAATTTAAGTGCGAAAGCCCTTACACTTTTATGGGACCAGACAATAAATTTAAGAAAATTATTAACGCCGGGCCTATGTTAGTTAGTCTAGTGCCGGATGAAAACAATCGAGAAAACATAGAAGTCAAAGCCTACAAAAAAAGCAACTATGTTTTACATAAGCGTGATGCAGCCGGGAAAAATGTTAGAGTTGTTCTGCAGCCTCCTTTACAGCTAGGTAGCACAGCTATGATAGTACTGGACATAATTGCTCACAGGCCTACGCAGAGAAATGTTAATGTAATTCCGCAAGTGTCTCTAAGTTGGGCTGATTTAGATGAGGATCCCAGACGAGTTACAGTATTTATGAAAAAAAGAGAAAATGAAAATCAGTTTTCCGTATTTACTTCATCACCCAAGATAACTTTTGTTCCTGTTCCAAATCCTATTGACAGAATAGCGCAAATTAGCCTAGACAACGTAGATCTGTTAGCATTTTATTTCAGCGATCAGATATTTTCTGATAGTCAAATAGAATATTTTGCTAATAAACTAAAATCAAGTTAATTATTGTTAACCTTTTTTTTTTCACACTAAAAATATGACGACAAAATTGTATCCTGCTATAGTGGAAGAAGTAGGCCTAGTGGATGAACAACCAATGCAACCCAGTGCTCCAACTTTAGACTTAAGTAATGTTCAAACGTTCAGGTTGGAAGAAATAAGAAAAGTTAGGACTCAAATTGAATCAGATATCCAAAAGTACTCTAGATGCAGACAAAGGTATTCCGGCGCTTATAGCGGAATAAATTACGTGTCTACTGGTCTAAATGTTATTAATGCAGCGGAAGCTGCGGTCAGCGTGGGATTATTGGTGACTGGAATTGGTATACCAATTAGTATTGGATTAGGGGTTGCTGCCGGATTATCTTCAGTGATGTCAGTTCTACTTAGTGTAATTAATACTAAAGTATCTAAGAAACTAGAAAAACACGACCTCATTTCTAGCCTGGCGATAGCTAAACTTACTAGCATGAACTTAATAATTTCAAAAGCTCTAGAAGACACTCAGATTACAGACCAAGAGTTTGTAATTATCCAGCGAGATTTTGAAGAATATAAAAAGTTGAAGCACGACATACAATCTAAATCTAGGTCTGCACCTGTTAATGTTGAAGAAATTAAAAAAAAATTAATAGAGGAAGGGAGACTACTGGGACGGAAAGAGCAGCTAGATGCTTTGAAGAAAAAGCTCGGTGCTTCAGAATAAATACAGTTAACATTTACTCAAGCCTTCCAGGCCCTCCTCCTTACTCATAGTCGCAGTCGTAGTCGCAGTCGTAGTCGTAATTTCTACCTGTAATTTATAGTGGCCTAGAGCGTATGCGAACTCCTTAGTTACTCTTATTCTCTTTGTGTCATTAGCGCATAATGTTTTTTTGGTCGTCACAGCAGTGGACACTATATGGTTTTTAGACTTTATAGTTGTGTTAGGGTATGGTTTAACTTCTTTTCCATCTAAGGCTTCCAGGTAGTTTTCGTGTCTGATATCTCTGTTTTTTATTGCAGCTTTTTGGGTGCCTTTTGCTTTTGAAGATTCTCCCGATTCGTGTTTAATACTGTACTGCTTAGATCGCAGTCCTGCGTATTCTTCTATTAGTTTCCCGTTCATTTCATCTTTCATCAAACCTATTTTCTTTTGGTTTGCTTTGCTGTACAAAGGGTGAGTATCAGGATAGTCACTAGTATCGTAATGTTGTAGTTCCGATTCTAAGTCTTTATAAATGTCTTCAGTAGGGATGTCTAGTATAAGGGAGTCTGTGTCTGTGTATAAAACTCTGGCCTCCGGGTATTTAGGTTTAAAGTAATCGTAGTAAAATTCGAACATTAATAATTTAGAAAGGTCGAGAATAGTCATCCCCATAAACACCGGTTTGTCTAGATTAACTTGCGTGGTTTTCATGGTAACTGCATACAAGGAGTCATGAAACTCTTTGTAACCAAGGTATTGAGGCTTAGATGTTAATTTAATTTCTTGATTGGGTGATGTAATTAGCCTGACGTCTTTTCGCTTGTATGGGTTCTCCATAGTTTTACCAAAACAGCTGTTATTCAGCAGCTTAAAGAAATCTTTTTCAAACGTAGATTGCGCTTGTTTTCTGAGCTCTGTGTTTTTATTGATGTACCCGGCCAAGACGCTCGTTTGTTTAAAGTATAAAAGCTTATGAATCGCTGTGCACTTCATGCCGTGTCTGATGTAGAACTGCAGGTTTCTGTAGTGGCAGACGTAATTAGATTTATTATAGAGGTTGGGAATAAGTTTGAGTTGCTTGTCTGTACCATGCAATCTTTCTGGTGCTAATGGGTAATCATTATGTAGGTCATGTAAGGCATTGGGGTACTCTAGGTCAACTTCGACAATAAACCCTATAGTTTGATCTTTAGGGTGATTTAAAATACTGTTTAACCAAGTCAAGTTTGCGGGGTTTGGATTAACAAGTAATTTGAAATCTGAAACCGGCAAAAGCTCACTCATTGCCCAACCGTATAAATTGTTGGCGTCAAAGTACATTATATAATTAGATTTCTGCGAGGGGTCATAGTGCTTCAGGTATTTATTGTTGGCTTTGCAATAATTATGAGCTGCCATGCTTATTCCTCCACGAATGCCCGACTCAATCATTGTCATCATTACCTGGTCAGTTATGAGATCGATTTTAGAACCGCTAAGTTTTAAGAAAGCATCCCAACTCATTCCTGGTGAAGAAATATAATGAGAAGGGTCGAGGGAGTAATGATGTAAACTCGTTTCTCTGTATTTTTCAAACACATCAGCCAACAAACAGACGTCAGCTTTCAAATATATGTCGTGGTAGTCACCAAGGTTTTTACATCCGAGTGCATTCCAGACGTTGTGAGCATGTTCATAATCGATATCAGTTATGAAACTTTTATTGAGTGAAGAATAGAAATTTTCTTTAGGGGGTAATTCTAGTTCTTCAAACACTTCCCAAGAATCCATGTATTCATAAGGATACACGCCTTTCCGAATAAGTGTAACGTCTGGAAAATATTTGCTAGTGATAGGATAGCTGGGTAAGTTCTTAGCTAGTGTTTCTAAACTGGAAGACAAATGTTGAAAGCTGTCATAAAACTTTAATTTATTCAGAGTGAAAGTTTTATATTTTTCTTCTGTCTCGGCAATACATGACACTTTGTATGCTTTCGTCACTGCCTGCATGATTAAATGGGAGTCGTAATTTCGAAGATTGTGAATGAAAATAGGGAGAGAGAAATGTTTGATTCCATATTCCAAGTTGCATTTCTGATGAGCTGCACCTCTAAATGCCCCTGCTATGTGACAATGATCTCTCACTCTTTGGGTCTTTGGGTCCTTTGGGTCAAACTCATTATTACAAATGTGGCAATGTGTAGCTGCTTTAAAATTATTGGAGTCAGATTCAGTAAATATCATGGGTGCCGGATTATCTAGCTGCAGTAAACACAATTTGTATATTTTGTTCATCTCATCTAAGAAGTTCCGAGCTGCGTCAGGCCCTCTGTAAATTACCGGCTCTGTATGTTGTCCGTCAGCTCTAACAACTACATACCCGAAACTGCAGACTTCGTGAAGGTGTGTGAGGAATGAGTTAGGCCTACTAAATCCTTGCGGGCCTTGATATTTTAAAATCAATGATTCGAAGTCGGCATAAACTATATAAGGCTGTTTGAATTGTTTGTTGATGTTTTTAAAATATACTTGAGAACCCGGCTTTGGTAACACAAGATGGGTTTGAATATCTGTCATGCTTTTGCATATTTGACTATGCTTGTCAGCTACTTGGAGATTAGATACTCTGGTTAAACAGCGCCTGCACAAGTATTGTTTGCTGTTATGTTTTGAAGTGTGTCCTAATAATCTAGATATGTTTCGTATCAGAGTATAATGTTGCATGCTAGGATCTTGCGGGTCTGTTATTAGTAAAAGATCGACGTGGTGATTGTGGTCTGAAAACGATGGGGCATTAGGAGAGATTCGTAAAGGCATAAGCTTTGATTCAGGGTCCCAAACATATACATTGACTGTTATAGGAGAGTTTTGTGATTCAAATTTGTCAATGGCGTCAAGGCTAACAGGGAAATTAACGTCTTTAAGATTTAAGTTCGTTATTTTATCTTTGTATAGCGCCACCCTTTCGGGATGTTCTTTCGACTGAATAGGATATAATTTAGCCAGAACACACCACATAAAACATTTGTCATCGGTGTTCTTAATATTCAATACAGCCTTCTTGTCAAGAATTTCTTTGGGAAGAGGGATGTAAGATTTCCCTTTGATTGGATTATACTTTGCAATGTTCAGTTCTAATGATTCTAAAGTTCCTTCTGCCCACCCAGACCCTTTCATAGTTGCACGCTCTATGCTGTCTTGTAACTGGTTGATCAAGATGTTGTTATAAGCATTGTCTAGGTCTGAAGATTTTAACACTTCAATTTGACTTGAAGAAATCCACACAGTCATCGTTTCATCAATACTGCCGAGTTTAATAAAAGTTATTTGAGCGTGAATGCGTATTTTAACAGGGGATTTGAAAGTAAAATTTTTAATTACAAATTCGTAATTATTATAAACAGATTTAATAACATTTTGACTGTCAAGAATTGGAAGTTGTAAAGTTTGAAAGATGTCTTTAAACAAAGGAGATTGCGAAAGACTTTTTGTGTCCGTCATTTTTATACTGATAACAAAACTTTAAATTAAAAATGTATAATAGTTATTACCTCCCTTTAGGATCATCGCCATTGTTTAACGCGCATGTGTGAATGGGGGAGGGGTGGTGGTGATGGGGATGGGTAAGGGGAAAGTGGGTGATGGGGAGGGAGTGTGAGGGGATGGGTGATGGGGAGGTGGGTGATGGGGAGGGAGTGAGGGGTGGTGGGTGAGAGGATGGGTATGAGGGGGTGGGGTTTGTGAGTCTGAGGGTGGAGGGAGGGAAAAAGTTTCATGTTTGCTTGTTGCGTTTTGAGTAATTGTTGTGAATGCAATTGGGATGGGGAGTGGAAGTGGGGAGTGATAGTTCAATAGCGGAGTCGCACATTGGCAACCCCTTTGTTGTTGACGAGCGAGGTGAAGACAAGCGTGAACAAGTGTGAGTCATGCAGTGGAGTCTTTGGCTAAAGGTGAAGGTTTGGTTGACGAGCAAGGTGAAGGACATTTCCACCCTGCGTTACTGTTCGCCAGTCCCGCAGTGGAGTCTTTGGCTAAAGGTGAAGGTTTGGTTGACGAGCAAGGTGAAGGACATTTCCACCCTGCGTTACTGTTCGCCAGTCCCGCCAGGTTTTGCCTACTAATCAATAACTTGATTACTTTGTTGCTGCCGGTGTGTTTTTTCTACAGAATTTATTCTTTGCTCTGCCATTTTGTTCGAAATGCCTCATCATCTTTCATAAACTGATTAATTTGTTTAGATTTGATTATAAGCTCTCTTAATGGAATATCTAGCCTATGAAACTTAGGATAATTAGCAAAATAATGAGCCAAGTTACGCAGTTTTGCGGCATAGTTTTGTGAAATTTTTAGTTGGTCTTTTAAATAATCAGACCATTTCATTTTTCTTTGAATTTTTACAAAAAAAACGCCCTCTCTAACAACAACCCATAATTTAATGCATCACTGATAAAAGCAGCCTGATCATTTCGAAATTTGTTTGCCCTTTTTTGACTAGAATGTCAGTTACGTTTTCATAGTCTAAATTCATATCTTGAGCTGCTTTAGAAATATCAGGCATTTCAACCAGTGGCACAGCATTTGTTTTAATCAATTTTTCTTCAAGAAATTTATCCATGCTTTCTGGAGTGAACTTATCAGGTTTGGTGTTCAAAAATGATAAGCTTTCCTTTGGACGTTTAGGTATTTCCGCATTTGGTTCTTTGGGCAATTTAGAAAAATATTCACTCATCTTGGTATGATAACTTTGGTATTTATTTAAAACGGCGAGTTCTTGTTCAGAAAAAATTGTCAAAGGTTGAGTTGTCAAAGGTTGAGAGTCTTGCAACATATCTGATTCTTGACTCGTACCTGGCGAGACAGGTTGAACGCTTGACGACGCCATTTTCAAACACAGCACTATATTCCACAGAATGATCACAAAATTGTTCACTTCTTTCTTCCTCGGTGCTCAGTCAGTTTTTAACAGATTATTTTCTTGCGATTCTGTAACAGTCGAGGTAACAGTCGAGTAACAGCTTTATGATTGCTGAAAGAAGAATTTCCTCAAACCGAGTATAAAACAGACAGTATACTGAAATGTGTCTTCACGCAGCTAGTATTTCTCAAAAAGTGAAGGCTTGCCCGGCTTTGCGCACGGTCGTTAGGGACTGTAACTAATAAACACGCCCTATGACGTATGCTAAACAGTAAACAGCGAATTTTTTATTTGAAAACATATGCATGCGCGTTCGTAAGCATGTGTGCGTGCGCATGTGTGTGTGTGTTTATGCATATGCATGCGTGTGCAAACATGCGTGAGTGCATATGCATGAGCGTGCATTCATGATTCTGTTTAGAAGTAACTAACAATTATCTGACTGGCAAACATACAGGAAGCATCCTGTTGTTGCTAAGAGGAAATGACTAGGCATAGCATTTGCATCGTCTGCTATAATGGGATTTCCCACAGCTTAAAACCAAAAGTAAATAATGCTCCATCATTGCAGTAATTTTCTCACTTATTCAAGGTTTAAGAAAGTGTTACACATTAATGTTTAACGTTACAAGTATACACTGTGACAATGGAGCTACCGACTGCTGTGTTTTCGTTGATGGTGACGTTGTAAATGTAAGAGAAGAAGATGGTTGGGTAATTGTTGCGCAGGACATGAACGCTGCACATCGCACGATTGGTTGCAAAGAGACCTCCACCGTCGCGTACTTCAACTTGGAACTGAAAACAAGACAGACAAACATATGATTAGCATGATAATCTTTCTTTCCTGGAAGCAATGACTAGCAATATGGTTTCTACTTCTTCTTTCCTCCAATACTTGGTTGAAGGGCTGGAGAGAGGTGGGAAGGTACCTGTATTGTCAGAATAAAAAGTCATTTGGCAGACTTTGTGTTACCTATCACTGTAAATATGATTATTATCACTTTTCTTCATTTCGACTCACAGTGTACAAGTCTCGTCCAGAGCCGATGAGAGTTTTCTTCAGTTGAATGGCACCAGTTTTGTTTGCCTGTGTCTGGATGTCAAAGTAGTCTGTGGTTAAAGAACCATCATCCAAAATTGTGTAGTTCAGCTGGCCCCATATTCCCTGTACATAAAAACATAAACCAAGCATGAAGAAAATAGAATTAAAAATAAAAAAAAAATAAAAAAACAGGAATAAGAAAAAACATCACACACAAAAAAGACAGTAATGAGAAAAATAGAATGAAGTAGGCAGAAAACAGCCTTATGACTTTGAGCCAATGGGAAATGAAATGTGTGTGTGGGGAGTGGGGGGATGAGGGGTGAAGGAGGGAGGGGGAAAGGAATGGGATGGTGGATGTGGACTTTTACAGCCAAAGCGCATGATTTTTGCAAAGTTAAGAAACAAATAGTAATTATGTATTCTGCATTTGCAAAGAAACAACGATATTTCTTACATAATCAGAAATGAGGCGAACTATTAGGGACTGCTCAATCCATTTCCTGGTCCCCGGAGCAAGTAAAAAAGTTGCCCGGAAATACAAATCATGAAAGTCACTTGCCCTGGGGTAAGTTATAAGCTGTGAACGTGTTACACTCAGTTCGATGATGGTGTTTTTCTTTATCAGTATTTGATTCAGCCCCGATGCTGAAGTCCTGATAAGGTGTAACTCAGATTCGTTTATTCACACTGCCTGCTCAATCAGCATACAAGTCACAAAGTCGACGTATGAAGTTTTCCACTTTTATTCAGCACACATCAACAACTGCATACAATTCTCAACTCAACTCGACAACTTTCACAGCAACTCTTTCTACAACACACAAAGCATCGAATTTATAATTTTTTTCTATCCTTCGAGATGACGACAGGTTGTTCTAGAAAATGACGTATTACAACCAACCAATCAGAATTAAAGATCGTCATCACTGACTTACGTCATACTTCTCTCTTCCTGCCAAAAGAATGTTCTCCATTATCTACGACCATCAAGAAACTTCGATCGATAGTAAACAAACAGATCCAGAAAATTCTACAACGATATCGACTAACGAAAATTATCAACGTTATACAAAGCCTCTCCTAACAACAATGCAAACTCAAATCAAAGGTAAATAAACTCCATTATTGAATACTTTGCAAAACGAAACGATTAGATCTATCGTACACGCTTCCGACATACTTTCGTTCGCGTTTCAACGTAACATAACCCCCCACTCAAGAAGAAATTTACCCAATTTCTTTCAACAACGTTGAAACGTAATGCACAAACAAGGTTCAGAATTAAAACTTATTTCAGACTGTCTGAACACTGTCAATGTTCTCAGCTCATTCACACAGAGTCAATGGTTTTCATCTTCAAATCTGTCTGGATATTGTCAATGTTCACAGTTTATCTACACGGTCAATGTTTTTTACTCACACACTCTGCTGAGGAAGTCCGCACCAACATTGTCTGATCCTTTGATAGATTCTACTCGCATGTTAAAGTTCTGCAAGTACATAGCCCATCTCATGATGCGACTGTTCACAAACTTGGCAGAGTTCAAGTAAGTTAGCGGCTTGTGATCAGTCTGTAGCACGAACTTCACTCCTTGAAGGTACAGTTCGAACTTCCGGATTCCCCATATGATGGCAAGGCACTCTTTCTCCATGGTCGAGTAATTTTTCTCAGCCCTGGACAGCTTCTTGCTGGCGTAACTGACCGGAAATAGTTTCCCTTCGTGCTCTTGCATCAGTATGGCGCCGATGCCTTCGTCCGCTGCATCTGTCCTTAAGACGAATTCCTTGGAAGTATCGGGCAGTCGTAGCACCGGATCCTTCGAAAGGAGGTCGCGCACAGTCTGGTATGCCCTCTCCTGAGACGGTCCCCACTGCACTTGGTTTGGACAGCCTTTCCGCACCAGGTCCGACAAGGGTGCTGTGATGGCTGAGTAGTTCGGTACGAACTCCCTATAATACCCAGCCAATCCCAGGAAAGATCGTACTTGCTTCTTTGTTTGGGGACGTGGAGCGTTCAGAATTTTGGTGACGTTTTCTAGCAGAAGCCCCTTCTGTCCTTCTTTCAGCGAATGGCCGATAAAGTCGACGTTGTCAGTCCCCAGAATGCACTTACTGGGCCTCACGGTCAGGTTAGCTTCTGTTAGACGGTGAAACAGCTCCCTCAAGGTCTGCAGATGCTCTTCCCAGGTGCGAGTGTGGACTAGCAGGTCGTCCCAGTAACACACGACATTGTCCATCCCTTTGAGCATCTTCTTCATCCCTCTCTTCAGGGTAGCTCCGCTGTTGACCATGCCAAAGGGCATCCTTAGGCACTCGTACGTCCCATCAGGGGTTATAAAAGCAGTCTTTGGTATGTCCTGTTGACGCACGGGGACTTGCCAATAACCTTTGCTGAGGTCAATCTTTGAGAAGATTCTACTCCCCGATAATTGGCGGAAGAGGTCTGCTGCGGTAGGCATCGGCTCAGGGTCGAAGACGGTGATCTTATTAACCTTCCTGTAGTCGATGCATACTCGGTTGCTCCCGTCCTTCTTCTTCACAACCACGACAGGGGACGCGTAGGGGGAACTGGACTCCCTGATGATGCCCATCTTCAGCATCTCATCGATGTCTTTCTTCAAGGATTCACGGGCCTTGAAAGGGATCGGGAAGGGCTTGGATCGAACAGGGATATTCGAAGTGAGGCGGACTTCGTGTTCGACCAAAGTTGTAGAGCCAGGGACATCGCTGAAGTTGTGGGGAAACTCGCCCATAAGGTCCTTGAGCTCCATCTTTTGACCTTCCGTCAAGCTTGGTCCTAGCTTAACATCATCGATGCCTTCTTTGCTGTGGAAGTCTCCCAGTTCCAACAGTTCTTCGCTGTCAAAGCTGTCGTCGGTCACAGCTGCTGTGGCTGCGTGCACAGTCTCTGATGGCCTTTCTACGTACAGCTTAAGGAGGTTGGCGTGGTATATCTTGGAATGCTGGCCGACCTTCACCTTGTAGTCGTTGATACCCACCACGGTCTCCACTTCGTACGGGCCTTTCCACTGCATCAGCAACTTATTATGATCAGTAGGTAGCAGCACCAGCACTTTGTTGCCAGGTTTAAACTTCCTGCTCACAGCCCTGCGATCATAGTAGTGCTTTCCACAGTCCTGGGACTTCTTCAGGTTTTCTCTGGCTATCTCGAGAGTCTGCTCCAGCTTCTCTCGTAGCTCAAACACGTACTGGTAACTGTTCTTCACCTCTGGGGTGTCTACTTCTTTCGTCCACAGTTCTTTCAGGATGTGCATCGGCCCTCGGATGGTTCTTCCGTACAACAGCTCGAACGGAGAAAAGCCGGTGGACTCCTGCGGTACTTCTCTGTAGGCGAAAAGTAAGGCGTTGATGTAGCGATGCCATTGTCTGGGCTGCTCGCTGCACAGTTTCTTCAGGGTGGACTTCAGCGTAGCATTGAACTTTTCGACGAGCCCGTTGCACATCGGATGGTAGGGTGTCGTAGTCAAATGCCGGATGCTCAGCAGTCTGTTGACCTCCTTCATGCAGTCAGAGACGAACTGCGTCCCGAGGTCTGTCAGGATCTCTTCAGGCACTCCAAGTCTACTGAACATGTCCACTAGTGCCTCTGCTACAGTTTCAGTGTCAATCTTCTTCAGTGGCACTGCTTCTGGGTACCGAGTCGCATAGTCCACTAAAGTCAGTACCCACCGATGACCTTCTTCACTCGGAGGTCTTATTTCGCCGATTAAGTCTAAGGCCACCCTCTTGAAAGGTCGGTCGATTAAAGGCATCCTCTGCATTGGCACTTTAGGGACCCTTCCTCGAGGTATGGTCTTCTGGCAAATGTCACATGATCGACAGAAACGGCTGACGTCCGCATGAAGTCCTGGCCAGTAGAACACCGCCTGGATTCTATCCGACGTCTTCTTGATACCTAGGTGACCTCCCATGATTGAGTCATGTGCTACTTCCATCACTTGGCGCCTTAGGGGTAACGGTACCAAAACTTGACGTAGTGGTTTACCTCCGTTGACCCTCGGGTGCTGGAAGATTCGATACAGGATCTTGGCCTTCACCTCAAAATAGACCGTGCCACTGCCCTTGGTCACGTGGTCTTGGCGGTTCCTGTACTTGTTTAAAGTACTGTCAGCTTCCTGGAGCTGGATCAGCTTATCTCTGTCCACGATGGCAGCTTTAGAGTTGTCGGCGACCTTCAGTGGCGTAGACGTCTTGTCTCTCTTAGCCTGGGCCCTGGTAGTAACAGCACCGACAATCTCTGGTCGGCAGGGCTGAGCCGGAGTAGCCACATTGTCCCGTAGCAGCTCTGTAAGGTCTCCATCGGGAAACGGCAATGGATCCTCCTCCACAACTTCGACGTGTTGGGTTGAGGCAGGACTCCATTCTGAATCGGGGTCGTCGGGTCGTCTCGCGCCGTCGATATTCCCGATCATCAAATCGTATAGCGGCTTCTTCAGGCAAACCGCTTCGACTTCACCTATGTAAAAAGGGGTGTTGACATGAATCTTCGCAACTGGCGCTCTCACACATTTGCTGTCGGCCATAAGTGTCCATTTTGAATCGCCAGTGAACTGTTCTTTAGCGATTAGGTCTTCTCTGACGATGACCCCACTGCAGCCAGAGTCTCTTAAAACAGTCACTTCATGATTTCCGACGCGTCCCTTTGAAACAGGCATGTTCTGGACGGTCACAGCTGCGCTGGCGACGACGGGGATGGATTTTCCGTTGGCAAGGAGAAGTTGGCCATCGGTCATGCACTCTTGCACGTCCGCAGGAGTAGCTGTGCGCTTGGTCTCACTCGGAAGAATGACGCTCCCGCCGCACACTTGATGGTCAGATCTACTGGTTTGCCGTTGATTGGAGAAACGTCTCTGTCGGTTGCCCACCGCTGCATTGTCCGTACTGCTCCGCTGTACGCTATTTCTGCTTTGAGGGCAGCTGGCAGCTCTGTGGTCTGTAGCGTTGCAGATGAAACAGCCTCTTGAATGCCCTTCCCTGGGAGGAGGCGTGGAGTCCGTCTGTCTCTGGCTCGTATGGCTCCCTTGGATCTGGTTCACATGGTTTCCAGTCTTCTGAAAAGGTTTCGTCGCGCTGGGTGGCCCCAGGGTTTTCCCATGAGCGATGAGATATCTTTCAGCAGCCTCAGTCACATCTTTAAGCGTCTGCAGCTTTTGTTCTTCTAAGTGGGTCGCTAGGTCCTTGTGACAGGCATTGAGAAATTGTTCCTTCACGATCAGGTCATGGAGACTGTCGTAAGACTTCGTTTCGCCTGATAACTCCACCCACTTGTGTAGATATGACGACAGGCGCTCCACAAACTGCTTTGGCGTCTCGTCTGACTTAGGCCGGCATTCACGGAAGCGTTTACGGTAGCCCTTCTCTGTAAAGTTGTAGCACTGCAACAGGGCCTCTTTCAAGACGTCGTAGTTTTTGGCGTCATCGTTCGACAGTCTGGTGTAAACTTCGAGAGCTTGCCCCGTCAGAAGTGCACTTAGTCGAATCGCCCAGTCTCGAGGTTGCCAATTGGAGCTTTCGGCGAACCTTTCGAATCTCGCCACATAGCTGTCGATCTGGTCCTTCCCGTCGACGAAAGCTGGCAATTTTGGAGCCGTATGGTCGTTGGTGACTTGTGGCGCATGCTGATTGTTCTGGATACGCGCCAACTCTAGCTGGTACTGACGCTCAGCCTCTAATTGTCTCTCGTCCATCTCGTCACGCCGACGCTGTTCCTCTAACTCTCTTTCTTGACGCTGCTGTTCAATTTCCAGACGCTTCAGTTCAATCTGAGACTTGACGTACTCCGTCAGCTGCTTGCCTTTTAGATTCAGTTGCATCCCTTTCTGCCAGAAGTCAGCCATCTTGATGCTTTTCTGGAAAGTTCTTTTCTGGAAAGTTCTTTTCTGGAAAGTTCTTTTCTGGAAAGTTCTTTACTGTGCTGCACCCTTCTAGACTGTTCTAGAACAGCACGCTTTCTGCAGTAGCGCTGATGCTTGTCACTAGTCGCCTTCGCTGACGCAGGCCCCTCTGTCCTCGTCGTATGCGACGCTGCACCACGCTGGTGTTGATGTATACGCTCCTGTGCTGAAGTAGACGCGACGTCCGCTCGCCGCTCTCTTAACACTGGCGATGTAGCTCCGAGACTGTCCCTTGACGTAGTCCTGCGGCAGCCACGTAGTCCCGCTCTGTTGTTCGCTCACGAAGCAACTCTTCGGCGACTACACGCCCTTGCAGTCAACCCGAACCTATCGGTGATGTAGTCCCAGTATGTTGGCCCCTCTCGACGCAACTCGTTGGCGGCTACCCTCGATGACTGCCTCTCGTAACGTTGACTCGCTTGTTGTAGCAGTTGAACCCTTGGCTATGGCGTGAATCGCGGCTTGACCCCCAAAATGTTACACTCAGTTCGATGATGGTGTTTTTCTTTATCAGTATTTGATTCAGCCCCGATGCTGAAGTCTTGATAAGGTGTAACTCAGATTCGTTTATTCACACTGCCTGCTCAATCAGCATACAAGTCACAAAGTCGACGTATGAAGTTTTCCACTTTTATTCAGCACACATCAACAACTGCATACAATTCTCAACTCAACTCGACAACTTTCACAGCAACTCTTTCTACAACACACAAAGCATCGAATTTATAATTTTTTTCTATCCTTCGAGATGACGACAGGTTGTTCTAGAAAATGACGTATTACAACCAACCAATCAGAATTAAAGATCGTCATCACTGACTTACGTCATACTTCTCTCTTCCTGCCAAAAGAATGTTCTCCATTATCTACGACCATCAAGAAACTTCGATCGATAGTAAACAAACAGATCCAGAAAATTCTACAACGATATCGACTAACGAAAATTATCAACGTTATACAAAGCCTCTCCTAACAACAATGCAAACTCAAATCAAAGGTAAATAAACTCCATTATTGAATACTTTGCAAAACGAAACGATTAGATCTATCGTACACGCTTCCGACATACTTTCGTTCGCGTTTCAACGTAACAGAACGTAAAACAACACAACTTGATCACCAGCACCGAATCATGTTTGCTTTGATCTGCATAGAAGCCTGTGGAACAGGTGTTTGGAATTTTGACAGCACACTCTAATCCAATATATTACAGCAGATTTGATTGGTCAATTGTTCAACATTCAGCCAATGACAGCGCTCCTTTTATCAATAGTGGGGCGATATTTTACAGCATATTTGATTGATCAATTGTTCCATGTCCGACAATGACAGCGTGCCTTTAATCTTGTTTCTCATGGTAAAGTGAGAGTGATGTCCAGATCTGAATTAAGCCTAACCAAATGTAAAAAAAAAGTAACTGTTTCTTGTCTCCAGAAAGAACAAAGCACTTCGTTCTTTCTTGTTGTTGGTACAGTACAAACTTGATTTTGTTTAAGAATGCCACCGAGTCCAAGCCTCCCAGTTGTATGTATGTGCAATATTAATCTGTGTCTGTTTTGGTGTATTAAGTTTTTGTTTGTTTGCTTTTTTTGTTGCTTTCACTATGTGGGCAAGTACATTTTTGAGCGGAAAAGTTATTTTCTGAGATGGAAAGTTAAAAATGACATATTGCTTACCTAGGGCAAGCTCTTGGTGAAAAAAATTGGCAACATTGGCTACATTAACCTGCATCCCCCCCCCTCCCAACCCCACTTTCCAAAACACACACACACACACACACACACACCCATACCCATCTACCCATCATTGTGAGTTATGATGTTTTTTACCACCGCAGCGAGTTATACACACTTCCTGTGATATTATGATAACTATTATAAGCAAGTACATTCTGGACATTGTTAACAGATCAGAAGGAAGTGTTGAATTCAGCCCTGTAGACTATTGAGGCCTAAGGCTCATTTTTCAATAGTTGATTTTTCAAAGGGTTTGTGAGGTATGAATACATGAATATTCATGAGGAAGTAACTTACAAAGACAGCAGCGAGTCATACACACTTCCTGTGTTTATTATGTTACAGACACATTTCCTTTTTGCCTTTTGTATGTATTTAATGTCACTGTGACAACACCGTTTTGTGACAATAATTTCAAATATTGAAATTTATCTAAAATCTTGAATGTTATTCGATTTATGATAATTGCTCAGTAAATATCTCTTTATATCGTTGCATTGTACTAGCAAGTGTTGAATGGTTATATTTTCATTACAAATGCTTGTGATATTTTAACAAAATTTAGTTTTCCAAGAATTTAAATATATGCTAAACTAGAAACCATTCAAACGTGTGACAATCATCATATAAAGAGAAAAGGAGAGAAATGTTGGTTATTTAAAATGCTATGTGTATTTAGAAAATTACAAATTCATAAAGTTTTAGCACAGGTGCCAGGGTCAAAACATACATTTGATTGTTTTTATATCCATTATAATTGGAACAAGTTTCAAGTTTTGCGATATTTCTTTATTCTTCAATTCTTGGTAGCTGTTTCTGGTTTTTTTACATTTCATTTATTTTTGTTCATTTTATTTAATTTAAATTAAGTTTATTTTATTTCTATTAATTTAGGTAGCGGCAGTCAAAACTTGGTTTTGAAGTGAGAGTGTATGTTTTGTGATGTCTTGAAGGAAAAATAAAGTACAAGCAAACCACACACCAAAGTGAGTGGATACCTTTATTAGTTCCTGAGATATTGATAGTTTAGTATATACGCTGTCGCGACTGTGTTCAAAACTGTAAAATAGGGCAACTTTATCAGCAACCAGGAATAGAAAAAAAAACATAGTTCTAGCCCTCTAATCTCATATGGCTTCTGTCAGCAAGCATGCACACTTAACAAAAAAAACACAATTGAAACCATCGCAACATTGCACGGGGAGGGGGATGGGGGGGGGGGGGGGGGCAACTTTGGGTCATCACAATTTACACAATATGTATAGCAGCTGTCTGAAACTTTCAGATATTCCAAATAAATTTGTGTAGAACATGGCCAGTTTTTCAGACAGCTTAGTTCAATACTTTTGGAGTATAAGAGCCTCAACAATGACAAAAATCTCAATTTGTCAAGCAGAAAAACGGGAAAGTTATAATTTCTCGCACTTCAATGCCAATAATTCAGAAACTATTTAAGATACAACCATAATTTTTGGTTTGTAGATTGATGACAGTACAGTCTTTACAGACATCAGTAAAATTCAGTGTAATGTTTAAAATAATCCAAAAAAAGTGGACACAGCCTCAGGTTCTCCAGCGGAAACCAAAGGAAATTTAGAGGGGAGCACATTTCAGATTAAAATATTAAAAAAAAACTACTGAAAATACAGCCATGATTTTTGGTGTTTAGATTGATTACAATTTTAACTTCACAAATATGTGTTCAATCAAGTAAGATATTTACTAACATTGTTCACAGTTCTCTGGAGAAAACTAAATTCTTGCAAAGTGCACAGTCGGATGAGAAGTGACAGTCAAATGCATATACCCCTTCTTCAAAGTTAGTCAAACAAAGTTGTCAGTCAAGTACTGCTTCAAACAGGTGTACATGGCAGGCAGGTTTGCTGGAGATTCGACTGTGAATGTTCTGACAGAAGAAGAAAATGGTGCATGTACAATGTTGCGTCCAAAAACAACCGATGCAGGAATGTGGCAGCAGTCAGACCAGCTGGGCCAGCGGAACACATCCTCAGTGCCTCTTGCACTTTTAACAAAGTTCACTGTCCCCTCCTCCTCACTCAAAACTGATGTCCCCTCCCCAACAAAGTAACCTTCCACATAGTACACTGCTATGATTTATCCGACCCTCTCAAATTTGAAGTTCTTAAAGTCGAAGTCAATGTCTTCACTCCCGCCTTCTTCACAATCGATCTCTCTGTCTTGATCTTCATACTCCTCCTCCTGAGTGTCAAAAAGCAACCGCTTCCTGCCCTGTGGCTGCATCCTTTCTTCAGGAAGAAGACTGGGTAGCTGCTCAAGTGGTTCAGCACCGAAGTAATAATAATAATAATAATAATAATAATAATAATAATAATAATAATAATAATAATAATACAGGATGCTATATACGCGCCTTTCCCCAAATCAATCAGGCTCAAAGCGCGGCGATCTATACCAACATACACGCTCACCTGTCTCATCCACCCTCACACACACCAAATACACATCCATCACGCAAACAGGTGGTGTAAAGGCAGGGAGATCGCTATTAGAAGACGGAAAGAAATTTGAAATGAATTTCTATTTTTGAAATTTTTATATTGACTGCGTCCTGTACCATTATTGAAGGGAGGGAGGAAACCGGAGTGCCCGGAGAAAACCCTCGGTGACCTCAATAGTCTCGTACCTAAGTCACATACGTTCGCCCCTTGCGGGAATCGAACCCGCGACCTTCGGCATAGGAAACCGGCGACTTATCCACTGCGCCACGAGGCCCCAGGCGGTTGTACAATACCAGTGGTGTGTCTGTGACAATCAAGAAGCAAGACTTCTTGTTCAGAACCAGGTTCAGAATACTATGAAGACCTGTTTACTTTCAGTTTTACTTTTATTGTCCTAAAACAAAATTTTGGTTTTTTATTATTTTTAACTCGTTTCTAATTTCATTATATCACCTTGCTTGTCATGAGAAACAAATTAGTAATCACACTAGTTTAAAGGACCATAAACTCGGATTAACTTGGGGGGGGGGGGGGAAGGAAGAAGGAATGGTAATGCGTAAGGGTTAGCAGTGTAAGCTACGCTACTCGTCGCTAGGCCTAGTCTTGCACTTCCGGTTTCAGCAAAGGAACAATTATTCCTTTTAATCCTTAAAAAAAAAAACAACTGAGAAACAAAAACTATTGGAGTAATAATTAGTTGGAAACAAATATATCACATGTACGGCAAAAGACAGAAAATAACTCGCACACGCATTCAATCCAAGCACATTTTGCAAACAAATGGCATGGGGTAAAAGACAAAGAATCCAACTTCATTTCTGAAGTTTCCATTTTCAATAATATGCCATATACTGAAAGCTGTCGGAAATTGAAAACGTTATTTTCAGCATAGATCTCGCTTTCCCGCATGGGACTAGCGTTAATGAACTACCTAATTAATTATATGTTAAATTTGTTTATATTTTAATTTCGTATAATATCACAGGCGTGAATTTTAAAAATAAATAAATAAATTGAAATGTATGTTGCATAATTTCTATCATTGGTAAAACGTTAATGACTGTTACTATTATTCAAATGTTTTAGATAGTTAATTGTAGCAAGGATGTGTGGTGGTGAGGGTTGGAGGGGAGTGCTGGGGGGGGGGGAGAGGGGAGAGTTAGAAGGGTGTATGGAATAAGGACACAAAAATAAACTTTGGTTGGAGTGAGGTTTGGATGGAGAAAGAAGAGTCTGGGTGAGAAGAGTTTTTAATAATAAATGTTTGACTGTTGTTAATTTACTTTGATGGCATCTTGTACCTGTGACAATTCGTTCGTGAGGCAATAAAGACTGTATTGTATACAGTGGGGGAAAAACTCGTGGTCTTTGTTTTAGCTTAGTGGAACCAAGCTTTGTGAACATTTGACATAATATGCACCTTCATCAAACAAATGTAAATAAAGAGCAAAAAATCGTGAAGTTACGTCTTTTGATTTTTTTTGTTTTTTGAAGTGTTCCTTGTACTTTGAATATCAGTTGCTGTATTTGTAAGTCCGCTTCTCACCGGAACCCTCTCACTTCTTTTACTTGATTCTTACTTGGTAGAAATGTTTGCTTCAATAATTGCCCTTATCATTCTGTAGACTCGCCTTTCTGTTTCTATTTGTATCCACCTGCACTTCTACATACTCCAATTATAACCTTCTTCCCGAGACTATGGCAGAGCAGGACTTTAGTCAAAGTCAAGTCAAATCATTACTCACCATGATTATGTGTGCACTTATAACATACAAGTCACATGCAAACTGGAGGAAAAAGAGAAAGGTCGGACTATAACATCAATAGTATACACAGAACACGCCAGTGAAAGATAGGTTTAAAACGAAAAAAGTTTTATTCAATTACAAAAAAACAACAACAGAAAACCAACACAACTGGTCTTACTAAATTTTCAGAAAGTATGGACACGATAATGAAAGATACCCCGGTATTCTCACGGGTGTATAGAACAATAAGCAGCCACTGAAAATGAATATAATCTTATATACATGTAACTCTGTATTCAAGTAAGTAATCCATCATAATTGCAAAAGAAATGAACAATTTGTGAACGTGAATAAAACTAAAACATGCTTTGTGCAAACATTCATAACTTTATATGCTTGGCTAAGAAGAAACCATAGGCGCTTGACATGGGATGGCCGATTGTTGACTTTCAGCTTCCAGTATTACTCTGTGTTTACTATCGTACAAAGTGTAGACAATATGTGAGCGCTGTCACGCAGAGCACAAATCAACCCCGGAATTGATCTAAACTTATTGTTCACACCTAAACCAAATACCTTGCTCAGTCCATGCACCACAACTACCAGCAATAGTCCACAATCACAAAGTATTGCAGAATCAGGACCTCAAAAATAATCAAATGAAAACTTTATAATACTACGTAAATCTTTAAAAACAACCCAACATCTCTTAAAAACTAAAAGATCTTTACACAGTCAACTTCTAAAAAAAAAATCTGGTTTAAAACTGATGTGTTAAAAAGTGCTTGTCTGAACAAAATGCTGCGGGAAGCCAATAACGAGAGCACGACGGCGTCCCGAGCACAAAAACGGACACTGCAGAAAGCGATGGACAGCGTTTTCAACTCCGTTGGACATCAGCTACAAGGTAATATGAGGGGTTTGATTGATTGATTGATTGATTGTTGCTTTAGGTCCAGCGGACTCTTCCGAGCCAAATCAGGACCGGACAACTTCCGATCCGCATAAAAGATCTGCTGAAACAACCCTAGTGGGAAAATTGAATGCCCTCCACCGGCCAGTCACTTTACAATAAAGACATCCCACGCAGGGGACGGCTGAGGCTTTACCCCAACTACTTGAACCCCCGGTTACAAAAACAAAATAGAATACAAACATCATTATAAATCATCAACAAAACACATACATATAAAATGCCTATATTGCTAAATAATAACATCATAGGAAGCCCTAGTGACCACCCGGCAGAAAGCGTCCAACACTCCCAAGCTGATCCAACAGACCTCATACACAAACAAGGAGTCTTGTCCAGGAAGAGTTTTCAAGAAAAAAGGTAGGTCATTGATCTAGCGAAGAAGAAGATAGTATAGCATAGTGATAGGACAGATCAGGAATGGGAAAGCGCAAATGAGGAAGACAGCGACAGTGGGAATTTAAAGCACTAAATTTCCAAAAAGTGGGGATACTATTTATACTGAAACCCCCGGCACTCCAACGAGGGGGGGGGGAGGGGGGGGGGGGGTACTGTTGCCGCAGTGAATCAGTCTTGCCTATATGAGGGGAGGTGGGGGGGGTATGGGATTAATTAGTAACTCATTATTTACAGGATTTAACGGACTACGATGAGCCGAATCAGGACCTCTCACAAAACAGATCTTTTATGAAACGGGTATATTTTTCTTACAAAATCAGAAACACAAAGGGGAAAAGTGTGCAGTACTTTACGATTGCAGCTATTGCTGCAAAAAGAGGTTTTGGTTTAAATGTGAACGATAAGTTTAGATTAACACCGTGAAATGATTTGATCTGCGTGACGTGTCGAGATCGTGACCTACCTTGCACTATAGTAAACACAATAGTCACAACAACAAAAACCATGCTCTACAACCATCCAACCCATGTCAACACCATGTTGGAAAAAAAAATAACGCATGTCACCACACAAATAAAACCATAGTGATGAGAAAACTAGATAAACTTCCGCACCAAAATGTGTCGTATTGATTTGTGAAATTTCAACTACTGAGGTCCTGACTCTGCTCATTTAGTTAGTTATCCATTGCTTATAAGGGTCTAGCGGACAACGTTAACCGAATCAGGACCTCTCACAAAACGGGTCTAAAATCTCACAAGATCAAAAACATGCACAAAACACGCACATACAAATACAAAAATACAATTTGATGATAATATTATGACTACTCTACCACATCCCAAAGTAAATAAAACTAAGTCATGATGACGGGAGGTGCATTCAGCTCACTGTAGTCCGCTGGACCTTTTAAGCAACGATTAACTATCCCACATGGAGTGCCTTTGATTAATTACAAAGTGTTTACAGCATATTTAAGGGAAAAAGTACACATGCACAATTAATGAATTAAAAAAAAACAAATGCACAAATTATTATTTATAAACACAAGGGTGGTGGGGATTTATGAGAACTGCAGTTTATTATGCAGTTAGTTTATTCATTGCCTATAGGGTCCAGCGGACTACAATGAGCCGAATCAGGACCTCTCACGAAACGGGTCTACACTCTTACAAGATATTAAACATGGTTATGATCTAAACACACATATACAAATACAAAAATACATTTAGAATGATTCCCACAAGAACACTTAAAAAATAAAATGTAATCAATTTGTTCATGAATTCTTACTGAATTATTTTACACATCTAAGTGAATGCATGTACATTACATTACATGATTATTGCTTTAGGTCCAGCGGACTCTTCCGAGCCAAATTAGGACCGGACAACCCCTGATCCGCATAAAAGATCTGCCGAAACAACCCTAGTGGTAAAACTGAAAGCTCTCCACCAGCCAGTCACTTTACAATAAAGACATCCACGCAGGGGACGCTGAGGCTGTACTCTAATTTATCGAACCCCCGTTTACAAAAACAAAATAGAATACAAACATCATTATAAATTATCAACAAAACACATACATATAAAATGCCTACATTGCTAAATAATAACATCATAGGAAGCCCTAGTGACCACCTGGCAGAAAGCATCCAATATTCCCAAGCTGATTCAACAGACCTCATACACAAATAAGGAGTCTTGTCCCGGAAGAGTTTTCAAGGAAAAAGGTGGATGACTGGTCTAGCGAAGAAGAAGATAGTATAGCAGATTGATAGAACAGAGCAGGAATGAGAAAGAGCAAATGAGTTATACTGAAACCCCCGGCACCTCAACGGGGGTTAAAATGCATGTGTGCATTGTACCTGTTATTTCTGTAAAGGCTGAGGGTGTCCCAAGTAATGTTCATCCACCTGACATTGGGACAATCTTCCTTATTATACATGCATTGTACTGTATGCCCTCTACCGTCTCACAAATTCAGCAGATATATTGCAGTGTACTGTACCTTGCATTAAAAAACAACAACGCAATAGTTCATAACCTAAATTCAAAATCATTTTCTTTAATAGTTTGCAGATAAAAGCAGATCATTTCAGAAATTTCAGAAATGTGGTAACACTGACCATATACTGAAAAAAAGAGGATGTTGCAAAATAAATATGCATTTTTCTGTATACCAGCAATATATGTGTTACGCTCAATGTGGACAACTGCCTTTAATGTGAGCACTAGGCAACAAACAGCATAATATGAACATTAGGCAGATGACTTGCCTAACGTTACAAATTGTCAACATTAGGCAGAAAATTGACTAATGTTCACATTATGCAGCTCCATTTTGCCCGATATGAACAGGTTTGCCTAATGTGAACAACCATGTTTATTTGGAGAGAGAGAGAGAGAGAGAGAGAGAGAGAGAGAGAGAGAGAGAGAGAGAGAGAGAGAGAGAGAGAGAGAGAGAGAGAGAGAGAGAGAGAGAGAGAGAATGGGTCAACATTTTTATTTTACACTTAGATTTTTCTATTTCCCTTTCTATTGTGTAGTTTTCTTTCTCATTAAGGACTGAGTATTCCTTCACCTGTCTTCTCACCTCTTTTTTTTCTCTCCATATTTTGAGTGCTGTTCAGTGTGTTTATTTTTAATGGATTGAAGATTTTATTTTACACCAATGTACAACTAAGTGTACATCGGGACGATGCAGCTGCGTGAAAAAAGAAATTAAGTGTAACTGCCGCCGTCACCCTGGCAGATCATGCAACAATTTCTAGGCCCTGAGATCAAATTGTAAAAACATTTATCTGTTCAATTTTTGCCTATTTCTATTTTTCAGCAATACGCCACACACATTATTGTATGTTTCTTTCCCTGCAAGAGATTTTAAAATGTATCTTTGAAGTTTTCTAATGTATTTTGTGAGTTTTGTAAATTAGACATGCATTATGATGAAATAAATTTCTACATGTATCTGCTGTATCCTATTATTCTTTGCATTTCAGTTAGTTATTCTTTTTTTATCTTGTTATCTTCTCTTTTGAATAAATTGCTATTCCATCGAGATAACTCTACTAGTCTTATTTCTGCTTCTACGTCTACTTTATCTGCTTCTCTCTCTTTCGTTCGCTCTCTCTCCAAATAAACATGATTGTTCAAATTAGGCAAACCTGTTCATATCGGGCAAAATGGAGCTGCATAATGTGAACATTAGTCAATTTTCTGCCTAATGTTGACAATTTTTAACATTAGGCAAGTCATCTGCCTAATGTTCATATTATGCAGTTTACAATAACATACAAAAAATTATCCACGTTGAGCGCAACATATATCTATATCATACCAAATAAATAAATAATTTGTACATGTGTACATTACATGTTAGCGATTGATATTTTTAAAAAGACTGGCATGGTCTATGAAGTTGTCCTCAGGGTGATAATATTAACATCAAATTACACCTGTTATCTCAACTAAAACTTTGTACATCTCCCCTAAAACAAAGAAACGGTAAATTTTCCCCACTTACCACACTATCTTACAGTATTTAATGCTTAAGATTGTGCCAAGGGGCACCCAAAATTATCGCTCAATTTATCAACACATTCCAAGATCGCTTTTTAATTGACTGACAGGGCAGACAGATGTAGCACATCAGGCTACAATTGTATAGAACAATTTTGAAATACTTCTTATGCATAAGCTAAGAATTGTATAAACGTGTTGCTTGTGTGGTTTTAAAAGCATTTCGTTTACACACTTTTAAAACAAACCATTTTTCAAACACGAACAGTTTAGCGCCACAAAAAAAAAAGTGAAAGAGATGATCAAATAGACACATGTTTGCTAAAACAGAAAGCAAAAACTCCAGAAGTGTCATGTAGAAGAGACTGAGTGATTATGTTCTTAACTGAATGAAGTCATGTTTAGGATTGCAGCTTTTTAATTTGTCGTCTTGTTTTTTCAATCTCATTCCTAACAGTACCTTTGATCTTTTGCCACGACTTGCTTGAATGAGTCATTCGATCAAATGAATTCCTCACACTCCGACTTTCCAGGCAAACTTCTTTCCAGAATATGGCTCCTGAAGTGATTCTGAATCAGTTGCTTATGTTCTGCGGACAAGAAATCCCTGTTTCTCGACGTTTCGCTCACATATGATGTCTTTGCCATCTTCTTTTTAGAGTTTTTAGGAGATGATCTTGACACCATCTTCTGGTTAATTGTTGACCTTTTCCATCTCGACTTTGACGACTGCTCGCTTTCTCGAGATGATGTAGAAGCCATCTCCTGGTCTCTTCTTGATGCGTTACATAGCTGTGCGATCTGTTGTGGTGTACGATGATAAAACTGCATGGTCAGTGGCTGTGGGAAAAAAAATCATTACTACGCATTAAAAACTAGTTGATTCCTTTGAACACAAACATAGTCAATGTTAAATACAAGTAGTAGGTCAAAGCTTATACGACTCACAAGCTTTTTAAATTATCAACATAGATCTAGAAAAAATGTCTCTTGAAAACATCATCACTTTAGTTTTTGCAATGTTAATAATCAAACCATATTTTTTCTTGCATTGCCTTGATCCCTTAACTCTGGGTGGAGTCGTTGGGGCGCCACTGTGATGAGCTGTGTACCAGTCTGCTGCTCATCTTTCACGGTCATGAGCCAGGGCTTGGGTTTTTCCAAATGGCTTCCCTGTCCATACTTCAATGTCGTTGCTCCATCTTTGCTTCTGTCTGCCTCTGTGTCTCTTCTTCTCGACAGTTCCCAGGAGGATAGTCTTTACCAGGCCATTGGATCTTGTAACATGGCCGTAACAGCGGAGTTTCCTGGTTTTTGTTTTCACAGTTGTAAGGAGTTGCTTCGTATGAGCCAATATTCGCTGTGATGAAGTCAATGCGATAGACTGCATGCGAGCAGCTCCACCCAGGACTGGGGGGATTAGCACCTATGGTGCATGCTGGATGTATTCATGTTATACCCATGTGGCCGAAGTTCGGCCTGCCTTCTCACACAAAATGTGGCAGCCGCAGAGCAGCGCCACCCAGGACACGTGGTGAGTGAGGGGAAGGCAGGCACAGGGGGAAGGCAGAGAGGGAGGGGGGAGATAAGGGAGTGAAAAAGTTAAACAACATTGTGTGAAGTCCGTGCTATGGAATGCGTGCAAGCAGCATCACCCAGGACAGGGGGAATATATGTGCATGATGGGTGTATTGGTGCAATACCCAACTTCAGGCTGCTTTCTCGGTCCGTAACCCGGAGGTCGTAGGAGCACCACAGATTATTGTTTGACCAGCATACTCCATCCCTCTCTGTCCTCAGCAGCCCTGATGGCTTCGCTCAGTGTCAAACCAGTCAATTTTCGAATGCTGTCCTCCCACCTCTTTTTTGGTCTCCCTCTTCTTCTACCTCCTTGCACTGTGCCTTGCAGAACGGTCTTTGCAAGGCCTGATGATCTGGTGACGTGGCCATACCATCGGAGTTTCCGTTTTTTCACCACTGTGAGCAGGTCATCGTGTTGTCCAATGGCTTGCGTGATGGTCTGTCGGACTTCGTCGTTGGTGATGTGTTGGGTATAGGAAATGCCCAGAAGTCTTCTGTAGCACCTCATCTCCATGCTTTGTATTCTTCGTTGTAGATCTGCTGTGATGGTGCATGCTTCGCAAGTATATAGGAAGATGGAGATGACAAGGGAGCGCAGCAGTCTTACTTTGGAATGTAGACTGATGGTCCTGTCTTTCCAAATGGGCTTCAACCTTGTCAGGGCAGCAGTTGTTTGTGTGATCCTGGAGAGGACTTCCTGTCGGGACCCATTGACTGAACAATGGCTCCTAAATATTTGAAGCTATGCACTGTGTTGAGGGATTGGCCTTGGATTTTGATGTCCGTGTTGATGCCATTGGTGTTGTTGGTCATCATTTTGGTCTTCTCTGCACTTATTTCCATTCCATAAGCTCTGGAGGTGGTGTCAAGCCTCTGTACCAGCTGTTCCAGTTCTTGTTCCTCTCCAGGCAATCCATCAATGTCATCCGCAAAACGAAGATTGGAGATTGCTCTACACCCTATGCTGACTGTGCCTTCGTGATCTGCAAGAGCGTCTGACATGATGTGCTCTAGGAAGATGTTGAAGAGTGTTGGAGAGAGTAGGCATCCTTGACGCACACTGATTGTTGTTCTGAACCAGTTCCCGATGACGCTGTTATGAAGTACTGCACTGTCCTCGGTGCATGTACAGTGTATTGGTGTAACTGGCACTCACCCGTCATGGACATCAGCATCAGGATTTTTAAAATCCCTTGCGATGGACTGGGGGGAGGGATTACGATGCAGAGCGCCGCTGTTACACGATATAGATCAATGATAGATTCAGCCCCCGATGCTTGAATCTCGTGTAAATCTAATTCGTTTATCCACGCAACCTGTTCACTCAGCAATAAGGCAGGAGTCGTCGTATGAAGTTTTCCAATTTTATTCAGCAATATCAACAACTGCATTCAAGATCTCTTTCTGAAGATGACTTACTTCAAGCAGACAGTGCACTATTTTTATAGCCTCCCAAAAATGGAGAATGGCTGAGAATGCTCCAGAATGACGCAGTAGTTAGTTATTCATTGCTTACAGGGTCCAGCGGACTGCAAAGAGCCGAATCAGGACCACAAAATCAAGCCCACAACTTGTCTGAAAGAGGACTCACCCCTGATCCGCATAAAAGATCTGCTGAAACAACTCCAGTGGTAACACTGGGACGCTGAGGCTATATTCTAATTTATCGAACCCCCGTTTACAAAAACCAAATAGAATACACACATCATTATAAAATATTAACAAAACACATACATATAAAATGCCTACATTGCTAAATAATAACATCATAGGAAGCCCTAGTGACCATTTGGCAGCAAGCGTCCAATATTTCCAAGCTGATACAACAGACCTCACACACAAATGAGGAGTTTTTTCCCGGAAGAGTTTTCAAGAAAAAAAGATAGGTGATTGGTCTAGCGAAGAAGAAGATAGTATAGTAGATTGATAGAACAGAGTAGGAATGAGGAAGAACAAATGAGAAAGACGGCGACAGTGGGAATTTAAAGCACTAAATTTCCAGAAAGTGGGGATACTATTTATACAGAAACCCCCGGCACCTCGGCGGGGGTATGACGCAGTAACACCCTATCAAAATAAAACAAAATAATCGAAACAATTGTGCGCGTCTCAATCGAATCGTAACTGCCGCCACCCAGGACAGGGGGGATTGGGACCTATAGTGCATTGTATTCTTTTACTTGGTGCTTGGGGTGAAGGGGGGTGTGAGGCTTTCAGTTCAGGGGGGGAGGGGGAGTTGGCATGGATTTAATTTGGTGGGGCCCCCATGGGTAATTCGGCTAGTATACTATATATTCTTAAACTCAACATGGCTTGTTACATATATGTTGGTTACCCTTCCCTTTCCCACACATACACTGGACTTGAATCATGAATAAGTATAGTTATGGAGGTAGGACTGCATGCAGACGACACTTTCAGCATCAGACTACCTGCTTGGGCAGAGAAAGCAAATTAACACCCCTCCCCCATCTACACATACACAGTAAAAATTAAAAGGAGTACACAGGTACCAAAATTTTTTTAAAATCTTACGCAAGAATGTGTCGCTGTCTGTGTCACCGTCCTCGGTATCGGGGACATATTCTGACCCACTAGCACTGTCATCACAGCCTGACCAACTAGTACTGCTCATCACAGCCTGACCCATTGGCATTATCACAGCCTGATGACATGTTCTGCAAGTAAATTGCATTATTCAAAGTTTTAAAAAATCCCAGCAACATAGGGTTTGGGGAGGGTGGGGGGGGGGGGAGGTGTGTGTAAGAAAGTAAGGTTTCAATACTTTCATAATCAGAGGTGCCAACCCCCTAATCTTCTTGTCAGTATTTCCGGACCCGTGTGTCAATACAGTATTTGTTATCACACTTGTCAGTATTTTTTTTCTCGCAAAACCCAGCCAATGACACTATTAAATAACGACAGGCTTCCCTCTAAAACAGCAGGCTATTTTCAGTCCTCTAAAATCACGATGAAAATCAGGTTGTTGAACATCACACTTGTTTTACTCTAAAATCACCATGAATATCAGCTTGTTGAACACAGCGACGTTCAGTGAGTGCAGGAGTACTATTATGAGACCAGAAACCGGTACAGAAGCACCGCTGGCAAAGATAAACGATCGGCAACTTCTCCTCCGTATTTTTATTAAAGCTACCGTATTTCCGTATTTAATTCACTTCGCCGGAATTAAATACTGTCAATCCGTACTGGTTGGCACCTCTGCATAATAGATTATGATCAGACTCAGTTCTTTTATTTTACAAATGGGCTGTCAGGTTAGTTTGCACAGCATCGGATTCTTGATCCAGGGGTCCCAAATTCTTATCTCGGCAGAAGCTAACTTTATGTGAAGGTTCCTATATCGGTGACCATGTACTAAAGCGCCTCGAGTTACTCTTGATTGAGATATGTGCGCTATATAAGAACAAACATTTATTTACATTTTACCATAATCATCATTCTCAATCAAAACCTTTTTTTAAAATTTAGTTTTCATTGAATTCTTTTGTTGTTGTTTTTTTTAACAGACGATCGGGCCGATCTATTGCCCTGCATGTCCGCGCAAAACAGGTGAAGGGGGCTGATCCGACGAAAATAGTCTCGGATTTTGCTCCAAAAGAACGAAACCGGTTATTCACAGGCTTTGTATAGATCTATGAACAAACTTATTATCGGCCAGACGGAATCGTCCAGACGGAATCTGATCTATTTTCCAGTGGTTTATTGGGACGGTGTGAAAGATGCACGGCCAGCAATCGTTCATTATAGCAGTAAATTTTAGTCTGCTGTATTGTTTTTGTGTAAATAATATTAACTTGGCTGTTTCGATTTGAATGTGGAAAGCAGTATAATACTATAATATATGATACTATAATAATTTGTATTTTGTGAAAATATACATTGCTGTTACCGTCTTCTTACTCCCGATGCTCACAGAACGAAGGAAAAGTGTGGCTCATAAAATACATCATTATCACAAGGCTATTATTAAGAAGACGTTAACAACAATGTATATTTAATTTTCACAAAATACAAATCAAATTCATGTACTATATTCATCTTGAAATTTCAATCTAGGCTCACTTTCAGAAAATGTATCATTAGCTACACATGTGAAAAGTTCCGGGGTGCCAAAAATAAAAACAAAACGATAGGCCTGTCACTTTCAGCCAGATCTAATTACGTATTTGGACTGGTAGTGGTACTCAAAATGCTTGTCACCTTCACATTACCTCCCGCATTCACCTCCTTGCTCAGAAATAAAAGAATAATCTACTATAAGAATCTTGCATAATTAACAGAGGTTAAACTGGGATCGCGCTAGCTTTTACAAAATTTCAGGATGTCACTTTTACTTTTATTAACTGCCGACAGTCAAAATCTCCTCTACATCTAGCGCCGTAGCGGCATGTATGACAGCCGACGTTTTATGTTTCATTAATCGTAGCAATTGCTGTTCATCTAGTTACTCTACACATTTTTCACTGTAAGCCGAAAGCAATTTTGATTTGCCCCCACCATTCATAGTTTGTAAACTACAAGGATGGCTACAACTAAAATAACTGTCATGGCTGCCTCACAGCACAGCAAAATGTCAGATATGTTGGCAGCCCCATTCAGTCTGCTAGCAGTGCAGACTCACTTCACATGGAGCTGAGTTTTACATTCAAATAAGATTGCAACCAGCCTTTTTTTTGTAACCAACTCGGAAAACGGTTTTATAGATCACTAGAAGCCATTCGTTAAAAGTCAAAGCAAAAAAAATGTCTGAAAAATGACTTCTTACCTTTAGCATCACGCTGCACGGATTTCTAGATCACGATGTGGCGTCACAACTTTGGCGGGCATTCTGTGTTGGACAACTCTGTTGATTGGTTTAGCCGCTCGTGTCTTTCCATACGAAGACCAATCAGATTTGAGGTCACAAAAGGTCAAAAACTTAATGAGGCAATTGAAGAGAGAGCTATGAGATGAAAATTCTGCTCTCAAAGTGTGTGTATATGTGTGTGTGTGTATGAATGACACTCTGACGTTATTCTGAGTTAGTTGAAATATTTGCATGGCGACGTTAGTTACGATCTTATTACGTGATTTATGAGTTTGACGTTGTGAGTTCATAGGAAAAAGTAACTCACAACGAAACGGTAACTCAGAACCCCGGTGAAAAAAATTACCAAGGACTTGGGAACCTACGGTAGGCTGACGCACACCACACAATGTACAATGTACAAATTAATTAAAAGAAGAAATTAAGTTTTTGTTTTCAACTATATCAGATATCTAAAAACGTTTTTTTAGATTAACAAATAACTAAAAATGGAGCATTTCAATCCTACTAGGCAACTGAGGTCTCGCCACAAACTAAACATAAAGAAAGAAAAAAAAATGTAATGAATTAGTAAAGAGAATCTGGAAGGCTGGTGATTTTAATGTTTTTCTTCAATGGAAAGAAAAGCTACCAAACTCTTAAAATTGACAGAATGTACCTGATCAGGGTCAGCTCCATAGACAAAGGTGATGGGGTAAGCCAGCTGATAGTTCTCTGGGATGGTGAAGTTGCATGGTCGGCTCGTGTCCAAGGTTGGGACGTTGAGATTACGGTTGACAGGCACAATCAATGTCTGCCGTGCTGTGGCTCCTGCTCCATCTGTCACCTCAACTTCCAACTGAAGAGAAGCAGAATAAAGACACATGAAGTTAAAACACAAATAAATGACAAAGTATAAACATTAAGATGTTTAAATAGGAAGAAAATTGTATTTCTGTGCTGAAATAACTTGGATTTCTAGATGTTGCATCAAGTTATTTAAAGTCACCCCTACACAAACATTATAGCTTTATACACAACATGAAATAACTTAAACCTGATAAAAGAAAGGTACAATCTATTTCAACCAGCAAAATACAAAATGCAACTTTCTTCTATCATTGTAACTTTCTTTTACTGCATCATAAACTCCTCAGAAGATGAAATTACCAACAGGAAACCAAAACTTTTTTTCCCATTGTCTACTTTTCCTTACCGTGTACTGAGTGTGCATGGCTGTATCATTAACCAGAGGACTGATGATGCTGATGCTGGCTCCAGTCACGACACCATTAGAGACGATGTTGTTGACTGTGAAGTAAGTCCTTGCCGTGCTGTCTCCCAGCAGAGTGTAATTATTGATGCGAAACTCCGACTGGACAGAAAAAGACAGCACAAATAATAAATGACTCACTAATACAAGTGAAATGCCCCTCAATAAGTTACAACTCAATACTTATCACTAGCTATTGCCTTAAATCACTGCCCTATGGGCTTGACTGAGAAATACAAGTGATCAGAACCCAGTATTATTATTATTATTATTATTATTATTATTAATAAAAGTGATCAGAACCCATTATTATTATTATTATTATTGTTATTATTATTATTATTATTGTTGTTGTTGTTATTATTATTATCATTATTATTACCCTTAATATTATTCTTCTTATTATTATTACTATTACTATTATTATTATTATTAAAATACAATAATACTTACAATAGTATCTGGGTCGGTGGCAGAAATAGTGTAGGAGATGGTGTTCTGGTCAACACGCAGCTCAGTCACATTTACAGTGGATGGCGTAAATATGGGAGGGATGTTTCTCACAATGTTAAACGTCAAGACAGCAGTGGAGAAACGACGTCCATAATATGTTCCCTGGTCTGATGCTCTCACTGTCACCTACACAACAAAAATTTTAAAAGAATAAAATAAAATAAAATAAATTATTTAAAAAAAAACAAAATTAAAAGTGTAGTCACTTGTCAATAATTAGCAAAATCAAAATTAAAAATAAATAAATAAAATAAATTATAAAATAAATAAATAAATGTACTAATAAATAAACCTTCAACTCTTGTTAAAACTGATCTCATAAAACTGGTACCAGTAAAACCTTTAGATCTTAAAAATATTATTTAGAAATTATCTGTACTGAGACAAATGCCTCTTCTTCAGCACCTCAAATGTACTGTGAATGCCAAAAACAATATCCGTTTTTTTGTCTTCATCAATGTACGCAGTTGAAAATCAATTTAGTGAAGACATTTATAAATGAAATAAAACAAAAAGATATAAAAATATCATAAACAAATTGTGTACAATATCACCGAAAGTGTACCTTTTACTGCATGTTTTTCATAACAGACCAACTGTTTGCTTCAGATTCTAGCAAGACAGAGGATGTTCCTACTTACCGTGTATGAATTGACACCGTTGTTGGCGGTAAGAGGGGCTGCCACAGACATTATCCCAGTGTAACCGTTGATGAAGAACAGGTTGTTGCCAGTGGTCGGTGTCACTGAATCGATGCTGTATGTAATGTTGCTATTCAGAGTGTTCTGGAGGACCCACCGACATTAAAGTTAAAAAACAATCGACAACAGAGAAGTGCTAAGTCCAACTGGCTTAGAAGTATAGCAATCAGTTATGTTGCGCACAAAACCAACTGAAGATTAAGATAGTTGCATTAGAAAGTCAAATCCCTAGTTACTTGCTTCCTTCAATTTCATTATTAACTTCATCGGTGTAGACAAAGGGACTAGAGTACATGAAAGCAAACTTACAGGAGGGTCCCTATCAATGGCATTGACATCAACGACCAAGGTGCCCAAAGGAACATTTTCTCTCAGCGTGATAGTGTTGGAAGGATCCAGAGTGATGACAGGGTCAAAGTTGTTCACATCCTGAAAAATAAATCCTATGTACTTATTTAAGCTTCAAAACAACAACCAAAAAACCTATATACAAACAAACAAAAAAATTTGAAAATTTTTTTAAGCTTTAAATAACATATTTTTGAAAGATTCTTATCAGTTAAAATCCAAATTTTTGAAGTAAATTTGTGATTAATAAGTATACTTACCCTGACTCATTGGTGCAACTAACTTGACGTTGCCTAGCAATCGCCAAAATTTCGGGAAGGAATATCAAAAAGGCCACACCATCTGCTTCAAATGCTACATCCGAGAGAAGGCCTGAGAAGTGATGAACCTCGCTATAACGCCTACCGGAAGCGAGCGTTACCAAAAACAGTTTTCAGAGAAAGGTCAACGAAAGAGGCCAAAGACAAAGGTTCGAAAGTTTGGCCTCTAAGAAAAGCCAGTACCAGGAACAAATCCTAAGCAGGAATCCTGTGTGGGAATCTGGCTTGGCAGAGAGAGTAGCCTCTAATAACATCAGTGACAACATGCGAAGGGCTGCGAGACGCGACACCAAGCTGAGGCAATGTAGTGCTGATAGCAGAGTGGCGCACTCTTACCGAGGTGGCCGATGCTGATGACTCTGTAGCAAAATGTGCCAAGTGATTGGCAATATCCACTTCAGAAGGGGAGCAAGGATCAACCCGCACTGCGCGATACCACTGAACCCAACGCCTCCAATGAGAATCATAAATCCCTCTCGTAAAAGAGTGATGTGACTCCTCTAAGAAAGAAATAGCTTCCCTGGAAACGCCAGAGCGCCTCAGGGATCTCTTCACAGTAGCCAGGCGTGAAGCGCTAGCACTCCAGGATTTCCATGCGGGATGCCTGACCGAGGCTGAAGGAGTGACCTTTTCACTACCATTAGTGGCAGGCAGCGACCCTGCAATAGACGCAGTAGATCTGTGTACCAAGTCTGGGCAGGCCAACATGGAGCCACGAGAATCAGGCCTTGGAAACTCCTCCTCTGCCTTCCGCAGCACATGTGCAAGAAGTGCAAACAGCGGGAATGCATAGGCTTCGAGACCCTTCCATGAAATGGACAGAGCATCAACCGCCCAAGCTTGACAGTTTGCGACAGGAGACACATACAGAGCCAACCTGTTGCTGAACTGAGTGGCGAACAGATCCACTGTGGGCTTGAACAGAATCTTCCAGATTGGCTGAAGCACTGAGTGGGAAAGAGTCCATTCTGTGTTGAGAACACAGTGCGGACGACTCAAGAGGTCTGCCAAAACACTGACATATCCCTGCACATGCTTGGCTGAGAGAGAACTGCCATGATCTCTCAACCACAGGAGATCCTCCACTTGCCTGGAAACTTCGGAGAATGAGTACCTCCCTGATGGTTGATGTAAGCAACCACCGTGGAGTTGTCCGACAAGAGCAGGACCCTGAGGTAGCTTTCTCTGGAAACAGCGCAGTGCCAGAGAAACTGCCTCCATCTCCATCCTGTTTATGAGCCATGGCAGTTGCTCTCGCGACCACATTCCGTGCGCTGTGAGACCATCTGTGTGTGCACCCCACCCCAGGAGAGAGGCATCCGTGAAAATCTCTGCCACTGGCTGCGGTGGTGTGATCGGTAGACCTTCTGACAGCCAGCGAAGATCTTTCCACAGAGATAGCGCTGGTCAGGAGGAACTGAGAGACCGGAAGGAATCCCAAGAGTCCCGATCTTGACGCCAATGGGAAACCAACCATCTCTGCATTGGCCTTTTGCGCGCACTCGCCAGAGGCACCAAACCGCACAGAGAGTAGCATGTTCCCATTAACGAAGCTACAGTTCATGCTGACACCCACTCTCGGCTCTCCTCAGAGGAGAGAAGAGACTGGAGCCTCTGAACGCGGCGCTGCACTGGGCAATTCTGACTTTACGAGAATGACAGCGAACCCTAACCGCTGGGCCCATTGCAGAACCACCCCTGTGTGTTTTAGACACATCTCCTGAGCCTGCGCCTTGACAAGCCAGTTGTCTAGGTATGCTGAGAACCGAATACCCAGCCTGAAAACTGGTAGAGAGTGGCACAAAGGCAGCCTCAAAGGTCCCCATTGCACCTTGAACCCCGACCTTATCACCTCTTGCACCCAGCTGCTTCCGGAGGCAAGCACCATCCAAGCCTAAAGCTTGGTGGATAGTCCTCTTGAGGCGTGCACGCCCGCAAATGGGGGATGAAAGACCGGGGCAAGTCATTGAGTGGAAGGCCCATTGTTTTGAGGCTTGGCCCCTTTTCCACCCCTCCCACAGGGCGCGGAAGAGGAGCCATCCCTCTTGCCACGAGAAAGGCGGCCACGAAAAGACTGTCGTCTACCTAGCGAGGCAGCCCCTCTGAAAAAGCTGCCACCACATCCTCCCCAAAAAGACGCTTGACCTGCAGAGGCCAGAGTCCTGGTGGAGGCCTGGGCAAGGAGGGAAAAAGCATCTGCATTTGCCCTTTCCGCTTCCTCACTAACCGCCGCTCTGACATACGGGCCAAAAAGAGAGCTCTGAGAGCCCGCAAAGAGGACACCAATGCCTGTGGAATATGCTTGGCTTCCTCAAGAATAGCGTCTCTTCTTGCCAACACAACACTGACATAGGAAACCGCTTGCGCATGGCAACCCTGCGATGCAGTCAGGTTCAAAGCACTCAGCAGAGTGTGAACCAAAGCAGGAAACACATCATCCCTGAACTCGCCGTCCTCGTGAAAAAGTGCGCCGAGATCGAGTCGAGTAGAGCATCCACAGTTGAAGTACACTCCAGCGAGCGCAAAGTGGAAAACCCTTTGGCCGAAAGCTTCACTGACTTCGGGACCAGAGCAACATCCTTAAGCAGAGAAGCAGAGATAGGTCGTCCCTTGTCACTGGAAGCGTCGTTGAAGGCAGGGCAGCCCTGGCTAAAATTTTAGCTGACTTCATGTACTTCTTATCCAACAACAAGATACCTTTGTTGAACGAGTTAGGGAACTGAGGCACAGGCTTGTTAGCAACAACCGGAAGTTCATCCTGTTTCACACCACGCATCGTGGCCAGCGCCAAGTCCCAAAATTGCGCAATGGCCTGAGATTCTTTCAAAACCAACACAGTAGCCGAAGAATCAGCTGAAGCCAGAGACTCGCCCAGAAAAGACCGGCCAACAAGTCTATGCTGGTCAACCTGTCTCAACACATGAGCAGCAAGCCAAGCCGCCAGCTGCACCGCCTCTTTAGAAACGGCATCTGCCAAAGAGGCCAATGGCGCAACATGATCCGCATCGGAAGCCTGAGAGGCATTAGACCACTGACCTTCTTCTTCTGCACAAGAAACAGCCGAAAGCTCAACTGACAGGTTGTCTATAGCGGAAAAGCGCTGAACATCAGGATACCCGTGCCATGCACCAGAAATGGAAGAGGCCTGACGGCCTGATGGAGTCTATCCAAACCGGAAACCGGAACCCCATCAAAAACAGAACTTGTCTGAGGTGGGCCGGAAGAGGGCTGACCGGAAGTGTTCACTATGGCCGGGGGCCAAACGCTATGATAAGGTACAGTCCGACTGACACCGGAAGCGGAAGCTTCAAAGAGCAGTCCGCTCGCACCGGAAGTCGGCACTCCCTCAATCCCCCCATGACCGGAAGGAGAGAGGGTCAGAGGACGGCTGGGGGAAGCCGTTGCAATGTCGGAGAGATAGGCCTCCAATAATCTCGGTCCGGCTATTGCTCTTCCGCATGCAGCTGGGCCCATTATGGTCAAAAGAGCATGCAAGGCATCCAGCTCGTGATCAGCCAGGGGTTTCGACTCTCTCTGAATGGCAGAGTCGACAGCGCATGGAGGGTCAATAACTCGTTCCCGGTCCACATGCCTCTGAACCAGAAACAGCGCTGTGGCCACCCCTGACACAGCCACAGCGCCGAGCTCACCCGAAAACCTGGGGGCGGCCGGAAGGAAGATTCAGGAAACAGTTTGGACAAGGAAAGCTGCACAGCCAACCAGTACATCTCCTGCACATTGGAGTCCGAAACGAGTGGGCTCGGCTGAGAAACAGGGACCATCACGTCCTTCCCGTCTAGTCTGGAAACACAGCCTTCACCAATTTGGGGCTGACGCTGGCGGAACCAGGCTCGACAAGAGGTACCAAGAACGCTAACAAAAGGCTAAACCCTTGAAAAAAGAATTGCCATAAAGGCTAGATCCCTGACTTAACCAAACAGCCGTTAAGTCCAAAATGCTAATAGCCAAAAAGAAGCTGAAGTGTATGTCGAAACAAGAGGGCATAGACTACACGTCCACACAAAACAAATGCCAAGAAAGATCTGATTGGTTTTAAAGCTGGCCGTGAGCTTGGGGTATTAGAGGTTTGCTCAGCATGTGCAGAATAAAGAGGGAGGGGAAGTAACCCACCTGTTGTTTTCTTACAACTTCCGTTGTGAGGGTGATTACTAGGCAACGTCAAGTTAGTTGCACCAGCGAGTCAGGGTATAGTACGTGAAATTAATTGCAGGACAGGCCTCTTGAGTGAGTTTCAAAGCCAGTCATGAGCTGCAATTGGTCATTGTGATGTTTCAAACCTGAAGTAAAGTACAAAGGCACTTCGAAAATGAGTACTCACCCTAACATAAACCGTCACTGGCACACAAGCCCTTGGGATGCCGCAGTTGGCAGCTCCGTCAGAGGTGGTGATAGTGAAGGTGTAATTGTTTTTGGTGTTATAGTCCAGCATTGCAGAAGTCACCAGGCTGCCATTCATGGGAGAAGAAGTGATGCTGAATGCCGCTGTTTCACCACCGGAGCCAAACTGATACTGGATGTTCTTTATAACATCGAGGTCTGTAGCCTGCACAAGCACACCAGACATACACCATCAAGTTGCACTATATTATAATTATATAAAGTTACATGATACTAAATGTGCACAATTTCATATTGTCCTCTGTCAGGCATACACTCACTCACATACACATATGCTATTCAAACCACTACAACAAATCAAATGTAAACACGCTGAAACAAACCAACTAAACTGGAAAATCCTGATTATAATATCAATTAGACTGCTCTTTAGTCTGAACATATAATGATACATAACCATGAATACTAATCTACATCAAAATTAGGGGAACATTTTGTCACACCATGTCACCACTAAACCCCCTTCTATAATAGCTATCTTTAGAGATAGCCGCACTTTGGGTTCAGTTGAAGAAAATGTGCGTAATAAAATCCTTTTTTTTAATTTTAAATTATTATTATTATTATAAAAACTAAGTTGTGAGTTTCTATATTAAATAATATAATAGTGTGCAATATTGTGCTGGCTTATTCGCTCACAAACAGGCAGTAAATTGTGAAGCAACATTTAAATGATCAAACTGTTTCTGCATCGGGCAGCAAGTTCAGGATTCATCTAGCTCAAAACCAAGTGTTACAAAGTTGGGGAAGCACTTACTGTAAACTGGCCAACTGACGCTCCTGCAGGCAATTGCTCATCAACGTAAAACTCGTACCGGTCCCGATCAAAAAGTGGTAGATTGTCTTGAAGGTCACCGATGTTGACAGTAGCCTAATTAAACAACAACAACAACAAAAATGAAAACAATACAGAATGAAGATATCAATTTGATGAAAATAACAAATTCAATAAAGTTACACTATTTAGTTATTGAAAAAAAAGCACAATTTCATATTCTCCTGTCAAGCACACACTCATAAACATACATACATGCATACTTTGTCTTGTTTGCTCCCTTTCTCTTCCCCCCCCCCCCTCCCCCCTCTCTACTTTGTGTTCTATTTCTCTCACAACATAATCATGACACACACATATACATACAAACATATATGCCTTCACTATCCAAAATAAAAGTACATTTTAAAAAGTTAAACATCAAGTTTGAAAGGTAATTCCATTGCAAAACTTGGTAATTAATTTCTCTCATTACATAATTCTAATTTCCAGTATTGCTGCTTTTGTTGTTGTTGAGGATGATGATGATAACGTTATGTAGCCGGGCGGGCTACAAGGAATTTCTGACCTTGCGATACTTAGGCCTCACTCTGTTCTCTGTTATGTTTAAACTAGCTGTTTGCGTCTAACGATTATAGGCTTTAAGGGATCTGAAAAATATATATATCAAATTATTGCATACAGCTAGTTTAAACATAACAGAGAACAGAGTGAGGCCTAAGTATCGCAAGTTCAGAAATTCCTTGTAGCCCGCCCGGCTACAGTTATAATTGATCTTATTATTGCAACTTACCTGACACACACCAATGTTGCCACCTCCGTCAGTACCAATCACGTTAAACAGGTATTGATGCTGGAATTCGTAGTCGAAAGACCTCGAACTTGTGATTAAACCAGAAGCTGGGTTAATTTGGAAGCTGGAAAGAGTAACAAAAATAATGATGCAACAACATCAAAACAAATAAATAAGGAAACAAAATATTTACTTAAACCCAAGTAGAAATGGTTGCAATATTGTAAATTTGAACTTGTCACTTTTTTGTCCATACAGTGTCAAATCTTCTGCACATTGCCTATGAATCTTGTCGCCATCAGTTAAATCAGTAATAAAGGGATAGGTTGTGTAAAGTGTATTCAGTACTGAATAGAACAATACAAGTGATCATACGGTGAAAGAAACAATGCTGTCTTATTACTTAGTGGAAAAAATGACAATTAACTGTAAGTTAACATATAAATAATGCAAATCCCAAACCAAAATCCACACACACAATGAGAAACCTTACTCAGTGTTGGTTGGCCGAATACTGTAAGTGACACTGGAATACGGGGTGTTGGCTGCATCGTTATCACTGGCCTACAAACAAATTGAAACAACTTTTAACAGAAATATACACTTTTAAACAGGATTTTACTAAGGGTGTATACATGCACAAACTCAAGGCAGCAGAACACAGAGGCATTACTCTCTGGAGAAGACGCAGCAAACTTTTATACATTTTTACATTTCTATCTGTGCAAGTTTTATTCACAAACTACCACATGCTAACAGCTTTGAAGGTCATTTTAATGATCTTGAAAATGAATCCTATTAGTATAACCTTTTTTACCATAGCCTACATACAAAAAGTGTGTGGCAGCAGAAGACAAAACCAATAACCTCAGGAGATGACCAAAAGCTTTACAGCCGAATCCTTATTTCTTTACCTTAATAACCACACAACCATACCTGTCACAGTACTGAGCTTACTCGTGAAGTAATACATATGAAACAGGATCACATTGTATTTTTGTTGTTGTTGTTGTTGAACCTCAATTGCATGCAAACCGAATCCACCTTTTTTTTTCTTCTTCTGGTTTTATCTTTTCTTTTTTATTATTTGATCAGGTTTAGTCAGGTCTTCTTCATTTATTATTATTATTATTATTGTTATTATTATTATTATTATTATTATTATTATTATTATTATTATTATTATTACTATTATTATTATTAATATTATTTTATTTTATGTAGACACAATTGTAAACAAAAATATGACTAAATCATGATAATGTTCAACACAATCTACAGTATCATTACAATTAGAACACTTGTTATTGTCCATGGCTTTCATTTTAGGCAACATAATATTGGTAGGGTAAAATTTTGCAAAATTTTCCAAAGAAGGACCCGGAGTCTAAGCTCTTTTGAAGCATTAACAGCAACTGACCAGTAATCATTAATATCAAAGTCAAATTCTCCTTTCCAAAAGGCAACCGCACAAGGACAAGTTCTTTTCTCTGCAACAAGCTCATTCCTAAAATCCGTTGCTTTGGACAATATTTTACTCTAAAGGAAGGAAAAACTTGAGTGCCAGCATGATCATTATAATTGGAAAACCTATGTAAGAATCTAGTTACAGCAGCCCAAATTGCTGTATATTCAAGGATCCTCCTGGAAGAGTTTCCAAGTCTGACACACATATGCTGGAAAGAGAGAAAACTATTGGCATCAACAACACCAATCGCAAATATACAACCACTGTTAATCCAGTCTTCAAAATACAAAACATTGCCTGCATATTGGATGTTATTATTGTTCCATTTTATTGTTGAGACATTATCAACAACATGTATATTGTTATCTAACTACATCTTTGACACACAACGCCAAAAGGAATATTTTACTTTTTCTAATCCTCTAAATTTATTACTCTTGACATTTTAATAAAAGCATGCATAGTTAGACTCAAAATGAGAAAATAGGAGGTTTGGTGTCAAAGATCATCTGTACATGTGGCTGCGTTCTGCACAAACACATCACCCACTGCAGTAGGAACAACAACTACTACACTTGTCTAGAATCAATCATCTTCAGGCTGCCGTGTGCAAAAATATCACATAAAATACTTCTCTTTTCAAAAGCTTTACGGTTACGGTCCTTTTCTCGCCAAACAAATGAAAAGGAATGTGTTCAGCACAATCAGAATAGTATCGGGAGCTAAAAGCGCTTGCATTAAATAAATAAACTGTGACAAAAGAAATGTTTTAATAATACAATTTTTTCCAAGAATACTCTTTTTCCATGAGGAAATCCATCATTTAACTTTGGCAATTCGTTCTGTCAAATTCTCTAGAACATCGGATGTACATTTATTATTACAAAAATACACCCCAAGAATTTTTATTTAATATTTCCAGATAAAACAAAATATTAAATATGTGTCAGTACAATTTTTTCTGCATCCTATCCACACAGCCTCAGATTTATTGCTATTTATATGCAATCCAGAAAATACAGAAAACTGTTGGATATTATCTAAAGCATGTTTCATATCTTACTGTTCTGTCATGAATAAAGTAATATTATCAGCATATCAGATAATTTTAGCAATTTCCTAAAAGTATAAATCATTAACTCACCAATTTTTAATTCCTTTAATTTTTCTATTCACTCTAATTTTAATAGCTAAGATTTCAAATGCAATTATGAAGGCCAGTGGTGAAAAAGGACAACCTTGTCAAATCCCGGAATCAGTATGGAAGCATTCTGATAACATCCACAATCCTGGGTGCAGCTTTGTGTATTACACAATAATACCCGCACCCGCACACGAAGTTTGGACCAAAACCAAATTTCTCAAAAGCACTTAGCATAAACTCTTTTGAAAAACGCTCAAAGGTTTGACTATAATAAACCGTAATCAATAAACCAGGCTTATCCTGTTCATTAAGTTGTTCAGTGACATCATCAAGAAGGCTAAGAAGGGTAGCAACGTTTCTTCCCCTAATATACCCACCTTGATCCTTGCTAACAATATGATCAATTACATAGTTTAGACGCAGCGCAAGACAATTAGCTAACAATTTATAAAGTGAATTTGTCAAAGAAATTGGCCTCCAGTTTTTAATTTCATTTCTGGGTAAACCTTTACCTTTAAGTGTGAATGTGATCACAGCACAACGTTGTGAAAGAGAAAGCTAATCGTTGTCAAATGCTGCATTGAAAGATCCAATACCCAGGGGCAGAATATGTGTCCAAAATATTTTAAAGAATTGTATAGTTAAACCATTGTTGCTGAGCCATATTTTATTTATTTCAGTGCACTTAGTATTTCATATGCATCAAGTTTTCCCTCACAGCTATCTTTTTGCTCTTGTGATAAATGCGGTAAAGCAGCAGAAATTCAAGAAACAATCTATTTTCTCACTTTTTTTCACTGTTAACTTTCTTTTTATAGATATTAGCAAAATGGCTATGTTGCAATGTCACAATATCATTATGACTAGTTACTATCACATCATGTTCATTTTTTAGACAATCCATAATTTTCCCATTTGCTCTGGATTTTTCAAGATTTAAACATTACTTAGTGGTTTTTTCCCCAAAGGAACACACTGCTGAAAACGTACTTGTACTGTTCCCACACTGAAGCCGATGGGCTGATTTTCGCTGATGGAGAAAGTGCAGATTCCATTGTTGGGAAAAACTGGAGACTGGTCATTGATGTCTGTCACGATCACAGTGATGGCTGCTTCATCAAACTGAAAGATCACCAATAGAAATTAATGTATAATTACCAGCATTAAACAGTTTGTGATGCAGCAGTTTCCAGTGATGCACAAGTGGAGAAAAGCCCTTTACCAATCAAAACCCCAAACCCGCTCTCCCTAAATACTGTAGCAACCCTACATTCTATCCATGCTCCACAAAAATCCAACTGTCCAACAAAAGTAACATAATATGATGGCTTAAATCACCTGTATTCATTACATCTAGTGATTACATCTGTTTCTCTTAGAAATTCATTTCAATTCAGTCATTTAAATCGTGTTTAAAACTCATTATTTTCCTTCCACCGATTAAAATGAATGAAACAGATCTGCAAAGTCATAGTGCTCATGTGTGTGTACGCACATGTGTGTGAGTGTGTGTGTGTGTGTGTGTATGTGAATCGTTAGTTGTTATATATAAAGTTAATGTTAATAGTTAATGAGTTTTCATTATTTTGGTTTATAGTTAAAGTTTTATGTGCCTAGAGCTAAGTCTAGATTAGGCACATAAATAATAATAATAATAATAATAATAATAATAATAATAATAATAATAATAATAATAATAATAATTTTAAAAAATAATAATAATAATAATTAGGAACATAACACAATGAAGCTTGAGCACAAACACACATTCACTTACTCCACTTCCATGAATGAACACCAAGACCTTACAATGTCTTGTCTCAAGAGGATCAATATTTTATGCTGCTTCACAATATATGTATCTTTGATTATTTGTATTGGGGTTTTGTGCGTATGAGTGTGTGTGTGTGTGCAGCTAGGTAGAAACGACTTTACTCTGACATACACTTGAAACTCTACGTACTTTCTTTTGACGGCCCAGTTATTTTGACGTCAAAATAGTGTTCCATTAGTGTTAGGGCTGTGTTAGGCTTAGTGTTACGTTAGGGTTAGGGTTTGGGTTAGGGTTAAGGATAGCTTCAAAAAATGGCAAAATGTCAAAATAATGTCAAAATGATGGTAAATGTGTCAAAATAATGTATGTAGAGTTTCACGACAGTCATCACAAAGTCGTTTCTACAAAAATGTGTGCGTGTATGTGTGTGTGTGTGAGCGTGCGTCACTGTGTGTGTGTTTTTTTTTTCTTCTACATTTTCATAATTATTCTTTATCAATAAGACAGATTCTCACCAGGTTTCCAACAGTCTGTGTGACCCTCATGGTCAAAGTGTACTGGGGAGTTCTCTCACGATCAAGCCCGACAATGTTTCTCAGGATCTGGTTGCCAAAGCTGTCACTGTTCAACAAAACCAAAACCAAATGAATTTATTTAAAAAATGCATGGCTCTACCATTGAACTGTACCAATTGCACATTCAAAAAACGTTAGGAAAAATTCAACCTTGTACATAAATTAGAAAACAAATTAAGTAATATGAGCTGAAAACAAAAACACTACATTATTTAAATAAAAAATATAGCTTACAATTAGTGGACTAACAAGCTTACAAATACTCAAAGACATAGCAAAACCTGCACTACACAACACCATTATAAATAATTTTTTTGAAAGTGAGATTTGAATTGCAATCTAACACAAACGCAACAAAAAGTCTTAAAACTTACGTTACAGTATCAAAGGCATTGACTTCTGGGACTTGAGATAGGAAAGCGTAGGTCAAAGCATCGTTTTCTGCATCAGAAGCCTTGAAAAAAACAACAACAGATGCTTGTAATTATACTTCTTGCAATCCTTCAAATCAAACTGTCTTCTTTTTCTTAAAATATAAGTGCACAGAGAAGAGAAGAGAACGGAACAGAAAAGAAGAGAAGAGAAAAGAAGCGGGGAATAGAGGAGAGCAGAGGAGAGGAGAGCAGAGGAAAGGATGGAGGAAATTAGTGCAAAGGAGACCAGAGGAAAGCAGAGAATAGGAAAGCAAACAGGAGTGGAGAGCAGAGAAAGACCAACATACAGATATCAACTTGAAAGACATATCAGACAGAACAAGCAGACAGTAAGTGCAACCGACACACAGAAAAACATTGACAGATGAATAAGGAAATTGAAACTTACAGGAATACGCCAGAGACTACTCTGCACTGGCACACCCTCGCTGACGTAGATGGTGTAATTGGTGGCTGTGAATTGAGGGGCTTGGTTGCCAGATGGAACTATGCTGACAATCACGGCAACTCGTGTTCTGCAATAACACAAACAACGAAGTTGTACACTACAACCATAGTAGAGTTGCTGTTCCTTCTCTTCTTCCTACTACTACTACCCATACTACTATTATTGTTATTACTAGTTTATTGCCTCTACCACTACTACTGTTGCTGTTGCTGCTGCTGCTCCTTTTCCTCCTACTCCTACTACTACTACTTTTGCTGTTTTTCTCTTTCTTCTACTACTACCTATACTACTATTATTACTACTATAGTTTATTACCTCTACCATGACTACAGTGGAACCTCCGATAAGACCGTCCAAAATCTGAGAAAAAACGGTCTTATAATGGAGGTGGTCTTATATCGAAAATAAGGGGTGAGGGGTCAGGGTCCGAGGGGTATGTAGTCATCATTTTTTATCCTTTATGATAAGCTGAATTTGGGTCTTCCCAACGTCTAAACCTCTAGCAGTAGACAAACAACTATCCCCCTTTTCACTTCTTTCAATCACTTTCATTGTCTCTGCCAAACTCAAAACTTTCCTCTTGCGCGACGCCATTTTGACAAGCCAGTGTAGGCAAGTAATGTCCCTTACTTGCGAACCGGAAATAGCAGACAACAGCAGGTGTACACTAACATGAGAGAAAAAACGAAAGGTCCAGTCAATAAATTAACTGATATCTCTTTTAAATTGCATAAGACGGTCGTATAAATGGCTTAAGACATGGTCGCTGGTCGCATAAATGAGGTTGTCGCATACCAGAGGTCATTTATTATTGGAAGTGAATCTGTCAGAAGTTTTCAGGTCACATAACCGATGGAGTCATATACCAGAGAGACGGATACCGGAGGTTCCACTGTACTACTACTGCTACTGCTACTGCTACTATTACTACTTCTAATAATAATAATAATAATAATAATGCTCTAACATTTAATTCTTCAAAAAGAAACACAAAATAATGGACTCATTTATGATTTCCGTTAACGTGAGGGGCAGACTCTTAAAACAGACAAGTTTTAAAGCACAGGCTTATACAAAAATAACTTCTTATAATGTTGAAAGCACTGCAACACTTTTGCTAGTGTTGTTCTTTTTCATCATACTAACATATTGAAACACATTAAAAATACTGATCAGACAGAAAAATGTTGAAAATACACAAAAGTGCTCCATCAAATTTGTCAAATTCTCATGATTTGACTTACGTCAGAACGGGTCCTCTAGGGATACCTCTGTCAGACACCTGGACTTGCAAGGTGTAGGTCTGACCTTTGGTGACCAGTCCTCTGAGGATGACGTTGCCATTGGTTTCCACATTAAAAAAGCCCGCTGCCACGGTTGGGCTGACACTCAGGATGGAGTAGTCCAGATTGCTACTGCCACTCTCCACGTCATTTGCACCAAGCTGGATGAAACGCATTAAGACTGAATTATGATCTTTAATTCCTTTACATAAAATTGTTCACCCATTCTTCATTCTGAAACATATGTTTGGTTGATTCTTTTTTTTTTCATCTGCTTAATGGACATCCTTTCCATAGAAAATCCTATTCTATCCTATCCCGTAACTCAAAGGTCGTTGGGCCACCATAGATGATCGTTTAACCAGCATACTCAATGTTTCTCTGTCCTCAGCAACCCTCATGGCTTCGCTCAGTGTCAAGTCAGTCCATTCTCGAATGTTGTCTTCCCACCTCTTTTTCCATCTCCCTCTTCTTCTGCCTCCTTACACTGTGCTTTGCAGGATGGTCTTTGCAAGGCCTGATGCTCATCAGTTTCAGTTTCTTCACCACTGTGAGCATGTCTTCATGTTGTCCAATGGCTTGTGTGATGGTATGTCGGACTTCGTTGTTAGTGATGTGCTGGGTATAAGAAATGCCCAGAAGTCTTCTGTTGCCCCTCATCTCCATGCTTTGTATTCTTCGATGTAGATCTGCTGTGAGGGTCCATGTTTCGCAAGCGTATAAGAAGATGGAGATGACAAAGGAGCGCAGCAGCCTTACCTTGAAATGTAGATTGATGTTCCTGTCTTTCCAAATGGGCTTCAACTTTGTCAGGGCAGCAGTTGTTTGTGCAATCAAATAAGTACAAAATCACCTTTTTCTCTCTTCAATTATTTTTTGGGCAGTCCAGCCTTCAAAATAAAGATATGTCCCATTCCAACAAAATTGAGAGATACAATTAATTTCCTTCTTGAATGTCTTGCTGCCTACTTCTTATTAATACATAATGATTTTGACTCATTATTTGTGGGAAAATCTACAATTCACCAAAACTCCCTTGCAGTAAGCAAACTGTCTAGGCAAAAGTACAATCTTCAGATAATTAAGTTAAGCTTCATAGACAAAGAAACACTGTAAAGCCTTAACATGTTATAACCAAATCTCGTTAAGATTTGTTAAATCAAAACCTTGGTTATCTGATGGTCTTTTAATTTTCTTCCACACACAAAATGAAACGTAGAAAATAAGGCATTGGGGAACATTTCTCCATTTATATTTTTGTCCACTAAATCCAATCCCATTTGTCAGTGTTATTTTTTATTCAACGAATAATCCTCATCAGTACTGATCAAACTAGAATGGCCAAGTCCATATGACTCACATGCTCATTTTTGAATTTGTAATATTCTACATGAAAACGAGTGCCCAGAAAAAAATTAAAACCAAATGCTGGCATTAAAATGCAAAGTAATACTAACTTCGATCTTGTGATGACGATCTTGACCTTCAGAGAACCATGACCTCTGGTTCAAAAATGGACACTCATGTACGATCAAATAAACTATAGGTAGTTGTATTATGCCAAAAAAACAGTGACCTTGGGATGAAATGCTATTCAATGACCTTGACCTTCACATGACCTGATGCTAACGTATGATCAAATAACCCTATGTTGATGCATATATGGGTCAAATTGAGAATCATTCTCTTGCACTTTGACAAACAAGTTTGACTTTTTATCTCGCATAGTTTAGGGCCAAGGTCACTTCAAAGTACCCAAAGAACCTACTTTGGAAATCTCCAGTGACCTGGCCTTTGGAGTGAGTGTAACCAAATTTGCATAGCATATGTGTCTCATCAATACCTGTTATGAATCAAAGAATAATAAGTTCAGTATCAATAACTTAAATAACAAGTGAAATTTTGTGACTGAAAAATGGTAATTGTTTGACAAACATTTGTTGATCCTGTGACCTTGACCTTCAAGTGAAGTCATTCATTAACTGATCATTTTCGAGATCTTATGGGTATATACCATCCTACCAAGGTTGGTTGCAATAAATGAAACTGTTGGATAAATTATGCCACTTGCAAGTTCTGCACAGACAGGCGGCAGTTGGAAAAACAAAATGTTTTTTTAAATATCACTTTTGGACTATTTATGACTGGCACAGATTTGCAAAAATCTGTTAAAACAAAAAAAATATTGGGGGATGAGTAAATAGACTCACACTGCTACATGCCTTAGAGTCAATAAAGGGTATAACTTACAAGAGTGATGAATTCACCAGCGCCCTTGGAATAGTCTCCCTCAGCTTTGGAGATTGTCAGCAGACTAGATGGGACAGTGGGTGAGTTGTCGTTAACATTGATAATGTTAACGGTCAACGTCTGTGTACTGGACCGCATTTCCGCCGTGTCCAGCTCTTGCACTATCACCTGCGGAAAAAAGATATTCCTAACATTCTTTTTCTTTTACTTCCTTTAATCTCCTTTTCTTGTTAACTCTTCTTGGTTTAAGTATTGTTTGATCTCTGTTGCACTTCTTGCAAAACAAGCAACATGACCTTGTGGATATGAGGAAAAATTTGAAATAAGATTTTACAAGACACCCTGTGAACACCATTTTTTTTTTTAAGTCACTAAAAATAAAGTGACACCTTTGTACATTTTTTAAAAAAAAATGAAAAAAATGTTTTATATAACTATAAGGAACAACAAACTAAAACACATACAAAAACACATGCTTTTCTTTCAGTGTGGAACGAACAGATGCAATAACTAAAAAGAGTAAGTAGACCAACATCACTGTATCGCTTGCGCAATATAAATGAGGTGAATTCAAGTTTTATTACTTGGTATCAAATATCAGAACACTTGGACATGAACTTAGTGCACAAAAGTGCTTGAACTGGAATAATAATAATAATAATAATAATAATAATAATAATAATAATAATAATAATAATAATAATAATAATACAGGACGCTATACTGCAATTTTGGCTGACAGTAACCATCCACTTTTCTTGGAATTTGACTCTCGACGGATAGACAGGAGTGGACGTTTTAGGGCACCAGCGGGAACATCAAATAGGTACAGGAACTCATTCATACCACTTGCCATTCAAGCACATAACAAACAAGTCGGTAGGTCTTACTAAACATACTCTACAACTCTCATGCAGTTAACTACTGTTTTTGTATAAATAGTTTATATGTTTACACACTAATAAGTTTTAAATTCTCATATTTATCTGTTCTTACGTTAATCCGTTTTACTGCTTAATTGAAATATCTGCATTATGAAAATATGTCCAGGTGTTTGAAGATCATTAATAATGTATAAATATTTATGTGTGTGTAAAAGAAGAATGAATGGACATGTTTAATTGACAGACAATGTAATTTCCATGCTTTTGGATTAATAAAGTAATATCTTATCTTATCTTATCTTATATATGCACTTTTTTCACAAATCACCAATCAGATTCAAAGGGCGTCAATCTGTACCAATATACAGGCTCAAATTTTTCACCCACACTCTCATTCGCACAACAAACACACATCTATCACTCAAACATGTGGTGTAAAGGCAGGGAGATCGCTATTAGAAGAACAAAAGGAAGTAAAATGTTTATTTTTGAAATTTTAGATCGATTGTATCCATTACAATTATTGAAGGGAGGGAGGAAACCGAAGTACCCGGAGAAAACTCTCGGGGACCTAAATAGTGTCGTACCTAAATCACATAATTTCATCCCTTGCAGGAATCAAACCCGCGATCTTCTGCATAGAAAACCACCAACTAACCCACTGCGCCAGGAGGCCACCCTCCTGATTACCATCAGTAACTCAAATACAACATACAGTGAAGGTGTACAATGTTTGTGTTTCATAGTCCAAAGGTCCTTGGCGCAAGTAGCAGAAGCCGAGGGAATCAACCTCAAAAGTTGTAGCTGGGTTCAGCGTGATTCTGTAGTTAGGTGTGGGATCACCGGGACTCTGAAAATACACAAACACATACACAGAAAAATGGGAGTACACTGGTTAAAAGATCGTCTGTGGTGCCCCAATGACATCCAAGTTACGGGATAGGATAGGATAGGATAGGATAGGATAGGATAGGATAGGATAGGATAGGATACACAGAAACTGTGTTAATATTCAACATGAAAATTGTCTCTCTGAAGACCCATCAGATACCATATACAAAAACATAACAAAAACTGTTTTAAAGATAAGACATAACATTGCTATATCAGAAATGTATATTTCATAGACAGAAGCAAGCTGAAAACCTATACTGGTAAATTGGTAATGCTATGTTGTTTTGAACACAAAACTAACTTGCTTCAAGCATGCAACTATCTACACAAAATATGCACAGTAATTACACCGAAACACATGAAAACCAATGGCAGTCTCCCCCATCACAAAACACTATTTTATTTTTCCAACACATAAAAAAAAAGATACAGTACAAAGAAAGCATGCAGCCTCATAACTATTCTCCATCTGTTGTACCCTTCCATTGATTAACCAATGATTAATTTAAACAAAACTAAACTGTATCTAGGAACTAAAACTCAAATTACAAAAACTTTTCTGCCCAATATACGGCGACAAACTACTCACAACATCCTGATCTGTGACGCTGAGCTTCAGCACACCAGTACGAGCAGAATTGTTACCGACAGCTGTACCATTGTCTGAGTTCTCCAGAATGTATCCGACAAACTGGCCAGAGCTGGACACCAGCTGAGGGGCGTACTGGTTGCTCGGAGATATGGTCAGCGTGATGACAGCCTCATCTGAGTAAGCATTGGCCGTTTGTTCTGTGGCCTGGATAGACAAAACCCAAGTGGATTAGATAGAAGAAAGAACTGTGTAACGAGTTATGCATACACACATGGTCTCATATATTATAATGTGAATCAATGCGCAAACAGTTGCAGATGCCCTATTCCAGCCATTTAAGGCGCTTACCACACTAAACCACAAACAATATTACTTGTATGTGGACTCCCAGTGTTGACTCTTGTCAATGTGTTACGATCGTGAAGATTTATATAGCGCACATATCTCACACCAAAAAATAGTGATTCAAGCCGCATGCATACATACACTCATATATATGCATATGAGTATGTTACGTCGAAACGCACATGATGGTGCGTGTGAAGATATTATGTGTGAAGCACGCGCGATAGATCTGTTCGTTTTATTTTGCAAAGCATGCAATAATAGAGTGAATTTACCTTTGATTTGAGTTTGCATTGTTGTTAGAAAAAGCTTTGTATAACGTTGATAATTTTCGTTAGTCGATATTATTGGAGAATTCTCTAGATCTGCTTGTTTACTATCGATCGAAGTTTCGGGATATTTGAGAACATTCTTTTGAAAGAAAGGAAGATGTATGACGTAAGTCAGTGATGACGATCTTTAGTTTGATTGGTGGTAGTGCGTCATTTCTACCGTGTTCTAAATTGTTCGGGAGTATGAAGTGACTATATAAGTTCCGCACTGTTTCAAAAGGTGTTGTTGTTGATAGTGAGTTGGAAAGTAAAAAGTTGAGAGTGGAAAGGCGATTGAGCGATTGTATGCAGTTGTTGATGTGTGCTGAATAAAAGTGGAAAACTTCATACGAAGACTTTGCTTTGTTGCTGCTGAGTGAGCAGGCTGCGTGGATAAACGAATCAGTTACACCTATCAGGATTTCAAGCATCGGGGCAGAATCAGATACTGATAGAAAAACACCAACATCGAATGAGTGTAACAGAGTAAAAAAAAAAGTGGAAAAAAAGATGGGTTTATATTAGGTGAGGGTGGAATCCCCATTCAAATTTATGGCGCCTATGACGAGAGGTAATGATTTTTGACATGTCATTAGTACTAGTGCTGCTCTCACCACGCTTTAAAGTAGGCAAAAGACAGCTTACCAAGAGAACGATGTCTATGGACTGAGCATTGGCCCTGTTGATGGGAGTGGTGACTCTGACCAGACATCTGTACTGGTTACTGGTTGGAGACACACGCTGTGAGAAAGCTGCGAAGTTACCCGCAAAGCCGGTAGGAATTGCTAAGGACAAGATAAGTCAACACTTATAATGTTCAAATACAGAACTAAAACCTAATCAACAGGTCAGATTCACCACATTCAGAAAACATGTAAAGAATATTATAGTTTCAGTATGTTAATCATGAATTACACTAAATCAAAATGATTTAAAAATAGCAAATCAATTGTTCTTACTGTAAGAGATGGAGCAGTTGACAGCTGCATTGAGGGTGTCACCATCACGGAACAGAATTTCCACTGTTTGATTTGGATCAGTTAGGCGAGGCACAGGGCGGAATACCAGGTATTCGGATGGACCCTGAATCACAAAACGCTGCTATTAGACCGCTTCTAATAATGAATTGGGATAATTTTTTCTTCTTCTCTCTTAGTGGACATGCTAGAACTGAGGGGTCTCTGTGTGGCTGTAAAGGTCAGAGCAGTACTCTGTCCATCTATCCAAGAATTCTTGTTTTTCTGTAAGGCATATGCCAGACTTGCTTTGAATCATGGAGACCTTGGGCTGTTTAACATTTGTCGGCCGCTTCACAATCTGGTAGGCTTTCTTGCTGTTGTTCTTGTTCAGACTGTTCTCTATTTCCTGGCATTGATCCTCTCTTCATTTATTACACAGGTCCAAAAGTTCAGGTGTGATCCACGGTTTCTTCTTTGGGCAGTGCTTGACAAGGATCTCAGTGGCGGCATCTGTCCCAGCTGAGTTGAAGGAGGTGGTCATGGTGTTGCCATCTACTTCACCAGCTCCCAAAATGAGCAGTGGTGCAAATTTCCCTCCAATTATGGCTTGGAATATTTCTGCCACCTCCATGTCTTGCAGTTTGTCCAGGTCGAATTTCAGTGTGGTGCACTTTGCTGTGTTTACTTTCTTTAAGTGGAGCCAGAAAAACATCATTATGAGATCATCAGAGTTGCCAACCCCCAAAAATGTTTTCAGTAGTAAAAATTCTGAATTTCAGTAGTTTTATGACATTTTCAGTAGCCATACGTCCTCACATTTTTTTTAACGAAGACATGCATACACAGTCTGCAACGAAGGTCGTGAAGAGTGTTTCCGCACGAATTATTGAGAGATCCATATCGGGCTTGAAGAAGGTGGTTACCGACTGAACAGCGACTAACTTTTCTGGATCAGGGCAACGACTTTTGTGACGGTTACCATTCACTTGTCGCGTCACATCGTGGAAGCCGCCATGTTGAATGCTAAAATTTGACAAGCACCTGTATAATACACGCTGTGTTTTGATCTCGATGACGCAGTGATGCACGGACATTTTTCAGAATATTCTTTCCTGTACTCTTGATTTGCTGTCCTCTTCTTTTTTTCTGGGCTTTCATCGCTAGTTTTCTTTCTTTTTGGCATCATGGATTCAAAATACGCCGCACACAAACTTTTTTTCTCGTGCTGTAGAACGTGACCCGGAAACGAAAGTGTCACAAAAAGGTCGAGGTTTTGTGCACCGATTGGCCGTTTGCAAAACCACTTCACGGTGATTGGTCGAATTTCCTAACATGCACTGGGAGCGTGATCTATTACACCGTGCACGTAAACCGAATGACCGTGACCTTGAAGTGCTAACGGGAGGCACAGGCGCTCAATAAAACTCGTTAAAACTGTTATATTATCGTCGAAAATTGACTTTCCATAGTAAATTTTCGATTTTCGTAGCTCCGTAGCCGCTTATTCATTTCCGGAGTAAACTCCGGAAATTCCGTAGTGGTTGGCAACCCTGGATCATGGTCACTTCAGATGTCTGCTCTTGGAAAAGTACATGTCCTGCCAATGTTGATAATTGATCTGAAGCATGTCTTGAAAATGATATAGTCAATCTGGTTGTGATCCTCCCAGCTGGGACTGTGCCATGTTCATCGTCTGGACTTTTTGTGGAGACCAAGCGTGTTTGCCAGTATAGAATTGTTGTATTTGGCAAACTCCTGTCATTTGTTTCGTTGTTGCAGTGGGGTCCACATGTGTTCCCCAGTTGTGGCGCGCATCTTGGCCAATCTTGGCATTCTAGTTGGAGCTCCTTGCTAATAACTGCCAGGGGTTCCTTCAACAATGAAAGGCAAACCTGGGATATGGATAATAGCAAACAAAGACTATCAGTCAGAAACTTCCAATGCCTTTGCAAAGTGTTTTTCCTTTCTCACTCACAGAAATGATGTCATTCCGGACTTCACGCCAAACTTGTGTAAAGAGTTGCAGATTGTTTCTCACACAGGACCCCAATTTTTACTAAATGGAAAGACAACAGTAAAAAAAGAGAAGAGAATGATCACTTTAACAAATTTACCTGCAGGTCAGCGTCACGGATAGTGACAGTGTAAAAGACTTGGCCAATACTCTGCGTCTCAGGGATGGTTTGATTGAAGGTCCCTAAGTCCCAGACTGGGATCTGGAAGTTGCGAATGACATAAACGTACACCAATGCATAGCCCTGTCGCCGAGGCAGGCCGTTGTCCTCAGCCAGCACTCTGACCTGCAAAGATAACACAGAAATTTAACAATCGCGTTGACATTTGAAAGGATGATAATGGTGAGGGTCTTTTAAGGGTGTGACCACCTGTAAGAGTCATCGAGATTTTGTAACAAGTAATTAATTATAATATTTATGTAGCCCTTTCCTAACAACTATTAGTCAAAGTGTCCATACTCATTCACTTACTCCCACACATACAAGTAAAGAAATGTACAAACATGGTAGATATGTTCCTGAAAGTTTGCTATGTCTAAATGTCCTAATTTTCATTTCTTGCTCATATCTATATATATATATTTTTTTAAATCATCCCTTTAGATCATTGCCTCATAGCAAATTATTTTTCTAGTGTGGCATATAACAGTAGACTATTTGTGTGCTTTTTAGCTGTAAAGATATCAAATGTCATACTGGAACTGACACTTGAAGATCATTGGAGTTTTATTCGAGGCCAATTCACCACAGCAGTAAAAATCAATATGTTAGCACCTAAGATCAAACAAACTCACCAAGAAAACACTGGTAGGGGTGGTAGTCAAGCTAGCATTGAGCAGCATGCGTCCAGAGATGGCAGGATCCATTCTGAAGAAAAAGTCACTCCGCTTGTATTAATCAGGCTCGATGGAGTACGTGATGATGTTGAATGCAGCCTGCAAGCACACACGTGCGACACACACACACACATACAAATGCGTGTACACACGCACACACACACACACACACACACAAACACACTCACAAAAGTTATTTCGAAAAAAAAACTCATGCTAAAGCTGAGCTATCATTACTTTTCATTTGTGTTTGTTTTTTTTGTTTGTTTATATTATTTTATTTAGTTTGTTTATTCTTTTTCTATTTCTTCAACAAGACTATTGGCTATAGCATCAAACAGATTTTGCAGCCAATTAGGTGCAACAAATGCACACACATTTTTTTTTAAAAAACTGGCAGCAGTTCTATACTTACAGGCAATTCCAATGTAGAGAAGTTTACTATTAAAATAGCAACAGGGTTATCACTTTCTGTGTAATTATATTTAATTAAGACAACAGCTGGTGTTGATACTGTTGATGTTGCTCTTTTTCTATAACACATACAATGTAACCTTTGACTAAGTTGTGTTTGTTTTAAACACGATTTTAACACACTAATAACAAAGAAAGGAGAAAAGAACCATACATTGGTATCTTTATCCTCGGCAGACACTGTGACAATGGAGCTACCGACTGCTGTGTTTTCGTTGATGGTGACGTTGTAAATGTAAGAGAAGAAGATGGGTGGGTAATTGTTGCGCAGGACATGAACGCTGCACGTCGCACGATTGGTTGCAAAGAGACCTCCACCGTCGCGTACTTCAACTTGGAACTGAAAACAAGACAAACATATGATCAGCATGATAATCTTTCTTTCCTGGAAGCAATGACTAGCAATATGGTTTCTACTTCTTCTTTCCTCCAATACTTGGTTGAAGGGCTGGAGAGAGGTGGGAAGGTACCTGTATTGTCAGAATAAAAAGTCATTTGGCAGACTTTGTGTTACCTATCACTGTAAATATGATTATTATCACTTTTCTTCATTTCGACTCACAGTGTACAAGTCTCGTCCAGAGCCGATGAGAGTTTTCTTCAGTTGAATGGCACCAGTTTTGTTTGCCTGTGTCTGGATGTCAAAGTAGTCTGTGGTTAAAGAACCATCATCCAAAATTGTGTAGTTCAGCTGGCCCCATATTCCCTGTACATAAAAACATAAACCAAGCATGAAGAAAATAGAATTAAAAATTTAAAAAAAATAAAAAAAACAGGAATAAGAAAAAACATCACACACAAAAAAAGACAGTAATGAGAAAAATAGAATGAAGTAGGCAGAAAACAGCCTTATGACTTTGAGCCAATGGGAAATGAAATGTGTGTGTGGGGAGTGGGGGGATGAGGGGTGAAGGAGGGAGGGGGAAAGGAATGGGATGGTGGATGTGGACTTTTACAGCCAAAGCGCATGATTTTTGCAAAGTTAAGAAACAAATAGTAATTATGTATTCTGCATTTGCAAAGAAACAACGATATTTCTTACATAATCAGAAATGAGGCGAACTATTAGGGACTGCTCAATCCATTTCCTGGTCCCCGGAGCAAGTAAAAAAGTTGCCCGGAAATACAAATCATGAAAGTCACTTGCCCTGGGGTAAGTTATAAGCTGT